>CM053595.1:289937764-289979881 GCA_028646575.1 Pseudocheirus occidentalis
GCTAGGCCCCCTTCCCTCACATTTCTTTTCATTAATTGCCTTGATATTCTGGACTTTTTTGCTCTTTCAAATGAATTTTGTTACGATTTTTTCTAGTTCTATAAGGTAATTTTTTGGTAGGCTGATTGGTATGGCACTAAATATGTAATTTAATTTAGGTAAAATTGTCATTTTTATTATATTGGCTCTACCCAGCTATGAGCATTGATGAGATACTTCTTACCCGTGTGAGCCCCCCAAAGTGGAACGGGTTCCCTCTCCTTGGAGATCTCTCAGGCAGAGAGGTTAGAGGCTCACTTGATAGGGATGCTATTTTCTAGCATTTGTATATCATTCTAAGGTCTACAAAACATCTTAGGATGATCTCTTTTGGTCCTCACAACCAGCCTGGGATGTAGGTGTTTTTATTAATACCCATTTTACAGATGAGGAAACTGAGGTCGAGAGGTTGAAGGACTTGTCCAGGGTCACACAGCTAGGAAGCATTGGAGGCTTCTCAGGTCTTATTGATTCTAAGGCCAGTGCTCCACCTCCTGACTCCATGCCCTTGCAAAGGCCATGTCCATGCCTGGAATGCTCTCCATCCTCACCTCCCCCATTGGCTTTCCTGGCTCAACCTGCTCCCTCCCCCAGTCGCATTTTCCCCTCTGACACCACCTTCCACATACTCTCTAGGTCTCTTGTATTGACCTAGTTCTTTACACGCCTTCTCCCCCACCACAGCGTGAGGGCAGGGGCAAATAGCAAATATCTCTAGCACTCTGTACAGCGTGGCACATAGTAAGTGATTACTTTATGTCTGCTGGCTGACTGTGTGCTGCTCTGCAACCTCTGCGAGATGCTGTCAGGCTGGCCAGGTCCTGGACTCTGAAGGGGGGAGAGGGACTGAGAGACTTAGCTGTCAGGAGGGAGGTTCTCTGCCTCTTTCCTTCCTGACCCAGAAGTGCCCTCAAAAGGGACCAAAGGAAGTATGGTGGTGACAGCTGGTGGCTTCAGTGTCACCCCAGAAGTAGTCCTGCCTGTGGCTAGCAGGGAGAGAACAGGGAGGCAGCACCGCCATCAGCAGTCACAAAGACCCAGCTTCAATACTCTCTCAAACACATACCCCTGGAGGGGTCACTTAACCTCCCTGGGCCTTAGTTTTCTTATCTTAAAATGGGGGGGGGTTGGCTTGGATGGTCCCTAAGGTGTCTTTGTGGATGCCATAATCCTTCACACTGGTATCTAGCTCTTTGCTCAGATGAGGGCAGGAGGATTCTGGTTAAGGACAAGTGGATCATGCAAGACAACCTGGAGGTATCCTACCTTCTCTAACCAGGGACCTGGGTCACACACACTAAACAACCACCATCCAAGCACCATCGTCTCCTGATTTGTAAAATTAGAGGACTGGCCTGAGAAAGGAGAAATAAAGGAGAATGCAGAGCTTCGGCTCAGTGTGGGGAGACAGGGAGGGTGGTCACGGCACTTTAGTAAAATCCATGAATGTGACCAGAACCTGGCCAAGTTCCCTTTGATCCACCAGACCAGAGGAAAGGAGAACAGAGTTGAAAATCTAGAAGCTTTAGGCACAAGAATGCAAACGACAGCAGGGTTAGGATGAAGAATCCTGCCCACACAATGCAGCTGGGCATGGCCTCCAAGCAGAGGAGAGTGAGGGCCAAAGGCAGACTAAGCGGGACCATCACAGGTCAGCTGAGATGACCAAGTTGCTGGAGGGGTCTGAAGAGGAAAAACTGAGAGGAAGAAAGAGGCAGAGAAGGGGGAGAGAGCTGGAGAATGGAAAGAGAGAAGGAGGAGGAAGAGGAAGAGGGAAGAGGGAAGAGAGAGGGCAGATAGAGAGGAGGGGACAGAAAGTGAAAGGAGAAAAGGACAGAAAAAGAGAGAAGAGAAGAGGAGGAGGAGAGGATGGAGAGAGAGCAAAGAAAGGAAAGGGGAGCAAGAGATAGAGAGAGGTGGGGGGGGGGAGGAGCTCCTTTTCTTCTGAAACTCGGAGAGGTCTAAGATATTCAAAATTCTCCCTGGGATAAGTATACTGTCAAGATGAGGAGAAATGAGACCGGGCCCAGAAAATAAGGCATTGACCTGGGCACACAAATTCACAGCAATAGCTCTGAACCCTCAGGTCCAAGGTGCTGGGTGGGGCCAGCTGTGTGACCACTTCTCTAAGAACCAGTCTCCTCTGTAAAATGAGGGAACTGGAACTGAGAGCCTCCGAGGTTCCTTCTAGCACTAAATCTATCAATATTTAAAAGAAAAAAAAGGGAATTAAAAGAAGAGCAGGCCTGGAAGATCCAGAACTATGGGGAGGGGGTTATTGATCATCATCTGGACTAACACCACCTGAGAGAAGTGAATTGTCTAATGGAACTTAAAACTTAATCAGGATTTGAACCCAGGCCCTCTAGACTCTGAATCTAGTGTTCTTTCTGCGACATCACCAAGTGACAAAATCTTAGAGTTGGAAGGGACCTTCAGAGCCTCCAAGGGGCTAGGCTCCTTATCCAATGGACTCAGAGGCCAGTCCCTCTGGACCCTTACATAATGAGGCTCCTCACCACCTGTGCCCTCCCCCAGGGCTTCCCTAAGAGTCGGACATTCTCTCATGGGGGGTGCTCTCCCCCAGGTGACAGTCTTTCAAATATCCGAAGACACCCCCCCCCCAGCATCTCCCTCTCCTAAATCCTTTCTTCTTAAAATGTTGTTCCCAAACTGGTCAGACCACGACAGAATAGACAGGGCTGCCTGGCATTTTAGAGTAGGTGATTTATAAATGCTTGTTGACTGACTGTTCCCTTTATCCTTCTGGACACTGTGTCCCTCCTAATGCAGTCTAAGTGTCTGTCGGCATTGTTGGCTGCCATTTTCTCCTGTTGACTCATTGAGTTGGCAGCCACTTAAAAATCTCAATATCTTTTTCTACATCATTATATATATATTTTTTGCATGCCTCTTGCACCTCAGGGTGGTCCTGAGTCATATGAATGGGCCAGCACTGTGTTAGAAGAGTAACAGGACTCACAGAGGTGTGGTAGAAGCAGCCCTAGATTGGGGGGGCCAGGAGACCCGGGCTCTAGTCCCAACTCAGCTGCCAATTAAACCCCACATGTGGCCTCAGGTAAATCCCTTGCTATCTCTAGTTCTCAGTTTTTTTCTCTTGCTAAATGAAGGAACTGGACCAGGCTCTTTCCAAGGTCCCTTTTGGTTCTAAGATCCAAGGCTGGCCCATGTGGATCTTTTATGCAAGAAAGTAGAGATCAAAGATATGGATGGAAAGACATATTCCATTGCTGAAAGTTTGTCTATTTCTGGATGAAGAGACTAGACACCCTCCTTAATAAATGTCCTCTGCTCCCTGACTGTGGCATGAACAATGTCCTGGTTTTTCAGAGGCCACGCACCATTGAAGAATTCTGGGAGGCTATTGGCACACAAGAGGAAACATCTTTTAAGAAAAAATCCTGGTAGGTCTTACCAAGCTACATCTGCTTCAAGTCTATATCTGGAGGCAGATTAGACCAGAGAAACTTGGCAGCATGGTCTAGTGGCAAGAGCCCTGGATTCAGAGTCAAGGCCTGAGTTCAGACCTTGGGTCTGTTTACTAATTATATGACCGTGGGAATCATCATGCTCTGCATCTCAGTTTCCCCTTCTGTAAAATGGAGAGGTCGTGGTGGCCTGAAAAGAGTTCCTTCCAGGTCTCAATTCTATGACAGAGGATCTCCTACTCTACAACAAGGAAATGTGGAGATCTGGGTCGTCGGCGGGAATGCAGTCTCCCCACCAATGAAACTGTAGACCTCTCAACATAGCAAGTATCTAGAAAGACTTCATGGTTCCCTGACCCTTAGCTTCTCACCAAGTACATTCATGGAATGGTAAGAAGAAATGTCCTATAAAGAAGGGAGAATAGGAGAGCCAAGCTGGGGAGATCCATTTACCAGAAAGGGTTGCTATTATGGAATGCCAAAGAAACAAGACAATTCTTTTTCTTCTGATATAAAGGTTCACCCTGAACTCTGAAGGATGGGTGGAGACAAACAGAGGCAGGGGGTTTGAGCTAATCCAGAAATAGCCCAACGTGGAGAAGAATGCTGATAAGAAGAGTAACCAAGAGGTGAAGAGATCCCCCTTTTGGGGATATTTGGGATTAGAGGAAGATGCTAGGGAAACACACACACATACACACACACACACACACACACACACACACAGAGGCAGATCCTGGAGTCAGGAGGACCTGAGTTCAAATGCCGCCTCAGCCTTGACACTTATTAGCTGTGTGACCCTGGGCAAGTCATTTAACCCTTATTGCCTTGCCAGAAAAGAAAAGGAAAAAAAAACCCACAAAAAATTTTTAAAATGAAAGAAATAATAACTAAAATTTAGGGGAACTAAATCAAATTAAATTAAATTAAATCCATTTAAGATGGATCAGATATTTAAGAGCTGGCAGGAACCCGAGACAAAGGTTAAAGTGACTTGCCCAGGGTCACACAGCTAGTAAGCATTGGAGGCAGGATTGGAACCCAGGTTTTTCTGACTCCAAGCCCAGCATTCTGTCCACTAGACCATGCTGGTAGGAACATGGTCAGGGGAGCATATTACCTAAAGGGAGCAGGATGAAGACAGTTGACAGGGAGCCATGGGAAGGGAGATAACCAAGGTCTGGAAAGCAGGGTAGAGACAAGCCAGAAGGATAGTTTTAACTGATGACAAGTCAGTAAATGACTTATTATGGCATCAACTGCCAAGTAAGACTTATAATAAAAGGTTTTAGGTAATAGGAGGATATTTCCCAGGTTTGTTGAAAGAAAATTGAGGTGGGCAAGAAGTGAGGCGAGACTCTGGGTTACTTCCAACAAGGCTACACTACTGGAAGGTAAACTCAAGAATGTGGAGGCAAATTAGCCCTTTGGGGCAGTTCAATAGTCCCTGGGCTAAGATCCAGAACACCCTGGGTCTAGTCCTTAATCTGCCACTAATTTATTATGTGACGTTGGGCAAATCATGTCCTTTCTCCCGGTCCAAGTTTACTCCTGTGGGATATGAGGGGCTTGGACCAAAAGATCTCCAAGGTTGGGCAGTAGGATTTTAACTGCTCAAGAAACAGATTTCAGCTCTTGGAGAAAGCCTTTCTAGATCACACAGGCTCACCCCTGAATTTTACACTGAAGGCCACTAGAGGGAGGAGGACTGGAAAATACCAGCTTGGGGGAAAGCAGTGATGATTCCAAGCCCCCACCAGCCTCTTAGTTCAGCAGAAAGGGAAGAGGGTGAGCTCCAGGAACAAAAGGACCCAAGTACCAGGCTCCTAAATACGGCTACAGAAATGCTGGTGAGGATTGCATTACAGAGATTGGCTGATAGGGGTGACTGGCTCAATGATGTATTCATGGGACCCCAAATTTTACAACAAAAGAAGGAGAAAGTTGGGCAAGAGAACCAAAGAGAAAAGAGGGAAAGGGTCCAGTTGTCCAGCAAGCCTGGCTCAAGGGCAGGTAAATGACAGGGGAGGACATGATATTTGGTCTGAGACAATGCAGCAGGGTAGGTTGCCATTGACCTTGGTGAAGCTACCATCAGGCTTGGCACAGCTGTGTCTCTGATCCAGCAGGGGACCAAAGGGATGGAGGCCACAAGGAGGGTAAAGCAAAGATGTCACTCAGCCTTCTGCCCCAGAGCACAGATGACAGAACCCAGGATAAAACAGAAATTAGAGATTTAAGGCCAATACAGTTAGCGGTGCTGTCAAGGCTAAAGAAAGACTAGCCAGCCACATCAGGAAGGGACAAACTATGCGCTAATCCAAGACTTAGGATTTTGTTAACAAAGGAGCCCATTATATGTTATAATTATAAATTTATACATTATAATTATATATATATAATTATAATACATTATAATCTATCTCAGTTCCCCTAAATACATTATAATTATAAATTATACATTAACCTAATGGATGCAGCCGCTGATGGCCTTCTAGGTCCTTGGGTGCAGCTTGGGTTTTACAGAACAAATCCTTTGAAGTTTGGATTCAGTCAAAGGGCTGCACTTGAGGCCTAGAGGGCCACGTGTGGCCTAGAGGCCACAGGTTCTCTACCTCAGCAATACTGACCATTAGCAACTGAATTTGGGTTTTCATTTCACTTCCTGTTTGAATTCCGGGCATTTGACTGCTTTGCCCTCCAAACACACTCTTTTTGTTTCCACATACATAACTATATTCCCTGTAGAACTACAGGCTCAAAGTAACCGGAGCACTGATTTGCCCCAAAGCCAAGCTGGTCTTCCAAGAGGCAGAACAGGGAGGCTGGCAGGGGACCTTCAGACAAACAAACATAAAGTCTCTGGCTCCTCACTCCTGGACCACAAGTCAGTGTCAAAATCCTTCATTTGGGATTCATTCCTTTGGGTTCTGCATTCTAAGCCCTGACCATGAGAGGTATGAATGTTCTTGTCAAGTCTTAGCTAAGGGGCCTATGACAAGCTAGAGCCTGTGGGTGAGAGAGTGGCCAGGATGGTGAACAAACGAAAAGTAGTGCCAAGAAAGGGCCACCAAAGGAAATGGGGAGGCTTAACTGAAGATTGAGGTGGCTGGGCATGATCTCTGAGCTTTGGAATATTTGAAGCAGCTTCATCAGGAAGAGAGAGCCAACAGTCTGCTTGGTCCCAGAGGGATCACTGGGTAAAAATTGTAGGGAGGTGCATTTCACCTTAAAAATGGAACAGCGTGACTCAGGAGGTCACAGGAATTTCAGGTCACAGGAGATCATCATTGGAGACAAGACACAGATATAGAGCTGGGGTGGGGAGAACGGGGTGCCTTAGAGGCCATCGAGGGCACCCCCTTCATTTTTACAGATGAGGAAACTGAGACACAGAGAAATTAAGTGACTTGCCCAGGGTCACATAGCTAGTGGGTATCTCAGTCAGGATTTAAACTGACTCAGTGGATAGAACGCTAGGCCTGGCGTTAGGAAGACCTGAATTCAAATCTGGCCTCAGACTAGCTGACTGTAGGCAAGTTGTTTTACCCTGTTTGCCTTGGTTTCCCCATCTGTAAAATGAGCTGGAGAAGGAAATGGCAAAGCCCTCCAGTATCTCTGGGGTCAGATATGGCTGAAACAACTGAACAATAATACCTCCATGACTCTAGGTCCAGCCTCCTATCTGTTGCTCCTGAGAGCAACCCTATGATACTCCTGAGAGAATGTAAGACAGGCTTCAGGCTTCAGGCTGGGGTTGGACCAGTTGACCTCTCCCACTTCTTCTGAGGTTCAATCATTCTACACATTAAACAAGGACTCTCCAGGTGTCTTAAAAAAAACCAAAACAGCAACAACCCACCAAAACCTTTAATGTGTTGTAAATCACATTAAATCACAAAGACCCACAGAATGTTAAAGCTGTGGAGGGACTTTGGAGATGAGGAGGGTGGAAAGAGCATTAGCTCTAGAATCAAAAAAACTGGTTTAAATCTTGCCTCTGGTGCTCACTACCTTGGGGACCATGGGCAAGGCTTTTGGCTTTTATAAGCCTTGTATATGCAAAAAAAAAAATGAGGCACAGCCATCACACCTATCAGATTGGGTAACGTGACAAAACAGGAAAATGATAAATGTGGGAGAAGATGTAGGAAAATTGGAACACTAACGAATTTTGGTGGAGTTGTGAACTGATCCAACTGTTCAGGAGAGCAATCTAGAACTATGCTTTAAGGGCTCTAAAACTGTGCATACCCTTCTACGCAGCAATACCACTTTTGGGTCTGTATCACAAAGAGATCATAAAAATGGGGAAAGAACCCGCATTCACAAATATATTTATAGTAGTTCTTTTTGTGGTGGTCAAGAATTGGAAATTGAGAGGATATCCATCAACTGGGGAATGGCTGAACACGTACATGAATGTAACGGAATACTATTGTGCTATAAGAAATGATGAGCAGGCGGCCTTCAGAAAAACCTCTAAAGATTTATATGAACTGATGCTGAGCCAAGTGAGCAGGACCAGCTGTTACTGTACACATTGTGTAAAGGCTTTCATAGACTTAGCTCTTCTCAGCAACGCGAGGCTCTAAGACAACTCCAAAGTTTCGTGATGAAAAACGCCATCCACACCCAGGGAAAGAACTCTGGAGTCTGAAGATAGATGGAAGCGTACTATTTTCTCTCTTGTTTCTTTTGTTGTTTTGTTTTGTTTCTTCTTTCTTGTGGTTCCTCCCATTGGTTTTAATATGTCTTTACAACATGACTAATGTGAGAATATGTTTAATACGAATGTATTGATAGAGCCGATATCAGATTGCACGCCGCCTTGGTGAGGGGGCAGGGGAGGAAAGGGGAGAAAATCAAAAATGTAAAAGCTTATAGAAGTGGATGTTGAAAACTAAAAATGAATACTTTTTAAAACGAGGCACAGGAGGTGGGTGGGCTAGATGGCCTCCAAGGGCCGGTCTAGTTCTAGATCAGCGAGCCTAATGTAGACATATCAGTTAATCTAACTAGTTCCCTCATTTTACAGGTACAGAAAGAAGTTAAGGCCCAGGCTTGGCAAATGACTTGCTAACTTAGAATGAATGAATTATTGGGTCATTTTTCTTCTTGAAAGGAGAGATTTAGGGATACTTGGGTAAAGACAGAAAGACCATTTTTGAAAGGGGTGTGTGGAGGGCCATGGAGGGGACAGAGAAGGGCATAGGGACCTGTCTTCTTTCCTTAACTGAGGTGAAGGGGATGGAATTTCTTTCTCTGGCCACATGATGTCACTAGCGCTGCTTGGGAGTCAGACGCAGGGGAGGTGGGGAGCAGGCTGGGGCTGAGTGGCAGCCCCTCTGAGGAACTCACCAGCTCAGTGTCTTGCCCTCTGAGCAGCGGCTTCTCTTCAGTGAACCGCAGCTCATGCAGCCCAGCCATGGTCACCTCCTGAAGCAGCAACCCTGACAGGGGAGAGAGAAATGTCTTGGTTAGGGAACAGGGAAGAGCTGGAGAAGGGGACCAAAGAGAAAAACTGAGCCCTTGGGTCAAGAACTCAAGGAAGGAAAAAAAAAAAAGTTATTGTGAAACGAGCAAATCAATAAAAATTAAAAAAAAGAACTCAAGGAAGGGACCAGCCCTGGCTTTAGCTTCTTTACCCAGAATCAGCTTCCCCAGGCACCTGCTTGTTAGAAAGGCAAACGGGGATCCTGTGGGCCTGGGGCTTTCACCATTAACTACTTTATTAATCAATTGACCACCATTTATTAAGTACCTACTTCATGCAAAGCACTGTGCCACATAAGGAAAAAGCAAAACCAGTTCCCACCCTCAAAGAGTTTGCCTTCCAATGGAGGAGACAACAGGAGACACAGATTTCCTTAGAGGCGAAAGTTCCTGTGGCTAAGGGGCCAGGAAAGGTCTTTCTATGCCCCCCTTGAGGCTCCTGGACACCTTCCTGAACCTTCTCCTTCTTGGGCTCACAGATCTGCTGCACCTCATCCATAAGCTCTACCCCTTCCCCAGATCTCTGGGGCTCATCCTGGTTCTCACCCTTCTACCTTTCCTCCAAACCACTAGAATGGGTGTTCTGAACTTTGTTTTTCTTAAGTGACAAGATAGCATACAAAGCCTGTATCAAAGAAAACTATGTGTGTCCTAAGCCGGTTGGCACCTAAATGCTCCAGCATAATCTCTAGATAAAGTTCTCCAGCGAGGCCTGGCCTAGCTCATGATCCTTTCTGGGCTCCAAGCCCTGGGTCAGCCTGTGATGCAGAGAGGAGGAGGGAAAAAGACAGCAGGATGGTTCATAGATTCAGCCAGGCAGTCAATAAACATTTATTACCTACATACTATGGGTCAGGCATTGTGCTAAATGCATTGGTTCAAGCAGAAATTGAAGGAACTGGGATGGTCTTGCTACAGGCCCAGAGTCAATATCAAGGGTTGTAGGAAGGCTCCAGAGCCTACAAATTGGTATTTATTGAATATTTATTATGTGGTACCAAGGGCTGGGTTTGGGGATCATACAGAAGTACAAAGCCATTTCCTGCACTCAGTGAGGGAATAATGCATGTGGAGAGACAGATGAACCCACATAAACAGAGCAGAGAGAGAGGATAGTTAGTGTTTGACTGTGTGCTCTGGTTACAGGTGTTGGGAGCCAATTAGGAACAGTCAGGGAAGACTGAAGAAAGAAAGCTGGACACCACAGCTGGGGTGTGAAGGTATGAGGATCGTCAGAGTGGCCCAGAGGACAAGGGGAGAAGGCATTCCAGGAGATGGGAGCCAGGGAAAAGGCGAGGAGGAGGGAAGGAGAACAAGAGGGAAGCATTTGGCTCAGATGGAACATAGAGTCTGTTGGAGGAATCAACCACTCAGTCATTCAACAAACTTTTACTAACTCTTTACTATGTGCCAGGAACCAACTAAACACTGAGGGATACCGAGAAAGGCAAAGGACAGTCCCTACAGGTACATGGAAAATTAATACAGAGTAGATGGAAGGTCACCATAGAAAGGAAGGCCTAAGAGCTGGGGAGCAGATGAAAGGCTTCCTGGAGGTTCTGGCATGGTGGGGGAATTCTGAAGGAAATCAGGGAGCTCTCCAGGGCTGCTCAATCTTTTCCTTCCTTCCTTCCTTCCTTCCTTCCTTCCTTCCTTCCTTCCTTCCTTCCTTCCTTCCTTCCTTCCTTCCTCTCTTTCTCTTTCTCTTTCTTTCCTTCTTCATTTGCTTTTCTTTGTGTTCTTATTTGTTCCTTTGTTTTTTTCTTCTTCCTTCCTTCATTTTTCTTCTTCAATCAATCAATAAACATTTATTAAGTACCTACTAAGTGACAGACATTGTGCTAAGAACAGGGGATAAAAAAAGGGGTAAAAGACAGTCCCTGCCCTCAAGGAGCTTACAGTCTAAAGGGGAGATACATGCAAACAAATACATAAACAAGCTACATACAGGATAAATAGGAATAATTATCAGAGGGAAGGCATCCTCCTTCTCTCCCTTCTTCCCTCTTTTCTTTCTTTCCTCTCTCTTTTTAAAAATAATGCCTTGCACTTTCTGGGTAGAAGTCGGGATAGATAGCACAGGGCCGGCAGATTAAGGTACTGTCAGATGACTGAATGGTCAGACACTGGTAGAATACTCTTAACATTCCACCTCTGGCTAGAATGGTGCTCAATGATCCCTTTGGGCCATCGATGGTGCAGAGGATTATGGGAATGTTCATTTTGACTTTCTCTGGCTGACCTTCCTCTCTCCATGAGGTCAAAGTGAATACTATTTTTTACTACTTCTCATGAATCACCAGTCACCCTGAGTGACTGGCTGAAAAGGCCTGGCAAAGCCAGTCCATTTACTTCTGTTTTTTGTTTTTTAAATTACTAAAAGCCAGCAGGGTATGGACCGTAGAACTGGAAATGGGCCTCTGCCCATTCAGGCTCAAACCTATTTTCCAAATAGGTGGAAGGCTCTGAGGGGAGATGTGGGACTCCAAGGGAGTGTTCATAATTCATAGATCTCTCAGGAAGGCACTTTTCTGATTTGACTCTTCTTGTCTCTGTAGGTCTAAGAGATTCGGAAATGACTTTACTAAAAAAAAAAGAAAAGTATGTCATAAGGGAAAGAAGGAAACGAAGGGGCTTACTGGATTTATAGTGAGCGGAGATGACTTGTGTGTGTGGAAAGATTCTAGAGATAACACCGAAGAGCTGAATCAGTGGGCAGGAAAGATTGTTCTAACTGCGGCATCTGAACTTACTGGACTGAATCTGCATTTTAAGTTGCAGCTGGGGCCCGAGGAAGGGCTGAGCAGCACCAGGGCACAGGCAGGGCTTACTAAGCCTTTGGGGAAAGGTCATGCCTCTTTAGTGAAACAGAGGACTATGGATTTAGAGGCAGAGGTACCACAAATCATCTGGGCTAACCTTTCATTTTAAACTGGGCCCAGAGAAAGGACCTGACAAAGCCCATAGAGTTGATGGAAGAGCCAGGATTTAGGATTTGAAGGGACCTTGGAGGTCAGTCTTTATCTTGCTGTTCGTTAGGAGCTGTAATTTCTGGCCTCTGTTTGCCTGTGGTTATACTACGCTGTGGGCACGTGAATGCCTCTGCCCTCCTAGGCAGACAGCTCTCCTCTATGCCAGCCAATCCTCTTGCCCCAGCCAGAACAAAGAGAACTTGATCCAGCCGCCTCAAGGGAGCGACGGAAGAGAATAATCCTAGCCCTTAGCACAGTGCCTTGCATGCAGTAGGCACTTAATAAATGTTTGCTGACTTGACCAACCAGCAGAAGATGTGGGAATCTATGAAATCTGGCTTAAAAAAAAAAGGAGTGTGAGCCTATCAGTTCTTTTCCCACTATACTGGGGATAGCGGTGGTGGGGGTGGAAATGATTGGAGTCAAACCTGGGTTCACATCTCGCCTCTGGAACTAGTGCAGTGGTTGGCAAATCACTTGTCCGAGTCTTATCTTCTG
Source organism: Pseudocheirus occidentalis (assembly GCA_028646575.1). Classification (NCBI taxonomy): domain Eukaryota; kingdom Metazoa; phylum Chordata; class Mammalia; order Diprotodontia; family Pseudocheiridae; genus Pseudocheirus; species Pseudocheirus occidentalis. Next base: position 289,950,219 of record CM053595.1, read on the forward strand.
CCTCTGTAAATGAGAGCGTTAGGCTCTAGGGTTTTTTTTAAGCTCATTATTTTATTTTTTTCAATCAATAAGCATTTTCAATTCATCCGTCCCTCCCACTATTTTAGTGAAACTATGTACCAACTGAAGGAAAAAAGACCTAAATGTGACACACCGCTCCCCAAAATGTATGATTTAAGGTCATTTGAAGGTCACAATCTATGATCCCATGAATGCTGGTACTTACTAGTCTTATGCTCCTGGGAAGGTTACTTAAACCTTTCAAAGCTTCTGCCCAGATGTTTTTTTGACAACAATACCTGGCTCTGGTCCTAAAAGACCCTCACCTGAAAAGCATGGAGCTACTAGGTGGGGCAGCCAGGATAGAGCAATAGGCATAGAATCTGGAAGACCTGAGTTCAAATTCAGCCTTAGACATTTACTGTCTGTGTGACCTTGCACAAGTCACTTAACTTTGGCTTGCCTCAGGTTCCTCTACTGTAAAATGGGGATAATAACAGTACCTTCCTCCCAAAGCTGTTGCTGAGGCTCAAACGGGATGATATTTGTAAAGAGCTTAGCACAGTGCCTTGCACACAGTAGGGGCCATGTAAATGCTTACATGTAAGCATTCTTCCTTCCCTTGAATAAAATGAAACATTTATATTGAAAGGGCACTTTAGTGTGGTGGAGAGAGAGTTGGACCACAGGTCAAGAAGACCTTGGTTCAAAAATTGCCTTTGACATGAGTTTCATGACCAAGTAATTTAACCCCTTTGACCTTTAGGCAACTCACTTAAAACTTTCAGTCAATCAATCAATCAACCAATCAGTCTATAAGTTATAGATGAGTGATCTATATTGGTGAAAGGGCCCCCACGCTAATGGAACTTGCTGACATAACGCTACTCTACCAGGCTATTGGGTAAAAAAGAGTTTTGCTAACCTTAAAGTGCTATAAAATCACCAATCATTTATTAGTGATACTCTGAGAGATATGAATTTAATCTTTTACAAGGTGATGGCTCCACAAATTTCTATAGACTTGGCTATGGGAGAGGTCCATGGGAGATCAGTCCTCTTGACCAACGTCCTAGCGAAGAGATGGAAGGGGGGGTCAAGACGACCCATGTCAGGTACAAGTAGGCTCCTCCATCTAGTACAGAGGGAGACGGCCAGGGGATCTGCCAGGAGAGATGAAGGCAAACAGGATCTTTTCTCTGGCCTGTTAGATGTGGGAAGCAGGGGCCTAGCCAGCCCTCATGGATCCCAGACAGGGCCAGGCAATGTAGACACATCCAGCGTATCCCAAGAGGCCCAAACTCAAAGCACAGTAGAGTATAAGACCAGTACAGCTTCTGGGCACCTAAGTGTTGGGGAAGGGAGTGGGGAACACAATGCTTCTAGTAGGCCAGAGACCAGCATGATCTCCAAGATTCATTTGGGGTCTTTCAGAGTTACAGCAGAAGCTGTAACCAAACTCCTAACTGGGGAATGTGAAAGAAGGGAACAAAGACAGGCTGAGGCCAGCATGGGAAGCCAGAAATTATGGTAGAAAAGGGGGTGGGCAGGGCTAATCCAAACAACCTCCAACCAGATGTGTAGCAGCAGGGGCATCCTCACTACAGAGGAAACAAGATCAAATAGGGCTTCCCATCCCATCCAAGACCATGGAAAGGGGCAGAGCCTGGCCCTGCCACAAAGTCTCAAATCAGGAACCAAGACTGAAAATATGAGTAAACAGAAGAAAATGACAAATACAATGAAGAAATGCTGTGGGAAAGAGAAGCCCAAGAGGTATGCCCAGAGTAACTCCATAAGAACTATAAGCAGAACCTCAGAGGAAAAATAGGATTGGCCTCAAGGACTACAAGAATGGCTGTAAAAAAGTGAAGCAAGAGATAACCAATAATTGATACTATAAATGAAATTAGAGTTCAGGAGGAAAAATGGAAAGAAAATTAATATAATATAATTTATAATAAAATTTATAAAAAAAATAATAATAATAATTTATAATTAAAAAATTAAAGGTTGGAAATTTCACCAAGAAATACACTCCTTGAAAAACAAAATGGGGCAAATAGAATGCAATGATTCTAGGAGACAAGAATATCTCAACAGAATCAAAATACTAAAAATTTAGAAAAATATAAAAAGTTACAAATGACCTGGGAACAAAAGTCCAGGAAGAGATAATTTAAGAAACATTCACCAAAAAGAAAGGCAATATACTATATTTTAACAAATCAGAAAAGGAAGCTGTCCACATCTATTAATACCATAGGACAAAGTGAAAATAGGGCAGGGGAAGGGAGGAGATTCACTAATCCCTTCCTGAAACTGAAAATTAGAAACAACCAGGAATTTCACAGTATAAATTTGACTCTTCCAGGCCAAAGGGAAAAAACTACTGTAAGCTACCAGAAAGCAAGGAACCACAGCCAGTTCAGCAATTACTATAAAGGAACAGGGAATCCTAGAATGTAATAGTCCAAAAGGAAAAAGCTTACAGCTGTGAATAACTCAACCATATAATCTTACTGGTAGGAAAACAGACCTTTAATAGAATAGAGGACCTTCAAGCATTCCTGAGGAAAAGACCAGCACTAGGTGTACAACCATTGACATGCAAACACAGGCAACAAGAGAAACATTGAAAAGTAAATACATTTGAGTAACTAGAAGGGACTAAATGTAGCTGAAATGCTTTTGTTCTAATGGGACAAACGCTTTTAACCTCTCTCATCATAGAGGAAATTAAGAATAGTCCTGAGAAGTGGGGAATGAGGAGGTCCATCTTTAGAAGGAGATCTGCTATGGAAAGTTTCATTTGTGGGCACGAGGTGCTAACTGCCTTCTGTGGAGGCTTTTGCAAAGTCATCCATTCTTGTGAAGCAGGGAGGATACTTTGATTCTTCAGTGGATTACAGTTACAAGAATGTGGGCTCTCTTGCCACAGATGAAGGTAGATTACTCATCCCTCCTCACCCAAGGATGTTCTTCACATCCTTCCACAAACCATTTACAGAGTCTGCCCACCTCAGTGGTGACTGGCCTCTTGGTTTGTGCATGATTCTTGGGTTCTCCCTCCATTATCCCTTTTTCTTACTATCTGACCATCTCTCTTTTTGTAGTCATGTGTTTCCTTGATGATGTTATAAGGATGGTTTTATAAATGAAAAACATTGGGTCCTATATGAGGGTCATTCCTGACTTTTTCTCAATCAAGCCTCCTTAGAGTTGAGACCAAATCACTACTGGTGGGAACCCTTCTTTCTGGCTCTTATACCACCCACATGGAGAGCCTGGCACCTGGGCCCACTCAATCTGCTCTGCCACCCCAGGGAACAGTCAGGCACCCCTGCTCTATCCTGGGGGCTTGGCCAAGCTCTTAATGTTCCCTGATGGTTTCCTTGGAAACTGGATAACACAATGCAGATGGGGCATATTTTTAGAAACCCATTCTCTCCCCTCTCCCACCCTTTCTGACATGTGGCTTTATGAAAAGCCATCACACATGAACACACCCACAGCAGAAAAGATGTCCTCTCCAGAGAGAAGGCAAGAGTTTCTTCCTTGCAAAACCCTCCCCCATGAAGACTTAGCTTTCGCTACCTGCCTCCTTTAACGCCCACTTCAAATAACCACCTGGTGATACAGTACCAATCCCATCCCTGACCAATTTGATTATGTAACCACACTGGGGACTCTCTCGAAGGAGGGTGCTATAAAAAGTACAGAGAGTGGGCAGTGTCAAGACAGATGGCCCAGAATGGGGAAGATGAATATTGGAAGAGAAAGCTCATTGGTGGCACCATGGATGTCATAGGCCATGGGAGAATGGAAGCAGAGAAGGACCTGATGGAGCTTCCATTGAGGGCTCTGGGAATGCAGAATGGAGTTTCCATGTTTGTCTGAGGGATGGTGGGGGCGGGGCTGTTCAGGGTGGCAGCAGCAGATCTGCCAGAGGATGACTAAGACTGTTCTCCTTAATGAAGTCACTGTGAAAGACCAATTAATTTAGTCACCAGGCCCATCTAGAATATTGGGTTCAGTTCTGAGAGTCACAGTTTAGGAAGAATACTGACAAAATAAGAAGAGAAGGGTTACCAGGATGGCAAGGAACCTGGAAAATGTTCCACAGGAGGACCCAAGTGCCTACTATGTGCCTAGCACATAGTAGGCTCCTGGTAAGTACTTGTCCATTCATTCAAATATTTAAAGGATTAGCATGTGGAAGAGGAATCAGGCTTGTTCTCTTTAGCTCTCAGGGCAGACTGAGGACCAATGAGTAATAGTTGAAAGGTGGTGCTGCACACTTAGACAGTCTCCCCCACTGCCCTCCAAAGTACAATGTGCTGCCTCAGGAGGTGGTGGGTTTTTCTTCATGGTGAGGGGGGGAGGTCTTTGAATGAATGAATGAATGAATGAATGAATGAATGAATGAATGAAAGGTTAGGTAACCCACTTATTGGGACTATTGTCTGATACAAGTTGGACTAGACAGCCTCTGAGGCCTGTCCCTTCCTAATCAGACAGTCTGGCATTCAAAGGCCAAATAAAAACAAGTCATTATTATGCCAGTTTTTTATGGTGTTTACAGATGAGTGCAAAGGGAAGTGCCATTAGGCTACCTAAGGCAGCTTCTGACAGGAGTTCGCTCTACTTTGTCCTCTCCCCTCACACACCCTGCATTTCTTCTTCTTCCTTTTTTCTCACTCTTCCCCTCACCTCTCATTTATTGATTCACTCTCTCATTTAATCAACAAACATTTCTTGGGCCCCCACTGGACCGTAACAAGGGAGATACAAATTAGGATAGATGAGACACTGTTCTCACTAAGGAGCGTACTCAATTGTGAAGAGGATAAGACACTAGCACAGAAATGTAGCCATAACAGTCACCTCTCCACAAAGAGCCAATGAATCAGGGAGTTCCAAAACAAAGAGCTAAGATGAGCTCTGAGGGAGAAAATGGTGGGCAACAGTGGAGTGCAGGTTCCTGCAAAGCTTCCTGGAAGAAGTGGTGTCTGAAACGAACTCTAAAGGAGAGGTAGCCATTCCCCAGGTGAAAAGGAGGAAGTAGGGCATTTGGACATAGGGCACAGTGTGAACCAAAGCACAGAGGCGGGAAAGTACAGGGGAATCTTCAAGAGACTTGAAAGTTCCATTTCCTTAGAAGGTGGAACATCAGGAGAGGACAGGACCATGAGGTCTTACACTTAGAGTCTGAAGGGACCTTAGTGGACATCCTGTCCAACCATCTCATCTTAGAGACGACCAAACTGGGATTTATGGAGCTTTCCTCATTTCCCCACAGTCACACAGCTGAGTGGCAAAGGTAGGATTATGTAGGTAAGAAAGGAAAAGTAGGGTGGCATCAAATTATGGAGGGCACTGAATGCCGAGCTAACAAGTTTGACTTTTACTCAATGGCTAATAGGAAGACATTGATGATTTTGGAGTGTTGGAGAGCTAGGACCAACTCTCTCCCTAGGGTGTTTCAAAAGTCTTAGTGCATTGCAAGCTTATCAAGGTTATAAATAATGAAGGTCATTTGAGCAGCTGTTTGAAAAGTGAGGACGTTATGACTCAGGAGGGAGATAGCCAGCCTCTTAATGAAGAAGACCCAAATGTGAGTCCCTCCTAAGACACACCCAGGCAGTCATTCTCTCTCTGGTCTCCTGGCAATTCTCAGAGACCACGACATGCAGAAGAGTTGTCAGTCGTCATTGGTACAATAATCTAATCCTGGGTCTGAAGGATGGGTGGATTGGAGAGAGAAGAATGAAAGTACAAAGACCTATAAGGTGTCTACGTTAAAGTGGGCTAGACTGGAGAAAATGTGGAAACAGGGAGTAAGGGAGGTGGAACTGATAAGAACACTGAACACGTGAGGAAGAAGGAGGCAAAGTGAGGAAGAAGGAGGCAAAGATAACCCTAAGGATTCAAACCAGATAGACTGGGCGGATGGTGGGACCCATGAAAGGAAGAGGGAAGAGGAAGAGGTTCAAGGGAAAAGGAGAAAAGGAAGGAAACAAGCACTTACTAAGCCAAGGGCTTTACAAATATGCACAATCCTGCAGGATAGGTGCTATGATTTTCCCTGTTTTACTGATAAAGAAACTGAGGCTGAGAGAAGTTACATGACTGGCCCAGGGGCACACTTCTAGTAAGTGCCAGAGGCTGAATTTGGATTTGGGAAATGATCGTAAGCTCAGTGTGGGGCTGGCAGAGACATCTAAGTGATGATATTCTGGAAGCCAGTGGAAGAGAGTTCTGAGATGCAGAAGAGGGTCAGGGTTTGAGATGCCCATCTGGAAGCCATCTGCCTACAAGTGGCAGTTGAAACCATGGGAGTGAATGAGATTGCCAAGGGAGAGGACAGGGATAAGAGGATCCGGGCAGGAGCTTTGGAGAACACTCTCACTGAGGGGGTGGACAAGAATGCCGACAACCAGAAGAAGGGATGGTGGGAGAGCCCAGGGATGGAGAAACTCAGATTTGGAAGAGAAAGATGTCAGAAGGCACAGGATCCTATGGCAACGACTAACACCAAAATGCCCAACCATGGGGTCAAGGTTGGACCCTGAAGGAAGCACAAGTCCAGGGAAAGCACCACAGATTTAGAGCTTAAAAAGTACCTTAAAAGTCTTCTAGTTTAACCTTCTCATTTTACAGGTAAAACTAGGGTCCAAAGGGGTCAGCTGACTTGCTCCAGGTCCCAGAGATGGTAAGTGGCAGAAATAGAATTGGAACCCCGGCCCCCCAACTCCAATACAAATTGAAGGCTTGTTCTATAACACCACACCAGTGTAGGGGAGACAGACTGTGCAAAGAAGGATGGTTCAAGGGACCAGGAGGTGCAGTAACAGCCAAGAATAGATTTAATGTGAGTGGGAGAGTAAGAGAGCTGAGAGATTGTCTTTTCCAATTCTTTTCTCCCCTTCTATTATTTTATTAAACAAATTTTATTATTTTTGTTTTAAAAATTTACTGATACTTTCTTGCCTTGTGTTTTTTTTATACCAGAGACATTTCCCCACATTCCCTCCCCGTATGCCAGAGAACCTTCCCTTCTCATAATGAAGAACAGCTAAGCAATGGAGTCTGATAGCGTATGCACCATTTTGTCCCCAAAGTCTGAGAGAAGGGATTTCACATTCTTTCTTCCTCTTCTTTCATTTTGTCCTCCTCTGCTGAGCCCACCTACGGGTACCATTGAGGGCACTCAAGATGAAAGAGGCTGATGAAAGTGTTGGCTACATAGGATTGTTGCTATTAGTTAGACATTTCAGTTGTGTCCAACTCTTTCTTCATGACCGCATTTGGAGTTTTCTTGGCAAAGATCCTGGAGACATTTGCCATTTCCATCTCCAGTTTATTTTACAGATGAAGACACTGAGGCCAAGAGCATGAAGTGACTTGCCCAGGGTCACATAGCTAGTAAGTGTCTAAGACTGGATTTGAACTCAGGAAGATGAGGTTTCTGGGCTCCAGGCTTGGCGCTCTATGCACTATGGTGCCAACTACCACCCATATGTTAGGAAAACACAGGGCAACGTTTTGCCACTAATTATCCACCCATGGGAAAAATGAATTAACCTCCCTGGTCTTTAGTTGAGCAGGTGGGCACCTGATGGGGATGCCGTAAGGATGAATGACAGGATAGTATATTGAAGGACTTGGAGCTTCTCAGAAGAAAATTACTGCAGAAATCCATAGACTGAAATTCCATCAGCAGAGAATATTTCCTTTGTGGAAACTCCTTCTACTGGTGCAGAATGGCAATGATTCCCCAATTTGGTAGTCTTAGAGTTAATGGGGGGCAAAGAGAGATTGCCCTAGTGTCTGGTCCAGTATGTGCTGGGGCAGGACTAAAACCAAGATTTCTCTGACCTTATGGCCAACTCTCTCTACATCAGGCCACTTCTGATGATGGCACATCCAACAAGAAGCTGTCCCAAAGATTCTGTCCAATGTTGATCTCCTATCTGGACCATGCATGGCTACCTGTCTACAGCAAAGACAGTAGCTTGGCCCTCAGTCTGGCCCACCTCTTCAACTATCTCATAATGCTGATGTTGGCAGGTTCTCCCTACCTGACCCTCTACAAACTCTAGAATAGATAACTTACTACATCCCTCCATCTCCCACCCTGTGTCTTCACACCAACTACCCCCAGTACCCTACTTTCCTAGCCTCAGCTCAAATCCCAATTTCTCCTAGTCTCCCCCATCATGAACATCTTCCTTTGCCCTCTACTCAGTATATTTATCTTCTATGTGCCTAGTTGCTGACATATCATTTCCATTAGAAGGCAAGCTCGTTGAGGACAGGGATGGTTTGGGTTTTTTCCCTTTCTTTGTATCTCAGGCACTTAGCACAGAGCCTGACCTAGATAGAAAAGCTTGTTGACTAACTCCAGTAACCACTCTGAGCTTCAATTTTCTTATCAGGAGAATAGGAATGATAATGAGGCGACTAAGTGAAATAACCCAGGTACAGGGCGCTACGGAAGCCGCAAAATGTGTACTGAGCGTTAGAGTCGCTATAATTTTTATTGAGTGACTTGCCCACGGGGGAGACACAGCTAGCATGGCACCAAGCACACAGTAAGCATTTTGTAAATGTTTGATGATTGATGGATGGATTCCCCATTAAGACCACACAGTTCTCATAGAAATGCCTCTGCTCCCATCATTCTAGTGTGATGGCATCAGCTTCCTTCATGTCCCAGCTGTCTGAGACTGTAGGAGGAAGGGGGGTCGCTGATCTCCTCTCTCCTCCCCGATCCCTCCCTGTCTCACTGGGTCATCCCACACAAAGACAGTCTCCTTTGGAGATTCTTGAAGTGGGTGTAAGAGCTGTGACCCATATGGATGGGCTCAGCGCCTCTTCAGAAGCTTAGCTCTGAGAACCATGCTGGTGAAGAAAGGAGAGGGCCATACTGAGTGCTCACTGCCCAGAGCAGTGGTCAGCTCTCTCACAAAACTCCTAGTGCGGAAGGTGAGGATGCTCCTGTGGTGCAGCCAGATGACTCGAGCACCTCTGCCCCAGGGCATTACTAAGGAAGCTGGGGGAAGCTGCTGGTGCCCAAACCTATGGAGTAGATGGTTTCTAACACCACCAGCTGTCTAACCACCAGGGGCTCCTCAGAGGCACTCTTCTGTGGGAAGCAGCCACAGGGGCTGGATTGCAGCATGCCTTTATTGGGAAGGTTTCCTCCTGCTCTCGCCTCTCAAGTCCATTGTGTCTCTGTCCTCAGGTCCAAGGCAGGGGCAGCGACAGCTGGATGGCATGGTGTGCATGTGTGTATGTGTGTGTGTGTGTGTATGTGTGTGTGTGTGTGTGTGTGTGTGTGTGTGTGGAGGGCTGGGCTTGAGGGAGGAGCAGAGGTGCTGTTTCCCTATCAGTAACAGAGGGATAATAAAAGCACCCACCTCCCAGGGTTGTTGAGAGAATCCAGTGAGAGGAACATGTGTAAAGCACCTTGGAAACCTCAAAGGTCCGTTAGATTGTTAACTCATTGAGGGCAGGGAGCGTATTTTCTCTCTTTTTGTATCTCCCTGTACTTAGCAGAATGCCTGGCACACAGTAGGCACTTACTATATGTTTATTGATTGATTAAAGGGACATACATATAAATATTAGATATTATTCTTACTAGTCTGCAAGTCTGTTGCAGGATTGTTGAGGTTTTTTTACCCCTTGGTCACCATATAAGTTTTTCTTCATTCTCCACTAGACTAAGTTCCATGAGAATTTTCGATCTCCTGCCTCTATCATGGCACTCAGCACACAGTAGGTGCCTAATGTTTGTTGATTGAATTTTCTCCTCCCGACCATCCTATTCAATTTAATTCAATCTAACAAACATTTATTAAGCACCTACTATATATCAGGTATCGTGCTAAGCTTTGTGGATAAAAAAAAGAGGCAAAAGACAGCCCCTGCCCTCAAGGAGCTTACAATCTAACAAGAAGGCAAGGTGCAAACAAATATATACAAAGCAAGCTCTGTCCATCCTATGAGCCAGGTGGATGGATATGACTTTCCTCATTTGGCAGATAAGGAGACTGAGGGTCAGAGGAATCATGGGGCTTCCCCAGGATCACACACAACTCATTAGCACAAGGCCAGGTTCCCTAAACCAATCCCTGCTCGAAAGTGGTCATGGCCATGGTAGAAGTGGATGAGCGTGAAGGGGGAGAAGCCACACTGCCCACTGCTGAGAGCTTCCCCCGAGTGTCTAGACAGGGAACCAGAGGGAGAAGAACATGAAGGTGGATGGGGCCTCAGAGGCACCAACTGCCAATTAACGGCCACATTCCTGATGAGGATCAGGGGGAGTGAGAGGGGCTAGAGCCTGGTCCTACCTCTTTTCAGAAGGGGGAAGGGACTCTTACTCATCTCTAAGCGATGACAGCCCAGGGACATAAGGCGTCCAAAGCAAGCTGAAGTCATGGCCCCAAGCAGAAGACGAATGCCTCTGAGGGAAGGTTCTCTGTCTCCATGGAAACGGTTCAAGCACGAGCACTGGGGGATTGGTCTGATGACCGGTCTGGGGGGGCAGGAAGGGGGACCCTCTTTTGCAAAGTCTCTTCTCTGGGTTCTCTCTTTTCAGTCTATTAGTAACACATCTGAGGATGTGAGGAGTCTAGCGTATTCCCGGCCCAGTGACTGGTTCATCCTTGTGGGTCACCTGTATCCAGTCCTCTCATCCTCACTGTAGCCTGGCTGAAGGGACTTCAGCCTCAGGACTTCCAGGGACCCTAAACCCTGCTAGCAAGGCCTCCCTGAGGTTTGGGTGACCCTGTGGCCAGCAGGCCAATTCTCTGAAAATGTTTCCTCAGATCCACAGAGCATTATTGCAGGATTTGGAGCCAGAAGGGTGACCTGAGTCCAATATCCTCAATTTACAGATGAGGAAACTGAGGCCCAGAGGGTACAGGACTTTCTCAAGGTCACACAGGAGATTTGTAGCAAGGACAGAATTTGAAACCAAATCCTTTGATTCTTTTTTTGTTTGTTTATTTTGTCTTCTTGGAGGGAAGAAGGCAGGGGAGTTGGGGTTAAGTGACTTGCTCAAGGTCACACAGGAGATTTGTAGCAAGGACAGAATTTGAAACCAAATCCTTTGATTCTTTTTTTGTTTGTTTATTTTGTCTTCTTGGAGGGAAGAAGGCAGGGGAGTTGGGGTTAAGTGACTTGCTCAAGGTCACACAGGGCAAATCCTTTTATTTTTGATCCACAATTCTCTCTATTAACACTTAGGTGACTTCCTCAAGAACCACGAAATGGAGAAAGGGAAAGAGTCAGGTTTGATTAAAATGATAGTTGTGAAATCCTATGATGCTGAAGTCTGAGAAAGTCTCTAAAATTCTACTTGAATCTTCATGCATACAGTAGTGCTTCAATAAATGTGCCTGGGCCTTGGAAATACTGGGACATCTTCAAAGCATTGAATTTTTGAATGGACGTAAGACAATCTCTCTCTCTCTCTCTCTCTCTCTCTCTCTCCATATAGGTGTATGTATAAATTTTGTATTATTATAGTACATATAATTTTATATTATAAATTACATTAGATTTATAGCATATATTATATATTTATATTGCAAATTATATATTACATATTTTAAACAGCATATAAATATACATATACATAGATACGTATAACTTTATACATAAATTAAAAAGATATAATATGTCATGATTTTTCGCTTTAAAAATATTTTTATTGATGCCTTGCAAATATGAAGGGCCATCTTGTATCACACTCCTACATCTCACCTCTGTCATTAGTTTATGACCTTTGGTGAGTTAACCTCAGTTTCCTCATCTGTAAAATGGTGTGTGTGTATGTGTGTGTGGTCACACAAATGGACTAGGCTGGTCACTGAGGTCCCTTCCAGTTCTAAATACAGAATCCTCCTACCTCTGGCCCCTTTGTGAATCATTCCTTCACATTCTTTACCTTGATTCTAAATAGGTATAGACTCTTCAGCATTTCCTAGAATGTTAGCCCTTGAAAAGGACATCAGACGTTATTTAATTTCAAGTCACTATTTTAGAGATGAGGAAAAGCGCAGTGAAAAGAGCATTAGCTCGGGAAATAAATTAATTTAGGTTCAAATTTCAAATTTCATTTCCCCCCAAATTTCAGTTTCTTCATCTGGACTAGATCAGGGGCTCTTGATCTTTTTTGTGTTCTGGACCCCTTTGCCAGTTTGGGGACACACAGGGACTCCTCAGAATCAGATCTTTAAATTCATAAAATATACTAGTAAAAGGAAACCAATTTTACTTTTCCATACTACTCCCCAGCGGTATGGAAACCAATTTTATTTCTCCATAACAATACCACTCCCCAGTCTGAGGTTCTGGAGCCAGAGGGAAAAGGAACCATGAGGAAGAGTAATGAGCTCCGGGTTCTATAAAAAGATTTCAGCATAGGTCTGTCCACCTCAACGGCTCCATTCTGGACCTAAAAAGAGATGCATTTCCTCTGGGCAGGTGGGTTAATAATCCAACCTCTTTGGAAAGAAAGCTGCCTACCTTGTGCCTCTACCCACCCCTGGGGATACCAGATCCATCCCTCTCAATTTGAAGAAGGGAACTGTTCTCCCTGGAATGTCTGGATGCTCCCAGGATACTTTTTAAGTGTTGTCCTCCCAGCATGCTCCACTCCTTTCAAACCCTGCAAATAAGGGCAACGATTTATCACAGGCTCATTTCTGCTCCCTCTCAGGATGCTTCAGCTGCCCAGGCTGCTGTGTGATACCCTCTGGGGAGGGGCCCTCAGCATCATTAGGCATAAAATAGTGCACTCTAAAAATATATCCTCCCACTTCCTTACTAGACAGCTTCTCATCTGGCCACATGCATCTACCCTCTCCTCTTAGGACTGCTGGGGATTCCACCTGGGAGACAGAGAGGGATGATGGATGGAAACACAGCCCTGTTTGCTTTACTAAAATGAATGCTTGGCAAAAAAAAAAATAAGAATGATGTCAATTTGCCTTGCTGGGGCCTCAGAGAACAAAAATCTTCACGCATCACAGAATTCAAACACACTCCACCTTTAGCAGACTAAACCAGCGGTGGGGAACCTGCTGCCTCTAGGCCACATGTGGCCTTCTAGGTCCTTGGGGGAGCCTTTTGCCCCAACAGAAAAAATTCTTTTATTAAGGGGATTTGGTCTGTGAAGCCTGTATTCAGTTAAAGGGGGACACTTGAGGACCTAGAGGGCTACATGTGGCCTCAAGACCACAGGTTCCCCATCCCTGTCCTAAATTCTCATATACATATTCTTGTAATCTGTGGTCCCAAACTAGAGCTCTGGGTTTATTATACACAATCACAACCAACCTCTCTGTCTCTGTCTGTCACTGTCTCTCTGTCTCTCTCTGTCTCTCTCTGGGATGGTCTGAAATTTTTCCCATTAGCCAGCCCAGGCTAAGTCAGTCTGATGATCTCTCTTCCATTTGAGAGCCATTTATATACTCTCCAGGCTAAACATTTCCCAATTCTCTCAACATACCTTCTTATGACATGAACTGGAGGCCTCTCATTACATGACTGCTCTCCCCACGCCCTCTCCAAACGATCAATGTTCTTCCTAATATGAGAGGTCAAACAGTCCCTGCTCTCAAAGAGTTCACAGCTTAATGTCCACAGACCCTCTGAAATCTCTCTAAGGATTAAGGATTATTATTATTAATTAAGGATCTCTGCTTTTGTGGTTTCTGTTCAGTTGCATCCAACCCTCCATGACCCCATCTGAGTTTTTCTTGGCCAAGATACCAGATTGATTTGCCATTGCCGTCTTCAGATCATTTTACAGATGAGGATACTGAGTTCAATGGGGTTTAGTGATTCTCTAGATGGAACCTGAGCAGGGTCTAGTACAATGGCACTATCATCTCCCCAATCCCAGACCCTCTGTCTCTTTTAGTGGAAACTGAGTTAGCCTGAACTGCCATAATTATGTCTTTGACTTCTGCTGAATTTTCAATCCAATAAAACTCCCAACAATCAACAGCAGTCTAGCCACTCCTCCTTCATTTTATATAAAGTTGATTTTCGGGAGCCCAAGTGTGAGTCTTTACATTCATTCTTATTCAGTTTCATCTTCCTAGAATCTGTTCAATATTCCAATCTGGTAACATCTTTTTGAATCCCTCCCAGTTCTGTGTCATTTGCAAATGTGATAATCCGAACATTTAAGGCTTTATTAATATCACTGATAAAGCTAGACATCACAGTGGATGGAGAGTACTAGACTTGGGAGTCAGGAAGAAAGGAGTTCAAATCTGGCTTATTGTGTGACTCTAGACAAGCCATTTAACCCTGGCTGCCTCAGTTTCCTCATCTGTAACGTGATCTGGAGAAGGAAATGGCAAGCCACTCAGTTTCTTCACCAAGAAAATCCTAAATGGGATCATACCTCCTCTTTTGATCTTGTCTGTGAAATGGGGATATTAAGAGTACCTACCTCACAGGGTTGTCCTGAGGATCAGTATCAAATAAGGTAACATGTGTACAGAACTTTGCAAACCATAGTTATAGAAACACTAGCTGCTATTATCACCATGTTAAACAGCACAGGGCAAGCAATGATCTCAGGAAACTCGACTGATCACCAGGCATTTATTAAGATGCACTGGGGGTAGAAAGAGGGAAAGACACTAGCCTAGTCCCTACCCTCAAGGAGCTTACATTCTGATAGGGGAGACAACCTGTAAATTATAGGAAGATACAAGACCCACACCGAGTAGAACAGCGACCTTGGAGGCTTAGGGAACTGAGAGGTTTAGGACAGCAAGGGGCTACTTGTGGAAATTGGGTGACTCCATCTTATGACTCAGTTCTGGACCAAGCTCAGTTCCCTTTCTATTCAATTATGGGTCTGGTCCAAATTCTGCCCTGTGAGAAACTGTTCAACTGTGGGAACTGGGAGAAAACCTTACTGCATTGTTTGAACCTGGTTCTGTCATCTGGGAAGTTCCACCACCTCTACCTGCTGCTTGGAGACCCCTAACTAAGGACCTCAGTCATGCTGGCCAGAAACCTGGTCAAAACCAGTGACTGATGCAAGGGGTTTTCTCGCAATTGTACATTCCCTATGTCTTATCTGAAAACTGGTTCCATACGGATCAGTTACTGTTTCCACGTTCCTTTGATTGTATAGACACTTGAGGGGGGAGGGGGGAGAGTAGGACACCTCACCTCTTTTTCTGATTTTAGGGAATTTCACCTGTTTGCTCTCCCCTGCCCACCTTGGAAAGTCCCTAATCTTTCCTTCAATTGGAAATCAGATCACTTAATGTTGTACTGTTTCCTATAAATTAACTGGCCATATTTGATTAAGTGTTTTTAATGCATAAAAGTCTGTCTCTTCCTGTTCTGGATGTCTAGTTCTAAGCTGAGGGATGAGTCTAGTCCTGGGTTTGTTGGGCAATTGAGAGCACGCTGCTTAATGAATCCATATGCTTGGAAGACCAACCCTCTGTTTCCTCAGTTATTTCATCTTTCACCTGCCACAAGGTGAAGGTTCAAGGGGCTCGTGGGGTAGGGGTGGGACTGGGAAAGAATAATATCTTCCCTTCAAATGCTGAAGTGGCATTTGAGCAGCCTTGAAAGAAGTTACGGGATATATAGAGGCAGAAGTCAAAAGGAGGGCATTCCAGACATGGGGAACAGGTGGTGCAAAAGAATGGAGATGGGAGATGGATCATCATGTGCAAATAACAGCAAATAGAGCAGTGCAGCTGTACTGGAGAGTAATAGGAAGTTAGTAAAGCATTAAAAGACTGGAAAGGTAGGAAGGGGCCAGGTTGTAAAAAAAAAAGTCTTAAATGTGAGAGGATTTTATGTTTGATCCTGGAAGTTAGAGGGAGCCATTGGAGTTTATTGAGCAGGAGAGTGACAAAGTTGGCCAACAAAGATTTATTAAACTATTTCTATATACCAGACATTGTGCTATCAAGTCTGGAAATACAATGAGGGGTCGATACACAAGTGTTTGCATTTAAGGAGCTCATATTATAATGAGGAAGATAACATGCATATCTAATATATATATGGTGGCATAGTGGATGGAGTCAGGAAGATCTAAGTTCAAATCTAGCCTTAGGCACTTACTAGCTATGTGACCCTGGGCAAGTTACTTAATCCTGTTTGCCTCAGTTTCCTCATCTGTAAAATGAGCTGGAGAAGGAAAAGGCAAATACCTCCAGTATCTTCACCACCCAAACAGGGTCACAGAGAGTTAGAGATGACTGAACAACAACAAAAGCAGAGATCCTTAACATAGGATCCATAGAGAAATTTCAGAGGGTCTATGAACATTAATTAGATTGTGAGCTCCTTGAGGGTAGGCACTGTCTTTTGCTTCTCTTTGTATCCTTAGTGCTTAGCACAGTGTCTGGCACATAGTAGGCACGTAGTGTCTGGCACAATCACTTGATTGATTAAATGGAGAAAAAAACCAATGCTTTTAGTTTCATAGCTGAAACTTTTAACTGAAAATTAGCATTTTAACTGAAAATTTTAACTTTTAACTGAAATTTAGTATTTTCTTTAATTATTGAAAAGCATGATTCTGAAAAGGGGTCCATAAGTTTCACCAGACAGCCAACTCTTGGTGTCGATGGGGGTTAATCCCAGAGGAAGGGTGCTGGTTGATGTGTGGGGTAGTGATGGGGAAAGAAGATGGTGGTGAGGAGACTGGGAAAGGTCTCCTGTAGAAGATAGGATTTGGGCTGAGGCTTGAAGGAAACCAGTGAAGCCAGGAAGCTGAGATAAGGAGGGAGGGCATGCCAGGCATGGGGGACAGCCAGTGCAAAGGTAAGGAGATCAGAGATGGAGCCTTATGTGTCAGGAACAGCAACAGGGTTAGAGCCTGGGATGTGGAGTGAGGAGAATGAGTAAAATGCAAAAAGACTGGGAAGGTGGGAAGGGCAGTTTGTGAAGGGCTCTAAACTCCAAACAGCAGAGTTTTACAGTTAGTTGACCTAGAGATAATAGAGCTATAGAGAAAGCTTTGTATGATTAAAGGATAAAGTGACTGCCTCAGTTTCTTTCTGGAAGCAGATGGCAATGTCAATCATACGTGACAAATGAGTACAGACCCTAAGGGTTATCACGGTTCTTACAATATCGTGGCGAGCTCAAGCGGTCAAGGAAAGCGTCATAGAGACAGACGATCGGACCTTGAAGGCCTGGGAGGGATTGCGTAGGTAGAGATTTGACAAGGGAAGGCACAGCAGGTGGGAGCAGAGCTTGAGCAAAGGCAAGGATGTAGAAACACGAAAAGAAAGTCTGCTGGGGAGACGGTAGTTTGGTGGGGTTGGAAGCAGATTGGTGTATACAGATGGAGCTGGAGTAAAGTCTGGAGGCTAGATTGATGCCAGGGTGAGAAAAGCCTAGAACACCAGGCCAAGGAGGGAATGGCATTTTAGGATATTTAATCTGTCAGCAATGTGAATATAGTTAGAGTCTGGAGGCTTCCATTTTCTAGGTAGAACACAGAAATGAGGGAGGAGCCTCAGTCACACAGCAGTCATGCGGGGACTAGAGACAGAGGCCAAGTCTCCAGAATGTCGGGTCAATGGATTTCTTCTCCTCCTGGAACATGGGGTTGTATATCCACAATGGTACACATGCCCCAGCTCTCCTTCCCCTCAATAACAATGCCTCACATTCCTATGGGCCTTGAAGGCTGCCAAAGCATTTTCCTCAAAATGATAGAGGAAGATGGTGCAAGAATGATTTTCATTTTACAGACGAGGAAACTGAGCCTCACAGGTCACTGGTCAAAAAGCTGGTGAATGTTAGAGCTGAGGAATGGGCCCGGGTCTCTCCCGGCTCCAAATCCAGAGTCTTTTCCCGTATACTCCATAGTCCCAAGCCTCAGATTTGACTGGAAGAAAATTCAAATTCAGAACTTCCTTTCTCAGTCAGTCTCCTTCCCTCTCCTTCCTCACTGCGGCCTCCTGGCTTCCTTCGCTGGATCTCACCTTTGGCAGAACGTCTTTCCCAACCTTCTCCACTGCTAGTGGCTTCCCCTGAGGCTGCCTTTCAGTTATACTGTATGTAATAAAAATAACAATAATAATGCAAATTGCTTTTCATGGATATTAACTCCTTCGATCCTCACAGAAACCCTGGGAAGTACTTACTGTGGACATTTTACAGATGAGGAAACTGAGCACAGAGAGGTTAAGGGACTTGCCTAAGGTCACATAGCTAGTAAATCCCCAAGGCAGGACTAGAACTCGGCTCTTCTTGACCCCAAATTCTGGGCTCCATCTCACCGCATGTCTTTTGTCTGTATGTAGCATGTTTTCTCCCCCGTGGAAATGCCATTTCTCAGAAGGCAAACACCATTTTTGCTTTTCTTTGAAGCTCTAGCTCTTAGCACAGGGTCCGGCAAACAGTAAGCACTTAATAAATGCTTATCGACCTACTTTTGGAGCCAAACTGTATGGAACATCCTCCAGGAAGTTAAAAAATCTCTGTGATGCCCCACAACTCTCCAGGCCAGCCTTGCCCGGGTACCTTCTCATCTTGGGCTTCTCTACACCTCGACACTCTTTTCTAAGCTGCTCAGACACATTTCTCCCCCAAGGTAAAGTATCTCTGAAAATATATTTGAATAAAAACAGCCTCAAAAATAAGTTAAAATGTAACTAGTATTTAAAACTGAACACATGACCTACCACATTCCATTTTTTTAAAAGCTCTTTCAAAAGATGCCTCTATTTTCATACTGATCAGTTTTCAGGACTTTTCTACTATCAGACATTATCTTTTAAAGTCTAAAAACTTGTTCTGTCCTTGTTTTATTTTGTCTATTTGCCTTTCTTTGTATTGCTGGCTCTTAGCCCAGTCCTGACACACCAAAGGTGCTTAATAAATGCTCACTGACTTGAGGATTACATCTCTGATGGACCATAATGGGGGGGGGGGGAATGGTACAGTTACTTTTGTCTTTTGGAACTGGCCAAGGGCATGAAGCAGCTGGGCATGAACCAAAGTCACCTTCTAGGATATTGCTCACAGTTGAACACTTCTCAAGTCCAAAAGACTACAAAAGCCAAGGACCCTTCGGGCTCTAAATTCCGTGTCCAATGGCCTATGACTAGAGAGGTTTCTCAAAGTCACAGACCGTATTTTCTATTTTTTCTTAATCTCTTGCTCTGTAAGACCTTCAATAAAGGCTGACCACCTTCTCACTTGAATGCTCTCCCATATATTTAAACTTACATATCACAAAGTTCATGCCCCATCCTGGGCTGCCAGGCACACAGCCTAGTGGCATGATCATAATTCCTCTCCCCAGCTTTAACACCTTTGAGCTTGATCACAGTGGGGAAACCACACCAGGTGTGGGAATCAGGAAAGGTCAGGCTCTGCCTCTGTTTAGTTACAGGACCCCAGACACTACAACACCATTTCCTTATTTGGGATCCAGTCTGATCTTCTGTAAAATGGGGGCATTGGACTAGATCAGGGGTGGCGAACCTGCTGCCTGGAGGCCACATGTGGCCTTCTAGGTCCTTGGGTGTGGCCTTCTAGGTCCTTGGGTCCGGCCTTTGAACTAAGTCCAAGTTTTACAGAACAAATCCTTCTATGAAGGGGATTTGTTCTGTGAAGTCTGGATTCAGTGAAATGGCCATACTTGAGGACTGAGAGGGCCACGTGTGGCCTTGAGGCCACAGGGTCCCCACCCCTGGACTAGATGGTTTCTTAGTTCCCTTCCCTGCTGCTCGTGGCCCAAATAGACTGAGAAGCCATTCATGAGCCCAGCGGTAGTCTAGAATGGCTGGCCGGGGCTGAAATGTTGGTATTTTAAAAAAAACAAATGTCAGTTTGGGCAGCTCCTGTTTTTTTAGCTGGCAAAGTGAGCAGTCCCACTCAACACTTCCCAGATGCTCTCCCTGTCTATTTATAGGCAGGGCCTCTAATCACTTTAGAGACTAAAAACCTACGTGCTTGGCTTGGCTTGGCCGTGGCATGCCTCCTTCACCACCTCTCCCCAAAAGTCAAGGACGGCTGAAGCAGCTCATCCAAGGACACACGGATGGAAAGCATCTCATGAGCTGCACAGCCTGGACCCTTCTCTTGTCTAAACTGCTACTTCATCCGTGCGTTCACATGCATTCCCTCAGACTTCCTATTTTGTGGCTGATGTCAACCCGGTCAGAGACACCCCTCACCCCATCCTCCTGTGGAGCCCAAAGAAAACCCAAACAAAAGACTGCCCAAACCTCTCAACAAAATACAAAACACAGCTTTGTTTGGCTGTATACAATGAACCTTTACTGGGGCTACGCTTTTAAAAGTGTTCATTTGTGTTTTTAATGCAGACACATCTATGGTGGTGATTAATATTTTAAACATTCAAGTAAATGTCAGCTTCTTGAGGGTAGGGACGGTCTCATTCTTGTCTTTGTAACCTTTGTGTTTGGCTCAGTGTCTAGAACATAGTAGGTGCTTAATGTGTCTATGGATTAACCAATGGAAAGGAGTAGCACATCTTTTTGCATGGCTGGTATCTCAGAGGGCAGCTGGGGGTGCAGTGGGTAGAGAGCATGCCTGGAGTCAAGAGGACCTACATTCAAATCTGGCATCAGACACTTACTAGCTGTGTGACCCTGGGCAAATCACTTAATCCTGTTTGCTTCAGTTTTTTCATCTATAAAATGAGCTAGAGAAGGCAATGGCAAACCATTCTAGCATCTCTGCCAAGAAAACCCTAAAGGGGACCATAAAGAGTCCGACAAGACTGAAAAACTGAACAACAAAAGGGTCTCAGAGAGGTAAACATGGTGTTGTAGAAAGAACAATGAATTTGGAGTCAGAGATCCTGAGTTCAAATCCTGATTTTTGCCCCTTACTATCTTTGTGACCTTAAGAAAGTCATTTGGCTGAAAGGCAGTGTAGACCCAGGACAAGTGACTTAGCCACAGAGTGTTCCAGTTACCTCTTTAGGACCACATCTTGTGGATACCAGTGAAGTCACACTTCTAGTCCCTATTCCTTTTTTAATGGGGCAGCCATATCACAGCTGGAGTAAGGAAGACCTGAATTTAAATTCTGTTTCAGTTCCTTCCTAGCTATGTGACCCTGGGCAGGTCTAGCTTAACATTTCAGCCTCAGTTTCCCCATCTGTAAAATGGGGCAGAATGACAGCCTCCACCTGCTAGGGTTTTGGGGAGGTTTGAATGAGATAACAAGTGAAGCCTTTTGCAAACCTTACTGCATGATACAAATGCTAATTATGATTATCAACCGTCATTATTATTAGAACATTTCTAAAGGACTTTGCCATCTCAGAATGACATATGCATTCTAGCTGTTTGCTGTTCCTGGTTTCTTCCAGATCTAAGTGTCACGACCCTGTGACAGACAGCCCCATTGAACAACTTTGGGGGACTGTGAGGAACTGTTCCAATGTTGTTCTGTCATTTCAATTGCCATTTATTCACTGATTCAACAGATATTTAATAGGCAGAGGTTTTGTATTAGTCACTAGAGGGGAGGCTCCAAAAGGCTGAAAATATTTGGTCTGTGCCCTGGAAAGCTCAACTCAGATCCCACTCATTCACTGGTGCAAGACATGCCCAGAGATGACAAAGCCAGCAATGAAACAGTGACCTCTGTGGGGACCGAAACAGTAACCTTGGCCTTTAAAGCCCTACATTCCTGTTCTGTGCTGACTCACAAGGACCCAGAGGGCTCAGAACCAGTCTGGTCTCCCTGACCAATATGGAGCATGGCCTGCATCAGCACTGGGTTTACCAATACTCAAACTACTGAGCAAAGCAGTGGGAACAGAAAGGACGCGGCCATGTGACGGCGGGGGAAACCCCTGCCCCTCTCTGGATCTCATTTTCTCATTTGTATAGCGAGGGGGAGAGAACCACAGGATCAATCGATCTATGGACAAGCAATATTAAGTGCCAAGACACTGTGGGTGTACGAAGAAAGGCAGCAGCATGTATAATTCCTATACGTGTCAGAACATTTAAGACAGAGAATTATTGTTGTTGTCGTCTCCTCAGGACCCCATTTGGGGTTTTCTTGGCAGAGATACTGGAGTAGGTTTGCCATTTCCTTCTCCAGCTCATTTTACAGATGAGGAAACTGAGTCAAGATTTCAACTCAGACTCCAACCCCAATACTCCATCTCCCGATTTGCCTCCAGGCCTCCATAATACAAATGTCAGATAGGGATAAAGGAGAGATCCGGACATGAACTCCTCAAAGACAATTTGAGAGGAGTGTGTGAATGATTTCAGGTGTGTGTGTGTGCCCGTGCCCAGTGAAGAATCAGAGAAGGCTTCATGGAGGAAGAAGCATCTTAACTGAACTTTGTAGGAAGAGAAGTATTGTAAAAGATGATGAGGGAGTGTGTGTATGTATATATGTAATATGCGTGCATGCATGCATGTATACATACACATGTCTATATATAAAATACTATATACATATATGGACATACATTATATGGGCATATGTATGTGTGCATGTGTATATACATATAGATATATACCAGTATATAAACACATATGTACACGTATAACACTATACATATATGTTATATGTGTGTTTATGTGTACACAATCTGTATGTGTACACATATCTATTTATACAACACTATACATACATACATTATATGTGTGTATATGTATATATGTATATGTATATCTACATAATTTTTTTCACGGGAGATGGTGTGCAACACAGTGGCAGGAGGTTCGTTCTATTCTGAGTGCAGGGAGCAGTGTGCAGTCCAGGGTGGGTGGAATGTAAAGTGTGTAGAGGCAACCAGGGATATAGGGGAGGATCTTCCACACCAAGCTAAGGAGAACTGATTTTATCCTATAGATGACAGGGGGTCACTGAAGGTGTTAAAGCAGAGGCGTGCTGAGACCAGGCACATCAGGAAGATTATTTTGACTACCGGGGGAATGATGGGTTGGCCAGGGGCAGCTAGGTGTCAGAGAGATCGGCTAAGAGGTAACAGTGCTGGTGGTGAAGGGTGGCAGCCACATGCGAAGAGAGCAGAGGGAATATGCAGTAGATATTACAGAAAGATACAACGGACAGCACCTGGTGACCCCCTGGGTGTGGAGCGGGGCAGCCAGCACAGAACTGAGGGTGGCTCCAAGATCTGGAACTTTGGTGCCTGCTCCTGCCATGCTCAGACTATTGATAGAAACAGGGAAGTCGAGAGAAGAGGCGAACGTGAGAGGAGAGGGGGTTAGTTTTTCCAGGTTTTTTAAAAATGCTATTTCCAGCAAAATATCATGATTTTTATATCTTGTCTTTGAAATCCTTAGTATAAGACTTGCATGATTTGGAGAAGGATGGAAACTTAGGGAACATCTGGTCCAATTCTTTCCCTTTACTGACAAGAGACCAAGTCCCAGAGAAATTAAATGACTTGCCCAAGTTCATACCCATAGTTAAGTAATTAAACTGGGGTTCAAATCCAGACCCTCTGGCCCCAAATCCAGTGTGCTCTCCAACCTTAATTGCCCAGAAAAAAAATAACTGCATTAAAAAGAACCCACACAATTTTTCTCTCTTAACTTAGAGTTTCAAAATAGCACAATCCCAAACATCCCAGGTCCCAACCAAATATGGTTTGGATGCTGTTTGTGAGGCTGCCCAGGGCTCCACACTCTGTCTCCAGGGGAGGAATCACAAGTTCAAATGGAGTCTGTGTTCCAAACAAACCCTGGGAAAGCAGGTTTATTATCACATGTCAAACTCATTTTAAAAATATTTCCAACTGTCTATCCATAGGTTCCCAAGGGACCATGTTCAGTCATTTCAGTTGTGTCCAGCTCTTCATGACCCCATTTGGGGTTTACTTGGCAAAGATATTGGAGTGGTTCACCATTTCCTTCTTTAGCTCATTTAATGAAGAAACTGAAGCAAACAGGGATAAGTGACTTGCCCAGGGTCTCATAGCTAGTAAGTGTCTGAGACTAGATTTGAATTTAAGTCTTCCTGACTCTAGGGCCTGTGTTTCATCTACTGTATCACCTAGCTGCTCTAAGGGACCATTATGGAACCCCAAAGCTGCCATTCTTAAGTTCTTTCTGATCCCAAAATTTCTTGAAAAGGTAGTGCTCAAGTAGAGAGAATTTGCCACCATTTCCAAGTCTCAGATTGGCTGGTGGCCTCTGAAGTCCCACTCGGCCCTGATTCCATGAGCTTATTACCAACCTTCCAGGGCTAAAATCAATATCTAATTGATTTCCTACTGCCATCAAAGATGATAATTCTCCAGACTGTCACTGCAACTCCCAAGCTAGCCTTGGTTTCTAGCCACTGAAAAGAGTGTTAGGGCCCCAAAGAAGTACAAGTTCTCCGGTGTTTCCCTGTGCTTGAAAGTTCACCAGAGTATCAAAGACCCAAAGGTTAGGCCTCCAAGAGTGGCTGTGCCCATTTCACTGGGCCATGATGCTACACTAGGTTTATAATTTCTATCAGTTAGCCAAGCAGCGACAGTCATAGTCATAGGTATCTGGGGGTGAGAAGAGGGCAGTAGAAGAGGGGGGGGCTAAGCTTACTCTTAGGTAACCTATAGTTATCTTTCAGAACTCTGTCTTATCATAAACAGATATGTCCCCAAGGTGCCTGTCTCCAGATTAAACTGGAGGTGGGAGAGTGCAAGAGAGGGAGGCAAGTAGAGTCAGAGAGTACAGCATCATAGAGAGACAGGAACAAAGGGTGGTGCACAGTGGAATTCCTTTGGGATACTAAGTAGTGACACCAGGCTTTGCTAGTATTTCTGTTTCTGAACAAAGAATCTGACCAGCATTCGTGGGAAGCTGGGTGGTTGGGTTAACACAGCTAAGACAGATGAACTCTCAGGCAGCAAATTTACTTCTTAATTTAAATGATCTTTAAGGACCTTCCCTGGCTCTAGAAAGAAATGTTCATCGATGACCAGAGTTTTCCAGCTGGAAATATCTTCAGAGGCCATTCAGAGCAATCCCTTCATTTTATAGAATGAAACGGTTAAGTGACTTCTCCAAGTAGGAAAATTAAGATTTGAACCCAGGTCCTGACCTGATTTCTAAACCTAGGACATTTCCCACTATAACACTGTGCCTCAAAGACCTTCCCTGATTGGGCCAGAACAACCAAAGCTCTCTGGTACCACTTGCCTCCTATCAGGTGTCCAAGGCCTTGAGTGTGACAATCTGGTATACTGTGAAAAGTGTCGGGCTTATGGTAAGACTGGCTAACGTGAAATCTTAAGAGCTTCTGATGCTTATGAGCTCTGTAACCAAGGATGAGTAATTTCACTCACCTCTATGAGCCTCATTCCTCATATGCAAAGCTGGGATGACAATAGCCTTACTTCTAAGAGTTGGTATTGAGGAAAGTGCCCTGTAATCCTTCAACACGACACAGAAATAATAAACATCAGCTCAGTCTCCTACCTCGCTGCAGGGTCAGTACATAAGTAAAATGGTAGAAGCCAGAATGTTATTATTTCAAGGAAAATACAATGGAAAGACATTGGGTTTGGGGTCAGAGGACCTGGGTTCAAATCCCAGATTTACTGCAGCAGAGGCCAAGCACAAGTCACTTTTTCTGACTGGAACTTATTTCTTCAAGTATAACATGAGGAAATTGGATGAGATGACCACTTAGATCCCTTCTAGCCCTAAGTACAAAGGAATGAAGAAAAGAGAAATGGCAGCTGAAGCTTGGGCTACTTGCCTGCTACAGACTGGGCATGCAGAAAAGCCAGCAGGGGAGAGCCAGCTTATCTCAATGTTGTTGTTCAGTCACGTTCAACTTTTCATGACACCAGGAACCACAGCAGGCCAGGCCAGGGCCTTCTGGCCTCCACTATCTCTTGAAGTTTATCCACATTCACATTCATTGTTTCTTTAAAGTACTTTACAAATGGTAACTCATTTTGTCCTCAAAACAACCCTGGGAGGTTTCTTATAGCCCACTTTACAAATAAGGAAATGGAGACATAGGTGAAGCACTTGGCCAAAGTCACCCAGCTAGTACTGTCTGAGGCCACATTTGAACTTGGGTCTCCCTGACTCCAGGCATGGCACTCTATCCACTGCACCTCCTAGCTGACTTTACCCCCAAATAACTCATGTTGGGCACATGCCCCACTGTGCCCAGTCACCAGCCCCAAAAGGGGTTAGTGATAGACTGGACTGAACTCTGGATAGTAATGTGAGAAGTTGGAGGGAAGAAAAGTGTTTAAGAGGACAAAGAGACTGATCAGAGCCATTAGACCATGGACAGAGAAAAAGAAAGGGTGGGGGGGAGAGAGTGAGAAAAAGGGAGGAGGAGGGGGAGGGATGAAGGAGAGAGAAAACAGGGGGAAGAGAGACAGAGAAAGGGGGGAATGGGGAGGAATGAGGAGAAAGGGGAGAGAGAGGAAGAAAGAAAATGGAGAAGAAAGGGGAAAGAGGAAGAGAGATAAAGGAAATGGGGAGAGACAGAGATACACAGAAGGAGAGAGAGGAGGGGGAATAGAGGGGGGAGGGGGAAGAGGAAGAGAGACAGAGACAGAGAAAGGGGGAAAGAGAGATAGAGAGAAAAAGATATGCACATAGAGAGAAGAGGGTATAAAAGG
Organism: Pseudocheirus occidentalis; assembly: GCA_028646575.1. Taxonomy (NCBI): domain Eukaryota; kingdom Metazoa; phylum Chordata; class Mammalia; order Diprotodontia; family Pseudocheiridae; genus Pseudocheirus; species Pseudocheirus occidentalis. The sequence goes on from CM053595.1 coordinate 289,976,848, forward strand.
GGGGGGGGGTTGGAGGGCAGGAGAGGGAGAGTGCCCAGGCTCCCATTCTGTACGGTTTAAGCTGACGGGTGCCCAAGGCAATAGTAATCTATTCGGTTCATATGTCATATACAGTAACATAGCATATCCCCGTAATAACACTGAGGGTTAAATTACATTCCTCAACAAATAGGATAAAAAGCCAGATAAAACCCAATTAGCCCCTAAAGTATAAAATAAGGAAGGCAGAGCACAGTTATGTAGTATTTGAAAGGTTGACAAAGTACCTTGTGCCCACCAGCCAAAGAGAAAGACATTACTCTCTCCCATTTTACAGATGAGGAAACTGAGGCTCAGAGTTCATAGGATCAGAGCTGAGAGGGACCTTAGAGCCTAGCTATATTCCCTTCACTTTACAAATGGGGAAACTGAGGTCCAAAAAGGTTGCCAAGTTTACAAAAGTGCTAAGAGGCAAAGGTCAGATTTAAAATAACTTGCCCAGGGTCACCCAGAGTTGGAACTCAAACCAAGGCCCATTGATTTCTGGCCCAGTGTTCTTTCTGCCACACCATTCAGGCCACAGAATCTAGAGTTAATGTCAAAAGCAGGCTTAGAGGCCTTCTAATCTCACCTCCTAATTTTACAGAAGAAGAAGCAGGGGCCAAGAGAAGTTAAATGAGTTGTCCAGCATCACCCAGATATTTAGTGTCCAGGTCAAAATTTGAACTCAGGTCCTCAGACTCCAAAAACTAACATTCCTTCTCCTATACTACACTACACAATCCATTAGACTGCAAGCCCCTTGAGGGCCAGGATTATTTTTGCTTTTGTACTGGTACCAGAAGCACTCAGTAAAATATTTGTTGCTTGAAAATTTCTCTCTCAGGGTTTGTCGTCGAGTTCCATTAGGCTTTGTATCTCACAAAGAAACATACAAAGAACTTGAGACCTTTCTCACCACCACCATGCCACTAATGAGGAAAGAAAGAAATACAGAGGTCCCCCTTACTGGGAATAATGAAACCCCTGAAGGCTTCAAATGTATTCAGTTTTGTACTATTTGAAGTGACAATTACATAGAATATGGTAATCGGTCCCAGCCCAATGGAAATACGCAGTGTAAATTCGCATAATGTGAGCACTTCAGGGGGTTTATTATTCACTCTATTCAGGATTTAGCTCTACTTTTGGGTCCCCAAGCTAGAATCAGGATCCAGGAGTCCTGACTTCCAGAACAGTGATTTTAAAAATAAGCAGAGGGTCCTTCTCTCTCCAGTTGCTATAGTCCAATGCTGATAACACTTGTGTTTAAGCTCCAAAGAATTAATCCTTGAAAATGAAATAGCCTGCGATTGAAGAGACCATCAATAGCCAGGGAGAACATCCTTTTCCATCAATGACCCCAGTTCCAAGAATGCTGCCTTGCTAAAATCTTTGGAAAACCTGCTTTTGAATATTACTGAAAAAAAATAGAAATTGCTCATGAACCTTCCTTCATTCAATGAGAAGGGAAGGATGTGAGGTTGAAGAAAGAAGTGGTGGGAAGATTGGCTGGGGGAAGGAGGAAGGAAGGTCCTCCTAGCAAACTCCTTTTGTTTCAAAAGAGATAGGATTGCTTGAGTTTCTCTCATTTTGGAATTGTGTGTGTGTGTGTGTGTGTGTGTGTGTGTGTGTGTGTGTCTATAGGGCATTGCCAGGGCTCCCAGTGTTCAAGTGATCTCCTCTGTTCCCTCCCTCTCCAAGTCTTACTAGTTTGCTTGTTTATACTCTTAATTTCAATATCCATAGAATCCTGCCTCTCCTGGGGGATGGAGGGAGAATAGGAGAAAGGGCATCAGAACAAGTGTCTTCACTATTTCTGTCCTTAGGGAGGACCAGCATGAGCAATCAAAAACCCTAGAGCTGTTAAAGGTCCTGGAGGTTTTTGTCTTAGTTTGGATTTCTCCAGCCTGGCCAGTGGGTTTTTGGGTTTATAGTCTTAGGCTAGGGGGTATACATGTGTGTGTCTCTGGGGGAGGGGACCAGAAGACTCCTGGGGGGTGGTGTGTGAAATCCCTCAATTACTAGGGTTTAACAATCTCATCATTTTTGTGTCCACAGAGTCACTCACTCCCATGGCCAACGGAATCCTGTTTCCATAGGAGTTATTCAAATTCTGCTCACAGGAAGAAACTTCTTGCCCAAGGAATTTAGTGGTCAGGATAATATTTGTAAAGTCATTTGCAAAACTTTAAAGCATTAGATAAAGATTACCTTATGGAAAGCCTATGGAAGCCTCTGGGGGAAGAGAGGGCCAGGTAATGAACCTATGACAGGATTCTAAAAGTAAGGGAGCGTCAGAGACTTTGGATCCTTGGTTTTCAAGGATCTAACTAGCCAGGGGCCAGCAGTGAGTGGATCTTCTTGGCTCTCCTTGGCTCTTCAGTGTTGGTGACATGTTGGCTGAGGAGTGAGGAAGACCTAAATTCAAATCTTGCTTCAGACACTGACAACTGTGTGATCCTGGGCTAATCACTTAATTCCTCTGTGACAGTTTCCTCCTATGTAAAGTGGGGATCATACTATCTCCCAGGGTTTTTATGATGGGCAATTAGGATGACAGATGTTTTAAGTGATATACAAATGCTAGTTATTACTACTGCTTATTATTATTGTCCTTATTTTTATGTGCACACGTACTGGAACTGTAAGGTTTCTCAGGGGTATAGACGATTTCATTTTTCACTTTTGTATCCACAGTGCTCTTACTGTAGCAGCCACTTAATAACGTCTGAATTGAATTTAAATACATGCAAAGGGAGGGTGGAGGAAAACTGGGAAAAGTCAAGTCCTCAGGGACTAGAATTAATCTGCCCCAACTCCTTGCTACGACTGCTGTCAGTGAATGACCTTTCTGCTAGTTATCAGCCCTCATTTCCCCCCCATCTATCCTCCTCATCACCGCCCCCAACCTTAAGAGCAAATATAACGCACTTTCCCCCTTCTGCTTCCCCCAAAAAGCACACTAGCCTTTATACACTAAGGACCAGTCAGCACCTACGACCGGGCGCCTAGG
>CM053595.1:289979981-290019027 GCA_028646575.1 Pseudocheirus occidentalis
ACACACACACACACACACACACACACACACACACACACACACACACACACACACACACACACACACACACACACACACACACACACACACACACACACCCCGAACTGTAACATTTACCTGTTAACAACTCTATCTTATGTCCCAGGACCTTCATCTCTGCTTCCCCTGCCCACAACAGGTGCCCAAAAGCGTCAGGGGCAAAGCTACAGAGGAAAGCCGGCGAGTCTCGGGAGACAGAGAGGGAGAGACGCCTCGGGCAGCCCGGCAGCGACGAAGGAGGGAAGCGAGCAGCAGTGCCCAGCAATGCCCAGCGGTGCCCAGCCCGAGGCGAGGCGGCAGGCACAGCCAGGAGCGCCGCGAGCGAGGAGCGAGTGAAGCTGGCTGCCTCACTAGTCAATGCAGATAAGTAGCCGCCTCGTGGGCTTTCCAAAAAGAATCCGCCAATCGCAAGAATGCGAACCCACAAAAGGCGGCTGTAACCTGGCCCGTAGATGGGGTGAACTGGGGGAAGGAGGGGGGTGGGGTTGAAGACTAAACAACCTCAGCTGCAGCCGGGGAAACCAACCCCCGCACTCTCCCCACCCGAAACAAAGGAGGAGACTTGTCTTGAGCGTCCTGTCCCTGGCGACGGCACCCGAGGAGCAGCCGCGCGTGGCGTCCGCACAATGTCACCCGGCAAACCCGACCCAGCGCCGGCCTCACCCCGCCCCCGTCGCCACCGCCCCCAAACCAGATGGGTGCCTTCTCCCCGGGAGAACAATAGCAGGGAGGGGTGCGGCGCGGGGCTAGGGAGAAGGGTGAGCTAAAGAGAGAGGGAGCTCTAAGACTATGCTATTCCCGTCGGGCCAGCGCGGGTGGGCCAGCGGGGCCGGGGTGAGGGGCTAGAGCCCTTCAGCTGACAAGAGGAGTCAAACTCGCGGCAGTGGGAAAGCTCCCAGCCTACTGGCTGGGCGGTGCTAACATACGGGGCCGCCGGAGGGAAATCGGGGAGGGCGAGGCAGGGCTGGGCATCTCTTCCCGAGGTCTAAGACAGAGTGGAGGGATTCATTGCTAGGTATCTGAGTTTCCCTACGAGAGGCGGAGGAAACTGGTGTGTGAAAGTGGGCATTCTGGAGGGAGGGAAGGGGGGGACAGCCACAGACTTACCCGCTCACTGCCCCTTAGTCGCCGCCGCCCTCCTCCTCGCAGGTGCCAGCCCACTAGGGGAGACCCTGGTACCCGCTCTCCGAGGCTCCCTTCCTTCCCTGGGGTTAGGGGCGAGGGCGGTGCAATCCAGGTGTGTTCGGGGGGCGCAGCTGACCAGGGGGGTGGAGGGCGCAGGGGCAGGCTCTGGTCTGGATATCCCTAGGGCTGTCAGAGGCTCCCGGAGCCTCCTCGGACTGCTACGGTGCTAGGCGGGCTCGGGGAAGGCTTGGGGCCTGGGGGAGAGAGGCGGCTACGTGGCCGGTTTAAATGGGGGCTGCACCACTGCGTCAGGGTGGGGAGGGGGCAGGGGAGAAGGAGGCTCCCCGGGCTACGGACTAATCAAATGCGGCCGCCAGCGGGGCAACCCTGGGTCACAGGAACCCAAATCCGAGACCCCCCCCTTTCCCACCCCTTTTTCATTCCCCTCCCCTCCTGGCCATACTCCTCCCCGAGCTGGGGACTGCTGGGATATTTGCCTTTAGACACGGCAAGGGGAGGGGTCTCGTCTCCCTTCCTCGTTCCCTGATCGGGGCGTTTCGGGACTGAATCTGTTTCCCTGCCCCAGCCTGGCCCGCCCTTCTGATCCCGGGGGAGCAGCTTGCGGGTGCCGTCGGATCGCCTCTGGAGGGACGCCCACGCCTGCTGTCTTTGTTTAGAAGCCCAGGGTGGGCGGAGGTGGATAAGTCTTACTGGATGGTTGGAGACTAGTACCCACCCCCCAGATCCTGCCCTCCCCTGCTCCTCTCCTCTGGGTGGAGTAGCCTGCCGGGTGGTGGATCCTGAAAAAAGGGAATAGGAGGTGGGGGTGGGGCGGGGGCGAGGGATGGGGTCCCAAGGGGGACTCACGTCCCATCAGCCTTTGTTTCAGGCCATTAGGGTTTTCTTTGGTGATTTATTTCTTCCGGAGATGAAAGGATCCTTCAGGAGTATCCTCATCCCCAACGGCCCTCCTAGGGGTGGGGCTGGGGTGCTGTTTCAAGGCCTTGGAGCCGTTTTTACAGAGCTCTAATCTGGGGAAAAACACTCACTCACCATCACTTTTACCCTGAGTTCCCCCTGTTCCAAAGTGTCACTCAGTCCTTGCCTAAAAGCCTGGGAAAAGCCCCGTCCAGAGAACGGATGTTCTTGTGACTCTGAGAAAGGGGGAAGCGACTCAAGCGGTTGTTCTAAATGGGAGGCAGCTCCCGCCCGCACAAGGTCTAACTCCGGAGCTCCCCGGAGTGGCCGCCCATCTGCCTCCTGCTTACTCCGGCCAAAATGAACACAAGCTGTCTTTGTTTCTAGAGCCTGACTTTCCCCTCAGCGTCCGGACTCCCGGCCCTCGGTCAAGTTTATTTCACTGTCTGGCCAAATGATAGTGAAGTTAATGATGCCAAGATACCACTATCCGCCGCTTCCGGACCCTTACATGTCACAACAAACACGCCATGCCGCCTCTTTATTTATCAGGTATTGTCGTTAAAAATAACACCACGTGACTTCCAAGAAAGGTTGGCTCGTAGCCCACACCCGGGCTCTATTCGGAAGCTCTTTCCACAGTTTTCAGGCTCCGCAGTATTTCCCAGGCGCTAAGGGGACTGTTTAACCTCCCGGCAAACAAACAAACAAAACCCCCCAAAATCCCCCCAAAACCGCTTCAGGTTCATCCCGTGTTTGAGTCTCTATAAAAGTCTTTCTTGTAGTACTGAGTAAACATCATTGGCAAAGTCAGACCCTCAGGCTCGCTGGAGAGACTACTGGAAGAAGAGTAACATCGTGTGTGTTTGTGGTGTGTGTGTGTGTGTGTGTGTGTGTGTATCCAGCTTGCACCAATGACCTCTGGGATGTTCCCCAAATTGCAGGTTTCAAAGGTGGAATTAAATTTTTTTTTGCTTATTTCATTAAACATTTTCCAATTACACGTAAAAAAATTTAACAGTAGGGGTGGCTAGGTGGTACAGTGAATAGAGCACTGGCCCTGGAGTCAGGAGGACCTGGGTTCAAATGTGATCTCAGACACTTAACTCTTGGTAGACCTGTGACCTTGGGCAAGTCACTTAACTCCAATTGCCCCGCCTTCCCCCCCTCCAAAAAGAAAAAAAATTAATATTCATTAAAATTTTTTTTAACATCCCATGATGGGAAATAGGATCCATATCCAGGGAAAGAAGGGTGGAGTCTGGCTGCAGATCAAAATATACTGTTTTCACCATTGTTTTGTTTTTTCTTTCTCTTGGTTTTCCTCTTCTGATTCTTCTTTAACAACATGACTAATGTGTAATATGTTTAATATGATTATATATGTATAACCTATGTCAGATGCTTGGTGTCTTGGGGAGGGAGGGAGAAAAAAGTTTGGAACTCAAAAATCTTATAAGAATGAATGTTGAAAACTTTCTTTACATGTAACTGGGAGAAAAATAGTATTAAACTTTTTTGTGAGTCCCAAATTTCCTTCCTTCTCATTGAGAAAGCAAGCAACTTGATATCAATTATGCATGTGAAGTCATGCAAAACATTTTTCCACTTTAGCCAAGTTGCAAAAGAAAACACACATTCACACAAGAAAAATAAAGTGTGCTTCAATCCGCAAAGGCAGAGCCTTAAAAAAAAAAATCACCCAGAACACTTCCAAGGAGCTTTTTGGTACAGTGCAATCGATGGACTTGGAATAACTCTCCCTAGTCAAAGCAGACTCTTGATAATGCTCTTGGCTGACCTGGACTGTCTCCCATTCTTGAGGCTTCAGTGAATAGTGCCCTGGGCAGGAAGAAAGCCATTATTAATTGATGTCTTTCCAATAGTCCAAGTTAATGACTTTTCTTCAGCTGCCCTGGATGTTCTCCTTTGAAATACGAGGAGGAGTTGTAGATCCTTTGGGCAGGTTTGGTTTTGTTTTCACTGGCAAGTAATAGCAAAGAAAAAATAGCCCTAGTCAGAAGGCCAAGCTGTTGGCTAGTACTCCATGGCCCCATAAGTCTCAGCCTACTCTGGCTTCTGATTGTTGCTGTTTGTCCTTCACAAGGGTGATGTCTGGAGGTCCCTTGCCTCTATTTCTTAAACTGTAAAATGAAGTGAAGGAAGCTTGCAAACTTTAGAGTTGAATGGGTCCCCACAGATGTTCTGGTTCTGGGCTGGTCCATGAACTTATTTGATTATTTCTTAATATGTTGATAACTATTTTCCTTTGATTGATTTCTTTTTAACCCTATGCATTTTATTTTAGACATTTAAAAAAATTTCTGCACTGCTAAAGGACTCTATAACTCAAAAATATTAAGAACCTTTTTTCTAGTCTGTTCCTCCTCCCCATTTGAGAGATGAAGAAACTGAGACCCAGAATGTTGGTGGCCTGCCTAGGGATCACAGATAATAAGTGGCAAACTGGTATCTCAGTCTAGATATTCCTACTTCACATTCATTGGTCATTCCTATTCATCATAGGGTTCAAGCTGGGTGATCCAGGAAAGCAACCCCAAAGGTTTACTGGTAGTAAGAAAAATCTCACTAGGATGATATATGAAAACCCTGTATTGAAATTCACTTTTCTCCCACTAGTCCCAACTGAAACCTTTGGGACCAAGGTAACCATAGGCTTTGTGCCCAGATCAACATGCCATGCCATATTGTGATTATGTGCATGGTAGATGCATGGGCACCCCTATCCATCTTCTCAAATCCTTTGAGTGTGAGCCAATATCTAAATAGGGACACGTTTTTAGTGAGTACTTACTGTATGCCAGACATGGCACCATCTGGTTTGGAGATACACAGTAAAGCAACAAACGGAAGGATGCAGACTAAGAAAAGGTTAGTAGATTTGGTCATTTGTTGGAGAGAGCAGTCTCTGTTGAACTGAGATCACAAGCCAGGTTGAAGAGGGTTTAGGAGAAATTGAGTACAGACAACTTTCTCAAGTATGGCTTAGAAGGCAAGGAGAGGAAAACAGTAAGTTCCCTGCCAATATAAAGGAACTACACCCCCTTTTGATGAAAATATTAGCCAATGGTGCCTTTCAAGTTCCTGTCTTTTATTTACCCAGGTGAAAGACAAAGGACGTCAGAATCAATGGGGTGATGCAATGGTAAACCATTGTCAGGTTTGAGCAAGTCATTTCACTCTTCCTACTCAACTTATCATAGGATCACAAATTTAGAACTGGAAGGGACTTTAGGGGCTATCAAGTCCAACTCCTTCATTCTGCATAGAAGAAGATAGGTTGAAAGAGGTTAGTGACTTGTCCAGGGTCACACATCTAGTAAGTGATTGAGGCAGGATTAGAATTCAGGTCTTCCTGACTCCAGGACTAGTGGTCCATCAATTGTACCACCTAACTCTCCAAGGTCAGAAGTATAGTCAGGTGAATCTGTGATTTCAGAAGAGTCAGCCTCTTTGCAGAATTACCTGGATAACTTCCAGGGAATAGAGATTATGTCCTTAGTTCTCTCCAAGTACTGAACAGGTGAGCTACTCAAACCAGCTGTCTCTATGCTGTGCCTTCTGTTCTCATCTCCTTCTCACTTTGGACTCACCCCTGAAAACTTCCCACTCCCTTCACCCGTTTTCCAGGACTTCCTGTCTTCCTCCTTTAGAATATAAATTCCCTGAGGGCAAGGAACAACTTGCTTGCATTTGTATCCCAAATGCTTAATCATGGGTCTGGCTCATGGTAAGTGTTTACTAGTATATGATCTCTGTCTCTCTATTTCTCTCATCGTCAGTCTCTCTGTATTTATCTCTCTCTTTATGTTATCTTTCTGTCTGTCTGCTTGTACATTTGTCAGTCTATCCTTCTGTTCTGTCTGTCTGTATTTTGTCTGTTCATACATATTCATCTGTCTGTATATCTTTCTGTCTCTCCATCTGTCTTTCTGTTTCCGTCTATCCACACATCTATCTTTCTATCAGTTTCTGCTTGTGCATTTGTCTAATAGTAATGGAATTTAAAGATCCCCTTGTATTGGCAAGTAAATAGGTACTTAGCACTTAGTTTCAAGTTAATTATATCAAGCCTCTCTCTGTTAAGAAACAGAAGGTTTGAACCCCTATTGCTGATGTAACAGGAAGGGGCTGAACAGGGAGGAACTAATATTGTATATAAGGAAAAACCCAAGCTGAGGGATATCAGAACTTCTTAGAGCAAGCCAAGTGGAGGTTGAAGAGGAGCGGCCCAGGCTGGAAAGTGAGTTTGATTTTAAAAATGGAGCTTATGGTGGCAGAGCTTCTTCTGAGACCCAGCCAAAACTTCTGTTGAGAGCTTCCAAGGACCAAGCTGAGGAGCTACCATGAGTGAGAAAGGAGGATCCCTGTTTGAGGGAACATGTTCTGTTGTGAGTGCTTGGGAATGTGGGTGTTCACTGCCTTAGCCATGTGTACCAACTTCATGGTTACTGTAATGACTTTGACTTTCTGGTTCTAGGACTTGGTTCCCTGGTATTTGAATAAGGACTTGAAGTGGACTAGAGACTGTGAGCTTCAATATGGAACAGGAACTACATGGAGAGCTGGACAGGAATTGGGAGCTGTCTGCCTTTGAACTCAGGTGGCAGTTGGTTAGATTCGGGCAGGAGTTGGGACCATGGAAGAGAAACCATGGAAGCTGAGAGCCTGCCTTGAGTCAAGATGAAAAGACCTCTTCTTGGGTATTTAATGCTGACTAATGAGATTGTAACTTATTTGTGACCTAGTAGCAGATAGCCTTTTGTACTTTCCACTACCCCTTAAGAGGGTACTGAGTAGTGACTGATGATATTGCAACTTGATTGCACCCCATGGGTGGAGGATTTTGGCCTTTGTACTTTGTATTAATTAAGAAGGCTTGAAGGTGTGATTGAATTAAAGGTGATTGAATTAAGGATTTACTAAATGAAGGACTTACTAAATGATTGCACTTTGTTTAAAACTGTGTGACCACTTTGGTGAAAACTATGTGGCCATTTTAGTGTTAAGTTGTTGAGTTGTGACATGGTGAATGCTGTATTTTGTTTTCTGTGAATGTTTTGTCTTGATTTGTTATTGAACAAATAGTTTACTATATTGTGTAATCAGAACCTTGAAAGCTGTTCATAGCAGCAGTCCTCTGGAAAGCTCCTTGAGCTTGGCTTTACAATTTGTTAGTCTAACCATCAGTTCTATTTGTCTGTCCATGTTCTATCTGTCAGTATATGTATTTATGTCTTTCTGTCTCCATCTGTTTGTATGTCTCTCCATCCATCTACCTGTCTTTTTGTTTATCTCTTTCTGACTCTATCTGTCTGCCTGTCTGTCTGTTTGTCAGTCTGTGTGTCTATCAGTCTTTCTCTCTCTCTCTGTCTGTCTTCCTCTCTGTCTCAGGCTTTCTGTCAGTCTAGCTATCTCTTTGTCTTTCTCTCTGTCTGTTTTCCTGTCAATCTATCCATCTGTCTGTCAGAAAAGAATCTGGAACAATTGGTTTCATTCTATTTCTAGGTTTTTGGTTCAATTGGGATCAGCCTCTTCTGCTCCTGGCTTATGTTTGACCAAATTTTGTGTGTCTCCTTCAGTTTTATAATATATAAAACCTCTCTTCTCATGGCAATAGCTAGTCCTTTTCTTCCTGATAAGAGCAGACTCTCACTCTTTTTCTGTCCCATTTAAAGGAAGTTTCCCCCCCTCTCCTGCTCATCTTTTAAGATATAGAATAAAAGATTTAGAGTTATATGGGATTTTCAAGCACATCTTGTCCAATAATCTCATTCAAGGGTCAAAGAAGCTTAAAGGACCAGAGATGCTGAGAATTTAGCCCAGTGCCATATCCTATACTATACTTCTCTTGGAGGACTTTAAAAATAAGATCACTTCTCATATTGGAATTGCATGAAGGCAGGAAGATGGTTCTTTGCCTTTTTAGGTCCCTTCCTATCACAGTGGTGAAGAGCTGGAGCCATTCCTTTTACAGATGGAGAAACTGAGGCTCAGTGAGGTTAAGTGACATGCCCAGGGTTACACAGTTAATAAGTGTCAGAGGTGGGATCTGAACTCAGGTCTGCCTGACACCAGAGCCAACACCAGTCCACCTTGCCTCTCTCCTATGAATCCTCCTTTCCCTGAACCCTTTGCTGTTTTATTCAAGGCCTTGACCTTCCCCAACCTCCCTCCCTCCACCATTCTGGACTCAGTGGCTCAACTACGACTCTCCCCCAAACTCTTAGTTTTTGCCCACCCCCCCTCCAGAAAATGGAAACAAATAATGGTTGTACAGGCATAGCTGTGACAAAGCCATCTGCTTGAACTATCCCTGCACCATCTTTGCACCTATGTCATTCTCATTGTGATTGACAGCCTCCCTCCCCACCCCCATCATCATGACTAAGCAGTGAGTGTCTTCCAGGAGAGTCAAGCTGTGCTCTTTCAGGGGGAGATCCCTCAGAGACCATGGGGGAAAGATACAGAAAAAGCACCCATCAAATGTCAGAGCTAGCTGGGAATTTAGGAGTCACAGAGCTCATTTGTCATTCTACAAAGAAAGAAACAGGCCCAGAAAGGAGGATTGCCCAAGATCACATGGGTGGTTGTTGGTAAAGCTGTGTCTGGGCCCCAAGTCTCCTGATCCCTCAGTCTAACATTCTTTCCACCGTACTCAGGATGATCATATTCTAGACATGGAACTATACATTAAAAAGATGAAGAAAGTGAAGTAATTTCATAAAGGGGATGAAATGCTTTGCCATGGGAGTCAGTAGCCATACCCCTAGGTCTTTAACTTATTGCAGGAATTTAAGCTCTTTGGTTGACTCCTTTGCCTTGGTTTTTATGCCTGTAAAATGGGGATAATTGTGTATCATCTTTTCAAAGTGAAAAGGGTTTTACAAATGAGACTCTGTCACGTCTCCACACTACTTGCCAGGGAGATGGAAGAGGAGCAGATAAAAAGAAAGTGTGGGGGGCGGCTAGGTGGTGCAGTGAATAGAGCACGGCCCTGGAGTCAGGAGTACCTGAGTTCAAATCCGGCCTCAGATACTTAACACAAAATACTAGCAGTGTGACCTTGGGCAAGTCACTTAACCCCAACTGCCCTCCAAAAAGCAAAAAAAAAAAAAAAAAAGAAAGAAAGTGTGGGCATCTCTGTTTGAATGGTCCATTTGCTCCCTCTCTGTGCCTCTGCCTATGCTATGACTGTGACATTGACAGGCATTGCTCGCCATATTCAACTTGGTGGCCCATTGGATGGGGTGCAAGATGCAGAATCAGGAAGACCTGAATTCAGATTCTGTCTCTGACACTTAACCAGCTGTGTGACCCTGGGCAGATCATGTGATCTCTCTCAGGCTTGGTTTCCTCATATATAAAATGGGATAATAAAAGCACCTATTTCACAGGGATGCTGTGAGGGCAAAGTGAGATTATATTTATAAAGTGCTTTGTAAACTTAAAGTGCTGACAGCCCTTTGGTTCTCAGCCCCTGCATTCCTGGATACTGCTCTAAGTATGGATATCTTGGCTGAAGTCATTCTCTCCTTGGCCGATCTAAGATCTCATCTCACTCCTAAATCCCAATGCCCCTTTAGCCTTGTATATTTTGTCACCCAAACAAATCCATATGACTTCCTCCAGTTTCTGTTTTGTCACTCGCATTGACGAATGTTTGCGTATTATCCATGATTATTTTTTGTGTGATCAGTGTTTGTTGGGAGGGGAGTTCAACAGGCAAAGATTAAGCTAACTGTTCTCCTACCTGGAATGACCAGGGAAAATGGCTTTTATCCTGATCCCCCAAAGAAGATCACACCCCCAGCTTGTAAATATCTTATATGAAATGGATAGAGTTCTAGCTCAACTCCCCACCCTGAAGATAAGAACTGCTCACTGAGTCATGATTATCTTTTTACTTCCACAAAGAGAGTTTCCCTTGGAAGAGGGACATTCTAGACTTACCTAGATATATTCTACCACTGGACCCAGATGGCTCTGGAGAAGAAATCGAGGATGGTGACTTTGCACAGCCCTCCCTCACTTAAATCCAATCCACTTGCAAGTCATGGCATCACCTTCCTGATGTCCTGGTCCTCTTCAAGAACAAAGGACACATAACAACAACAGCTATCCATGCCACATGTGCCCAAGTCCCTGCGGCCTCGTTCAATCCACCACATGCCCTGTTGTTACCTACTCCTAAAGGAAGAGGATTGAACTAGTCAGAAAGGCTAATGGGCAACCCAATGCATTGGAAAGTGTGTTGGGTCTGGAGTCAAGAGAACTGAATTCGAATCTTGCCTGTGCCTTATTATGTGACTTTGGGCAAGTCAGGTGAGTTTCCTCATATCTAAGAGGATGGGGTCAGACCAGATGACCTCTAGGGTCCCTCCTACTTCGAGGTCTAAGATCCTGAGATTCTCTCTATGTCGAAGAAAATTTGGAATGAAAAAGCCAAAGTATCAATCTCTCCCAAAGTCACCCATTTGACTAGGACCCTATGGAGACCCTTCCTTATTTCTAACAATTTAATGTTTCAAGAAAGCCCAGAGCTCCAGATGTGCTCTATGTTTGTACCTAAGCCTATTCCCTGAGTCAGTGTGGACCCGATGAAGCTTTGTGGGAAGTCCTTCCCTTCTCTTCCCCTCAGGCTTGGTTTCTGGCTGAGAGTGTGATGGGGATGGGCAGGAATGGTGGGTTCCCAAGACTTCAGCTAAGTGTACAATGAGTTCATTCTTTTATTAGGCCACCCCATTACAACTGCAAATTACTCTGGGCACACGATGAGCCTCTTCTCTTTAAGAGATGCTCATCAGTCCCATTAAGGTCTCCCAAGGAATTGCCTTGGTTGGGAGACAGTCTGTTCTTTGAACACACTTGATCTCCCCATTAGTAATTCCAAGAATCTGCTGTGCTCGTCCTGTTGTACTCCAAATGATCGGTCCAAGAGCCTTTTCAGAGGCCTGAATGAGGGAGATCAGAGGCTGCCATTCTGCAGATTATGTCTCTGGAGTTAATGCATTCCTATCAGCATCTAACTCAGACCCAGGAAAGGATTAAGAGTAAAGGTAGAATGTGTTCGTGTCTTGAATGGCTACGTGGAGCAGGACCCAGGACCTGAGTGTTTTTATAGGGTTGCTTGTGTAGTGCTAGCTAGGGATCAGACAATACAAATTTCAAGTGCATCTAGGATTTCATTACTATGAATGTGCCTTCCCACAGTGCCCATCTCACCCTTCCCATGCCTGACACTTATCCACGTCCTCCCATGGCTTTCCTACAGAGGATCCACCTACTGTGCTGGGGCCCTTCCTCGCTTTTCCTTGTCATCTCAAAGATATGAATGAAGCACATAGACCGTCCATAAGTCTTTGCTCTTGCTAGGTGATAAATCCATGATGATATCCCTCACTTCCATTCTTCAAAGTTGCCTATTTTTTTATGTTCGCAGTATGGTCCCATCTACCAAGAGCCACTCCACCACCTTCTGTGGGACACTCATTTTTACTGCTGCAGACCCTATGAGATCCCATCCCCCAAGATGGGCCTTTGTTTATTCAAAATACAACTGTATATGTACACATATCTTGCATATACACAAGCTATATATGTGTGTATGTGTGGCTATTTTGTTGTTGTTCAGTTGTTTCAGTTGTGTTCTCTTTCTGACCTCAACTGGCATTTTCTTGGCAAAGATATTGGATTGATTTACCATTTCCTTTTCCAGCTCATTTTACAGATGAGGAAACCGAGGCAAACAGGGCTAAGTGACTTGCCCAGGGTCAGACAACTAGTAAATGTCTGACGCTAGATTTGAACTCAGGAAGATGAGTCTACCTGATCCCAGGCCTGGTGTTCTATCTATTGTATGCTACCTAGCTGCCCCAAATAAAGATACATGGACACATACACATACATATACACACATATGCTTGTGTATAACTAGCTAGCTAGCTAGCTATCTTTCTATCTATGTATCTATGTATCTATGTATGTATGTATGTATCTCTCTCTCTCTCTCTCTCTCTCTCTCTCTCTCTCTTTCTCTCTGTCTGTCTGTCTGTCTGTCTCCCTTCATTCTCTAATAGGCAAATGTCCAAAGGATACAGACACTTTTCAAAAGAAGAAAGCAATACTGTCAACAGCCATGTGAAAAACATTCCCAGTCTTTAATCTTACAGAAATGCAAATTAAAGCAATTCTGAAGTTCCACCTTCCACTTATCAGCTTTGCAACAATGATCAAAGAGGAGAATGACAAATGTTGGCAGGGCTGTAGGAAAACAGGCACACTAGAATGCTGTTGGTAATGCTGGGATTTGATCTAGCTATTATGGGAAGTCATTTGGAACAATACCCCCGAAGTTACTAAGATATGCATATATCCTTTGATTCAGATGTACCATCAGAAAAGCCAAATAAATTTTTAAAAAATAGGGAAAGGTTCTATATGTACAAAAATATTTGTAGTAGCTCTTTTTGTGGTAGCAAAAGTTTTGAAATAAAAGGGGTATCTGGGGAAAGTTTAAACAAGTTGTGGTATGTAATTGTGACGGAATACTACCGTGCTGTAAGAAATAACAAGCAGTTTGATTTTAGAAAAACATGGAAAGACTTGCATGAAATAATGAAGAGGGAAATGAATAGAACCAAGAGAACATTGTATACAGTAATAACAATATTGTTCAAGAAGAATTGTGAACAACTAAGTTATTCTGAGTATTATAAGTATTCAAGTCAACTACAAATGACTGATGAAGTCATTTCTGGAGTCCACCTCCAGAAAAAGAACTGATAAATAAAGTATGCATAATATGATTTTACACACACATATGCACACACATAAATACACACACATATATGTCTGTGTTAAACAGTAACCTTCTCTAGTGTGAAATGGGGAGGAAGGGACAGAGGGAGATACTTCAGGACTTAAAATGTAACAAAAAAAGAAAAGAAAAGAAAGAAATGAAAGTGGTGTCCTGTTGGGAAATGGCTAAACAAATTGTGGTATATGGATGTAATGAACTATTATTGTGCCATAAGAAATGATAAATTGGACAGTTTCAGAGGAAACCACGAAGCCTCTAATGAATGAATGCAGAAGGAAGTGAGCAGAATTAGGAGAACCAATCTATCAAAAGATAACAAAATCTTACAGTAAAATAACGTTGAATGGCTTGAGAACTCCAGTCAGCATAACTATAACCAAAAGAATGAAGACAAAAGACACCATTTACCTCCCGAAGAGAGCGGTGGGGAAGTGTATTGATAGATCGCTTTGGACATGGCCAGTATAGGAATTTGTTTTGCTGGACTATGCAGCTATTGAGTGAGGGCTTTATTTTTCAGGTTTTAAAAATTTGCTCAATCCAGGGGGAGGGACAGACTAGATTAATTTTTTTTAAAAGGAAGCCTACACATACACAAATACATGTATATGTATACATGTGTATATGATACAACACTGCACATGCATGTGTGTATGTATATATTTATATGTATATGTGTGTCCGTGTGTGCAAGCACATTGAGAACTATGATATTAGAGTCCAAGAGTAGAGGCTTCATTATCCTAGATGATGAAAGAAATCTTTGCAGATTTTATCTATTCTCCATCTTTTGTCATTTATTTGTGTCCTTAAAAGCCTTTACTTTTTCCTCTCACCAGTATTACTCTAAGCTGATTTTTTTCCTTTACTGCTCTGTCTTGAATGTCTTATTTCCCATAACCTTCCATCATCATTCTCTTAAGATTTTACCAATAAATTTATACTAAACTGGTTGTTGTCCTTAGCTATCATATTTCTCTACATGACAAAAAAATACAGTGTTTACTTACCTAGGTGTTTTTTAGGCTCTTTTGGTCTCTTTCCTAGGGAAATTGACTTACATCAGTTAAACCTCTATATGGAATTATTTTAATCTTTGTTTATGCCTTTTATTTCATCTATATCCTATCTTCCATCATCACTACTCTGTTTAAATAGGCCAGGTTAAAGCACATTGAGAACTATATTAAAGTCCAAGAGTGGAGGTTTTATTATCCTAGATGATGAAAGAAATCTTTGCAGATTTTATCTATTCTCCGTCTTTTGTCAGGGAGCAGTTATGTGGTGCAGTGAATAGAGTGCCTGGGTCTGGAATCAGAAAGACCTGAGTTCAAATTTGATTGCAGACACTTACTAGCTGTGTGACTCTGGGCAAGTTACTGAACCTTGTTTACCTCAGTTTCCTCATCTGTCAAATGAGCTGGAAAAGGAAATGGCAAACCTCTTCAGTGTCTCTGCCAAGAAAACCCCAAAAGGGGTCACAAAGAGTTGGATGTGACTGAACAACAGCAAATTGTTTCAATGGCACTCTGTCCTTTTCCTCATTTCTGTTCTTTCTTCTGGCTTCTTTGCTCAAATGAATCAGTGTTCTGGCTCTGCACAGAGAGCTGATTCAGGAATAACTTCTACATTATTAGTGAGTCATTTTCTGTCTCTTAAAATATAATCAGTTTCATTTTGGGGGCCAATCTTATTCACCTTTCACCATACTCATTGACCAATTCTTCTCTTGACTAAAGCATTCATGGCATAGTAGTAATCATAAAAGCTAGCATTTTTACAACACTTCAAGGCTGTTGAAGCACTTTATACCTTGGATTTCCTGACTCCAAGTCCATCTAATGAAAGATGTCAAGGTCCAAGTTCAAGTTCAACCCTCTGATTTTATATTTGATGAAACTGAGGCACAGAAAGTTTACATGACTTGCCCAAGGTTGCCCTGCCAGTGAGTGGCTGAGGTGGAATTTTAATCCAATTCTACCAATGTCCAGTGCTCTAACTGCTAGGCTATGGCAAAATCCTCCAAATTTCCCTCTTGGTAGATGACATCAGACTGATTAGATCAAACACCAGAATACTATAGAGCCACCTTAATGAGATTCATAATTAAGAGTTCAGCTTGACTAGTCACACAGGAAAAATCAAGTGGATGAAAAATACCTTTTGGCCTATGATATGCAGTTGGATGGAAACCATAGAGTTGGTCCACTGGAATGTATACCTTGGATAGACACTGAGGATGGACAAAGAACTTGGTTGAGAGCTGTATAGAGGACAGCAGCCCCTGAAGTGCACTTAGGAAATTATGGGGTCCTTTTAGTGACTCCTAGCTTTTTCTCTGCCATAAAAATTCATCTTTTAAATACCCTGTTCTTCCAATGATGCTATATCAAGAAGTCCAAAAGCATTTGTAAGGTGCTTACTATATGTCAGATACCATGCTGACAAAAACAGTCTCTGCCCTCAAGGACCTTGCAGTCTAATAGGGGAGTAAAATATGCAAAGAGCCACGTACAAATAAGTTATAAACAGGATAAATTAGAGATAATTTTGGAGGGAAGGCACTAGCATTCAGAGGCATATGTGGTTGCAAAGAGAAAATCTGGAGAATCAAACTGTAGGCTACTCAGAAGGTGCAGGAGAGGTGTATGGAGGGTGCAAATGGGTGGTAGTTGATTACTAACAGAGAAATGCAAACCTAAGTGGCACCATAGATAGCCCTGAAGAGGTGAACTCCAAATTTTCTCTTTGCAACCACATATGTCTCTGCTTTATTAAACTGAGTTTAAATGTGGAAAGGACCGAGGTATTTGGGGGAGGGAGAGGATTCTCTTTTCATCTCTCCACGAAGCTCTCTCTAGGCATTTTCAGGTTCTCACTGGGGCTATCTCCAGTCTCTAGTCCCTCACTGGCCACCTGCCCTAAACAAAATCCTGCTCAGCAACAGCACAAAGCAATTTAACTGGGTAGAGAGTCACAGAAATCAGATTCTGAGAGCAAGACAGAGGATATGAGAGTGTTTTGGGCCCAAGTCTCTATTTCCCTGGTCATCTTCAATATTATTTTGAGGGCCGATCAATAGCAATAAAAACCAAAATCCTTTGGCATTAAAGGTGGATGATTCTGTCCCTTAGGGCACATAAGCCATAAAGATGCTACTTGCAGGTCCATGGGATTCAAACCAGACTCAGCCTCTGAGATGACTCGGCAAAGTCAGACGCAGACCAAACATAATTTAGTTCTTATGTTTGCTGGCATTGACCTTGTCCCTTAGGAGGAGGGGAGGGCTCCCAGTGTGGTGGCGGGGGAGGAAAGGACTAAAATGGCCCCAGGTGATTCAGGATTTAGTCATACGATTGGAGCTCACTCCACTGATTAGCAGCGCTGACTCTAAACTTCTGTCCATGGTACTGGGGTGTGCCTGCCAAGGGGAAAGATCAGGGCCAATAACTGCGCCTTTGTGCTTCTGGGGGCCAGCAACAGTGTACCAAGGAGTGAGAGGCAGGGGCTCAAGGATAAAGATGATCTGCCCAACTGACTAGGAAGCACTGCTCCTGATCCTTAACCAGCCTCACCCTCCAAGACACCAGCCCTCATGTCAAGCTCCCTGCCTTGCACTTGGCCCCACTTTATGGAGCAGATGGGTGCCCTGTAGTGACATCTATGCTGCCTGCCCAAGGGCCATGGGATTCTTCCAGCTTCTTTGTGTCTCATCCAGGGCCCACAGGTATCCCCCACACTCCAAGTAAAGACTCTTGTGGACTTCCTCCCAAAGGCAGTGTCATCATGACTGCTGATTCAATTCCCCAAACATTTACTGAGGAGGGCACTGTGCTGCATGCTGGAGACAAGAGGGTAAAAATAAGGATACCTTGCTTTTACAGGGTGATTGAAAATAAAATATTATTACATTTGATCCTCAAAACATCTCCAGGAAGTAGGTGTCATTATTATCACCTATTTTATGGATGAGGAAACTGAGGCAAGAAAGGTCATATGACTTGCCCAGGGCCACACAGCTAGCATGGATCTGAGGCAAGATTTGAACTGAGTCTTCCTTACTCCAAATCTGGCATTTTATCCACTATGAAAAAACACCATTGCCCTTGTTTATAGTGAACCAGTCAATAAACATCTATGAAGTATCTACCATATATCAGGTGCTGTACTAAGCATTTTAGTGTGTGTGTGGTGGGGGGGGGGGTCAGTATAAAGAGAGGCAAAAGACAATCCCTGCCCTCACAAAAGAACTCACAATCTAATGGAATTATAGTCTTCTAGGGGAGCCCACTACTACAGGTGTGGCTTGATAGTTCAATTGCATTTTCAGATCTGTGATTCTATCAGCATAAATCTCAGAAATTCATAGAGAGAGATGAGGAGGAGGAGGAGATAGGAGAGGGGAGGAGGAGGAGGAAGAGGAGGAGGAGGAGGAGAAAGAGAGAGAGAGAGAGGAGAGACAGACAGAGAGACAGACAGAGACAGAGACAGAGAGAGAGAGGAGAGAGGAAAGAGGAGAGAGACAGAGAGAGACAGACACAGAGAGAGACAGAGAGACAGACAGAGAGACAGAGAGAGCTAGGCTTATCTGGTCTTCATTAAGAGAGGCACAGCTTGCAGGAATACAGAGGTGATGATCCTACAGCACTCTGCCCTGGTCAGATCACACCTGGAGTTTTCTATTCAGTTTTGATCACCACATTTTAGGAAGGACATTGCCCAGATGGAGTGCCAGGAAGAGGGCACCCAGGATGTGAAGGGCCTCCAGTCTATGCCATATGAGGATTAATTTAAGGAGTCAGGCAGTTTTAGCTGGAAGAGACTGCTTAGGGAGGACCCCATAGCTGTCTCCAGGCATTAGAAGGGCTGTCAGTTGAAAGGATATGAGATTTGTTCCACTTGCCCTGGAGGGCATGACAAGGAATCATGGGTGGCAATTATAAAAAGTCAGCCTTAGTCTTGATATGGGAAAACCTCCTCCTAGGAATGGGAACTCTCTATAAGGAGAATGGCTACCTAGGAAGCCATGAGTTCCCACCACTCAGTGTAGGTCTTTAAGTGGAGGGTGGGTGACCATTTACTGGCTGTATAATGGTGGTGATTTCTTTTGGGTTTGAGTTGTACTGTGACTAATAGCTGACTTTATCCAGTCCTTTAAAGGTTTGCAAAGCACTTATATAATTTCATTTGATCCTTACAACACACAACACCTCCTTGCACAGGGAGGTGCTATTATTATTCCCATTTTACAGATGGAAAAACTGAGGCTTATCCAGGGAAACACAGCTAATAAGTGCCTGAGGCGGGATTTGAACTCAACTTTCCAAGCCCAGGGCTCTCTCCACTATACTATCAAGCAGCATCTGTAGACAATTGTGTGTGATCACTCAGGTCACAAGCATTTATGAAGGACATACTGTATACCAGGAATTGTGCTAAGTTCTGCAGATACAAAGAGATGCAGAAGCCTGGTTCCTGCCCTCAAGGAGCTCACATTCTAATGGGGGAGACATGGGCGCCTACAAGAGATATGAAATGTAAATGGAAGGTCATCTCTAAGAGAGAGAGCTTTGTCTCTGACCGGGTTGCAAAGCAATGAATGTGATAAAAATTCTGAGGCTCTCACAATCAAGCCCAAACTCTCCTACTTTTTCTGGAGTCTCTTGAATATGTCATTTTTGTTTTGTTCAGTTTTGTTCAGCATTTCCAGTTTTTCGTGAGGATGGTGATGACCACAACAACCCATAGCAACTATTTGTATGGTGCTTGCTATGTGCCTGGCACTGTGCCAATCGCTTTACATACATTATCTCATTTGACCTCCATAACAACCCTGGGAGGTAGGGGTGTTGTCTCCATTTTACAGATGAGGAACATGAGAAAGAGGTAAAGTGACTCACCCAGGGTCATACATCTAGAAGGTGTTTTTCCATGGGGCTATTTGCCAGTTCCATAAATTAACAAGAAAGGGCATGTTCTTCAGGTCTTTCTTTTGGCCATCTCCCCCAATCCACCTAGACCAACTCCTTGCCCTCCCTCCTTATCCTGGGCTAACCTAATCTTCTGCAGCATAGCCATACACCTCTTGTGGGCTTGGCTTTCCTGGGGCCTGACCCAGAGATAGGCATCCTATGCTGGGGAAAGAGATGCCACCCCCGCCCCAGATCATCCAAGGCCAAACTATTGCTCTTATTAAAGAAAACAGAAGGAGACAGGCAGAAAGCAGCATTACCAGACAGCCACCCAGTAGGATTGGGCAGAAGAAATACTGGCAAAATCCAAAGGATAGGAGACACTGAATTCCTAGGCTGAGTCGTCAGTACTGGCTCTGACTCATTGTGTAACCTTGGGAAAGGTTCTGTCAGTGTTGTTCTTGGTAGGGCTTTGGAAACACCCTCCTGATGACTTCCCCAACTGAACAGACGCAGAGGCTTTTTCCCCAGGCTGCCACATTCTATGCCAGCGATGGACCCCATCCGGCAAAGCATTTTAGGATCATGCCACATAAATTCAGAGCTGGAAGATATCTTAGAGACCATTGAATTCTTCATCTTTTCTGTGTCTTGGACTCTCCTGGGCAATCTGGTGAACCTATGGACTCCTCAGGATCATGTTTTTAAATGTACAAAATAAAACACACACACACACACACACACACACACACACACACACATATATATATGTATATGTATATATATATGCATATACTCCTTCTTTGTGTATACATGTGTGTATATGTGTATATGTGTGTATATGTATCTCTCTCTCTCTCTCTTTCTCTCTCTCTCTCTCTCTCTCTCTCTCTCTCTCTCTCTATATATATATATATATATATATATATATATATATATATAGTCCATAGGCTCCAGGCTGAGACCTCCTGCTCTCATAAAGTCCCTTTATTTGACAGATGGGGAAGATGAAGCCTGGAGAGAGGAAGTAAGTTGCTCAAGGTTACACAGGGGCTTTATCTCTTGGTCCTCTGTGGGAGGAGGGGAAGATGATCAAATTGTTCTGAATTACAGTGGGCACTGGCAACGAGGACGCACCCAAACACTCATGGGGCAACCTAACTTTACTTCACTTTTCTAGGGTTAGAGGGAATAGTCTACAATGCTGGAAATCCAGGTAATTTGTTGATATGTGAGGGTCATCCTCCCTTCTTTGAAGGAAACACCCAAGATATTGGTAAAGCAGAAAGGGTCCCAGATTTGGAAACAGAACACCTGATTCAAATGCTGGTTCTGTCACTTTTTATTCAGGTAACTTTGATTAAGTCACTTAATTCTCTGGGTCTCAGGTTCCTCCCCATCTTTAAAATGAGGGGATTTGGGGCAATTAGGTGGTGAAATGGATACAGCACCATTCTCAGAGTCAGGAGGATCTGAGTTCAAATGTGATACCTATTAGCTATGTGACCCTGGGCAAGTCACTTAACCCTGATTGCTGAAAGAAAGAAAGAATGTATGAAAGAAAGAAAGAAGGAAAGAAAGAAAGAAAGTAAGAGGGAGGGAGAGAGGGAGGGAGAGAAGAAGGAAGGAAGGGAAAAAGGAAGAAAGAAAGAGAGGAAGGAAGAAAGAGAGGAAGGAAGGAAGGAAGGAAAGAAGGAAGGAAGGAAGAAAGGAGAAAATGAGGAGACTAGATGATGTCTAAGGTCCCTTCTCATTCTAAATACTCTGACTCCAGCTAAGTCTGGCACATAATATGCACATAATAGATGTTGATCCATTGATTGGTTGATGATGACCTTGAGCACAGAAGAGTCTGTGTGTCAGGTAGTCAATGAGCCTTTGTCACTGAGCACTTACTATGTGCCAGATAGTGGCTAAGAGATGGGGATTCAAAGAAAGGCAACTACGGGAATTTTTCCACTTGAGATTATTTCATGGGATCACAGTTTATATCTTCTTATGATATTCTCATTACAGATAGTGCTACCTGCATTATCTCAAGTGATTGGTTATTTCTCACCCCCGATCTTCAGGCCTGTTGGATGTTGCTGGAATTCAGGCTGTGTCTCCAGTGTTCTCTGAGGTCCCTTCCCCCTCTGAGCACCTTCTAATTCTGTGATTCCACCTGATCTTCTCCATGATTCTATGAGTCTGATACAGCAAGTGTCATCGACCTTTGCCAGATGGGGAAGACATCCTGTATAGGTTCAAGGATTTGCCCAAGGTCAGCCAGCTAAAGAGTGGCGGACCCAGGACTCGAACCCAATTGCCCCACAATGTCTCTGAGGGCCTAGTATGAAGCACTGGCACTTTGTACACATATGCTGAATGAACGGTAAACTCTCCAATGTGCCATGAGATACCAGTCAGTCCACAAGCATTACCAAGCACCTAGGCCAGGCATTCTTCTAAGGGTTAGAAATACAAAGAAAGGAGAAAACAGGGCCTGGCCCCAAAGAGTTCACATTCTAACGGTATGGGGGTGGTGGTGGACATGTACATACACACATAGATACATACATATATATGTATATATATATATTTGTACGCATACATACACATACATACACACACACACGTAAGATGGATACAGAGTAAGAGAAGATGGAAAGCAGTCTTGGAGGGAATTATATATATTGGAAACAAGATGATAAAGAGCATCTCAGGAAGAGGAATTGAGTAATAATCTATTCTATTTTGTAAAAGAAGATGACGTAGGCATATAAAGAGTGCCCCAAAAGTCTTAGTGCAGATTTAAGCTTTAATGACTTGTAATTGCACTGAGACTTTGGGGACACTCTGCAAATTGGATTTTTTTTTTTGCCTAATAGAAAGCATCCCTCCCAGGGACACTCCCTGGTGATATGTAGTCTGGTTGACTGGGCCACCCAAGGACTGAACCTGTGGCCCTGACCTCATCAGTCCTGAGCACTGACCCACTAAGCTAACAGTCCATAGACAGTCTCTTGGCACTGCCAAAGATGGAGTCCTCTTGGCTGTCTCATTGTGCAGTTTATGGCTTCTATACATCCTGCTTTCTTTCCTCAGGCTGCCTTGTCTGAGGACTATGACTTCCTGTGAAAGTCCTTTCCATCACTCTGTGTCTAGCTTGTATGTACATAGAGAGCTTTTGTAGGTTGTCTCCTTGAGGAGAGAGACCATGATTTTGACTTTCTTGGCATTCTCACCACTTAACACAGTGCCTGGCACACATCATAAATGCTGACTAATGCTTGTTGACTGACCATGGGTGAAAGGATTTACAGGGACCAACCAAACCATTTGAATGGCATTAGATAGCTGGTACATGAAAACAGGAGTTCACATCAACAAGAAAGGCAGAAAGGCGGAGGATGTAATGGGAAGAACACTCAATTTGGAATCAGAAGACCTGGGACTTCTGTCACTTCCTGCTCGTTGGACCTTACGAATCCCCTTAACCTCTGACCCTCAGTTTCCTCATCTGTAAAATCAGGGATTTGGACTAGACAGTTCTAAGCTAATTTTCAGCTCTTAATCCATGATACCATGAGTCCTTTCTCCCTGAAGGAGACATCAAAGAAAAGAGCTGACATTTAGAGAGAAGAGCAGATTTATGACACTGATCTGGTCTAGAGTATCTACTTTAGACTAGACAAGCAAAAGAATCCTTTGGGGGTTGCTCTCAGTAGAAACTACCAAGCCAGTAATTGGTATTCTGGGGAGAGGCTCTAAATTCAGAGGGTAATACTTTCAAATTCTTCCTTTGGTTCCAGACTGTACCTTTTTCTCAGTGACTGAACAAATGAATCAGAAATGCCTGGTGGCAGAGAAACAATCCTGTGATGTAATGTTATGATCCTTTCCCAAAAGGACCAGATGTATTTGACTCATGGAAGCTCCTGAATCCAGGGTCTGACTTCCCCAGAGGTCACAACTCCTCTGTGCTACTTTTCTCCTTTCCAAGATGGGAAAATTATTCTAAGGCATTAAGGGATGTCATGAAATCTTACATTTACAAGTGGAAAGAAGGATGCTGGTGCCAGCTGAAACTGACTCTGGGAGAGAATTGTTAAATATTCAGTGTAAGCATTTACACCTTAGAAACTGGTAAACTCTACAAATCAAGGCTCGAGTTATTGTTTTGTTAATTGTCTTGACTTAAGAACGTGATGAAGGAAATGTTATTAAAGAAAATGTCAATGATCTAAATTCAATTAAAAAGCCTATCATGGGTGCTTTCCCCCAAGCTGGTTGTTAAACATTTAACAACACACTCCTGGCATGAGAGATTAGTCCTAAAGCACAGACTTTATCACATCACTCCGATGCTTAAGGACCTCCACAGGCTCCCAATTGCCTCTAAAACACAAACTCTGCAACAGTTCCTTTTATAGAGAAGGAAATTAAGGCTCTGCCATGGAGGTGACTCAGGTAGTCAATGGCAAAGCTGAGACTTAAATCCAAGTTTCTGACCACCCCCCCCCCAGGGAGAAGAAAGGAATTTAACTCTAGAGACCTGTCTCCCCCGATCCCCTTTTGAGATTATGTCATCTCCTAATAGTATCAAGTGTTCAAATCTTCTGAGATATTACTGAAACACTGATGGAAGTACAAGGATATGCATGTATCCAACTAGCTTGTGTCTAGAGCTATGATTACTTTGATGGTCATATCAATCCAAAAATCCATGGAATTAAGTGATAACTTCAATCTAGACTAGTCTTCAAGAGGTTAATGACTGTCTTATGTAAACTCTGTATCTCCTCTAGAGCCATACACAGTAAAAGCTGAATAAATGTAAAATTTGAAGAAAAAAAGATTGGCTCAACACTAATAGACTTTTAAAAAATTGTCTTAAATTTAAAAAATTAAAATAGCTGTATGAGAAGATATTACCTGAAGTTGGTCCTAAGCTTCTAGATCATCAAGGAGACACATTTTCCTGTGATGAAGGCTGGAATCTTGAGGAGACATTTCCTTTTGTTTGATTTCTAACTCTACTGCTTAAGATGGACTAGGTTATCTAGACTGCCATCCTGTCTCAGTTTACCCATCTGCAACTTGCACTTAGGTCAATGACTTCCTCTTTCGGTGGTGTGAGGGTTAAGTGAGAATGGAGTTTATACAAATTCTTTCACCTTAGGAAACAAAAAGTTTTTTTTAATGTGCCAAGTATGTACATAGCTGAACCCTAATGAACTGAAAGCCACTTGTTGGGGGAGGGTAAGTGGAGGATGAAGTAGCAGAAAAATGAAATTTCAATTAACTGAGTTTGAGATAATCCACATTCAATTGTGCACCTAATACAACAGATGACTGAGACTGCCACTGCCAGTTTCTCAGATTGCTACGATGCCACAAAGTGGGTTTTTTCCTCCTTCAAGGCTGGAATTCTTCAATGATTCCTGCTTTGCAGGGAAGTGGAAGGAACATTGGACCAATTGAGAAGATACTTGGATTCTTGTCCCAGATTCACCATTTACTCACTTTATGTACAGGAATTTAATGGGAGAAAAATGCACCCTGTGAAATATGTCAATGGACACGACACTAAGAAAATCATGTGAGGTAGAATCATAGAATATCAAAACTGGGAGGGATGTTATGGTATTTAGCTGAATCCCTTCAGGAAACAGTCCCTAAAGAGATGAAGGGACCTGCCCAAGGTCAGAGAGGAAGTGAATGATAAATCTCACCCACCCCCTCACACCAAGTAACTTTTGAGTCCTTAAGGTTTGGCCCCAAACCTATACCTCCTCCAAATTTCTTTGTTATCAGACTGCCAATTATCCTAGACAGCTGTGTTTGTAGACTAAGAAGTATCCTCAATTTTTCACTTTCCTTTAAACCCAACCCTGTGTTCAATCAGTTGCCATATTTTGTCAATTTTAATTTAATCTGTGTCCCTCATATCCATCCACTTACACAACCAGACCCCCTCCCAGTTCCAACCCTCACCATCTCTCATTCTAATAGCTTCTACCCTGGTCTCCCTTCTTCTAGTTTCTCCCCTCTCCTAGTCATCTTCCAGAAAGCCATCCAAAGAATCTTCATACGGCACAGTGATCATGTCTTTCCTCCCCTGACCAAGAATCATCCATGTTTCCCCATTGCTTCAAGGATAGAGCACACACTCCATAGTTTGTTATTTAAAGTTCTTCCCATCTGAATCTAACATACCATTCCATACTTAGGTCTCTTCACCCCCCTTCATGCACTCTACATTCCAACCAATCCTGACCTTATTGTTTGCTGAACCAGAAAATTCCATTTCCTGGAACTGCTCCTTCTTGCAAGCTGTGCCCCCCGCCCCCGTCAAAGCCCATGCCTGTAATTCACTCCTTCCTCCCCTCTTTATACACAGTAAGTCCTTAATAAATGCTTACTGAATTAGGTTAAGCCAAATTTCAAGTTTTAATTTGACTTTCCAAGGAGTTTTCACATTTGGGGAATGATGCTGACTGAAGTGCATGAGTGTCTGGTCTATTTGACAGATAGAACTACTGCCATTCTTTTAGAAAAAAGTTTATACACATACACATATAGTGTGTGTATATACATATAAATGTATATATACATAATCTGTATACATACACACATACATGAGTGTGTGTGCATGCATTTCGTCTTTCTACCAGAGTCCAATTTCACTCTTCTTCCAGGCTGAACCCTTCCTTGTAATAGACAAAAGCAAAGATGAGCAAATGTCCAGCACAGGCTCCATCTGACAAGGCACACTATCATTTGGGTTAGTTTTCCTCTACTTCTCTGCCTTGAAGGAGGAGGCAATAATTGGCTGTTTTCAAGCATACATTGGTCTCTGGAAGTCCTGGTCACTCTTGAGGTTTCTGATCCGCCTTCAGACTGGACCTTCTAGTAGAGATAAGCACACCAAGGCAATAGTGTTCCCAAGGCTGCAATACCCACACACACAGCTAGAATGCATCACTAGACACATAGATGTTTGTCAAATTGTCAACTCGATTAAACTGTGATAATGAAACCGAAGCCATGGGGTTTATGGAGTGACCCTGCCTGTCAGCTTTGCCCAGGGACAACCACAGACTGTACCCCACCTTGGCCAGCCATCCCAGAAATGAAGGTTGTGGGGCATGAGGAAGGGTAAGGGGAAGAAGGATGGATGGTTCAACATCAATCTCATCCCTGTTAACCAGAAGAGAAACTCCAGTCTGCTTCAACCAGGGAGCGGGGAGACAGGGAGATAGAGGAGGAACTGATCTAGGCTTAGAATCCAAAGACCTGAGCCTCAGTCCCAGGCCTGTAACCCTGGACAAGTCACAACCTTCAAGAAGCCTCCATTGTTCAATCTCTTCATCCGCAAAATGGTTATAACAACACTTGTATTATCTATCTCACAGGGTTTGTATGGGAATCACAGGACATCATGTATATAGTCACAGTAGCTGGCATCTGTGCAAAAGAGCTTTACAAATGGTACCTCATTTGATCTTTACCTGGGATACAGGGGCCATTATTATTATTACCCCCATCTTGCAGATGAGGAACACTGACATCTGACACAAATTTTGAATCAGGTCTTCTTAACCCAAGTCAACATTCTATGCATTGTACTTGTATAAAACACTTTGTAATTGTCTGGGGCAATATGACCATTGACCCTCACTTGTCCCTTTACTAATGTCATCCTCACAGAAAAAGGACATTGGATTTATAGTCAACAGATTAGAGCATTTCCCCTCTTGTCAGTATTTTCTAGTCCTTGAAGATGCTCAATGCTCTCTTCAAACAGATCATGTGTGTGTGTGTGTGTGTGTGTGTGTGTGTGTGTGTGTGTGTATAATTGTTCTAAAGGGTTGTCATTTGTCTGGATATTTGTTGGGTAGTATCTGTGGTAACAAAAAGCAATTGTATACATATATATAAACATATAAAACATGTATATACATATAAATTTAAACATTTGTTTCTTGTTACCACAGATACTACTTAACAAGCACCCAAATCACAACCCTCAGAACAATTACACATACACATATACGTATGTTAATCTAATTATATATTATAAATGTGGGTCATATATATAGCACATACACACATATATATATATACACATGTGTTCCCATAAACACAATGTACATCCATATACCCATAGATATATATAGCTAGCTGTCACATTTGTTATTTGCTACCGCAGATACCACTCAACAGATACTCAAATCATAACCCTTCAGAGCAATTACATGCACATTCATATATTATACATGTGAAGAAAGCATGGAGCAAGAAACAAATGTTTATATATATTATGTATATATATTACATATATACATAATATATATAAACAATTATTTTTTTGTTAGCAATGCCAAACAAATTACAACCCTTCAGAACAATTATAGGTCTATAAATGTAGTATGTGACATATATGTGGGTTACATCTTGCATACATACACGTATGTTCACACAAATACCATCAACATTCATACATACATAAGCATATATATCTAATCTATCTATCATCTATCTATCACATTTGTTTTCTGTTACCCCAGAGCCTACCCAGCAAACATTCAAACAGATTCCGACCCCCCAGAACAATCAAACAAAAACACCCCAGCCCCAGAGGACACTTGCCAAGCCCCCATCAGTTCCCACTATGGAACTTTTACCAGCTTTCAACAGGCAGAATGTGGTTTGGCTTTGGTTGTTTGGGGTCCCCTTTGACCTGAGTCTTGTCACTGGTTGGCGTTTATTTACTTGATTGCTGCGGTCATTGTGTATTGTCCATTTGGCTCTGCTCCTGGCAGTCTTAATCCTTGGCACCGTTCACTTCCCCACCTCCACATGTTTGCTCACACTGTTCTTTATGCCTTGAGTGACCTCCTCATCTCCTGTCTGCTCTGCCTGGTGAATCTGTCCTCATCCTTTAAGGACAACCCAGGTGGGAGTTCCTCCAGGAAGTCTTTGCCAATCCTTCCCTCCCCTCATTGTTAATGACTTTCCCCCCAGGACATCATATTGAATTCTATTTTCACTTCCCTCATATATTTAACATATATTATACTTATCTGCTTTCATTAATAATAGGATTGAGATAGGGACTAGAACTTATACGTATGGGGAATCTCTAGGAGTGGAAATTCCCTCTATCAGCCTGTCAACACCTTCTCCACCATTTTTCATCTTAGAGCAGTGGTTCTCACATTTTTGGTCTCAGGATAATTTAAAAATTATTGAGGAAATGCGTTCACCAGAACTTTTGTTAATGTGGGTTATACCTATATATTAGATACTTAATGTATCAGATATTAAACCATCTTAGCATTATTGTGAAAATGGTCTTGTTTATATGGGTTATATGTACTTATTAAGTATTTACTGTATTAGATATTAAAACATCTTAGTGCTATTATGGATATAGTTTTGAATTTGTGAACCCCTCAAAGGGTCTAAGGAACTCCTGGAGATTCTGAACCACAATTTGAGAACCCTTGTCTTAGAAAGTTGATCAAAGTCTTGAGAGACTAATGACTTGCCCAGGGTCATTCAGCTGGTATAGGTCAGAGGCAGACTTGAACTTACAGAGCACTTTGCAAAATTACCTCCTTTGATCCTCATAGCACCCTTATGAGGTATGAGATATTGTTCCCATTTCATAGATGTGAAAATGAAGTTTGGAGAAGTTAAGTGACAGCTAGGGGGCCCCACAGCCCAGGGAGCACAAGGCCTATATAAAAGTTCAGATCTGGCCTCAGACAATTACTGCATATGGGACCAGAGACAATTACTTACACACTGCCTCAGTGTCCTCATCAGTAAAATGGGGATAATAGCATCTACCTCAAAGGGTTGTCGTAAGGGTAAAAGGAAATAATAACTGTAAAGTGCTTAGCACAATGCCTGGCACTCTCTATATATGTTAGCTATCACCACCACCATTATCACCGACTATCATCACTGACCATCATCACTGACCATCATCACCATCATCGTCATCATCATCATCATCATCATCATCACCATCACCATCATCACCGTCATCACCATCATCACCACCATCATCACCACCATCATCATCACCACCACCATCATCATCACCACCACCATCACCACCATCATCACCATCACCATCAACACCATCATCATCATCATCACCATCACCATCATCACCACCATCATCATCATCATCAACACCATCACCACCATCATCACCAACACCATCATCATCACCATCACCATCATCACCATCATCACCACCATCATCATCATCACCATCATCACCACCACCATCATCTTCACCATCACCATCATCACCGTCATCACCATCATCATCATCATCACCACCACCATCACCATCATCACCATCATCACCACCACCATCATCATCACCACCACCATCACCACCATCAACACCATCATCACCACCACCATCATCATCACCACCACCATCACCACCATCATCACCATCACCATCACCACCATCATCATCATCATCATCACCACCACCATCATCATCACCACCACCATCACCACCATCAACACCATCATCATCATCAACACCATCACCATCATCATCAACACCATCACCATCATCATCATCATCATCACCACCATCAACACCATCATCACCATCATCACCACTATCAACACCATCATCACCACCACCACCATCATCACCACCACCATCATCATCACCACCACCATCATCATCACCATCAACACCATCATCATCATCAACACCATCACCATCATCATCACCATCACCATCATCACCACCATCATCATCATCATCAACACCATCACCACCATCACCACCATCATCACCAACACCATCATCATCACCATCACCATCACCATCATCAGCATCATCACCACCATCATCACTACCATCATCATCACCACCATCATCACCACCACCATCATCATCACCATCAACACCATCATCATCATCAACACCATCACCATCATCATCATCATCATCACCACCATCATCACCATCATCACCACCATCAACACCATCATCACCATCATCACCACTATCAACACCATCATCACCACCACCATCATCACCACCACCATCATCATCACCACCACCATCACCACCATCAACACCATCATCATCGTCATCACCATCACCATCATCACCACCATCATCACCAACACCATCATCACCACCACCATCACCACCATCATCACCATCATCACCATCATCACCAACACCATCATCACCAACACCATCATCATCACCACCATCATCACCAACACCATCATCATCACCACCATCATCATCACCACCACCATCACCACCATCATCACCATCATCACCATCACCATCATCACCACCATCATTACCATCATCACCAACACCATCATCATCACCACCATCATCACCATCATCACCACCATCACCACCATCATCACCATCATCACCACTACCATCATCACCATCATCAGCATCATTGTCATGACACAGCTAGTAAGTGTCAAAGGTGGGACTCAATCCCAAACCCCTCCTAACTCTATAAGCATTCCCCCCAAAATACACACCATTGATCATGAGATAACAAGTGCAAATGATTTAATATAAGCTCCCTACCCAAGACAGGGGTATGACCAGCCTCATGCTGGGAAATGTTTCACAACCTCCTCTACAAGAAAAAATAGTATATGTACAACACACATTGATGTTTAATCAGCATTATTAACACTTCTCCACCACTTTCTTAAATCTAGGCAATCAACAGAACAATAAATCAGTCCTTGATTTGTAGCATTTGCTGCTAGGTAGCACAATGGATAGAATGCCAGATCCAGAATCAGGAAGACCTGAGTTAGAATGCATACTCAGACATTATTAGCTGTGTGACTTTGTACAAGTCACATAACCCTGTTTGCCTCAATTTCCTCATCTGTAAAATGAGATGGAGAAGGAAATGGCAAGCCATTACAGGATCTTTGACAAGAAGACCCCAAAGTGGGTCATGAAGAGTCCAACACAATTGGAAAACAACAGTTGAGGTGTAAGTGTTCACCCTGAAAATCGAACAATCAGCTCTCGTGAGTCGGTTTGAGCTGGCTCCAGCACAGCCCTGGACATGGCTGTTAATTTGTATCCCTCTCACACCTTGCTCTACACTCGGGTAATTTATAAAAATTGATTGAATTATTCTGAATGGAATTATCCTTTCCTAGAAAGTTTCAGTCTTGGGGTCTCTTCACACATTCTCTTGGCTGCTTTTGTCTGGTTAGATCTCATTTTGTTACTTCTTGACAAAAGAATCACAGAATGTGACTGTTTGCTCCAAGGTCCTTCAAGTGTCTTCCTGAGCCTTGGTGGTTACAGCCCTTGGGATTCAGGGTCATCTATGAATTTCATTAACATACTTCTCTTACTCTTTCTTCTAGTTCATCAGTAAAGGACATGCTCAGCAATACAGACTTAATTAACTCTTCTCTCCATAAGATACCTCTCCCAGCTTCAGTCCTGTTCCCCTGATCTCCATTTTCTACATTTCCTAAATCCTTTCCCAGTAGCAGTGACTGTACTCAAATTTTAGCTATTTGGAATTAATTTTTAAAATGTAGTTTTATGGGGCACTCAAACAAAATCTTATTTTGAAATGCAACTCTGGTAATGTGACATTTGTTCTCCTGGTATAACTGACTAATTCTGTTTCTAAAGAATGGAGGGTGGTCTTTAAAGCTTGTTCTGCCTATTGCTCCTGGATTTACTGTTGATGTTTTCTGGTATCATATCCTCCTGTGAACACTCACACACAGACAGGGTCCTACTTTAATGCTCCATCATGCCAGGGAGGTGACCTTCCTGTGAACACACATACACAGACAGGGTCCTACTTTAATGCCCCATCATGCCAGGGGGTGACCCTCCTGTGAACATACACACACAGACAGGGTCCTACTCTGATGCCCCTTCATGCCAGGGAGGTGACCCCCAGTTCTGGAAAACTACGGTAACAGAGAATAAACTCTGTCAGATTCTACTCTGCTAGAATAATTATCATAATCACAACAGCAACCACAATATTAACTGACATTTATATAGTAGCCAGACATCTGCAGTGAATTTTGAATTCATTATCTCACTGGAGATAATGGAAAGCTTTGAGTACATTCAGAGAACCGACTATTCCTGGCTTCCAAGGGCTCCATCAGTTTCCTGTAGACCCTCCGGTGGGTTATACATTCTTTGGCTAGGGCAATCCGTGAAACAAATTCAAGTACAAAAGAGTTCTCAGGCCTATGTAGATTCCCTTCCATTTCTGCAGCAATGGCTGCAGAGGGAATGGGGGCAAATGGGGCTAAGAATCTCAGTTTAATGCTAAATGTGGTATATTATTGTTACTGTTGTTGAGTTATTTCGGTTGTGTTTGAGTCTTCATGATCCCATTTGGGATTTTCTTGGCAAAGATACTAGAGTGGTTTGCCATTTCCTTCTCCAGCTCATGTTACAGATGAGGAAA
This sequence comes from Pseudocheirus occidentalis, assembly GCA_028646575.1. NCBI lineage: Eukaryota > Metazoa > Chordata > Mammalia > Diprotodontia > Pseudocheiridae > Pseudocheirus > Pseudocheirus occidentalis. Next base: position 290,012,306 of record CM053595.1, read on the forward strand.
CTGAGGGAAAGAGGGTTAAGTGACTTGCTCAGGGTCACATAACTAGTAAGTGTCTGAGGCTGGATTTGAACTCACAGAGAAGGAGAATCTTCCAGACTCCAGGCCAGTGTACTATCCACTGAACGATCTAGCTGCCTCATCTAATGTACATGCACATATATCAGTAGATATACATGATAAGATATCTATATATGTCTGTCTGTATGCATTTTGTATATGTACCAACTGCTATAATTTCATGTATAGCTTTTATTATTTATTTTTAACATTATTGTTATTTTATTTTTGGAGGGCAATTGGAGTTAAGAGACTTGCCCAAGGTCACACAGCTAATTTTTTGTGTTAAGTGTCTGAGAAAGAATTTGAACTCAGGTCTTCCTGACTCCAGGGCTAGTGCTCTATTCACTGTACCACCTAGCAGCCCCCTTTATTTTTAAAAAATTTTGAGTTCCAAATTCTTTCTCTCTCTCTACACACACACACACACAACAATATAATTATACTATAATTGATATCAAAATGCTTACTTTCTCAATAGGTGGGGGAGGGGAGAGAGAATTGGCAACTCAAAATTAAAATAAAAAGAATGTTAAAAATAAATAAAAAGCTACATGTGAAATTATTGTAGTTTTTGGTATATAATGAATCCATATTGACATAGCAAGATATACTTAGAGTGTACATCCTACACATACATGTGCGTGCACATACATATTTGCATACATACATGTACTCATACACGTTATAAGCATAATGCATACTGAGTGGAGCATGACATGTATACACATATGTAGTATTCATATCCAGCAAGATGTGAAAAGGGAAATATGTGTCTTCACAAAAAATGTTTGCTGCTCTCAAGGAGACTTCCTGGTACTGTGTCCAAATCAAAGAAGGAATTTCTATGAATGGTGGAGGGTCCTTAAAGCAGATGTTCTTAGTCCTTCAGATGCCATGGACCCCATTGGCCACATCCGGTGAAGCCCACAGACCCCTTCTCAGGGTATTGGTTTTAAATACAGAAAATAAAATATATAGGATTGCCAAGGAAACTAATTATGTTGAAATACAATTATCAAAATATTTTTAAAGTCCCTGATATTAATGTTTCTGTTTCCTGCTGATGTGCCAATTTCATCAAGACCTAGGATGTATGGAACCCTGAAGATCATCCCCGTAATTATTCAAAAGAGTTGGACCTAACTGTCCCCAGAGGAACAGTGTTCAGAGTGGCAGGTGCAGTTGGATGGACACTCCATAGCTCATCAGTAAGCAGTACAAATATCTGGGACAGAAATGAAAGTAATCCAACAGGAGAGAGAGACAAAGAAGAGACAGAGAGGAGAGAGACGGAAGAGACAGAGAGACAGAAACAGGCAGAGGACAGGGAGAGAGAGAGAGAGAGAGAGAGAGAGAGAGAGAGAGAGAGAGAGAGAGAAAGAGAGAGAGAAAAAGAGAGAGAGAGAGAAAGAGAGAGAGAGAGAGGAAGAGAGAGAGAGAGAAAGAGAGAGAGAGAGAGAGAAAGGAGGGAGGGAGAGAGTGCTAGAAAAACAAGCTAGGACTTTAATAAGACCAAAGACCCTTCTTGTTAAGATCATACAATCAAATATCATCCCATATGGTCATGGAACCAAAGAGTCATAGATGTAAAGCTGGAGGCAGCAGTCTTCCAAGGAAGGAAGCAGCTTCAATGAGAGTCTGGCCCCCAGCAGCAAAGGAGTGAGTTGGACAATGGAGAGGAACTGATCTGAGCAATCTGAACAGCAGAGACATTGAATCCAAAACGATCTAGTTCAATTGCCTCATTTTTCATTTGCGGAAACTGAGACCCAGAAAAGTCCATAGATCATAGATTTAGAGCTGGTGGAGCTTAAAAGTCATTGAATCATTCATTATCCTTTATTTTGTGGCTTGAGGAAGCAGAGGCTGAGAGAGGTCAAATTATTTGCTCAGGGTGATACAGCTGATAAGTGTCTAAAGCCAGATTTAAACTCTGGTTTTCCTGATTCCAAATCCAACATGGCACCATCCAGCTGCCTAGGTTAAATGGTTCAAACAAGTTCATATAAGTAATGTCAGAGGTAGAATTGTTATTCTTCATCCAGTAATGTATATGACTGCAAGTCTTGGAATATCATATTCTCCAAAGAATTAATGTTGTCAGTGACCTGATGGAACATGAAGAAATTCACAGTGAGCATGGGTCATCTACAACACATTGCCCATTAAGAAGTGTGCAAAGAAAGTGGTAAAGAAGTTATCAATGGGGAGACATGATAAAGAAAATAGGTGGACCTCCTGGAGTGTACCATTGTATGAACTGAATTCAGAAGGAAACAAATCTGTTGACCACTCCTCTGAGGGACTTAAATAGCTGAGCTCTGGACAATTTCCAGAGGTCAAGAGTGGGAGATATTGCATGTTGGGAGCTGCCTATGGAGCTGCAAGAAAGGAAGAGGGAATTTCTTTCTCTTCTTTCCCTTACCCCCTCACCATCAATTATGTCTGAAAGGAAGCTGCTGGACCACTAGAAGATACTGCATCCAGCAAAGAGTAGAGACACTCCAAAAAGAGTGTCTCTTTTTAAAAGAGACAGTCACGTAAGAGAGTTTGCATCTCTAAGCAGCAGACAAGAGATCATGTAGAATAGTGAACCCTCAGAACTCAGTGGGTGGGGGGCAACCTACTCAAGGGAAGACATTGCAACCAAGAGTAGGATGTGAGGACTCTACAAAGAGAAGAGGGACTTCCAGGTTCTGTAATACCAAGAACTGTGATTGTCTTTGCCATATGCATATCTTTCTGTATATCTCATTACTATTGTGCTCTGAGTTTGAGGCCACCCTTCCAATGGACACCATGTAAATGAGGGTGAGCCCCAAGTTAATGGGGGGAATGTTTTACACCTACTGTTTTTACAATGCCATTTCAGTAAATGCTTTAGTTAAGATCTAACTATGGCAGCTGTGTGGCACAGTGGACAGAGTGCCAACCTGGAGTCAGGAAGACTCATCTTCTTGAGTTCAAATCTGACCTCAAATACTTACCAGCTCAGACCTCAGGCAAGTCACTTCACTTCATCCTGTTTCCCTTCGTTTCCTCATGTATAAAATGAGCTGGAGAAGGAAATGGCAAACCATTGCTGGTTTCTCTGTCAAGAAAACCCTAAATGGGTTCATGACACAACTGAAAATGACTAAACAACAACAGAAAGATCCAGATGTGTCTGGTGGCTGATTGTTAATTAGGAACACACTGATGGGGGCTTGTGCATGGTAGTAGTATAGTCCCACCGAATTACTCCTAGAATCCAAAGTAGCAGCTACCCTCTGAAAACCCAACCCTGAAGAGCAAGAATAAGTTGGAGAGCAGCTGAGAGGAGATGTTACATAATGTCAAAATATCTAGATGAAGACATGGTTCATATCTCGCCCCCTACACATACTAGCTGCATGTGACCATTAGCAAATCACTTCCCTTCTCATTGTCACAGGCGACTCTCTAAGACTATAAATTATAGACCAGTGACCAACCTTTATCAGTGGAAGGAGTTTCTATGGGAGGAGTTCTCCCACATGGGTCAAAGGGAAGACGATGCCAATAAATAAGAGGAATCAGAGGATGTATAAGAGATGACACCTGAGCTATGTCCTGAAGGATGCTAAAGATTCTGTGAAGTAGAGGTGAGGAGGGAATGAATTGCACATCTGGAGAACCTCTTGTATTCACAGCTATCTGGTTTTTTCGGTAGGATTCGCATGACTCCACTGATCAAAAAAAGAGGCCAATGGGAATAAGAATTGGTTCTTGCTAATGAGGTGCATTAAAATGAAGGGCGGAGATGCAGTAACATTTATTTATATATTTGGTAATTTGATTTGTTGCTAATGGTATGACATGTGGCTCTTCATTGCTTTCCTAAAGGGATGATAGAAGAATATTAATAAATTAAAATAGGAATGAAATCTGTCATGATTACTAAAAGGATAATTTACCGTTCTACTTCTCAATATCTCTCAGTAATAAGGAGAATAAAGAAGAACACACAACTAGTATATAGAAGAGGTCCTAGAAATATGCCTGTTGGAGCAGAAAGGAGGAGACAGGTGAAAAAACAATTTAACATTTGTTACAAATGAGAAATGTTATAAGATGTACCTTTAGAATGTTAAATGCACTGAGTTAAACAGAAAATACAATCTGCAAAGTTTGTTTTTAAAATTTATTTATTGAGTCGATAACAAGTTACCTTCATTATTCCTGTCCACAGTACCAACAACAGAACTTTCCCAGCATCCTTCAGGACAGCAGTCCATCTCTCATCTGGTCACCTCCTTTACTTGGGTACCTTGGAAGCAATCCAGGTCTGCTAATATATTGGTTGGGATTAACCACAGAGCATGGACAGACAGCAGGAGTCAAAGTCTGAATGATCAATAGCTTTGCCACTTATTAAACAAGTATCTTCATTCCTCTTTCCCTGGTCTCCTATTCAGGGGACTTCTTTCACTTTACAGATGAGGAAACTGAGGCTGAGGGTTTAAGTGACTTGTCCAGCTTCATAGAGTAAATAAGTGACTGAGGTATGCTTTGAACTCAAGTTTTCCTTACTGACTCCAAGCCCCATGCTCTATCCCCTATATCACAGAGCAATACTACCCTAAGTAAGTCACTTAGTCCTCAGACAAACTCTCTAAAACTATAAATTACAGACCAGTAGCTGATATAGGTAGGGAGTTTCCACACCTGGAGCTTCCCATGTTGATGAAGTCACCAGGTCCCAAACTAAACTCAGTCTGAGGAGAGGCAGTATGAGGAAGCAGCAGTATTCCTGGAACTGGGTTTGTATTGAAGCTCTGGCATTCTAGGGCAGTCACCGTGTGCAGGTCATCTTCTCTCCCTCCCAAACCCCCCCCCCCACCAGCCTCAGTGTCTTCATCTCTAAAATGGGTACAGTAATGCTTTCACTTCCCTGGTTGTTATGAGGAAAACATTTTGTAAGTCCCAAAACCCTGTGCATCTGTGCTATTAACGCATGAGCTACAGCATCAGCATGCTGGGTCTCAGTGTGACAGTCACAAAACACACATTGATATGGATTAGTTTGTGATTCCTCCAACAGCCCCTTCTGATGGAAGCCTAAAGGGCACAAGAAAAAGGCTATTTTCTCAAAGTCATTTGTCATTCCACAGACTTAATTCCAACAGAGAACTGAAGGGCCAAAGCAGAAGGAAAAAGGGAGAAAAACTTTTTCAAAATTGTCCACAGTGGACAAGCGGGATCAGACATTCAGAGTTGGAAGGGACCTCGAGTTCAACTCCCAAATTGACAGATGAGGAAACTGAGTCCAAGAGAAGTGAAGACTTAGTGAAGGCCACATAGAGAGTAAATGACTGAGGCAGGATTTGAACTCAGATGATGTATGTATATTATATCTTTGCTAACCAAAAGTGGAGAGGGGGTTCCCTCCCCGCCTCTTTGTCAGGTCTTCTTTCTCCAGAAATCTCTCCTCCTCTGGGACTTTGGCCTCCATTTGGAGTCCTTCCTGACTTCCCTCCATCAGTTGTACATGCTGAGGGAATTTTCTTCTAATCACACGAGAGGGGTTTTCATCAATCAAGGAGAGGAGATTGGCTTTCTGGCTCTTCTTTCTGGTTAGTCATTTAGTTGAGTCTGATTCTTTGTGACCCCATTTGGGTCTTTTTTTTAAATTAATTTTTAAAATTTTCTTGTTTACATCATTCCTTTCCACAAGATTTTGAGTTACAAATTTTCTCCCCGTCTTTCCCCTACCCCAAGCCCCAAAACAGAGATCCCACTGTAAAGCCCCTCCCTCAAGCTGCTCTCTTTTATGCCCTCCTCCAATACCACTCTAACTTTCTGGCAGGGCTGATATACAGGGCGGCAGTCCCTGTATATCTTAATTCCCAGTTGCATGTAGTTAATAATAATAATAATAACTATGTATATGTATATATGTTGTGTTTTTTAACATTTGATTGTAGAGCTTTAAATTCTAGATTCTTTTGGTTCTTCCCTTGTCACCCATCCCCACTAGAAGGACAAGCAATTCAATACAGGCTGTACATGTGCAATTACACAGGACATCTCCACAGTGGACTTATTGTGAGAGGCTGATTATATGTCCCTCCTTCCTATCCTGCCCCTCCTTGTTCTGTTCTCTCCTCTGTCCCTGTCCCTTTACTGAAATGTGTGCTTCCAGCATCCCTCCTCCATACCCTGCCTTCTCCTCCATCATCCTGCCTCTCATCCCCATACTTCCTACTCTCTCGTGTGGCATGATACCCAGTTTAGAGTTTATGTCATTCTTTCCATAAGCCAAATTCAATTAGAGTAAATGAAAGTAAAGTTGTAACAGTTATCCCTTGCCTCTTCTATATGGAATGATTAACCTCATTTTGTCTCTCCCTGTCTCCTCTCATTCTAGTCCTCTCCTACCTCAGAATTTCACCTTTTTAGGTATCATCCCTTTGTATCGAATTGATCCTGGACCCTCTATGTACACATATACACACATGCTCAGATATGTATTCATACACATATATACCCTCCCATATAGACATATGTGTAGGGATACATATATATACACATTTGTATTCCCTTCACCTATCCTCATACTAAAAAGTTTCATAAGTCACTATTATCGTTTTTCCATATTGGCATGTACATAGTTCAATTTTGATAAGTTCCTTATGATTTCT
>CM053595.1:290029092-290045917 GCA_028646575.1 Pseudocheirus occidentalis
TATATATATATATATATATATATATATATATATATATATATATATAAAATACACACACACATATATACCCATAACCACATATATACATATGCATATACATATACTTAGACATATATATTCCTATGCTTCTATGTAAGACTGTACTACAACTGTTTGTCCTCTGTTTCTCTGAGGGTGGAAAACATCTTCATTCCTAAGTCTAAGTCCTTCCATGGTTTTCTAAGTCCAGCAACTCATCATTTCCTACACCACAGCAACATTCCAACCTCATACTGTATATTTTAAATAGTTTTAAACTATATTGATTACTATGGATGACATATAGTGTTGTTTCCCTATTTTTCTTTTTTGATTAAATCTATTTTAACTTTAACTTTGTCTGAGATCATGACCACTGCTCCTAATTTTTTTCCTAATAAATTCTATTCCTGATCTTTATTTTATGTTTGTGTGTATCTCTTCTTTCCTATCCCTCCTGACTCCTCTACTTCACTTTTACCCACTACTTTGCCCTCCTATTACTTAACCTACCCTCATTCCAAAGATCCCTCCCTTATCTTCCCATTCCTATTCATCTAAACACCTATGCTCCCCCATCCACACCCTCTTATTTCTTTATACGTTTAAAAGATTTTTATTGCTTCTAAAAGTATGTACTTTTCTCCCTTTAACTCAGATCTGATGTAAGTAAGGTTCCCTCTAAAAATCCCTCCTCCCTCCCTATCCCCTTAGCCTTTTCTTTCTGAATTTAGAAGATTTTTTATGCCCTTCTGGATACATATGTATTGCTCCCTCTTTAACCCATATTCATTGTAAGTAGGATTCCAGAACTACTAGCTCTTCTCCTCTAATTCTTCTATGTCAGTTCTTCCTCTTACACCTCATCTGTATAAGATAATTATTCTTTTTGCCTTTTCCTAAACAGTTACTTTTAAAAATCACATCAAACTCAGCTCTACCCCAATCTTTCTTTCAAACTACCCAATTACTAATAACAATCTCAGACATATGTTTTACATTTCCTCATATAAAAATAGTCTGTTCTTATTGAGAACCTTGTAATTAGTCTTTGGTATGTTCCCGATATTTCTCTTGGATCATGTTTATCAAATTTTCTATTGAGATCAGGGTTTTTTTTTTTTGCAACAAAATCCTGAAATTCTGACAATTCATTGAGTATCTATTTTTTTTTACTCAGGATCATACTTAGCTTTGCTGGGTATTTTATTTTCAGTCACAATCCCAGTTCCTTTGATCTTTGATGTATAGTGTTCCAAGACCTACAGTTTTTTAGTGTTGTCGCTGCTAGGTTTTGTGTGATTCTCATTGTGGTTCCACATATTTAAATTTTTTGTTCTTGTTGCTCACAATATTTTCTCCTTGAGCTGGGGGTTTTGGAATTTGACTATGGTATTTCTATGGGTTTTCCTCATAGGATCTCTTTCAGATGGTGATTGGCGAATTTTTTTTCCTATTTCTATTTTCATGTTCTAATGCTTTAGGACAATTTTCTTTAATAGGTGCTTTAATAGTATTATTATCCTTATTTTGTTACTGTTTAGTCATTTTAGGTGTATCTGACTCTTAGTGACCCTATATGGGGTCTTTTTTAGCAAAGATAATAAAGTGGTTTTTCCGTTTCCTTCTCCAGCTCATTTTACAAGTGAGGAATCTGAAATGAACAGGGTAAAGTGACTTGACCAGAGTCACTTACAGCTGGTAAGTATCTAAGACCTTCCTAACTTCAGGCCAGGCACTCCATCCATTATGCTACCTACATGACAAATTTTACATTTGAGGAAACCGAGACCGATTGAGGCTAAGTGACTTGCTTAGGGTCACACAGCTGTCTGAGTGTGTCTGAGGCAGGCTTTGAACTCAGGTCTTCCAGACTCGAAGTCTAACACTTTGAGCCAACACACCACTCATTAACTATAGAATTTGGGCAAGTAGCTTAATTCCTCTGAACCTCAGTTCTCCTCGTCTGTAAGATGGATGTAAGTACACTGTGGTTGTATTACCTATCCCAGAGGATTGCTGTGAGGACCAAAAAGAAAAAAAAAATGTGCTTTAAAGAAAACAAACAAAACAGGGCATGTAACCCTTTTTTAAACTAAAAAGAGCTAAGTGAGCTATTAAGTTTTTTTTTTGTTTTTTTGTTTTGTTTTGTTTTGTTCTTTTTAGTATACAATCTAATTACATATAGGCCAAAATCTTTATTTTTAGTAAGGAAGAAAATAGAGTCTTGTAATGACTACAAGCTTTCCCCTGACACAAAAGATCTATCTCTTTTTTTAAACACACCAGGATTTGTTCTGGGGAATATATGGCTTCAATTCATAGGTCATGATCTCTTAAGAATTTAAGTTGGTCACCTAAAGGGCAATGGAGAGGTTCTCAGTGGGCTTGGGTCAGCTTACAAAAGAACAATGGTATGGGAGAACTGAAGTTAACAATATCTTAAGGAGGTATATGACAAAACAAGAGGGAAAGATGTCTATTTGGCAGCCTGAATGCTCTCCCAGTATCCAATGAATGCCAAGACCCTTAGAAGAAGGCTACTTGAAATGGTACATAGGATCCATTGCGGCAGATTTTGAGGAGGCTATGGACAAATGTGTGCAGAATGGATAGCAATGTATATCTCTGGCCAGAGAGCTCACATCCACTGCAGTTCCTTTAAAGTATCCAGGAAGGAAGGAAGCACACAATGTTCATTTTTAAATCTCACATTTCTTTTATGTTAGCAGAGATCATTTTAATTTTATGTGAGAATAAGCACAAAATTCTTAACTTAAAAAAGTAATTGAGAAAAGTGACTTTCTAAAAACAGAAATATTCTTCATGCAAAAAGGCAAATAAGATTCCTATAGATTTTTCATTCAGTTCTCTATGGCAACATAAAATGCACAGAGGCTTGACAATACACATTTGCTCTTTGCACTAAGGAAGTGTCATATGGGCAGTTTTCATACATTTAGACACCCTGACTATTTCCATTAACGGGACATAGGAATGTGCACTTGGGAGTGGTGTCAAAAGGACGCCCAACTCTATGGATGTTGAATAAGTTTTTTGGACTTTATCTCTACCCTGAACCAACAACACTGCCCTGGAGAATCAGGACCGGGAGTGGGGGGGAGGGAATCAGAGCTACCATACAAGGGTACTGGCTTTAAAAGCTACTGTAACAACCTCCATCTCCCCCATGGCAAATTCCACAGCATCCAAACAAAACTTCACTGTCACAAACCCAGTCACACTCATAGCCTTACACCCTGGACTTAGGACTGTTTGCCAGTGCCCATGTTCTCTTTTCCCAGGAAAAGGCTTCCTGGGGCCCCAACTGTACCATTCAGAGACAGTGTCTGATTGATTTATGTCATATTGTCCTCAGAAAAGGAGCTGGGCTGTGGGGGGGCCACCCTAGGGCAGTCCAAGACTAATCTCTCCAGGTGGTGCTGCCTTGATTCTCCATGCACAAATCCAGGTTTGCCCTACAGACAAACCCCAATCTCTTAGCATCAGAACCCAGAAACACCCCAGTCATCTACATACAAATTCATCCTGTCTTTGCCTAGGGAGTTTCACCCAAATACACACACCCCAAAGCACTCACAAACAATTGTGTTCCTTCTCATCTCCTGGCTCCATCCCTGTGTATAAAGGAGGTATTTCTCCTCCAGTTGCTGAAGAGTTGCCCCCTACGAAGAACAGTAGAGTGGAAAGAGAGGCTGGTTCAAATTCACTTTTGTGACCTTTGGCGAATCACTTAATTTTCCTGGGTCTTAGTTTCCCCATCTGTAAAATAGGGTGGTTGGACTAGATGCCGTATGAAGTCCTTCCATCTCTAATCTGAGGCAGAAGCTAGAGAGGTGATTAGGTGTTCTCTCCATGGGAGGGACCCCGATGCTGTTGCTACAGACACTTCAGGGAGTTTTCCAAACTACAAAAGCAACTTACCATCTAACTTGGCCCAGACATTTCTTGGCTTGGCCTAGGATTTAAAACACAAAATCATTTACATGCAATAGTTCATAAATTTGTCACAAACTGGCTCATTATGCCTGAACAGGGGCTCTGGGCAAATTTCCAAATACAACAAATCTCTCATTTCCCATTAAGATTCCTATCTTCTTCCCAAAGTTGTGTGACCTGGAAGAAACACACACACACACATTTATGGTTTGGGACACTATTCACTGAAAGAGAAAGATAATAAAACACAGGATTTTAATCTCCACTGAGATTGTCTTCTTGTCTGAGAACCAGGCCTTCACTAGCCAGTCTTGGTTACAGGATCACTGTGTTTAACAGGTCTGAATTTTCATTGAAATTTACAGCTTTACTTTTCCCCAGGGAACAAATGTTCCAAGAACCTATTGACACAAGAGAACTTCCATTTGTTCCCACTAGCTTCCTTCCATCATGCCACACAGAATACTGTCCAGTCATACCCCCCAAGTATCTGATCAAGGAGGCAAGGACAGGAGCCACCTTGGATTTCTCCCAGTGAAAGCTTCTGCCTTTGTTGGAATTTCAGCCCTGGCTCTGCCTTCTTCTTGAGTTCTGGTCCAGCAGGTATCACTGGCACAACAGGGCCATGGCCTTCCACCCCATCCACACCTAAGACAGAGGGAGATCCCCTACCCCATGAGCAGAATGACCCTTCCCCTGCCCATGGGGTCCCTCTCAGTCCTGGTTGCTATAAAGTAGTGGTCTGAGGTTGTTTCTAAAACCTTGATCAATGTGATAATTGCTGAGAGTATCCCAGGAAATTCAAATCCCAACTCCTTGCATTTCTGGATCCCAGACTTTGAGGTTTAGGGTAAGACCCCAGGGGATGCAAAAGAAAGAAGAGTTACACCTCAGGGAGAGTTACACTTCCCCTCATCTCCATTTCTCAAACCAGACACTAAACTTCTCTCTGTGCTCCATTTTCAGAATGCTTGAACCTTGCTCTCAACATGCCCATCTAAACACTCAAGGGCTAGCTGCCTAACTAATCCTTTAGAGTGATCATTTGTGTCAAGAGGATGTCCTGATCCTAATTTATGGGGAGTGGGAGTGGTTATGAGGAAGAAAAGGATAAGAAGGGGGAAGGGGAAAAGAAGAAGATAAAGATGATGCCAAAAGAGAAGAAGAAGAAGAAGAAGAAGAAGAAGAAGAAGAAGAAGAGAAGGAAGGAAGGAAAGAAGGAAGGAAGGAAGGAAAGAAGGAAGGAAAGAAGGAAGGAAGAGTAAAAGAAAGAAAGAATGAAAGAAACAACCAGGCCTGAGGCCCAGAAAGATCAAATTCTTTGACTAATGGGAGAAACGATTATTTCTCTCTTCAATTAATAACTAATTATTGAATCAGGACCAAGGTTTTTCCCTTTTCTACTTCCTTATCCAGAAATAATCCAGCATGGAAAATCTTTCTCAAAGACTTACCCAGCCAGGATAGTAAAGAAGACAGCAAAAGAAATTCTAAGTTTAGGGGAATGGGTGGATTCCTGATCACTGTGTTTACTCGGACAGGTCTGGGAAGATGTGGATTCTCCCTTTCATCATGTGATAAAGAAACTAAGTCTCTTTGACCACGATTTGGGTGCTTAGTGTCATATACCCCAAGACCCTCATTGTAACATAGCCCACCTCTCATTGTGATATTTATTCTCCCAATAATTGTTAACCAATCAGTTAATTGTCACCCTCAGCAACACTTATTCTTCCAAGGGCATATAAGCATTGAGCAAGTTCCATGAAGCATCTTTGGTATTCAAGAGTACCACTGATGGCAAAAAATTGGAAAACAAGGGGATGCCCATCAACTGGGTAATGGCTAAACAAGTTGTGGTATATGAATGTGATGGAATAGTACTGTGCTATAAGAAATGAGGAGCAGACGGACTTCATAATAACCTGGAGAGACTTATATAAACTGACGCTGAGCGAGAAGAGCAGAACCAGAAATTTGTACACAACCACAGACATAACATACGAGTGACAATTTCAATAGACTGGGCTCCTCTCAACAATACAAGATTACAGGACAACTCCAAAAGACTCAAGATTAAAGGAGATATCCACATCCAGAGGAGATGCAGAGTCTGAATGCAGATTGAAACAAACTACTTGCTGTTTCTTTTTCTTGTTTTGCTTTGTTTCCTCTTTCCCACCGATCATTACATCAGTTACAATTCTTCTTTACAACCTGACTAATGATTAATGGGAAGATATTTGTAGATCCTGTATCCGAATGCATGCCTCCATGATGGGGGGGGAGAGGGAGGAGGAGAAAATCTGAAACTCAAGGGACTGTGGAACTGAATGTTGTAAACCAAAAGTAAATAAATCTATTTAATAAATAGGTTATTAAATAATAAATAAAACCTATTTAATAAAAGAAAAGAGTGCCACTGACACCCTTTATTAATCAAACACCAGCATTATTAATAAAATTATTATATTAGGAAACCATGACTCTCAAACTTTTTAAACATCATACTCATGATAGGAGTCACCAGAACCTTGCACTCCTGCTAAGTTCTTTCCACTGCATTGTTCCCTCCACTATTCCTCAATTCCTTCCATCATCATCATCATCATCATCATCAATAAGGTTTGCAAAGCACTTTACAAATACAATCACATTTTATCCTCACAACAACTCTGGGAGGTAAGTGCCTGTATTATCTCCATTTTACAGAGGGGGAAACAGAGGCATACAGAAGGGAAGTGATTTGTCCAGGGTCACATAGCTAGTGAATGTCTGTGACTAGATTTGAATTCAGGTCTTCCTGACTCCACAGCCAGAACACTAGCTCCTGTTATCTACCAGCTACCTCTGTGCTGAAACAGAGAAGGTGCACATCAGAAAGTACACAAATTTAGCATTCTCTGATTCTACCATATGGTTCATTTAACAAACATTTGTGATTTGGGCGAACTTCATTAAAACATTATCAAAAGCATTTTTAAAAAGAATTTGACATCTTGAGTCGATAAACAAAAATGTAGGCACTTCAGAACACAAGAGGTAAAGAGAGAAGAAATGACATCAGTCCATGGTTTAGGCACAACGTATTTAATTGACAGCATTAACTTTTACAGTCTCGAAACTTGTCTAAAATGTTTTTTCCTAACTAGTGCATTTCTAAAGCTTGGGATCAACCAAGTGTTGAAAGGAAAAGAGAACTTGAAATTGTCATATTCTCAACTATTCACCGATGAGAAGGATACCCAACATCTTGCCACTGTAATTTTAATAACAGCTAGCATCAATAATTTCCAACTAATGCCAATAGCAATAACAGCCATCATTTATATAGAACTTTAAAGTTTGCAAAGCATTTTTATATGTACCCTTATTTGATCCTCAGAGCAGCAATGTGAGCAAGGTACCATTATTATTCTAATTTTACAGATAAGAAAACTGAGGCATGCTGGGGTTCATTGACTTGCCCAGAGTTACACAGCTAGTGAGGGTCTGAGTCACATTCAAACTCAGGACTTCTTGACTCTAAGTCCAACACACAATCTGGAGGCATATGGAATGGGTATGGGAGGGTGAAAGGACTTTCCATACTTCACTCCATAGACCCTATATGCAGAAGGACTGTCCTGGCCATATTCTTACCATATTTCTTTCTCTGTTGCACCTAATTCTGGTCATACCCATTTATATGTTTAAACTATAATGACTGAGTGAATCAGATGAAAAGAACTATTCCTAAATAACTAATTACCAGTGTCTCATCTAAAAGTCAAGAAGACATCACTGCTGCCACTGGGAAGTCCTTCTCCTTGAGTACGTTGGTAAAATGAGAGCGTTTAATGATCTCTTATAAATTTAACAGTCTTTGACTCCATCACATATGGCTCATTTAATGGGCTGCCAGTTCGATACAGCTGTCATAGGCATATTTACCTATTGGTGGTGGGGCATGAACTGAGCTGCCCCCTGTGCTTCTGGCTGTAGCTAACTCAGCTCTCAGGTGCCCTGGGGATGATGAGGTCTCTGTCTGGCTGCTTCTGGCTAATAACAGTGATAACAACTTGAACTGATATATAGGCTTCTTTTTAATAATCATAATAGCAACAGCAAAAAGAGCTTGCATTTATATGCTTCTGATGAATAATAATTACAGCTTTAATTTATACAAAGCTACAAGGTTTATAAAGTGGTTTACGTGTCATCTCATTTGTTCTTCACAACCATGAAAAGGAGGCACTATTATAATCCTTACTTTTAAGATAAGAAAACTGAGGCAGAGAGAGCTTAAGTGACTTGCCCAGGGTCACACAGCTAGAAAATCTGTGAGGCAAAATTTGAATGAGGGTCTTCCCAACTCTAGACCCAGTGCTCTGTGCACTATGGCATCACCTAGCGGCCACATGGGACTCAGTGCTGAAGGACTTGGGCACTCTAAGGGTGACAAAGCAATCTCTTTATTGGCCACTGAGTAGGAAAAGCCAATGACCCAGTGGATCTTTTGAAAAAAGGAGTTGCTCTACCTTGTCTTTCTCTTACTTCAACCTTCCAGGTGGCATCATATTAGGTTGGGACTTCCCTGGAAGGATGATAGAGGAGTGACCCTTCACCCTGGCAGCTGCTCCTGTGTGTCACCTAGAATGGCAAGGGCCAGGGAGAGATCTGCTAGGTGAGCTTCCTCTTCTCAGGTTCCTTTTCCGGATCCCAGGTGACTGAGCATCAGTCCTGAGATGGATGTGTCTAAGCTTAGAGGTGGCCTTGTGAGTTTGAGGGTTCCAGAGATCCTAGGTCCTCAGTCAGGGATGGCTACCCTTTTGAAGGAGTCCTGGGCAATTACTCCAGTACACACAGAGATGACTGTTGGCCAGAGGATAAGAGCCATGCTCTGACCTGGCTTGCCAGAAGACATCTACTGTGAGGACAGTAAGAGCAGGGAGGAAGCATGGCAATATGCCTCTACAGCTGTCCCGGCAGGTACTTTGTCTGGATGGTTCTAAGTCTCAACTTCCCAGCAGAGCACAGCCGTGGTTATTAATACTACATGTTCAGTTTGCCTAAACTTTGGTCCATTTGTCAATGAGCAATTGAGAGGGCCTTTTGCATGACACATTTTGTGTGTGTGTGTGTGTGTGTCTGTGTCTGTGTAAAAAATAAATATCTGTCCAAATCTAACTTACATTGTACTTTAAGTACCTTTCTGCTGCCTTCTTTGGTGACCACACTATATAAGAGACTAAGTTTTAGATCATTCTCCCCTCCAAACACTGGATTGTGTTTGTCCTTCATTTTCAAAGAGGACCATGACATCAGGGAAATGATGACATGATTTGCAGTTGAATTAGATTTGAGTGAGGGAGGGCTGTGCAGGATGCCCCAGGATGCAGTGGGGAAACTTGGCCCTTATAGGCTAAGGCTTTTTCAGGGTCTCACTTTGAGTGAGGTAACTCCCATTCAGTGAATAGGCCTCTGAAAGAAGTGAGTCAAGGGATGTAATTTTAAAAAAACATCAAACTGGGAGGAGAAGACCCTCTAGGTTGCAGGTCAAAAGACAGACAGTTACTATTGACATTCATTCTGAGCAAAGAGGACCCAAAATATGGCCATCAAATGGAACTTGGGCATGGATCTATTGTGGTTCAATCTCAGTGTGAATCCAGAGTGAAATGGGTTTAAGAGAAGGAAGGAAGGAAGGAAGGAAGGAAGGAAGGAAGGAAGGAAGGAAGGAAGGAAAAAAGGAAAAAAGGAAGGAAGGAGGGAAGGAGAGAAGGAAGGAAGGAAGGAAGGAAGGAAGGAAGGAAGGAAGGAAGGAAGGAAGGAAGGAAGGAAGGAAGGAATCTAGTCAGTAAATCTCAAGTTAAGTGGGCAGCTTCTGGCCAGCAATATTTGTCTTCCTTTGGAGAGGAAAAGTAGAGGGAGAGGAAAAGCTGAGCTCCCCAACTACCTAGGTCCCCATTCAGGCAGCTTGGTCTACTCACAAGTTGTATTTGTCATTCATTTTTGAAGAGGACCATGGCATCAGGGAAATGATGACATGGCTTGCAGTTGACTTTGGTTTGAGTGAGGGAGGGCTGTGCAAGTTCACCAGCCTCACTTTCTCCTCCAGAGCCATCTGGGTCCAGTGTCCTTTTCAGGTATTCAGTTTGTTGCTTGTTAGGCACTGGAGCAGGAGTGTTAAAAAGGGAGCTTAAGATTTCTCATTAGATGTGGAAATACGTCTAACCTATATCAAATTGCTTGCTCTCTTGGAGAGAGGGGAGGAGAGGGAAGGAGAAAAATTTGGAACCCAAAATTTTACAAAAATAACTGTTGAAAACTATCTTTACATGTAATCGGGAAAAATAGTATTAAGAAAAAATAACAAGATTTCTCATTGGAGCCCAGCTCCCTCTAGACTGTACCCTCTCTGACCACATGCATGGGTCCAGAGCAGAAGGGGGCTTCATCAAGAGGAAAGAGAATGGGCAAGCTCCTTGAGCCTTCCTCATCTTATTAATTGTTAGATTTACAGACACACACACAGACACAGACACACACAGACACCCACACACACACAGACACACAGACACAGACACAGAGATACACAGACACAGAGACACACACAGACACACAGACACACACAGACACAGACACACACACACACAGAGATACACAGACACAGAGATACATAGACACAGAGACACACACAGACACCCACACACACACAGACACAGAGATATACAGACACAGAGACACACACAGACACCCACACACACACAGACACAGACACAGAGACACACACAGACACAGACACACACAGACACACACACACACACAGACACAGACACAGAGATACACAGACACAGACACACACAGACACAGACACAGAGACACACAGAGACACCCACACACCCTCATCCAGCAGATCCTGTCTCACTCAGAGAACAGGTATTTCAGTGCTAAAAATTGACACCTGTCCCCCGAGAACAGCAGAAATGAAATCAAACTGAGTGATAAGTAGAAACATCAGCGTTGAGAATCTATATCCCTGGTGTATAATAATCAAATTATCTCAATGTGTTTCAGTCAAGGGAAACAAAAAAAAGGGCTTCTTAACATGCAACACCTGCCTTACTGCTTCATGAGTCTTCTCAGCAATTTAAAATGAATCATGTGTCTCATCTTCCCTGAGCTGTTTAACTTTCTTGCCCTGAATTTGAGTGTTCCACAGCTGCTTTCCATTCAGAACATGCAAAAAAACCACATGGTCCTGCAGTTTTCCCTGATGGGGAAGTTACTTTCAAGGTGCATCTTGGCAGAGAATGCTCCATCTGAAGTCAAGTGAGCCAGTTCACGTCTCATCTCTGATACTTACTACCTGAGCAACATGGTCAGTCCCTCTGGGCCTCTCTTTCTTCCTCTATGTAAGAGGGGGGATGGCCTAGATAGTCTCTTCCAGCTCTAACTGTGTATCCAATGATTCTCAACAAGAATACAGGAATTTAACATCATCAAAATGTTAAGCGCATTTTTTTTTTCCTGTCAATTTTTTTTAGTAAGGGGGTGGCATAATGAATAGTCTGGAAACCCAAGGCAGAGAACCATCTCTGACCATTGGCAAATCGCTTAATTGCTCTGGACCTCAGGCAGCTCTCTATAATGAGAAATTACTGGCAGGCTGCAATCAGCAGATGGAGCAGCCACATCAGGGCCTTGACCTGGCAAAATTTTGACATTGTCTTTTAACTTACTCCCCAAAGAAGTTAGATATTATTCTACCACCATCCCAGTTGGAAGGAGACCCAACTACACAAAGCTGCTGGTTGGATTCTTTGAGATGTTCCACTGATGGCTCTGGGGGCAGAGTGCTGGGCCTGGAGTCAGGAGGACCAGAGTTCTAATCTGGCCTCAGACACTTCCTAGCTTCATAATGCGGGTGAGTCACTTAATCTCTGTCTGCCTCTGTTTTTTCATCTGCAAAATGGGGATAATAATAGCACCTACCTCCCAGAGTTTTTGTGAGGATAAGATGAGAATATATTTATAAAGTGCTTTGCAAACTCAAAAGCACTATACAAATGTGTGCTATTGTTATTATGGGAGACAATGAGGCATAACGGACAGAAAGAACACTGCACTAGGAATGCTAGCTTGTAGCGAGGTAAGTTAGGGACCTTAATCGCCAGACTACTACTATTTTTGTGTATTAGAAAATCTGTCCCCTTCAAAGCCAAACCAACCAAGCAGGTCTAAGAGTGTAGCTGTTTATTTTTAGAAAGAGGGAAGAAAAGTCATACACTCAGCCCCACACTTGAAAGACAAGTCCCCCTTACAAGTTTTCTTATAAATTGGTTGTTTGGAATGTGCAACAGTTTCCCATACAAAAAAATTAATAAGTAGCCCCCAGGGGCCTGTTTAAGCCATTTATGCAGCTGAAATTAAAGGGGAACACATCTTTCTCCTAAGAAGCCCAGCCTCTAGAAAGGGATCATCTCTTCACCCAATCCCCCCAACTTCTATTTGTTGTGCCAGTAGTGAGAAGGAATGAGTATTGTCCTTATATAGAGAAGGGGGAAATCTCATGACCTTAAAACAACTCTGAAAAGGACTGAGGAAAGAGTTCATTATTTAACATTCATATGTATGTATATAAGATAGATAAATGGATGGACAGAGGGATGGATAGATGGATGAATGGATGGATGGGTTGGTAGATATGTATTTACATGGATAAATACATAGATAAGTATATATAAGTAGACAGATATCTACAGATAGATAGATAGATAGATGGATTTTGAAGGCTTGATAGATGGAGAGATAGATAAATGGATGAAGGGATGGTTGGAAGGATGTGTGGGTAGATAGATACATAAGTCGATAGATATATAGGCAGATAAGTGGATGGATAGATAGATAGATGGATTAGATGGTTGTATAGACAGATGGAGAGACTGATAGATAGAGCATAGCACTTGACATATGCCAAGCACTGTGTTAAGTATTGGGAATACAAATATAAGCAAAAAGTTGTCCCCTTCCCAAAGTCAAAAGTAAATCAAGAGAAAAATCTCATGTCGGAAATACATTGTGGGTCTCCCATTTTGTTGGCTCTGTAGAAGACTGTGGGAAGCATCTAAAACTAGCACTACCCACACATGAGGTCTCATCATGCCCATCAATTTATTTTGATCCTGAGGAAGGCGTTTTGGAGCAGAGCAAGAAACAGCTTGACTTGGAATGATATAAAGATGTATTTGGGTGATTTTTTTTTCAATCCATCAATCCTTTCCAAAGCAATATTTCAAAATAGAGTGACAGGTTCTTTGCAACTTGATATGGGGGGGGGTAGGAGGATTGTGATACATGGCTAAGGGTGCACTAAATCTGAAAACAGGCACCATTGCCTAATTTACCAAACTCCTCAGGTATTCCTGAGTCCAGGTTCAACATCCTCCCCACAGTGCCACCTACTGCCTGTAAGTGGCTATTTGGAACTCAGATTTTCCCAAAAAGACAATCACTTAAGTTATGGATGGGGTCCTAGACCAGGCTACAAAAGCCATGGAACTGATCACATCATTACAATCTAATATAGTTTTGATTGGTCTTTGAATTGGCAGCTCATTCTGCCTTGTGGATACCTCTTGCCCCATTCACACTATGAGATGAGCCATCTTATATGTATTCCTAATAGCTTCCTAATTGAACTCTTGGGTTCCAGTCTATCCTCTCTCTAGCCCATTATTTACATAGAAACAAATCTGGCTGTGTCATTTTCCAGATAACCTACCAATCATTACTCTGCTTAAGAATCATTAGTGGTTCTCTCTTGCTTCTATGATCAAATAAAGACTCTTCATCCTAGTACATAGAACCTTTCATGGTTTAGCTCTAGCCTCCCTTTAAGGTAGACATACACTCTCTACAGTCTAGGCAAACAGGCAAATTTGCATATGACTTCTCATCTCCTACCTCCACGTCTTTGTGCCTGGCTAACTTCTGTACCTGGAATGCAGTCTTTCCTCACCTCTCCCTCTGAGAATCTCTGAGCTTCTAAGATTCACTTCATGTGTTGCCTCCTACAGAAATCTTTTTCTGTCTTAATTCATTAGTGTTCCTTCCTTCCTCAAATGATACTGTACATGTTTATCCATTTAAATACGGTATTCTCCAGTAGAATGTAAGCTCCCTGAGGTCGGGGATTTTTTTCATTTTTTTCTATTCTCAGTACGTAGCACATAGTTAATTGTTAAGAAATAATAATGGCATTGACATTAATAATAATAGTTAACATTTATATAGCATTTACTTTTGTGCCAGGCACTGCCCTAAGCACTTTAGAATTATCTCATCTTGTCTTCACAACCATCCTGGGAGCTACTATTATCCCCATTTTACAGATGAGGAAACTGGAGCAAATAGAGGTTAAGGTGACTTGCCCAGTCACACTGCTAGGAAGAGTCTAAGACTGGATTTGAACTCAGGTCTTCCTAACTCTCGGTCTGGCACTCTATTCATTTGCTGGGATGTATTAGAAGATACTAGATTATTCACATGGATGAGTTCCTTCTACCTGCCCCTCATGGCGGCTAGTTGGCATTATGGATGGAGGAAGAGTTGACTCCAGTCAGGAAGACCTGAGTCTAAATCCAGCCTCAGAAACTTACTAGTTGTGGGACCCTGGGCAAGTCACTTAACCCTGTCTGCTTCAGTTTCCTCACCTGTAAATTGAGCTGGAGAAGGAAATCTCAAACCTCTCCGGGATCTTTTCCAAGAAAACCCCAAATGGGGTCACAGAGTCGGAAACAACCGAAAACAACTGAACAACAACAAAAAACCTCCCAGGGTTGTTGTGAAGACAAAATGAGATTTGTAAAGCACATTGCAAACTTTAAAGCGCTATAAAATTGTGAGCTAGCACGATCGGGTCCCAGAGTCTCTGCCTCCCCACCACAACTGAAAGTTCTCTCTCTGCTCACTATGTTAATTCTTCACAACCTATGGCACCCTGACGATCACAACCATAGAACATGGTGGGAAGAATATAGGACCTTTGTGTGACTGCTTGTCTATCTGTAAGCATAATAAAATCCAAATCCTTGAGGTCTGAATTTTAAAATGTAGATTTCTACTCTGCTTTAATCAATAGATACAAGTCATCTATAATTAGCACTGACAAATGCTTATCCATAGATAGATACATCTAATCCATCAATCCATCCATTTATCTTCCTATATATCTATCTACTCATGTTTCCACCCACCCACCCATCCTTCTATCCATTCCTTCATCCATTTATCTCTCCATCTATCAAATCTTCAAAATCCATCCATCTATCTATCTATCTATCTATCTATCTGTCTGTCTGTCTGTCTGTCTGTCTGTCTGTCTGTCTATATAACCATCTAATCCATCTATCTGTCCATTTATCTGTTTATATATCTATAGAGTACAGATATTTTAAAAGAGTTAAAACAATTTATTCTCTTAAGTAGGTTAAACAACATTGAATTGATAAGTAATTGAATGGCTAAATAAAACTTAGAAATTGGTTTTTTTGGGGGAGGGGTGAGAATAATAATGCAAATCTTTAGCTCATTTGACTTTTAAAAAGAAAGGAAAGCCAAACTGCCTCTGTCAAAAGGAAAAGTCAAACGAAATAAAGAATAAAGGAATTTATGAGAAATTATTTTTCCCAATTATATGCCAACAAAACTGACAATAAAAGGTCATGAAAATATAAATGATGACTATTTTTTAAAAAAATGTACAACATGCAAACTAGTGGAACAGGAAATACAGAATTAAAATAACCTGATCTCAGAAAAAGAAATTGAAAAAGCCATAAATGAGCTTCAAAAGGAAAATGGCCAAAACAAAATGAATTTATAAACAAGTTCTATTAAACATTCAAAGAACAATTAATTTCAATATTGCATAAACTGTTTGAATGACAGGAAAAGAAGGGATATTATACAATTCCTCCTATTATATAACTATGATCTTAATACCTTAACCAGAGAGAGACAAAACAGGGAAATAAAACTATAGACCAATTTCCCCAATGAAACTGACAAAAAAAAATTAAGTAAAAAATTAACAAAGAGGCTATAGTAACACAGAAATGATTACACACTATGGCTAGGTAGAATTTATATCAGGAATAAAATATTATGCAAACTATAAACATAATGGGGTGGCTAAGTGGCACAATAGATAGAGTATGGACCTGAAGTCAGGAAGACTCATCATTGTGAGTTCAAATTTGGCTTTGGATTCTAAGTAGCTGTGTGACCTTGGGCAAGTCATTTAAATCTGTATGCCTCAGTTTTCTTACCTGTAAAATAAGCTGGAGAAGGAAATGGCAAACTACTCTACTATCTTTGCCAAGAAAATCCCAAATGAGGTCATGGAGAGCCAGACATAACTGAAAATGACTGAACAACAAAGAAACATAAAAGGTCATATTAATAACAAAAACAATCAAAATCATATGATTATACCAATAGATGTTTTAAAAAGTTTTTGGCAACACCCATTTCTGTTTTTTAAAATGTTTTAAAAATCACTGGAAAATGGATCTTTCCTTAATGTATTAAATAATATTTATCTATAACCAAGAGCCAAAGTTATAGATAATGGAGGTAAACTAGAAGCCTTTCCAATAAGATCAAGGATAAAGTGAGGATGTCCTTTATTACTACAATTTTTTCACATAGTATTAGAAATGGTAGCTATAAAATTTAAGGGATGCCTATCAATTGGGGAATGGCTGAACAAGTTATGGTATATGAATGTGATGGAATATTACTGTGCTATAAGAAATGGGAAGGAGATGGACTTCATTCTCACCTGGAGAGGCTTATATGA
>CM053595.1:290046417-290086391 GCA_028646575.1 Pseudocheirus occidentalis
TGTCTTGGAAGCATTTGGTGTGGGAGTTCTGACTGTGCTGTCTTCCTCCCATTCCATGCTTTGATCCTTTTTGTCCACAAAAAAGGATTTTAGAGTTTTATTGCTGTTCTTATTTTGCTTCCTTTTCCTCATGTTGGCCAGTCTATTAATTGGTTGTTTTGTTTTTTTTAGCTTTGTGGAACTCTGCTTCCAGGGGGGAAAGCTCTGTTCCAAATTGCTGGGGTTTTCCCAGCTGCCAGAGCTATTAGGGGGGTGTTTCAGCCTCCTCCCCCAGCTTTGGCTTGCTGAGAGTGCACCCCAGGACTACCACCCAAGACTACAATCTGGATCCAGGCCACTCAACACAAGAGCACTTGGCCCTGATCAATCGACTCAGCCCTGCTGCGGGGTCCACAGGCCAAGGGCTCTGAAGCAGCCCAGTGGGGGCAGCCGCTGGTTACAGCAGTTCTTGCCCTTCCCCCACTGCTTCCTTGCCTTGGGGACAGATTGGCCAAACTGTTTTTCCTCCCCCAAATTAAGTTTCAAAGTTCCACTTTCACTGACTGTTTCTAATCCTGGCTTGCTAGATGTGAAGATCCTTCAGGTGCTGTAGATCTGCTCCCCAGGGTAGAGTCACGCTGCGGCTTGGTAGGCTCAGCTCCTCCTGGTCTGCCCTGAGGCCTGGCCAGTTTCGGGGCTGGGCTGACCTCCCAGCCCGCCAAGATGAGCCCCTGCTGTGCAGCTGCCTTTCTCTAATCCTCATTTTTCACACCTTGGTAGATGTGGAGTTTGCTGGAGGTGTTGTAGATCTTCTCTTTTGTAGACTGGCTGTGGCTTGGCTTGGCTGGACTGGGCTCCTCACTGCAGTTTCGGTTACAGGCTGGGCTGACCTTGGCTCCCGTCCTGCCGCAATGAGCCCCTGCTGCTGATCTGCCTTCAGTGAGAGATGTGTTTTCTGTATTTTTGTGAGTTTGAGAGCCCTAGAATTTGTTTGGGATCATATTTTATGTGTATTTAGGGTGGCTGTGTGGGAGCTATGGAACCTTGCTGCTCCTACGCCGCCATCTTGGTTCCACCTCCCACAATTTATTTCTATAGAGCAGATGTGAGCATCTGACTAAATGGTCAATATTTCAACACATCAATGGATCTGTGATCTCATTATGCAGTGAAATGAACACTTGGTCTGGGACCTGATTACCTCAGGTGAGTGGTTTATACAGGTCACTTCTATTTCTTTACCATCCACTCATCCTTAAAACCTCATAATAGGCTTCTGTCCTCACTACTGAACTACAATCTATACCTGTGGCTCTGACTTTTCACATCCATTCTCCATGTTACCTCATTATGGTCAAACCTAATGGTCTCTCAGTTCTCATTCTTCTTGCTGCATTAGAGCTGTGGGGTACTCTTTCTCTCTTAAACCTCTTTCCCTGACTTTCACACCACTGTGCTTGCACAGTTCTTCTAATTCTTTCAGGCTTTTTACTAGCATTTTTTCGATACACCGTCCATTAATTGTGGGAGACCTTCAAGACTCAGTCTTATTTCTTTTTATACCATCAAACTCACCATGAGGTGGTGGTGTGGGGGAACTTATGCATCTGCTCTCCATGACCAGCTCTACACAGAAGATTTTCAGATGTATATGTCTAGCCTTTTACCTCTCAATTTCTCTCTTGGCCCCTGTCTTCAATATTTCCATTTGTATACCATGTCTAACTGAAATATTGAAAACATACATTTAGCCTTCCTTTCCCAGTTTTCTCATTGCCTATCAGTTTTCCTTCTTGTCTTAAAAATCTAGAGACACATTCAACTCCATTCTTCTTCTCCTGTTCCTTGTCAGCTTCTAATAAATATTTCTCTTAAATATCCTTCAGACTTTCTATATCCTCACTGTCATCCAGCTACTCATCACCTTGTATTTGGATTATTATATTAAATTCCTAGTCTTTCTTCCTCCTTTTTTTCCACCTCCCCATTCTAGACTATTGGTCTATATGACTATATGACTATATGGTCATTTGACCACTGCGTCTCCTTAGACTTTTAATGCTAACAATGATATTAAAGATTACCTAGGTCAATCTCTTAATTTTATAAATGAAGAAATTGAATTCAGACAGATGGTCTGCCCAAGGTCATATAGGTTATAATTGGCAAATGTAGGATTCACACCCAGGTTTCCTGTTCCCAAATCCAATACCATTTCTACCACTAAACTGTACTGTATCCTGCTCTCTGATTTCATTGGGCCCATCTTATGATCCCCCAGAGTGTTTTCAATAACTTTTTTTGGGAGGGGGGAAATCTGGGCAATTGGGGTTAAGTGACTTGCCCAAGGTCACATGGCTGGTAAGTGTTAAGTGTCTGAGGTTGGATTTGAACTCAGGTCCTCCTGGTTCCAGGGCTGGTGCTCTATTCACTGCACCACCTAGACACCCCATGTTTTCAATAATCTTACAAAATTCTGTAAATAATCAATATTAATTATTTGCTTTAGAAAGTAAACATTTCACATACCTATTTTAGAGGAATAAATGATATGTAAAAATCAAGTAAGTGAGAACAAAATTAATTAAGAATCATTGGCTTTTTTTCTCTCCTTTCATTACAGAAATGTGGAACTATGGGTATAGAATATTGCATAAACTATCAGACCTATAGTTGATGTGGTAGGTTTGCTGAACTGCTTTTTTTCCCCTTTCTTTTTTTAATCTTAGCTAAAATGAGGGGTGTGTTAAGTAGGAGAAGAGAGAAGAAAGTATTCAGAAATTATGCAAAATAAAAGCCAAAAGGCATCAATAAAAAATTTTAAAAAGGAAAAAATCAAAAACAGGACATTCCCTATCTTTAAAAATAGGACCAGAACCAGTTCTGCTAACTTTAGCTAGAAATTTAAAAAACAAGTCATCCATAAAATAAAAAAGGAAGTCTCTTAGAAAGATAAGACATATTTCCTCTTCATCTGAAACCTAGTTTCCAATTTTATAACTCTACAGAAACAGCTCTTTCCAAAGTTATGAACAACCTCATCACCAAATCTAATGACTTTTTTTTTTCTGTCTCTCTTTCTTGACATCTCTAAAGCATTTGGTGTGTTGACTTCCCTCTTCTGGATAATACCCTTACCTCAAGACACTATTTTCTTATGGTTCTCCTCCTACCTCTCTGACCACTTCTTTTCAGTATCCTTTGTTGAAGCATCATCCATATCCACTCCCTCCCTCCTCCACAACTCTACTCTCAGCTTCCATGAGTTTAATTACCATATCTACGCACAAGCCTTCAAAATCTGCTTATCTACTCCAGTCTTTCTCTTGAACTCTGATTCTATATCACCAACTGCCTTGAAGGACATTTCAAACTGGACACCCTACAGATATTTCAAACTCAACACAGCCAAAACATTTAGTCAATTAGTCAACAAGCTTTAATGAAGAGCCTACTACGTGCCAGGCATTGTGCTAAATTCTGGGGATACAAAGGCAAAAGACAGTCTCCACCCTCAAGGAGCTTACAGTCTTATGGAGGAACCAGCACTCAAACAATTACATATAAACAAGATACAGGATACACTGAAGATAATCTAAAAAAGAACTCATTCTCTTTCCTCTGAAACTTACCTGTCCTCTGAATCCCAGGTCTTAAACCCTAGTTCTATCAAGGTCCCCACCATCCTTTCAGTTGTCTAAGTTTGCAACCTTGGTACCATTTTCTATTCCTCGTTCTCACTCAACTGCACATATTTAATCAGATGCCAGATCTTATTATTTCTCTCTCCCACACATCCCTTGCATAATCTCCTTCTTTCTACTCACCTCAGTTCAGATCCTCCTCACTCTTCCCTGGACTATAGCAATAGCCTTCCACTTGGTCTCCCTGCCTCAAGTATCTCCTTATTCTAATTCATCTTTTACATCATAACTGACAGAGTGAGTGACTTTCCTAAAACATAATTGTGACTGTGTCACATACTTATTCAATAAACTCCAGTGGCTCTAATTATATCCACAATCAATTATAAAAACCCTTGTTTGACATTTCCTGCTGTTTCCAGCTTGGTCCCATCCTCCCTTTCCAGCATTATTGCCCATTTGTCCCCTTTACATGCTCTATAGTCCTGCCAATCTGGTCTTTCTGCTCTTTGTCATACACAACACTCCATATGTCATCTCTGTGGCTTTACTCCATGCCTGGAACTCATGCCTTCCACACCTCTGACTCTGAGAATCCCTAATTTCTTTCAAGACTCACTTTGAGCACCACCTTTCCTTTCTTCTCTCCCCCAGTCCCTTCTTTCACAAAGTTACCTCGTATGCATTGTGTATATGTCTGTATATGTCTTCCCCTTTCTAGGGCAACTAGGTGCTATGGTAGATATGGTGGATAAAGTGCTGAGCTTAGATTTAGGACAACCTGAGTTCAAGTCCACCCTCAGACCCTTACCAGCTTTGTGACCCTGGTCAAGTCATTCAACCACTATTTGCCTCAGTTTGCTCAACTGTAAAATGGGGAAAACAGTAGCACCTATCTTACTGTCCAAGGATTAAATGAAATAACATTTGTAAAGTACTTAGCACAGAGCCCACACATAGTAGGTACTTAATAAATGCTCCTTCCCTCTTTGAGGCATAGACTTACTTTTGTTTTCTTCTTCCTTTGTATTCCCAGTGCTTAGCACAGTGACAGTCATGTAATAGGCATTTAATAAATGCTTATTGATTGAATGATTGTATCATAGCATCATATCCCCAGGACCTAGCACATGTGATCAATCCATGGATCCGTCTAATTAAATGATTAAATTGTATACTACTTAAATCTTTGGTTTGAGGATCAGAGTTATTTCTTTAAAAAAGACAGTTTTTAAATGTCAAAAACATTGTAGCTTTCAGCAGCTATGAAAATAGCCTCTATTTTTAATCGAATATTTTTACTTCTGCCCCATTAACATTTATACGTTTGTTTTAGGTCATAGCTAAAATGTTTTACCTTGCTTACTTTTTTCCCTTGATGGGGCAACTGGCATTAATTGTTAAACAAATATTTAATTCTGAAAATAAAATTTCAGTACTTTCAAAGTAAAAAAAAAATTAAAACATGAAACTGCTCTAAAAGATGATCCTTGGAGAAACTGAAAAAAAAGGTCTTATGATAATTTCTTTCCCACTTCTGTGAACTTTTCAAAAATTAGCAAAGTCCCAAAGCAAGTGATGGCTGAGGATAGATGATCACATTTATTAGAATACTGTCTATAGGGCATTGCCACAGGAGGGCACTGTAGTAGGGAAATAATACTCAGAGGGTACACCAAGGAAATACCATAAAATTGGCTCCTCATCTTTCATGTCAATCTACCATTACAATTAGACTACTAGTGATGATTCTCAGTAGGTCAACACACGTTTATTAAGCACTCTCTCTAGGGTAGACACTGTGCTAAGAACCAAGGTGGCTATTGCCTGTCTCAATGATTCCAAACAAACTATGTAATATGGCTCATGGAACAGGCTCATTTGTGCTATGGTAGTGGCACATGGTCATCATACATGTCAGTATAATGGGTCAGGGGAATTGGAGTGGTTTGGGTCATTTCAGGAAATTAGAAGTAGAATTAGGTGCTTGAAATTATGGGGATGACTTAGATAATGGGCAGGCCCTTACAAGTTCATTCTAATTAATTTGTTCAGATGTCTCCTTAATTTATTCATATAGATTCCCATCTTTTCCAAATAAATGGGAGGAACCAAGCATGATGAATGGTTCACAGTGACAGTGATATAAATTAGAGCTGAAAGGGATTGCAGGGAAGTGAATAAGTATTTATATAATGCCTACTGTGTGCCAGACATTGTACTAAGCACTTTTATGTCATTTACTCTCCTTGGACCCTCACAAAAACCTGCAAGGTAGGTGCTGTTATTACCCCATTTTACAGTTGAGATGACTGAAACAGAGGTTAAATAACTTGCCCAAGGAGACACAGTTAGTGTCTGAGGTCAAATCTGAACCCAGGTCTTCCTGACTGCAGGTCCAGTGCTCAACTCACTGTACCACTTTGGTAGCCAAAAAGATCATCAATAAACCCTCCAGTTGAAATGCAAGGGTTCCAATGAAAAGAGATGAAGAATACGTTAATTAGGTTGAGCTTCTAGGGCACTGCCCACCATCTAAATCGTGCCCATACTTTCAAGCACCTACTTCTAATTTCCTGAAAGCCAAATGACCAAAACCACTCCAACTCTCCTGGCCCATTATATTGACAATGAAAAAAAAAGAGAAAATGATATGCAAATTCCTTAATTACAGTGCCCATTATTGGTGTATTAGCTATGGGAAGCTTGTACTTACAGAGTATTTAAGAGGCTTACATTAAAACGAAGAGGGGGGAATTGAACTTGGAGTCAGGAGAGAGGTGACAATGAATCTCACCTCTGACATTCACTGCGTGATTACTGTTGCTGTTCAGTCATTCATTCACGTCAGACTCTACCTGATCTCATGGAACACCATAGCATGCCTGGCCCTTCTGTCCTCCACCATCTCCCGGAGCATGTCCAAGCTCATGGTCATTGTTTCCGTGACACTATCTATCCATCTCATCCTCTGCTGTCATCTTCTCGTTTTGCCTTCAATCTTTCTCAACATCAGGGTCTTTTCCAATGAGTCCTGTCTTCTCATTATTTGGCCAATGTATTTAAAGTTCAGTTTCAGTATTTGACCTTCCAATGAATAGTATGAATTAATATAAGAATTGACTGATTTTATCTCCTTGCCCTCTAAGGGACTCTCAAAAATCTTCTCCAGCACCAAATTTGAAAATGTTGATTTTGCAACATTCAGCTTTCCTTATAGTCCATCTCTCACATTGCTCCTGGAAAAACCATAGCTTTGCCTTCATCAGCAAGGTGACGTCTCTGCTTTTTAGTACACTGTCCAGATTTGCCATAGCTTTCCTTCCAAGGAGCAACTGTCTTTTAATTTCATAGCTGCAGCTGCCATCTCCAATGATCTTTCAGCACAAGAATGTAAAATCTGACACTGCTTCCATTTCTTCTCCCTCTATCTGCCAAGAAGTGATGGGACCAGTTGCCAAGATCCTAGTTTTGATTTTTCTTTTATGTTACACTTCAGGCCCAGTTTTACACTCTCCTCTTTTACCCTTATAAAGAGGCTTCTTAATTCTTCCTCATTTTCTGCCATCAGAGTAGTATCATCTGCATTTAGTTACCTTAATTCTGGTTTTTAATTTGTCCAGCCTGGCATTTCACATGATGTTAAATAGAAGTTAAATAAATAAGGTGACAATATACAGCCTTGTTGTACTCCTTTTCCATTCTTAAATCAATCAGTTGTTCCACTTTCAGTCCTAACTTTTGCTTCTTGACCCTCATACAGGTTCCTCAGGAGACGAATGAGATGATCTGGTATATTTCCATTTCTTTGAGGACTTACCACAAATGAACGTGATCCACATAGTCAAAGTTTTAATGTAGTCAGTTCAACAGAAGTAGATGTTTTTCCCCCTGGAAATTCCTTGCTTTCTTCATATCCAGAGAATGTGGGCAATTTGGTCGCTCGTTCTTCTGCCTCTTAAAAAACCAACCCTCATGTCTGGTAATTCTTGGTTCACACATAAGCCTAGCTTGCAGAAGTTTAAGCAAAACCCTCACTGGTATGTGAAATGAATGTGACTGTTCATTAATTTGAACATTCTATGTGATTATATGTCATTTAACCTGAACCTCAGTTTCTTCATCTGCAAAATGGGAAAAATAATAACTTTAGTATCTAAGTCAGAGGGCTGCTATAAATCTCAAATAAGATAATGTAGGTCAAAACTCTTTGTAAATAAACAATAAGCTTGGCCCCAAAGAAGAGATATGAGAAGACACTTCACCTTACTCCTTTGCAGAGGTGTGTGTGTGTGGCAGGGGGTGAGGGAGTGAGGTGGTGGGGTGGCACATTGCATATATTGTCAGATATTTTTCAATGTATTGATCAATTTTACTGATTTTTTCTCTTCTTTTTCTTTATTAAAAAATCTTGGTTATATTAATCAATAAATCAATAAACATTTCTTAAGTACTTACAATGTGTCAGGCACTGTGCTAATTAAGTGCTGGGATATAAATACGAAAGGGCACAGGGGAAAATCCAAGTGGTTTAAAAACAAAAGCTATCAATAGAAATTCATTTTAAAAATAACTACAAATCTTTGTGAACAAAGACAGTAGATGGGTATATCTTGACCAAAATTACCAAGGAGTTGGCTCAGTGTGCATTTGCCTCAGTTATCCAACATTATCTTTGGATAGTACAGTTTATTGGCTTGCTTAGGGTAGGAAGCTGCTTCTTCTATAGGAACTGAACATTATTTATTGACTCTAATTCAGCAGGTTGTATTCTTGAATTATTTTCCCAATGGTGGGAATAATTCACATTGAGCCATCCTTCTCAAACCCCACCACTATTGCCCATATATTCTTGAAAAACACCAATCCAATCCAACACAAATTTACTAGATGCCTTGTGTAAGACATAATTCAAGGCACTGGGATATGAAGATAAAAGGGGAAAAAATTAGTCCCTGCCTTAAAGGAGTTTACATACTATTTAGGGAGAAACTCTATCTAAACAGATAAGTACATACATGATTTGGGGTTTTATGAGGCTCTCTAACAGGGTGCTTTAGGGAGATTATTTTGGCAGAGGGTGGACTGAAGAGGGGAGAGATTAGAAGCCCGGAGTTCAATTAGGAGGCTATTGTACCTATATGAGATTTGATGAGGCCTCATGGTGGCTGTGTGAGTAAAGACATAGGGATGGAAGTAAGAGAAATGGAAGTAGAATAAATAAGACTTGGGCAAAGGATTAGTTAGGTGGGGTAAGTGAGAGAGACGTGTCAAAGAAGTTTTTGAACTTTGGGTGACTAGAAAAATGGTACCCCCCCCCAGCAGAAATAGGGAAAATTGGAGAAGGGGTTAGATTTAGGGAGAAATATGAATTGTTTTCTAGTTGAATTTGAGATGTCTATGGGATATCTAAATGAAGCCATCCAGAAAACAGTTGGTAACGCAGGAGTGGGGCTCAAGAGAGATTAGATCCAAATATATAAATGTGAGAGCCATAAAACATATAAGCATACGGGGCAGGAAGGTGGTGCAGTGGGGTCAGGAGGACCTGAGGTCACATCTGACCTCAGACACTTACTAGCTGTATGACCCTAGGCAAGTCACTTAACCCAATTGCCTCACCCCCAAAAATCATCTAGGCACAGAGATGATAATTGAGTGATTTAATGAGAGAGAAAAGAACAAGCCTAGGACAGAGCCTCGGGGGACATCCATAAAGGGCATAACATGGATAAAATTAGATGAAGAAGGCTGAGAGGATCAATGAGATGGGCAAGAAAAAAATTAGATAATTCCATCATTAAAATTCAGAGAGGAAAGAGTATCTAGGAGGAGGGAGTAGTTAATAATATCAAATGCTGCAAAGATGTCAAGACAGGTGTTGGCTTTAACCATGAAGAGATAGCTGGTAACATTGAGGGAGCAGTTTCAATTGAGTGGTGAGGTTAGAAGCCAGTTAACAAGGGGTTGAAAAGTGAGTAGGAGGAGAGAAAGGGGAGGCAAGGGGTGTAGGTAGCCTTTTCTCTGAGTAATAATAGCTGACATTTATATAAAACTTTAAAGTTTGCAAAGCTTACTTTACACACATTATAATATTTGGGCCTCATAGAAGCCCTATGAAGTAAGTATTCTGGTGTTTTTAGACCCGTGGTCTCCCAGTAAACAGGAGAGGCAGGATCTGAATCTGGGTCTTCTTGGACGTGAGTCTAGCATCCTTTACATTATTCCATCCTGCCTCTCTTTGGTCAATGATAGAGGTATCCTTTGTACCTGGGCTCCAATACTACTTACTTACTTCTGACCCTTAGCAAGTGTCCTTTACAAAGTGACCCTGGGCAAGTCCCTCAACCTGTCTCAGCCTCACTTTCCTCATCTGTTAAATAGAAGAAATAATAGTGCCTATTTCACGAGGGTTTTGTAAGATGAATGAAATAATATGTAAAGTGCTTTGCAAATCAAATAAGGATTAGTTATTATAATAATAATTATTATTCTATCAATGTATTTGGTACCCCAAGGGCTTGCTGCCAATTTAGCCATTTCTAAAATCACTCACTGACTCTTTTATGTGCCTGATTAAGTCTGACTTATTTATTACCATTTTTCATACACTGTAACTACGATAACCTGGTGACTTTAAAGACATATTTAAGGAAAAATGTTCCTAACAGTAAAGCAGGTGAAATAAAAGGACAGCTCTCCCCTACACACTCAAAGAAGTTGAGAGAACAGTTCTTGCTCCCACCAATATAGCCCACTGAGCCTTAATCTAACACTGGAGAATCAATCATATCTTCCTTTACTGCTAATCAAAAGCAAATAGGCTGTGTGAAGTTAACTTAACCATATATTACTGTAGTATGACCCATATGGAGTGGTTTTCCATTAGCCTAGTAGGGAGGAAGAAGAAGAGTGAAGGAGGTAATTGATGTTGGCCAAAAGCTTGCTCTGCAGGAATCATGGTGCTAGTGGATAAGGACATAGGAAAATGTTAGTTAGTCTCAAGTGGATACCATTTGGATGGAGAATCTATCCAACTTGTCCAATTCAAGCTGGACAGAGAACATGTAACTCATAAAAAGAAAAAAAATTATCAGTCCACCTAATATAGGGGTCAAAGGAGTAGAAGGTCCACTTGAGGTCAGAAGCGCCGTGTGCAAATCCCAGAAACACAACCTGTGTGACCTTGGCCAAGTTACTTGCCTTTCCTGGGCTTAAGTTTTTTCACCTGAAAAATGAGAGATTTAGATGCCTCCTCCAGCTCTAAAATCCTATCTTACTGTGATCCTTCAAGTGTTCTAGACAAGCATGAGCTAAACAGAAAGTGGCCATGGCATATTTTATATTGTCCTGTCCAGTCTGCTCA
This sequence comes from Pseudocheirus occidentalis, assembly GCA_028646575.1. NCBI lineage: Eukaryota > Metazoa > Chordata > Mammalia > Diprotodontia > Pseudocheiridae > Pseudocheirus > Pseudocheirus occidentalis. Next base: position 290,057,407 of record CM053595.1, read on the forward strand.
TTTTACAGATGAGGGAATTGAGGCCCAGAAAAGTTAAATTACTTTCTCAAGGTCATACAGATAAGTAACACAGTGCGGATTTGAGCTTAGGTCCCCAGCCTGCAAGTTCACTGTGCTTTTCACTATGGCAAAGAACGGGCACCAGAGAAGGGTTGCTGGAAAGTCCAGAGGGATATACCTACAAATAAGGTGGCTTGAGGTTCTCAGGATGGGCGAGATGGAAATCCTTCCTATTTTCTTTTCATAATTTAAGGCCGTAGATTTTCACTGGTGTGAATGTATCCCCTACTGATACATCTCAAAATCCTTCCACATCTCAGCAGACCTCATGAGCACAGACTTAGAGAAGAAAGGGGACATAGAGGTCATCTAGTCCAACGTCCTCATTGGACTGAAACAGAATGAAATGAAGAAACAGAGACATAGATATTATCGAGGCAATGAGGAGTGGAGTTCACTAGGGCTTGACCCCAGGGCCTCTAATATCCAATCTGGGGCTCTTTCTGCTACACACAGGGTCTCATGAGTTGGGGTTAGCCAAAAACAATCCAGCACTTGCAGCCAGCCCTCTGGTGATGATGAATATTCAAGCTGGCAAGAACCTGAGAGTACATTGAGTTCCACCACTGATCACTTCCTTGATCAAAAGCTCTGACATTTCCTCCATCTGATCTTTCCTTCCTTCCCTATTCTTCACCCTTCTTAAAGGATGCTTTGGCTTGATTAAGACTGCCAGTCCTGCTGTCCCACAGTACTGGCTCAGTCTATTACCCTGGCTCTGACTTCACATCCTTCCCTTCCCACTCTCTGCCCTATAGTTTGCTAGTTCAATTCCACACTTTTCTCTCGAAATCTTTACCCCTCCTTCCATCACTGTTCAGCCCTTGCCAAACCTCATCCCTACCTTCCTCCCAGCATCCGCCACGTCCACTTCTAGATATATACTACTGAAGAGAACTGGAGGAAGCTCCTTGATAGTGTTCCCTGGATTCATTCCAAATTTATGCTCTTCAGCTTCCACAGGGTTCTCCCTGAAGCCAGGCAATCCTTTTATTACTCCCTAATCAATGCCTGGTCTCACTCCACAGAGAAAGGATTCCAAACCTTCTCTCCTCAAGCCTTGCTCAGCTCCTATTACCATTGTCTCAGCAGAGGACCTCACTTCTTCACTAAGAAAATATGGGCTACATTACTTGTGCTCCCTCTTCTCCCTGTCTCTTCTTTTTGCTAATTCAATTTTATTTCCAGTTTCAAATTCTCACTTTCTTCCCAACCCTTCATTAAGAAGGCAAGAAATATAACAAATCTTCTCTTCATCTCAAAACACCTTGATATTACCAGACTCTTCCTTTCCTCCATGAGGTAGCCCCTTTTCCATGCCAAGAACAACCTTTCTACATACACTCTTATTTGTATCCCCTATACCATTTTATCCAGATTTCCCCTCATTCTCTCCTCTCTTCTTTTTTTCTCCCCCTCTCTTCTCTCTGTGTCTGTCTCCCTCTATCTCTCCACTCTCTTCCTTCTATTTCTCTGTTTCTCCTGATCTACTAGTTCCTTCCCTATAGCCTTCAAACATGCTCAAATATTTCCTATTTCAAAAAGAATAATTTCCAGTGTACCAAGCAACATCCTTGGCCTGCCCAAGTACAAGTAGTGGTGGAGCCTAGATGAGAACTCAGGTCTGCTGAATACCACTTCAGTGCCCCTGGCAGGCTGAGACTTTCCATAGTTAGGGAAATTGATTCTCAATATGTTTAGAACAAACTCAAAGCCTTCTTAGCCAGACCTTGTATGTCTGACAGGCATATTCCCCCCACCAACCCCTATCCTGTATCCCCTTAGAGATTGCTTTTCTTTATTAGAGGACATATTATTATTGATAGTAATGATACTGCCTTACCTTGGCAAGGTCCAGTGGCAAGCACATCTACATCTGTAAACTCTTCTGCCTGTCCTCATAACCCAAAGCAGGAGGGGAGTAAGTATTGAAATTCCTATTTGATGGGTGAGACTACTGAGACAGAGAAATGAAGTGATTCCCACAAAGTCACACAGCTAGCTAGTAGTCCCCAAATCTGGGGCCTCTTGAATCCAAGTCTTGGGGTCTTCCAGAAAGGGGTCTGAGCCTGAGTAGGCAGGGCACTCAGCACTGGTGGAGGAGAGCAGGGGCAAGACATCTTCTCCCTTCCACCAGCTAGCCTTGGTTAGCTATCATCCCTAGGACTTTGGTTGTGGTGGGGGGCTCCAGGGGTTCCCTTAATTAGCCAGTCCTTCCAGACTCCCATAGGCCCTACACTCCCTTCTCAGACTTCAGGTGTGTCTTCATCCTGGAACTTTTAACCTTCTTTTCAAGTAGACTGGGAAAGGAATCTTTGCTGAAAGGGCGGGCCTAGCGTCTTTGCATTTGCACAACCACACCACAAGGGGTACCGGGTCACACTCAAACCCCCAGATGTAATTTACTATTTCTTATTCTATGGAATTACTTTTCAATTTAAAAAAAAGGCAAATCCTCTGATCACTTAACTTCCTGTCCTTAAGTTGGGCCACTTAAAAATTATTCAAACCTAACAAATGGGCTACCTATTTTGTGGAATGATAGTGCATTTAGGCACTTCTTTCTCTGGTCTCCAGTTTCCTCATCTGTAAAATGTATGAGTTGTTCGGTATCCCAGATATACACAAAACTAACTGATGTGTATTTGTGTTTGTGTTCAAATGTTGTTTCCCAATCGATAAGCGGTCAAAGGATATGAGCAAACACTTCTCAAAAGAATTACACACTACTGACAACCACACAAAAGAATACTTCCAATCACCAATAATAGAAGAAATGGAAATCAAAACAACCTTGAGATATCACCTCACACTGTGCAAATTGGCAAAGACGACAAAAGACAGAAATAGTAAATACTGTAGGAGTAGCAGCTCATTGTTGGTGAAACGAGGAATCCATATAACCATTTTGGAAAGAAAGCTGTTTGGAATTATAGAAATAAAGTGACTAAAATGTCCACAGCAGGGATGGGGGAACCTTTGGCCTCGAGGTCGGTCACATGTGGCCCTCTAGCTCTTCAAGTGAAGCCCCATCCTTGGTATAGATCCTTGATCCAAAGAGGTCATCAATAAGAAGAAAGTTCCTATATACACCAATGGATTGATAGCAGCAAAGAATTAGAAACAAAGCAGATGCTGATCAATTGGGGAATGGCTGCAAAATGACTGTAAAGTGGTTACACGAATGTAATGGAACGTTACCGTGCTTTAATGATGAATATAGAGAAGCAAGGAAAGATTGATCTGAACTGATACAGAGAGAAGTAAACAGAGCCAAGAAAACAATACAACCAAGGACTTGCAAAAGGAAGTACAAAACAATCAAGAGTAAATGTCATAGAACAGCAAAAAAGCCTGGCCCCGTGGAAGAGATATAAAATATCCCACCCCTCTCCTTTGCAGGAATGGGGGGTCCATGGGTATGATTCATTGCATTTATTATCAGAATATTTCATATATTGATTTTTTTCTCTTCTTTTTCTTTTTAAAAATGTTGTTTATCAAATAGAATTGCTCCCTGAGAAGGAAGATATTCAAAGAAATTCTGGCGATGTGAAAAACAAAAGATGCCAATAATTTTTTTTTTTAATGTGAGAGTTGGGTTAGATCAGCGGTTCTCAACCTGTGGGTTATGTTCAATTTGTAACAATGAAAATACATCCTGCGTATCAGATAGATTCATAACAGTAGCAAAATTACAGTGATGAAGTAGCAACGAAAATAATTTTATGGTTGGGGGTCACTGCAATGTGAAGAACTGTATGAAAGGGTCTTGGCATTAGGAAGGTTGAGAACCACTGGGTTAGATGATCTGTGAAATGCTCCCCAGCTAATACGATACTCAGCCTCAGTTTCCCATTTGGGAGGAGCTGCTGCAAATAAAGCAGCTATGAATATTTTCTATCCAGATAGGTCCCCTTTTTCCCTTTAGGCTTTGATGATAAAGTGCCGCCGACAGACTCCTGTTGCATATTGCTATGTTGTTCTGCAAAGTTTGCTCGGATCTGCTATCCCACCCACAAGCTGTGCATTTGTTTCCTCATCTCCTGCCAAAATGGAATTTAATCATCTTTTGGCCACTTTTGTCATGCTATTGAGTATCTTTAGGCTGACTTGATTTGAATTTTTTGGATTATGGAACCTGGACACTTTTTTCACATTTTTATTAAAAATTTGTCCATATATTGTTTGCACCCTTTGAGCAACCTCCATTAGGGAGTATGCATTACTAGTACAGACAGTTCTCAGTTCCACAGACACACATACCTTGGAGATATTGTGACTTAGTTCTGGACCCCCACAACTGGGTGAATATTGCAATAAAAGGAGTCACACCAATTTCCTGGCTTCCCAGTGCATATAAAAGTAATGCTTACACGATACTGTAGGCCATTAAGTATGTCATAGTATTATGTCTAAAACAAAATATGCATACCTTAATTAAAAATACTTTTTAATTAGGTAAACTAATTAGCTAATTAGCAATTAGCTGAAACCGCTGACCATCATCAGAGTCTCCAGCAAGTCCTAATCTTTTTGCTGGTGGAGGTTCTAGCCTTGATGTTCGTTTCTTTGTCTGAAAACTGCCTGTTCATGTCCTTTGACTATTTATCAAGTGGGGAATGGCTTGTATTCTTACAAATTAGATTCAGTTCTCTACATATGGTGAGACTTTTATCAGAGAAATTTGCTGTAAATTTTTTTTCTCTGTTTTCTGCTTTCCTTCTACTCTTGGCTGTATTGGTTTTGTTTATGGAAAACCTTTTTACTTTAATGTAATAAAAATCATTCATTTTACACCCCACGATGCTCCCTATCTCTCGTTTGGTCATAAACTCTTCCCTTATCCACAGATCTCAAAATTAAACTATTTCATGCTTCCCTAATTTGCCCAAGATATCACCCTTTATGTCTAAAATCCTGTGCCCATTTTGAACTTATCTTGATACGCCCTGTTAGATGTTGTTCTCTAGCTAGCTTCTACCAAACGGTTCTCCAGTTTTCCCAGAACTTTTTGTTATATAGTTTCACCCCAAAAACTTGGATCTTGGGGTTCATCAAAACTAGATTATTATGGCTATTTACTACTGTATGTTACGCACCTAATCTATTCCATTGATCCACCACTCTGTTTCTCGGCCAGTACCATAAAGTTACTGACGCAATACACGGCAACTGCATCTTGTAACTTTTAGGCCTGTTATCTATTTTTTTTTTCTTCTTTGAAACAAATCCGTACTTGGCGAAATAAAACGAAGAAGAGCTCTGAGTCCTATTGGCTCCACAGAGCCCACAGCGAGTCTGCCGGCCGATTGCTTTGGCCTGGGAGAATCGATGGTTCCCCGAGGTCGAGAGATTGCTCCTGCCTGGCTCGTTACTCGCGCCGGGACGCGACAAGAAGCGGGAGTTTCGACGGGCGAGGGTGTCTCCGCTCCAGCCCCGTCCGCTTCCGGGCTCGCCGGGTCTTCGTGTGCTGTCCGAGCAGAAGCGGAGAAGCTGCCGCCATGTCCGAGGCCTATTTCCCGGTGGAGTCGGGGGCTCTGGGGCCCGAGGAGAACTTCCTGTCCCTCAACGACATCCTGATGTCCCACGAGAAGTTGCCGGCCCGCACCGAGACGTTCCTGCCCCGCCTGGGAGGCCTCTTTTTGGAACGCAGCAGCAGTGGAGGCAGCGGCGGAGAAATCGGCGGAGAAAGCGAGCTAGGCATTCCGGAGGTAACGCCCCCGACCCACGTCCCCCAAAGACTACAATTCCCTGCAGGTCCTAGGGCTCCCTGGGGGACCCTTTCCTGGCTTTGTACCGCACGGAATGCTGGGAATTGTAGTCAGGGGCAGGGGAGGGGAAGCGCCGCTCATGCTCGGTGGGAGGGGAGCGCGTGCGCACTAGCGCTTCTCGCCTCCCTTGTCTCCTGAACCTGGGATCCCAAGCTCGGGGAACGGGAGCATCAGTTTGTATTGAGCTCCAGTCCGTGTTCATTTTTTCGTTGTTGGTCAGTCGTTTCTGCCCCATCGGATTCTCTGTGACCCCGTTTAGGTTTTCCTGCCAAAAATACTGGAGAGGTTTGCCATTTCCCTCTTCAGCTCATTTTACAGATGAGGAAACTGAGGCAAGCAAGGTCAAGTGACTTGCCCGGGGTCACACAGCTAGTAAGTGTCTGAGACCAAAGAAATATTCTCTTTAAAAAGATCCAGGGGGTCTTTACCCGAGGTGTTTTTAAATACAATATTTTGTATTTCAGTATAATGGGTTTTCTATATAAAAACCTTTTTTCGAAGAAGAGCCGTAAGCTTCTCCAGGCCAAGTCAAGTTCATTGTCGTAGCAATTATTAAGTGCCTCCTGTGTGCCAGGCGAGATGCTGCAGAAGTGGGCTGAAGGAGGATGAACCCCAGTACTGCAGGCTTGGGGTTCCGTGCTTTCCCCAGCCAAACCTGGTTTGTTGAGCCCAAGTCTAAGACAACTCTCTTAGTTCCAAAAGATGGCAGCCACCCAGTGCAGCGGGCTCAAGACCCCAGAGTTCACATCCAGCCTCAGACGCCAGCCAGGTGACCCCAGTGAGTCACTGAGCCTCTGCCTCGACTCCTCTTCTGTAAAATGGAGGTGTTGATAGCCCCCACCTCCGGGGACTGTTGGGAGTCTAATGCTTGAGCTCAGAAAGCACAGCGCCTGGTACAGAGATCTGTAGAAATGTTACACTGTTATTGAACTGGACACCCAACACCCAGATCCACCGCAGCTTGGAACCTCGTCTGTCTGTGCAGACCCACCATCCCCCGCCCCCCAGGTTTGCGAGCCTGGCATCATCCCCGGCCCTTCCTCGCCCTCCTGGCTCTGTCCAGCCCATCCCCAGCCTCATCCATTCTGCCTTCCAGTGTCTCCTCAGGGCACAGCCGTCCCTCAGCTGGGCTTCCTGGTGTCTCCCTGGGAACATGTCCATGGCTTTCTAAGCTGGGCTCTCTGTGTCCCTCCCGGGTCCCCTTCTCTGTTAGCAGCCTTGAAGCTAATGAGCTGTATTTTGTGTTGTCTGTTCTCATCAGCCCATCCACCTAGAGCTGGGACTCTGACCTCGTTTTATCCTCTTGTCCCCAGTAGACCTGTAAGAGATGTTAAGCCTTTTGTGGTCCTTCACTGGCCTCACCAGCCTCAGCTCACACTGAACATCAGTGTCCTGACACTTCTTGAGGTCTGCGGCTCTCTTTTGTTTATCCTCTGTCCCCTGCTCTCCCGTCCGTCTTTGGTACCTTTAAAGCTCCCCTGGGCATCCCTCTTTGCATCTGTGTGTCTGTAGAGAACACTCTCTGTTCCTCTTTGTGTCTTTTTCGGAAATGTTTTTTTTTTTTTTTTTTTTTTTTTACTATCCTTGTCACTTTCCAGTGACATCCCTACTACATAATAAGTAAGAGGAGTGAATGAAAGCACAGCATCTAAAGGTGACTACCTGGGTACATGCCTCCTGTCCACCTCCTCTTTGCTGATAAGTGGGAAGCACGTCCCGTGCTTCAGGATTGGGATTAATTGCTGCCTTGATTAGAATTCTGTCTTTTTTCCTATTGTGATCTTTGTAAATGACCCTATACAAATGACTTTGTATAATTTTATACGAGTCTTCCCAAGTTCCCCTGAATTCTTGCTGTTTCTTGTGACCTAGCGTTATTCTATGACAGCTGTCTACCACAATTTGTTCAGCCATTTTTGTAGCAAAAATCCACTTTCTTTCCAGTTCTTGACTATTAAAAAAATAGCACATCTATAAATATATACATTTTCTCCCATTTCTGTCTGTCTTTGACTCCCCCGGAGCATAGGCCTGGTAGTAGTACCATTCTTCAGACTGCATTCAGTATGGCCTTGTTCACAATTCTTCCTCCATCTTTAGCCGTAGTGTTCCCCAGCAGACAGAAGTTCTGCTTGGATGGCTTTGGAAAGCAGGATTTGGGGGGCTGGAATACCAGTCCTGGCTTTCATCTCTCCGCTACCTCTCTTGAGGTGTGCAGCTTTAAGGAAGTCAGTTACCCTCTGTGAACCTCTGTTTCCTCCTTTGTAAAATGACGGCATGAGGCTAGATGACCTTCGAGGACATGGCCACCTCTGTGTAGGTCTGAGATGGCCTAGGCCCTAGAGAGTAGCCCAGATATCCCTCCCAACTCTGATATTGTGACTGAGTCCATTCCAGCCTTGCTAGACTTCTGCTCATTCCTCTAGCTGTGAGACCCTGGGTAAATCACCCTTCTCTGGGACTCACTTTCTTCCTCAAAATACTGTATTGGACTGGATGGTCTCCAAGGTCTGTTGCTGCTATGACATTCTGTGATAGAATGGCTTAGCCTATTTTATAGCTTTTTTATGCCACTTAACTATAATATACAGTTACTTGTAGCTCTTGGTAATGTCTTATTCTCCGCTTAGGCCTCTGGTAGACTATCAGACATGAGCACACAAAGCCTTCCCAGATTCCCCAGTTTGTGTCCTCTCCCTTTTGAAATTACTCCTTCTGTACTTTTCACTTATCAATATAGCCGTTGTATCCTTCCAAAAGGACATGAGCTTCTTGGGGGCAGACCCCTGACCTAGTGCTTTGCACTTAAGACATTTTTGTTGAACTATGCACTTTTTATAAATCAGTTATTATTATACAGTATTATAGACTTGAGCAAGATCAGATTAAAGGTGTCTTAAGTCTGAGGCCTTGCAGCTCCCTACAAAGACTGTCACTGAATCATAATTTTCAAGGCATTGAGGGATCAATTCTGAAGATATCTGAAGAGGAGGAAGATACCAAATGAATGTAAAAATTCTGCCATGACTGTCAAAAGTGTGATTGCTAAAGTATCAGTAACTACTAACTGACTCATGTGCCTATTATCTCATCTCTACAAATCTTTAGAGAATAATTTTCGTACCTGTTGAGAGCATCCTTGATGAAATGATGAGGCACCACCTGAAAGAGATCCCACAAGGAAAACTTACAGGAATATCATAGTCAAGTTTCAGAGCTCCTAAGTTTAGGAGAAAATATTGGCAGCAACAAGGAAAAAACAATTTAAATATCATGGAGCTACCATAAGGATTATACAAGACCTAGCAGCTACTATGTTGAAGGACTGTAGGTCTTGGAATACTATATTCTGTTTTTTTGTGGGCTTTTTTTTTTTTTGGAAGGAGGAAGACCAGGCAGTTGGAATTAAGTGACTTGCCCAAGGTCACACAGCTAGTAAGTGTGTCAAGTATCTGAGGTCAAATTTGAACCCAGGTCTTCCTGACTCCAGGGCTGGTGCTCTGTTCACTGCACTACCAAGCTCCCCCTGGACTACTATGTAGAGCAAAAGCACTGGGGTTACAAACAAGTGTAATTTACCCAGCAAAATTAAGTATAATCCTGAACGAAAGAAATGGACATTTAATAAACTCAAAAGACTTTCAGGTTTTGTAACAAAAAAAAAAAACAACCCAGAATTTAAAGGAAAATTTGACACATAACAGGAGAAATATAAGAAATATAAGGTATACATTAAGGACCATTTTTAAGGGATTCAAATTGTTTCTTTCATATACATGAAAATATTAGCAGTATTCTTATGATTTCATCATTATTTGGATAGTTTGAAATAAAGGCGTGGGCTGAGCTGAATAGAATAGCGTGATTCTAAAAAAAACTGCAGGGGGAGATAAAAAGGAGTAATTATCTCATACAAATAAGGCATAAAAGGGAAAACTGATACAGAAGAAGCTAGTGGGCAGAAGGGGGGGTAATGCTGGAACTTTCATCAGGAATGGGTTAAAGAAGTAACTATATAAGAATATATAAATATAGACTATATAAAAATATATAAGAATAAGTAACTATATAAAGAAGTAACTATATAAGAAATGTATGAAAATCTAAATTCAGAAAGAAATAAGAGGACAAGGGGAAAAAGTGGGGGAAGAGGATAAAGAAGGGACTCTTAGAGGGGTGGGTCAGTTAAGGAATAAGAAGGCAGGGTAGTGAGTAGAAGTTAAGCAGAAGAGTGAGGAGGAACAGGGTAATTGTATTTAGGGTGAGAAGGATAGTGAGGAAAATAGAAAGGAGAAAAACACAAGTTTAGCGTAGCATGTGAATGGGACATATTTACCCATAAAATGGAAAGGGATATCAGATTAAAAATTTGAATTCAACAATATGTTCCTTTCAGAAAAGGTTAAAAAAAAAACCCTGGGAAATGCACACAAAGATAAAATAAAGACCAGGGGTAGAATTTATTATGTCAGAAAAGCAAGGACTGTAATCATTATTTTAGACAAAGTTAAAATAGATTTAATCAAAAGTGAAAAATAGAGGAACTGCACTGTGTCAGCAGTATTATTGAGTATTGTTTTAGACCATTTAAAATACCTAGACAGACTGCCAAAACAGACACAGGAGTCATATGAACATAAACATGAAACACTTTTTATACAAATAAATTAAGATCTAAATAATTGAAGTAACAATTATTGTTCCTAGGTAGGGAGAGCCAAGATAATTTTTAAATGACAGTTTTACCTAACTGATCTATTTATTCAGTGTCATCCCAATTAAATAATTATTTTACTGAGAAAAAATAATAACAAAGTTTGTTCAGAAGAACAAAAGGTCAGGAACTTCAAAGAAACCAGGGGAAAAAGATGTAAAGGAAGTAGATTCTGTGGTATTAGACTTTAAACTATATTATAAGGTAAGAGCATTGTTGAAGTGTAAAAAGGATAATTTTGATTATTTTAAATTAAAATTGTCTTATATAAATTAAGTCTGTAGCCAAGAATAGAAGGAATGTAAAAAATTGGGGGGAAAAAAACTTTCATAGACAGTCTCCCAGATAGGATGTAATTGGGTTGGAATATGGCTGTGGTGTAGAAAATGATGAACTGGTTAATTTAGAAACACATGGAAAGACTTGGACATATAATGGAAGATGCTATCCACCTTCAGGTGGTAGGAGGAAATAAACACAGTATGGTTTTACATATATATGTATGAGTATATATTTGCATGTTTATAAATAACTATCTCTTTATATGTGTGTATATATATATATATATATATCACCACACTTAATTGTAGCTTTCTTTAGGGTAGGGGTGGGAAAGGAGGGGAAAAATAAAGTAAAACTTATTTTAAAGTAAAAATAAAGTAAAATGTGCACAGCAGATAACAAAAGAAGACCAAGAAGGAAGCAAAGAAAAGCTGGGCAGCTTTGAAAACTATGTGTAGTATTTATTATACAGATTTTCTTGAGATGGAAATATATTGTTTTATGTTGAATCTTCTCTTATTGTCTGCTGTGTACATGGCAATGTTGTTGGGGTTTTTTTTTAATTTTCTCATTTTGTATTTAAGTTTAACATTAAAAAAAATTTTATTTAAAAAAATATGAGAAGGGAATAGACCAGATTTTGCAAAGGATGTTCTAGAGCAGACCATGTCTTTACAATCACACGTTGACTGAAAGGGGCCAAGAATTCAAGTCTCCATGGCACTTGCTATTTCTCGACTGTTTTTTACAGCATTTGATTTAGTAGAATATAATACCACCCTCAAGGCCCACAAGGCATCTTCTGCCATGAAGATGTTCTGTCTTTGGCGGACAGAACAACAGAGATCATTTTGTCCGGTCCTTCTGTAAGAGGCATAAAAGATGGAATAAAATGCATGTTAAAGGGGTGTGCCATTGTCCTGTCATCCTAAGGGTTTGAAGAGGGATTCCCTATAGAACGTAAGGTCCTCCCAATGCTCCTGCTCACAGATGATCTACTCATTGCATAAGACTCCCAACACAGCAGGGCCTCCAAAATGAGTTTGTTGATCAATTAAAACCCTGTATCCAGTCAGTCAACATGATTATCTTGTGTGCCAGGTCAGTGTAAAAACATGCAGAGCTTAAACTCTAATGGGGTGCACAATGTGCAAAAAAAAACTGCCCATGCAAGATGTATGCAGTGTGAATGGAGGGTAATCCCACAAGGAAGGGACAAGCAAGACCAACAAAGTGGATGGATAGCGTCTATTATCCAGGCTATGATATTCAGTGGGATGAATATTCCAGGAAACTGGTCGTTGGTACATGTACCTACGATAGATACAGGAGGTCTCTAGTCCCTGAGACTTTTTGGGACCCTGTCCAGATATCCTGTGGAGAGACAGTGAACTAGGTAAATAATTGAGAAGGAGGAAGAAAGTTGGAGTATGTTTGAGAAATTGTACAGTGCTTCTACTGGCCAAACCCATCTTTTAATGCTAGTAATGCTGTATGACTGGATCTCCGAGGAATTAAAATTGTAGCTCACCACAAGGGCATGGAGAACTGGGTGGTGGGTGTAGATAGGTTGAAACACATTACCCCTGATGAATTACATTTTTAAAAGAAGAATAAAGGATATCATCAAAGAGATATATAATCAGAGGAAGGTGGGGGCTAATAGCAACCAAAACTAATGGTGTCCATTTGTCAATTGAGAAGGACTTATGAAACACCTACTATGTGCCAGGCCCAATGCTGAGCACTGGACACAAATGTAAAAAGACAGAACCTGCCTTTCAAGGAGCTTTCATTCCATTAGGGGAGTATACATAAGGACAAGCAGAATAAATACAAAATATAAGGTAGTTAGCCACAGGATAGTGTTGGAGGGTCCAGGCAGTTGGGGAGATCAAGGAAGACCTCCTGCAGAAGGGGGACCTTAGGCTGTGTCTTAAAGGAAATTGTGGTTCTGTGAGGCTAATGTGAGGAGTGAGTTCATTCCAGGCTTGAGAGATGATCCCACCAAAAGCCTGGCACCCAGAAAAGCAGCACCATCTGTGGGGAACAGAGAGGGATCCATTGTCTTGAACTCTGGACTGGGGGGAAGGGAGTAATGTATAATGACATAAAAGATGTGATTTGAGGCCAGGTTCTGAAGGACTTCACTAGCCAAGACAAGGAGCCTGTATTTTATCCTAGAGCAGGGGTGGAGACCTTTGAAGCCGTGAGGTCACCTGTAGCCTTCTAGGTCCTTTGGTGCAGCCTTCTGACTGAATCCAAGTTTTGCAGAACAAATCCTTTATGAAGGGGATTTGTTCTTTGAAGTTCAGGTTCAGTCAGAGGGGCACACTAGAGGACATAGAAGGTCACATGTAGCCTTGAGGAGACAGGTTCCCCATCCCTGTCCTAGAGGCATTTGAGAACTCCTAGAGTTAATTGAGTAAGGAAATAAAGCAGCAAGATATCTGCACTCAAGAAAAATTGCTTTGGCAGCTGCAGGAAAGAGGAGGGAGACACATGAGGCAGGAGAGCAGTTGGAATTGTCCAGGCCAGAGTGGTGAGGTTTTGAGCTAAAGCAGACACTTGTGAGAACAGGGAATAATTTGGAGGGCAAAGCAGTAAGATTTGTCGACTGATTAGATGTAGGGTGAGAGAGGGGAAAGTTGGAGGAGGGGGAGTCAGGGAGGTAAAGTGCTGTTTGAGACAGTCAGTAGACTGGAGCTCAGGACTGAGACCCAAGCTGGCCCTGGGAGTTGTCTGCCTAGAGATGATCATGAGATTACTAAGGGAGCAAGTGTGAGGAGGGAAAAGAAGGGGGCCCAGGGCAGAACCGTAGGGTGCACTCACAATTATGGGGCACAATATGGATGATTAGCCAGCAAAAGAGACCGAAGAGGCAGACACCCAGGCAGGAGGACACTGAAAGAAAGCCATGTTACCCAAGTCCAGAGAAGAGAGAGTGGTCATCTGGGTCAGATCAGGCCAACAGAGTGAGGAGGAGGAGGAGGGCTGGGAAAAGACTGTTGGTAAAGTCCATTTTTAGTCGAGTGATGCAATTCGAAGTCATATTGTAAAGGGTCAAGTGAGTGAGAGGTGAAGAAGTGAAGGAGTTTGGCTGAGAAATGAAGGTGAGATGGAGAATGAGGGCAAAGGCTTTGTTTTGTTTATTTTTTATAAAGATGACACAAGTGTATTTGAAGGCAGTAGGGAAGGACCAGTATCTGTGGAAAGACTGAAGATTTTGAGACAGGAAATGACTGAGAGAACAGTTTGCTGGAGAAGATGGAAGGGGATGTGGTCAGAAACACGTGTAAGACCCAGAAGACCTTCCACCTCCCGGATGTGAACTGGCTCTCATCTCATGTGAAGAGACCTGAGGGAAGGTACCTTCTCCAACCCTGTAGTGGAAGCAATCCCTGATTTATGGAAGATGTGAACAGGAGCCACCAAGGGTTCCAGAGCTTGGGTTTCATTGGCTACTGTTGGAGCATCAGCGAATTCAAAGATCCCTTAGAGTGTAAGGTACCAGCTGATACATGGTATGCATCAATACAATTATTTAATATAATAGGAAAGTGGTACCATTTCATTTAAGAATTGATACAAGTCAGCTCTCTTTTTTTTTTTGGTGTTTTTTTGTTTTTTGCTTTTTGGAGGGCAGTTGGGGTTAAGTGACTTGCCCAAAGTCACACGGCTAGTTTTTGTGTCAAGTGTCTGAGGCCAGATTTGAACTCACATCCTCCTGACTCCAGGGTCAGTGCTCTATTCACTGTGCCACCTAGCCGCCCCAAGTCAGCTCTCTTTTATAAAATTTTTTCTAAGTGGGTGGGAAGTTGTACAGTCAGACTGACAGAAGAAAAATACCAATCCGTGGAACTTGTTGTCAGCAAAAGGTGTGAACTGGCAGTCGGGGAGACAGCCTGCCCAGTGTTTCACATTTGCACCATTTACTGAACATTATCAGGAAGCCCCGTAAGAACATTTAGATGATTTCCAAAGATGGACTCACTTGGTAGATTGATTTATGCTGAAACTTTCCTTTATGCTCAGGTTTGTTTTCAGCCTATTTCAGTGTGTTCATCAGTTTTCTTTCTCTGGTTTGTTGTGAAAATTATTTCAGCCCTCTCAGTTCACATTTCAGAAAATGATGGCAGAATCCTCTGCCATTGACGTCGTTCAGCGATAAAGGCTGGACTTATCTGGTGGCTTCTCTTTTACGTCATGTGCATTTTGTATTTGATTTATCTGTTTTCTGAGTCTTTGCCTTTGTTTTCTTATCTAGGGCTCAAGATTGGAAATCCCTCTGTGGCTGGCAAAAGGGCTTTATGACAACAAAAGACGGATCCTTTCTGTGGAGCTCCCCAAGATTTATAAAGAGGGGTGGAGGACAGTGTTCAGTGCTGATGCCAATGTGGTTGACCTCCATAAAATGGGCCCCCACTACTATGCCTTTGGTTCTCAGCTCCTTCATTTCGACAGTCCAGAGAACCCAGATGTGTCTCAGACGCTCTTACAGGCAAGTAACTGAGAAGTCTTAAAGGTTGAGTTTCTGCCGATCTCTTTACTTCAGGAGTATAGAAGGATATAAGAATAGACAGGAAGCAAGTAAACATTCTTATACTAAAAATTGTGAGGTTAATATTGATCCCTGTCCAAATTAGGCCATCCATTCATCTATACCACAAAGCCTTACTTCTCTGCTGTTGCTGTATTTGCCTACCAAGAACAAGCAGGGAGCCGCAGGAAGCCCCAGAATAGAGGGCAAGATGGCAGTGGAAGCGTGTGAGCTTCTTGTTTCCTTTTCCTGTCATCCTTGCTGTTTGCTGGACAGCCCCAAATTCTTGGCATCTCACCTTGCTAGACAGTATAATGTTTCAATCGTTTTTAATAATTACTCTAACTCCTTTGTCATCTTAACAAACCAACCTTACTGCTTGCTTCTTGGGACTGGAGCAGCCCAAAGCTTTTCTTCCCTCCTCTGACTCGGGCTGAGCAGTTGGCTAGACACACATTTGTTCCTGAGGACTGTGCTGACATCACCAGACAGACTGGTGGATAAACAAAGATGTTTTGTCTGACAAGGTGTTACCATATGTAAATTGATGATGCTATTTTCATTGCTAATAGTAAACAAAAATGGCTTTGTCTGATTTTAATTCAGAAAACAGTGCACAGAAATTGGAAAAAAAAGAATATAGCAGTGGGAGAGATTAAGGTGTATGAAATTGTTTTGAAAAGAGGAAAATTCCTTTGGGAATAGGCTTCTTAATTTAATTTTTTTTTTCCAGTTAGTTTTCTGTCTCCATTGATTTTTTTTTTAAAGTTGCTTTATCTAAACTCTGATAGCTGCCTGTCAGTAGGGATATATGATCATTATACAAGAGAAGAAAAAGAAATCCAGGGTTTTTATTTCTTGTTGAAAGCCTTGATCTATAAAATTAGGGGATTGGACTAGGTGATAGCAAATCAATCAGTTAACAGGCATTGGGGATGTTCTTTGCTTTTTGGAGGAGGGAAGGCAGGGCAGTTGAGGTTAAGTGATTTGTCCAAGGTCACACAGCCAGTTTTGTGTTAAGTGCCTGAGGCTGCATTTGAACTCAGGTCCTCCTGACTCCAGGGCTTGTGCTCCATCTAGCCACCCCTTAACAGGCATTTATTAGGAGGTTGCTAGGAGCCAGACACTGGGGACATAAAGACAGAAAAAGCCACCCCTGCTCTCAAGGGGCTTCCCCTCCACCTGGGAAGACTGTGTATGTAAGTGGAGGCAGCTGGGGCTACAAGTAGATGAGAGCAGTGGAGGGAGTCTGCCTCTGGACCTTGGCCAGGCCCTAAGTCTCAGCCTCAGTTTCCTCATTTGCAGAATGATGCTGGTAATAGAACCCCTTAAAATACTATAAACATTAGCTATTATTATAAACAGAATAAATCCAGGTGGTTTAGGGAGAAGGGTGCTAGCAGTCCATGGGATCAGCAATGACTTAGTGGTGTGCACGAATTGAGTCTTGAAGAAGAAATGAGGATTCCCTGAGGCATTAGTGAGGAAGAAATGCATTCCAAGCTTGGGGGGATAGGGGGTGAGTGCAAAGGCATAGAGATAGGGAGAGAGAGAAGGAGGGAGGGAGGGACAGAGAGAGAGGAAGAAGGGAGTGTGTGTGTGTGTGTGTGTGTGTGTGTGTGTGTGTGTGTGTGTGTGTGTGAGAGAGAGAGAGGGAGAGGGAGAGAGAGAAAGAAGGCCAATTGAGCTGGACCAGAGAAGGGGAGGCAGAGAGGGTAGTTTGGGAGCAGGTTAAGAGTAGCAGAAGAATTTTCATCTTACCCTCGAGATAACAGAGAGCCACAGAGTAATAATGTGGGCAGATCTGCACTTAAAGAACATACTGTACTTTGACAGTTATTTGAGGGATGTTGTTCATAGACCTCAAGGGCTGCAGGGATAGATTTTAGGGTGTCACTTAACTTGGATAGAAGGAGAAAAACGACATCTTTATTTTCACTAACCTCTAACATTTGTCTTTTCCTTCAGTTATTTAAAAACAGTATCATAAGGGGTCTGTAAACTTCAACAGCCTGCCAGAGAGGTCTGTGAAACAGAGAAGGTGAAGGGCTCCTGGGATGAGGGAGGAGAGTCAAAGCAGGGGGACCAATTAGGAAGACATCGTAATAGTCCAGGTGAGGAACCAAGGTGCAGCCTTTGTGAAGAGTGACAGATGGACATGTAAATAGGCCAGAATTTTGCAACTGATTAAGGAAACAAGGTGAGCCAGTGGGTCGAGTGCTGGGTTCAGGAAGACCTGGATTCAGCCCAGACACGAGTAGCTGTGTCAGGGGTAGGAGTTAACTTCTGTTTGCCTCAGTTTCCTCAACAATCAAATGAGGCTAGTACTAGCACCTTCCTCATAGGTTTGTTATGGGGCTCAAGGGAGATACTATTTGTAGAGTGCTTAGCACACTGCCTGGAACATAGTAGGTCCTGTGTACACACTACCCGTGATTACTGATTGGATATGTGAGATGAGGGAAAGGGAGCAGTCTAGGATAATGCTGAAGTTGCAAACTGGAGAGACCAAAAGGATAGCATAGAAACAAGGAAATTCAGAAGATAGGCAGGCTTAGAAGGGAAAGACAGTAAGTTCTCTTTTGGTCATGTTGAGTTTGAGACGTCCATGGGTCCTCTGGGTTTGATGTATCTATATGCAGTTGGTGCTGTGGGACGAGAGCTCAGGAGACTGGGATTGGATATATGGACCTAGTGGTCACCTACATGGTTCAGTCCATAGAAGCTCATGAAGTCATCAAGAGAGAGAACAGAGAAGATGAGAGGGCCCAGAGCCGGGGGGATGTCCCATTTAGGGAGCCAGCAAAGCAGACTGAGAAGGAGGAGTCACATAGGAGAAGACCCAGGAGAGAGCAGAGAAGAGAGGGTGTGTCTGGGAGGGTTAGGAGAGGTCAAGAGGAGAGACTGAGAAAAGAGCATCAGATTGAACCATTTAGAGACCAGTGGTAACTTTGGAGGAGAGCAGTTTCAGTTGAGAGTACTAGGGTTGCACTGTCAGATTAAAAAGGCTCCTTCTAGTTCAAAATGCTGATTCCCCTAACAAGATAGCAGGAAAGGCAAGGTTGGATCCCAGAGCTTACGTCCCACTCTCAAAAACAAAATCCCAGACTAATTAGATCTCATTTATTTCTAGTTGAAAATTTTGTGTGTAGGTGACTCTTGGTCATTAACTCAAATCTCAGTGAAAGTAGACCTGAGTTTGAGGCAGTGTTTACTTTTTCCTCCATTCCTTTTGGGTGGTTTAGCATTCATGTGAAAAGTAGAAGTGCCTTTTTTCACAATCTAGTTCAGTGATGACTGTGATTGCCTCCTCCCTCAGACATTTATCGGACGTTTTCGCCGCATCATGGACTCCTCTCAAAATGCCTACAATGAAGACACCTCCAGCCTGGTTGCCCGGCTGGATGAGCTGGAGCGGGGCTTGTTTCAAACAGGCCAGAAAGGGTTGAATGACTTTCAGTGCTGGGAGAAGGGTCAGGCTTCCCAGATCACAGCTTCTAGCCTGGTTCAGAATTACAAGAAGAGAAAATTCACTGACTTGGAAGGCTGAGAGCCTGAAGGACACTGTGATGTGGACTAAAGAGGAGACTAACTGACCTGGTACAGGGAAACAATCTTCTCCCATTTTATCAATTGTTTCTTGAATTGCATTCAGGAGTGAGATGGTTCTGTTGGGAAAAGATGGGTTGGAAGGGGATGGACCGTAGCCACGAAGGCCTTCCACCGTGTGGGAGTCCTCTCAGTTGTTTGGGAGCACAAATTGACTTGTTCTAAGAATTTATAGGAGCCTTCGTGGATGCCTGAACAAAAAGCCTTCCCAAGGAAGGATCCCTACCATTTCGAACCACTTACTGTAGCAATCAAATGAGAGTTCTAAGGACTTGTGTGAAGGGTTTGCAATACTTTCAAGTCTCCAGGTCCAGGAGGTACAGCTGAGGATGGATACAAATCACATCCATATTAGAAAAAACTCACCACAGTCGCCTGAAGGTAATTTTTTCCAGTCCTTCTCATCTTATTAAAAGAAAGGCCATGGCCACCAACACGCCTGACTTCTCTAGCCTGGAAAGATCTCCTCATTGCTTGACTTTCATTTCAGTGGTCATTAGCATAGTAACTGAAAAGAGTAAGGGGAAAAGCAGAGAAATGGGATTGTTTTCCAAATAACAATATTATTTTGTATGCTGCAAGGAGGGATTTTTCAAGCTTGAATTCGGCTAAATGTAATCCTCCTAAAGGGGAGACGCCCATATCAGCTTCTTTTGAATCCAAAAGGGTGTAGAGCAGAGCACCCTCCTATTTATTCCTTTCTCCTTCTATAAAGATGCCACAGAGTGTTTGAAATTGGCAAAATGGTTGTTAAAGGGCATTTTTACCAGTCTTTATTACATCAGGAAATCAAAATGTGGAGACTAGAACAAAGAGCTTTATTGAAGAAGTTCACCATAACAAATGTTCAGCGTGGAGGTGTCTTCTCTTTTTTCTCCCTTCTCACACTCCCCCAAATAAACAACTCACCATGATCTCCTATAGTCCCAGGTCATTAACTAGAAGGCAGTCGTTTTCAACATAGAGAGAAACTCTTCCTGAAGACTGTCAGAAACACCCGCCTTCACCATTCCCCCCATACCCCACCTGAACAAAGAAGACCTGCCCCTGAACACACCAGAGTGCTACCAGAGCTAGCTAATCTTTATCACCTAGAATCCTAGATGAGGAATGATCTCAGATTTCCAATGTGAAAAGGAAATTTGAGCATCCAAGTTTACAAATTCTGTGCTAAGTTGTGCTGTCAGAATTAGTGTTGTGAGTATGTCTGTCTTTTAAACAACCAAGTTGATCTTTTTACTGATTTGATTTTAGGGCTGAGTAAATGGACCCCATTCCTGCCCCAAGAAAACTATTTCCTAACCACAGTGCTGTATGTATTCAGAGGATTTGGTCTTTTACCCCATTAGACAAATAGAAGCTAATGACTTTATGAGAAATCAAGATATTATAAAACAGATACAAAAGAATGAAAAAATAGAAGACTGTGAAATATCTTGTTGGAAAAACCATTGACCTGGAAAACATCCAGGAGAGATAATTTAAAAATTATTGGACTACCTGAAAGCCATGATTTAAAAAAAAAGCCTAGCCATCATCTTTCAAAAAATTATCAAGGAAAATTGCCCTGATATTTTGGAACCAGAGGGTAAAATAGAAATTGAAAGAATCCTCTGATCACCCCCTTGAAAAAGATCCCAAAAAGAAATCTAACCTGTTTTACAAACAAGCTCTATTTATTGAGTTAAATATGCACCTGAAAGTTTCCTAGTTCACTGTACAGGAAACATGAAAGCATGATGGAGTCAGAGTAGGAAGTGGGGTTTCCGGGATGGCATTAACTTGAGAGTTCCCTCTGAGCCTACCCATCCAATGTGACTCTCTGACATGTTCTCCCAAAAGTTAGCCACTGAGTGACCCCTCAACAGGCTGAAAAACTTGGATTCCTCTCATCACATTGTGAGGGGGCCCTTAGTCCCCCCAGCTCCTGGCTTGGGACCAGAGGGGCCTGGCCCACAGTCAGCCCTTATAAATGTGGGTTCTCTCCCTGCTTCAGCATTCATTGTGGATCAGATATCACACTTGCATCCTTTCCTTCTGCAGCTGGCCATGAAAGTTTGTTGGCCATGATGCCGTTAACTATAACAAGGAAAACTGCAGTTTTTTGGTTTGGGGGTTGTAGTTCTGTTTCTGGAAACTGAATATTTTGACTTAAAGATCAGAGTGAATGCTCTCGTGACAGCCGCCACACAGAACATCGTGATGATGGTTTAGTCTATGATAACTTGACTAGCAGTTAAACTCAGACCTTCCATGGGGACAGGAGTTCAGTTAAAATGACATGATTAAAATTGGGAACTTAGAGCTTCAAAAACTGAGCTGTTTATTGTCAGCGTCTGCTTTTTCTTCCTCATTAATGCAAACAGCTTCTATGGAGGGAATTAAAAAGGTGTAATGTGCTGGGGGGAAAAGTCAATAGAGCTTTAGTCAACCCAAGGTATTGGTAGAGAATGATTAATCAAAGGGAGACACCTGTTCTTGTCTCTAAGCTTATTGGAATCTTTTTGTTGGTTTTTCCACTGTTTTGCTTTTCTGCCTGGTAACTGTGGGAGGCTCCATATACTTAAAAAGCCACCAACAGTCTGTAAACAAAGCCAAAAAGGAGTCTTCCTTTTATAAAATACATATGTTTCTGTTTGCTATTTCCCCTTCATTTCTGTGTCTGTTACGCTGCTGCCTCAGTCTGTCCTCTGGGAAGAACACCTACAAGCAGAGTTACTGCTTTGGTACTATCTGGAAGCCAGGGAGATCTTTCCCTTTTCAGCCATTCAGAGATCAGCCTCAGTGGGATGAAAATAACCAGCTTCTAGAAAATGAATAAAGCCTCCGATTTTACAACACTTTCCTTGCAAGACTTTCTAACCCCCCCCCCCCCACCACCACCACCCTGGAGATCTTAGTCCCACTGCATAAAGTCACTACGGCCAAATTTAGATTACAAGTCAATTGCACGATACGGTGATTTGGAAGGATGAAATTCTGTGGGCTGGAGGAAATGGAGGTCAGGACCGTTAATATCAGCTGTAGTTATCCACCAGTGCAAAAGACCAGTGAGCCCATCGGGGAAGGGAAGATTGGTCGTGTTTAATTTGGAATTCTACCTACTTGTCCTGCTGATGGATGCCAGAGCTGGGCGAGTAGCAGCCGCTCAAAAGGGGGCACTTGAATTTCATTTAAAACATTATGATAACAGTGATCTCTGGTTGCTTTCTCCTCCTCCTTTCTGGCAAATGGTAGTGATTTTTCCTTGTATCTAAAAGAGTTTAAAATGAGCATGTCTTCCAGTCACCAACATTATTAACAAGTGTTAGCACAGCTCTGAAAATAGTGCCTAGCTCTGGCTGCTGTTTCAGATTCCATAAAGGGCACACAAAGAAACGCATGAGGCTTTTAATACACATTCCACCTAGAATAGCTTGACCAGGGGTGGGGAGCCTGCAGCCTTGAGGCTACTGATGGCCCTCTAGGTCCTCAAGTGCAGCCCTTTGTATCCATATGGATTTAGTCAAAGGACCACGCTTGAGGACCTAGAGCAATGGTTCTCAACCTTCCTAATGCCATGATCCTTTAATACAGTTCTTCATGTTGTGGTGACCCCCAACCATAAAATTATTTTCTTTGCTACTTCATAACTGTAATTTTGCTACTGTTATGAATTGTAATGTAAATATCTGATATTCAGGATGTATTTTCATTGTTACAAATTGAACATAACCCACAGGTTAAGAACCGCTGACCTAGAGGGTTAAGATTCAGTCAAGTGGTCATACTTGAGGACCTAGAGGGCCACTTAAGGCCAAAGGTTCCCCATCCCTGGTACCTTTCTGACTCAGAAACCAAAGGATCTAGGTGACATTCCCTGTCCCCATGATTCCTCTTTGCTCCAGGATTCCAGGAAGTGAGCTGTACACCAGAGGAGGGGGAAGATGGATTTTTAACCTCCCAGGCCACAAGAACTCAACCTGGATGCCAAGGGCACCCTGTGAGTTAAAGGAGGGAAGGTGTGGTGAGGGATCGGTTTGGGAGCATAAGGAAGACTGAACAAAGGACTTGTAGCTAGGGAGGCGGTGTTACAAGTATTGCCAAATACATAAAAGGGGAGAGATGAAAACATTTGTTCCCAGCCAATGATGCTATCTTAATGTTCCCCAGAGGCCTTGGCACGCAGTTATCTCTTGAGTTCAGAAACAGAACCTTTTTTTTTTTAAGTGCTTAAAGGGACACAATCTTTTTCCATGTTGACATTTTACTTTCACCTTTTTATTTCTCTATCAAGGAAAACTTAACACATACCATTTCTTTTAAAATAAGGGCTCAAAGACTCTCAGAGGCTGGCAAGCCAGAAAAAAATCTTTTCTTCAGCTTTTAGCCTATAGTCTCTTTTCTTGGCTTAGCATTTCAGTTGGTTTCACGTCCAAGGTGATCTCAAAGCTGCCTCCCAGATTTAGGCAGGGAGGAGAGGAAGAATTGAGTCCTCTCTCCCAATCTGACATCCCACATTCATATGTGTTCAGTGCTGTGAAAACAGGTTTTCGATGGAACTCTTCATTTTTAACGGGGTACATATGGTAATCAACAAAAGTGAAAAACATCTGGAGAATTATTTAGGATATTTTAATGATGTCTTTTGTCATGGCCATGGAGCCTCACTGCTTGTCATCCTTGGATTTCATTGAGCTCATTTCTTTGAAGGAAAATCTCGTTCACCATTTTCTTCTTTAAATGAATGAACTTTTGAGTAGTGCCAGGGGATATAAGGCCCTGCTGCTGCTGCCACCGCCACAGATAAAGGAAAGAGAGCCAGCCAAAATGCTGCACCTCCTTATTACAGATGTAGCCAGGGGAAAAGCAGGCAGTTTAGAGTTAATCAATGTATGACTTCATTGTAACTTCAAACCCATTCCTTTCTTCAAATGTGGTGCCCCCAAATGCTTGTGCACAGGGAAGAAAAAAATTTGAAAGATTTCTCGCGTGCGCACACACACACACACACACACACACACACACACACACTTATAAAGTAGCCTAGAAGGGGTAGAGGAAAAGACGTATTTTCAGACCTCCATCATTACTAACAGTTGTATCTAGTGATCGGCTTTCAGGGACTTATTCAGTCATTCTGTGTTTTCTTCTTAAACTTCAAATGCAAAAACGAATACCCTTTCCCCATATCCTTTAGCCCTCCTGGTGAAAATGAGCCACCACCACTATTTGCCAAGACATGCAGAATCTTGGCTGCTTTGTTGTAGATTTTTCCCAAACCACATATCTCGTTTTATTGAGGCACAAAAGTAATAAAACCTTAAAAATTTTGTCAGGTCACTTTTGTTCCTGTCTCATGGCAGATTATTACAGGTAACTGACCAAAATGGCATATGTGTGCGCAACATACATATTTTTTAAATTACAATATGTACACACACACACACACATGTATATGTATATATACGCCTCTTCTTTTTCTAAAACACTTCGTTTATGCCATTGGTAATTCAGGCAGATTCCCGAGATGTTGCTTTGTTAAAAAGAAGGGTGGGGTTTTTTTGGCCTTGGCACCCTGCCCATGGTGCCACTGGCACTCATAATCTTTGTATCTAAATTGGCAGGACACATTGTGGTCCTTTAGCCTTGAGGACAGTAGATTTAATCTGTAGCTTCAGCTCTCCTTCAAGCTCCCCTCTTCTTCCTCCTAACTCCACCACGTGCTTGGTCTGGAAAACAAAATGACGTCATGCGTTAGTCCTGTTTTGCAGATAACTCTTTCCATGGGGCCAGCTGGAGCAGGCAGGGACTGCCATGGCTGGTGAGGGAGGGCAAAAGCTTTATTTCTTGTGCAGTGCTACATGCTAGCTCTCCAGCAGGCTTCTATGATTTTATCCCTTTCATTGCTGATGGAGTCTTTAAAAGATCCTTTCCCAGATTTCAGAATTTCCAGGTGCAGATGACCTATGTTTGCAGCTTCAGTATCAAAATGAAGAATAATTATCCTAGTGGTATATAGCAGCCTAGATTCCAGACCTGATTTCCATGCACAGAACTTGAGAAAAGCACATTACTCTGAAATTCTGTTAGGTGAAAAATCTCACCTTCACTGTAATACAAGATCTTAAAACTTCAATTCTATACACAGGTGGTAAGTGTTTTCTTTAAAATTGGTTCTGCTGCAAGCTTGAGGTGTTAAACTGGTTTTGAGGTGTCAAATTGTATCAAAGAAATTATGGGGAAAGTAGACCTCACTTTTAATAACTGGAGTGTGACCTTCGGCAGGTTCCTTCCCTCTGGGTTCAGTTTCATTAGCTATAAAATGAGAGGATTGGACGAGATGACCTGAAAGGTCCTTCCTAGCTCTGGTGTACTATAATTTCATGCCTTAAAGACCCTTTCAGCACTAACATTTTATGGTCTCCTGCAAACTTAGAAAGAGATGTGGAGAATGTTGCTACATTTGGGCCGAGAACATACTTTAATCTTCAGCTGTTGAGAGATCCTTTTTAAAAAAAACCATTCAATATGTTTTCTTTTTCAAAATAAAATTTTATTCACATCATTTCGTGTTAACATTGCCTTTACTTTCCAAAATATTCCCTTATACCCCTCCCAGAAAGCCATCCCTTAGAAGGGGTTCTTAAGTTGGGGTCCATGAACTTGTTTCAATATTTTGACAACTCCATTTCAGTATAATTGATTTTGTTTGCAGTCCTGTGTATTTTATCTCATTAACTTTATCTTCTGTTTACTTATTTGTACATTTATTTGTTTATTGATTGAGTGATTGGGACTGGGTGTCCCCATCTTGCTCAGGGGCTGATTCCACTGCTGATAGTAAGGAAGCTTTAAGCTGCTCTGTGTTTCAGGACCTGGACCCATTCACTCCAGCTCGCTCTGGTTGGTGCTTCTCCATCTTTCCAGGACTGACCATGTTGGTGCCAGACTTAGTACGCTTCGTTGGTTTCAGATCTCCTGCAGCTCAGAACCCTTCAGCTGAAGAGAGCCACGCAGAAAGTGGAGCAAAAGATTGCAGGAGTAAACCACTGTGCCTGGTGTTTTATGAATTACAAAACATTCTTCTGAGAAGGAGTCCAGAGCACAAGAAAAGGTTAAGGACCTTGGTCTTGTAGCAAATAATTTTAAAAGGGGAAGAGAGAGAACAATCGAGCAAAAGTAGCCTTTATATCCCAGAAATGTGACGGCCTGTGCAGTGTTCCTTTCCCATAGGCATCCGTTTCTGCAAAGAAGCAGGACAAGTTCATTTTCCTGTTTCTTCCCTGGGTCCTGGCTAGGTCATTAGGATTTTGAAGCACTTAGTGCTGATGGCTTTAATGTTCACATTTTTGTGGTTGCTTGATCCGATGTTTTATCTCTTGTGCTTACTTTACTCCACATTATGATAGTCATTTCCCCTCCCGTTTTCCCCTGAATTCATTTCATTCATCCTTTCTTGTAGCACAACAATTTATTTTAAAGAAAACTCTCTAAGGAAGCCATTCTCTTGAAAGAACACTGGCCTTGGAATCAGCAGAGCTCTCCCACTTGGGAACTTCAGGCCCTTAGGCCTCCCTTGAGTGTGGGTTTCCTCACTGGCAAAACCCTAGGTTATAGGAGGTGATCTCCACGGTCCCTTTGTAATGCCTTCCTACAAGGAGATGACCCTGCTCTTGAGCCATGGGCCCCTCATCCCCAGGAGGCCAGGCAGCAGCTGGTGGATGGTATGGTAGGGTGTAATCTGTGGTGGTGGAGGGAGCACCCATATCCATAAGCCGTGACTCTTGGGAAGGATTCAGGAAATTCTGTGAGCCTCAAAGCCTGAGTTCTCAGTGAAGCACCTCCTACTCTACCACGATGCTCCATTCTACTCTCAGCTCTCATGACAGTTTAATTGCTCTGAGAGAAACAAGTTGATAGAGATTTTAATAAAAATAGAACCCAAACAGGCATTAGAACTCCTCATTGCTTTTGCCTGCAGAGGCACATGCAACAGACACCATTATAAAGGTGTGCACCTTGTTCTCTACATGTTGAGAATTGCCTGAGGATACTGAGTGGGAAAATTAAGTATCAGAACCAGGTGACCTGGGTTCCAATCCCAGCTCTGCCACTGACTAGTTTTGTGACCTTGGGCAAGTCATAGCCTCTCTGGGCCTCAGTTGGTTCATCTGCAAAATGAAGGGAGTGAACCACATGACGTCCGAAGTCCCTTTCAACCGTAAGTCTATAATCCCAAGAGTATCAAGACACTTCAGGAGACATATATAAATATCTATCTATCTATCTATGCACTCACGTATCTTCTATGCATGGTTTTTTGAAATGCCTCTTCAGTTAGAGAGTGAGCCCTTTCAGGTCTAAATCAGCAAGATTCAGGTACGCCACAAGGCAAGTATTCTCCTCTTTCCCTTTCTGTCCCAATTTAAAAATACAACATTTTGCAAATAAAGTGGCTGAAATGTCCATCTTTTTGGACCCAGGGATTTCACTTCTAGGCATGTATCCCAAGGAAGTCGTTAGTTTAAAAAAAAAAAGCTCAAAAAACTTATAGCAGCACTTTTTGTAGCAGTTTAAAAAAAAGGAAAATAAAATATATAACCGTTAGTTGGGGAATGGCTAGACAAATTGTGGTACGTGATCGTAATGGAAGATTGTTGTTCCTTCTTCCTTCTCAAAGAGGAAGCTGACAGTCTTGACTTGAAAGTGAATTGGGTTTAAGTGAGGCAGGGCTGTGCAAAGTCACCAGCCTCACTCTCCAACATCATTGGAGTCTCCTGGCAAGACGTAGGTCAGGATGACTGGAGATGACCCAGGATAAGGCCTTTTCACATACTTAGAGTTTGATAACACCCATTAAGAAGTGAGTCAAGGGATGGCCCCTTTAATTAGAAAAAGAAAAAAATCAAGCTGGGAGGGGAAGACACTAAGACTTGGTGTTCCAAAGAGAAACAGTTTCCATAGACATTCACTCTAAGCTGGGAGGGCCCAAAATACAGCCATTAAGTCCAGCTTCCAATTTACAATTGCAATTTACTCTCTGAGCCCTCAAACCTAAAACATTACCAAGTAGGACTTGGGTGGGACACTAGTATCGGCCAATCAGTGAGAGCCAGAGTGATTTGGGTTTTAGGCATAGTTAAGCAGCTCCATTAGAATCCCAAATGGGCTTTATCAAAGCCTGGTTTTCCAGGGTTCTATTTCAAGAAATCATAAAACTACAAGGAACAGAGTTAATTGTCCCAGTTTTTTTTTTAAGATAGAATAAATAGGGAAGAAAAAAAAATCTAGCTCCCAAATCCCAAGATTTTTTTTCCCTTTTTTATTTTGGAGGGAGGAAGGTAGGGCAGTTGGGGTTAAGTGACTTACCCAAGGTCACACAGCTAGTTTCCTGTTAAGTGTGTGAGACTGGATTTGAACTTGGTTCCTCCTGATACCAGGGCCCCATGTTCTATTCACTGCACCACCTAGCCACCCCTTGTGAAGTTTAAGTGATCGAGGTATAGGCTTTGGGCAGAGCATCCACATATAAGGTATGACTCCCCATGTGAACAGAGGGAGAGGAGTGATGAAGGAAGGAAGGAAGGAAGGAAAGAAGGAAGGAAGGAAGGAAGGAGGGAGCAGTGTTGCTCAACTGGAACTGAGAGGTTGGGTCCCCAGTGAGGCAGCTAGTGCTACTCACAGATCATTGTTAAGTCTTTTGTTCTCAGAGGACTAACGACATCAGTAGGGTGATGGTCTTGACTTGCAAGTGAATTGGATTTAAGTGCAGCAGGGCTGTGCAAAATCACCAGCCTCGGTCCTCCAGAGCCATCTTGAGTCCAGCGGCAAGACATACATCAAAACAAATGGAGATGACCCCTGTCCCTCAATATAAAAGGCCTGGATTGATGAGGTGTAGGCTCTGGGACCCCTCCCCCCTTTTTGAGCTCTCCTTGATTCTTTGAGGTACAGGTTCTGGGAAAGTAAACCTTCCCAGGGAAGACATTTGCCTGAGGTCATGGGCCTTGAGATGCGGCTCTGC
>CM053595.1:290086891-290123450 GCA_028646575.1 Pseudocheirus occidentalis
GAAGACCCTCCCCAATCTCCTCCTCTGGACCACCCCTAGATTCTTCCCACAACCGTATTATATATAGGGCCCACGTGGTGAACTTGAACTTTCAATAAACTTTACTTTTTCCTTGACTGAGAAGACTTGAGTGGAATTCTTTCCGCAGGACCCGGCATGTTGGTATTTTGGGGTCTCAGGCAGCCCTAACCCTCTTTGGGCTCTCTTCAGGATCACAAAGAATTCCAGCCTTAAGAAGAGAAGCCCCAATTGGAATAAGATAGTTTTTTTACATACCCAAAGGGCTGTCATTCAATGGAAGATCACTGTGTTGAAAGAAATGATGAATATGAAGAATATGGAAAAGCATGGGAAGACTCACAACAACTGATATAAAATGAAGTAAGCAGGACCAAAAGAAGGGGCACATAGCAATGCTTGAGCCCCAGCTACAACCCAGGACTCTGGATTCCTACTCTTGCTTTCTCCAAAGCTGCATCCCACGTTTGGAGGTGGGGAGTAATTTGATTTTAATTCTAAATAGAGGACTCAGAAAGATTCAGTAGGAGTTCAAGGAGGCAATTATAACTAATTGAAATTACATTTTCATTAGTTCAATCTGTGCTTAAAAGCTTTGATTTGAAATGATAACCGTCATTAGCCCTAGAGACACCCAGTCATTCCTTTTTTCAAGTTGTGTGTAAATAACATCCCAACGCTCAAACCCAGGTTTTCCCCGTTCCAGGATAGTAAGGCTCTGAAGAGAGAACTAAGGAACCAAACAGCCTTGTTTTCTTTGCTACCTGGGTATGTTCTCCGTCCAGAGTCCCCTGATTTTCAGACTATTCTTGTCTTATGGGAATCCAGTTCTGGTGAAGCCAAGGAGAGTCAATCCAGAAACATTTATTCAGCCCTCCTTATGTGCCAGGCACTGTGTTAAACACTGAGGATGCAAAAAATGGCAAAAGACAACTAAAGAGCTCACAACCTAATGGGGAGAGTGCGAATAAAACAAGCTCTATACCAGATATCTTGGAGCTAATCACCAGAGAGAAGGCACTAGAATTCAGGGAGATGGGGAAAGGTTTCATAAAGAAGTAGGGATTTAGCTGGGACTAAAAGGCAGTCAGGGAAGCCTGGAGGCAGAGATGAGGAAGAGAATCCAGACACGGAAGTAGATAGCCTTTGAAAATGCCAAGACTGAAAATAAAAATTAAACATCATGGACTCTACAGCTTTTTGCATTACCTGCTCTTTGTCACAAACCCCAGCCTGTGTTGTTTCCCCCACCTGGGAATTGCACATACTTTACTACTTTGGGAGGTACTGAGGTGCAAGGGCCCAACAACCTTTTTTGCTGACATTGACCCATGTGAATTGCCTTTATCTCATTATGAAAGTTCCCCAATGAAAATCGGCCCCAACTTGAAGCTGTGGGTGATCTCCAGTGACCAGCCCATCAACATTTTGCTGCCTTGATATACTTAATAATAAGCTCCTTTTAATTCTTAAAAGGAGAAAGGAAATGCCCAAAGGGTCTTGTTGGAGGAATAGCAAGGGTGCACTGGATTGCATACTATTGGAAATGGGGAATGAAGAGGGAGGCAGGGCTGGAGATGGAAGAAAACTGGAAAGGGATGGAGAGCCAAAGCAAAGCAGACTGAAAGTTTTCATGGCGAATGAGGGAGATAGTAGATCTTTCAAAGGTTCTTAACTTGGGGTCTATGAATATGATTTTAAAAGTATTTTGATAACTATCTCAATATACTTAATTTCCTTTTAATTGTATGGATTTTAATAATAGCTAACTTTATATAGCTCTAAGACTCGCAATGGTTTTACAAGTTTTCTCATTTGGTCCTCACAACAGCCCTAAGAATTAGGTGCTATTATTACCCCATTTTACAGGTAAGGAAACAGGCAGAGTGGGCTTAAAGTGACTTGCCCAGCTAGTAAAGTATCCAAGTCAGAATTTGAACTCAGGTTCTCCCTATTCAAAATTCAACACTTGCATCACTCTGCCTCTTGGCTGCTATGGGGGCTCTTTAGCCTGGCCTATAAACTTGTTTTTAAAACTATTCTGAAAACTGTTTTTCACTGTAATTGGTTTCCAAGAACACAGAGCCAAGAAAGCAGAGTTATGGCAAGCAATGTGATAAGCTCCAGCTACAAAACCCCTCTGAACAAATCTAGAAAATGCATCAGACTGAATTCTGAGGAGGAAATCCAGAAAAAGTCACCATGAATCCTTTGTCCCACCCAAGTAGGCGCATAGGGTCACAGACAGGGATGTCTGCACACACTGGGAATGGGTCCATTTAGGAGCACTCCAGCATCACTTGAGGCAAGAAGAGATCTCAGACCACACAGACTTGCACCAAACCCATTGAGGAGCACCTGATTGGGAACAGTAGCAATTGGCAGTTTTCTCACCCAGTTCTGGATCACAAGTCCAGGGTGAATTGAGAAGGGAACCTGCCCAGAGGAGTAGTTTCCTGGGTAGAATGTGTATGAAAAAAGGAAGAAGTTCAGAAAGCAGCTGGAGCAGCAGCAGCTGTGTAACAGACCTCAGACTCATTTCTAGCATCTAGCCCAGCCTGCAGAGGAATTAACTAGGGCAGAAATCCCTGCCAAACCAAAGGGGAGCCTACAGTTCTGCCCCTCTGACCCAACAGAGCTTTCTAGTTGACTGACTGGGGCTAAATCTAGCAACAGTCTACTCTTGCTCAGACCCAAACCCAGATCAGGAACTTGCAGAGTTCAGACTAGGGGGCTGCAAATAGACTTAATTCTGGATCAGATCATTCTGAGAGCACTGAAAGTTTGCCTGTCTCCAGCCTGTCCCCGAGATCTTAGACTAACACGACACTCAATATCCCCCCAAAAGCAGCAACAGGAGTATCACAGAACCCAGCCCTAAAATCAGACCCAAAGTCAGGAAATGGGCTGGAAGAATGAGCAAACCAAAAAAGAATCTCATCAGGAGAATTGCTTTCCTTTGTAATCTTGTGTTTTATTTAATGGATCTAAAATCATTATTCAGAGAATTGGTCCACAGACTTCACTCACTGCCTAAGGGGTCTGCTTCACCAAGGCAGTTAAGGACCTCTGGAGTCTAGTCTTTCTCAGTCCGTGATTTCCCCCATCTTCCCGAACCAGTCATATTTATATAGTACTGCGATATGTATAAAGTACTTTATTTCATCTGACCCAGGCAACAGCTCTATAAAGAAAAGACTGTGGGTACTGTTTATTTTATAGAGGAGACAACTTAGTTAAGTGACTTACCTAGAATCACACAGTAAGCATCTGAAGCAATATTTGAACTTGGGTCTTTCTGACTCCAAGGCCATCATTTTTTATCCAATGCTATGCATTGCCTTCCCACAAACATTTATTCAGTAAATCAGTGAGAGAGTCAGTGCAGGCATGGATGTAAATTATGATGCCAGAGGAAATGAGATTCTTTTGAGCAATGTATGAGAGGAGGTTGTAATACCATTTTTAAAAAGGCATTATATTGAAGATTCCCTGGAAGAAGGCAAAAATAACTCATGTAAAATGCTGCTCAATGTAAGCCCTAGTCAAGGAGACAGCTGAAATATGGAAGCCTCTTCAAGGGACTATCATGGCTCAAGTGAGCTAATGGAATTTCCTCATTGCCCCCGAGTTTCCTTTTTCAATTAATACTTTAGATAAAAGAGAAGGTTCCAGGGACTTTCAAAAGAGCAAAGTTTAATTGAGCAGAGATGATGATGAGTTACTCAAGGGAAGCAGAGGCTTAAGCTTGACAGTTAGCTGGCACCAGTGACTTAGCGGTTTCCATAATGGCTCCACTATGAGATCCAATCTCCTTTCTTACTTCACTCAGGATCTCAGCCCCTCCCATTATAAATTCACGTCTATGCTTGTATGAACTCTCACAGTGATTGACTCATTCAATACATTTTGATCAAGCATTACTGTGTGTCAGTCACGATAATGTGGCATAGAGCTTAGCTTGGAGCCAGACAATTCTGCTTCTAACACTAGCTGTGTGACCTTACATGGGGGTAAGCCACTTCATCTTTATAGGACTTCTTAGGTTGTAAGTAGGATCCCACCTGCATTGATAGAGGATGTCCCCATGCTGGGAGGTCCCTATGCTAACAAAACCAAAGATCCTTCCAGTATTTCCATACGATGTGCCAAGCATTATGTTAGCCCAGTGTAGAGAGAGATGAAGTTGGGGGAGGGGGTGTGTGGAAGAGATACAAAGAAGTATAACAGTGGGGGGGGAGGAAAGCATTGCTACTGTGGTGTAAAAACAAAATTTATCAGTAACATTTATGTATTTAAATTTTTTTAAATGAAAATGATTTAGACTAAAAATTGTTTACAATATAGATCAGAACACTTTTTACTTTTAATCTAAAATAAAGCTTTCAGAACAAAGAACAGATTCTGTGGGCTATTAAGAATAAATTGCAAAATGAATGGAGTTATGGTTTTCCTTTTCTTCCTTTGATCTTACAATTTTACAGCAAGTCAGGGATCACTTTCGTGGTATTTATTCTCAAGGAGATATTATAAGAGAATGGAAAAGATTACAAATGTCATCATTATCACTAAAAAGCGACAGAAAAGATGCCAGCAACTACAGGTCTATATGCCTCCATTTAATCTCTACAAAATTATAAAAATGGTCTACTTGTGTAATAAAGGGAAGGAAACAAGTTGTCACAAACCCGGTCTTCACAGGCACAATATTGACTGAGAAATGCTCAGAATAAAATTCTGCTGTGAATTGACTAACAAAAAAAAAAAAGCATTTGATTGAACAAGGACTTTCTTCCAGCAATGTGTCCTCGATGCACCTTAAGATGTACAAGGTTCCTTGAAAGACGCAAACACAAAGATTTCAACGCCCAACAATGCTCTAATTATCAGCATTTATACAGGCAGAAGACGGGGAAATATACATTCACCAAAGGTTTTCACCTTTGGTCACAGAGAATATCCTGGACAAAATCCAGATGGAACAAGGATTTTTATAGATGACGAGGTTCTCTAGATGATTCAGTTTGCAAATGATTTTTG
The DNA here is from genome assembly GCA_028646575.1 of Pseudocheirus occidentalis. Classification (NCBI taxonomy): domain Eukaryota; kingdom Metazoa; phylum Chordata; class Mammalia; order Diprotodontia; family Pseudocheiridae; genus Pseudocheirus; species Pseudocheirus occidentalis. Next base: position 290,091,950 of record CM053595.1, read on the forward strand.
TGTTCATTTCACTAAGCCTTAGAATAATGTAGGGTCTTCATCATGAAATTCTCAGCCATCCAAAAGGGATTAGCCTAGCAATCCATACAGGCAAAACCTAGTGGATGAAGAAAACATATTTCTTGGATTATGATATACAGTTGGATGAAAAGCCCATTGAATTAGTCTATCAGTACATATATTGCAAACAGGCAATACAGATGGACAGAAAACTGGGCCCAAAAACTGAATAAAAGGACAAGTCGGATTGTATTGGGGAAATTTCACAGCCCTTTCATTGACTCCCAAGCTGTTGTCTGGGAAAACAAACAAATGAACAGCCATTTTTTTTACACTCATATGTTCCAGGTGACGCTATATGGTTGAGAATCATGGAATGCCTGCACTCCAAAGAATCAAATTTATGGGTAAACCAAAGGACAATCGAGAGATTCATGGTAGTGTGAATTGTCTGAAGAAGTCTATGAGATATCATAGAGTATACATATGATCAGAAAATGTGGTTAGCAGTTGTTTAGCCAAGAAAATTGTTTAGCAAGAATGAGAGCAAATGGACAGTTCGTGAGTTGTCGTATTATGTAATAAATGACTGATCCTCCATCTCTCAAATGCATGAGTCTCTTCTAAACAACAAAACATTTTGCAAACTCTCAAATAGTAGCTTATCTTCTTATTATCCACTGATTGAGAAAATACATACTTGCAGGAAGCTGCTACAAATTCAGTAACACTTTTAAGTGAATTTCTACTTTATTAGTCACAACAGCATCTGCATTCATTTGAAAAACCCATTATTCATGCTGTGTATTTTGCTGGAGCCAAATATAGATAAAATGGCAATGTTTAGTGGGCATTCAATTTAGTTTTATTCAATAAACACGTATTAAATACCCAACACATGAAAGGTATTGCTGAGGATACAAAGACAAAAATCACAGAACAATCCTTGTCCTCAAGGAGCTTCCATTCTGTTGGATATGGATTTGTGGACTCCTTGCAATAATTCCGTGGTCCCTTAGGATCTGACACACAATAAGTCAGAAACCATTACATTAAAAATTAAGAATATTAAGAGTCCTAGAGAAGGGGATCTAACACATTGGGTAAACCTTCTTTGGAGGATTGATGGAAAGACAGAAAAGGTCTATGTTCTGTACCAGTGGAGGGAGCATTCACATTAATGAGATCACGAATCTATCAGAATGTTGAAGAATGTACCAAAATGTAGCACCCACACGGAGATACTTAGTGTATTTTGATTCAAGGCCCACATGGTCTGTTACTGTTTCTAAAATGCAGTCATGTCTTTCCCTTACCTAAGGATGAAGGGAGAGATGAAATGTCCTGGAGAGGTGGGGGAGGAGGGGAAGGGGAAGCAAGGAAGGAGAAGCTGAAAGGAAGACCCTGAAGTTCTCCGAGATGTGACCAAGACAATTGAAGAGATAAATAGAGAGCTGAGTCCAAAAATCGAATGAGAAGAAAAGAGCAAACTGGGTGGCATTTGGGTAACTATATAGCATTTTTTTCATTGACTCTCAAGCTGCTCTTGGGGAAAGTAAACAAGCAAGCATCTTTTTCTCAGCAGTGTTCTCCCAGTGATGCTATATCATTGAAAATCATGGAAGCTGTTCCTATGGTTCTACTTCGTTTGCTTTGCATCAGTTCACACAAGTTTTCCAGTCTCTCCCTGAATTCCTCATTGTTTCATCTCCACATTTGGTTGTACAATAACATTCCATTGCATCCATATAGCACAATTGATTCCCTTCCCCAGTCTATGGGCTTACACTTTCCTGAGAGATGCCCTCCCCCCATGACCCCAGTTGTTTGTTTGTTTTCCCAGTTTGCTAGATTTTTAAATAAAGAGATAGACTTAACTGTTTGCATGTGTCTGATATTCCAGAAAAGCAATACCAATATGTAGGCAACTTCATAAACAGTAGAACAAGTAAAGGTTTGGCTGAATTTTCGATATATTAATGTCCCCAAAAGATTCCTTGAGAAGGTATATCTGATGGTCCAGTTTCAAGGAGATGTTGGGCTTATGTTAAGGATTTATTTTGTCATTAATGCCTAAGCAGTCCATCTACAAAAATGATCAGTGAGAATGGAGTTCTTTCAGCAGAAAGGAAATGGGATTGGCCTTCTGAATGATATGCAACTGATGAAAGAAAATCCTTTAAATCATCCCCTAGGAACATTATCTAATAAAGGAGCAAAGTAAAGATCTAATTTGTTCAGTAATTGCCTTAGTACAGATTAGAAACCAATTAACTTAGAGCCATTCTACTTTCAAGGCCAACCTTTTGCCTGATTCAGTAGTAGGGAGTCAATCTTGGAACCTGCATTGTGGGCTAGTGGAAGGAGCTCTGAAGTACAAATCCTGGGAGAAGTTCCTGTCCACCCTGCCCTCCCTCTTGGACTTTGTGCAAGTCACTTCTCTTTCTGGGGCTCATTTTCCTCCACTGTACCAAGAAAGAATTGAATTAGAAGAGAGAGTCTTAACTTGGTGTGTGTGAACTTTAAAAAAAAAAGGATAACTATTTCTAAATGAATGATTCCCTTTGTCCTATATACTTTATTTTGTGCATTTAAAAACCCAATAGTGAAGAGTCTATAGGCTTCACCAGGTTGCCAAAAGGGTCCACAATGTGAAAAAAGTTAAAGAGCCCCTGAAATAGATGGTGTCTAAGGGGGTTTCTGCCTCTGACATTCTATAACCACATGGTTCTTTGGAACCAAGTTTTTTCAAATTTTAGTAAACTATTGCTCTTATCCTAAGAATTTTATTCTTCTGGCCATTTTTTTTGTTCATTTGTTTCATGCACACTGATATTTTATTTTTTCCAATTACATGTAAAAACAATTTTTACTTTCTTTTAAGAAAAAGTTTTGAGTTCCAAATTCTTTCCTCTCCTCCCTCTTCCCACTCATTGAGAAGGCAAGCAATTTGATATGAGTTATACGTGTGCAGTCATGTAAAGCATATGGTAGTCATGTTGTGAAAGAAAACACAGATCCAAAAAAAAAATACAGAGAATAAAGTTTTCCAAAAGGTATGCTTTGGTCTGCATTCAGACTCTATCAGTTTTTTCTCTGGAGGTGGATAGAATTTTTTTATCCTAAGTCCTTTAGAATTGTCTTGGATCATTGTATTGCTGAAGAGAACTAAGTCATTTACATCATACAGTATTGCTATAACTGTGTACAATGTTTTCCTGGTTCTGTTCACTCCACTTTGTGTGAGTTCATGTAAGCCTTCCTAGGTTTTTCTGAAAGGATCCTGCTCATCATTTCTTATAGCACAATAGTATTCCATCACAATCTTAGATCACAACTTGTTCAGCCATTCCTCAATTGATGAGCGTCCCTCAATTTCCAATTCTTTGCTATCACAAAAACAGTGACTATAAATATTTTTGTGTATGTCCTTTTCCTTTTTGTTTTTTTTAAATCTCCTTGAGTTACAGACCTAGTAGTGGTATTGTTGGGTCAAAGAGCATGACATAATTTTATAGCCTTTTGGACATAGTTCCACATTGCTCTCCAGAATGATTAGATCAGTTCACAACTCCACCAACAGTACATTAGTGTCCCAATTTCCCACATCCCCTCCAACATTTGACATTTTCCTTTTTTTGTCATATTAGCAAATCTGATAGGTGTAAGGTGGTCCCTCAGAGTTTTTTAAATTTGCATTTCTCTAATGATTAGTGATATAGAGCATCTTTTTCATATGACTATAGATAGCTTTGATTTCTTCATCTGAAAACTTCTTGTTCATATCCTTTGACCCTTTAGCACTTAGAGAATGATTTAGATTTTTATAAGTTTGACTCAGTTCTCTATATTTTTGAGAAATGAGACTTTTATAAATTTTATCAAAATTTCCTCCAGTTTTCTGCTTTCCTCCCAAAGCATTGGCTTTGTTTATGCAAACCCTTTTCAATTTAGTGTAATCAAACTTTTATAACCTGTAATGCTCTCTATCTCTTGTTTGGTCAAAAGTTCTTCCCTTATCCATAGATCTGACAGGTAAACTATTCCATGCTCCCCTAATTTGCTTTTGGTGTCACTCGTTATGTCTAAATCATATAATCCACTCTGCTGTCTACTTCCTTTTTGTGAATTATCCCATTCACATTCACATTATGGATTACTAACTGTGTATTTTCCTCCATCCTATTTCTTCCATCCCATTTATGCATTTCTCTCTTTCCTTTGACCCTGTACCTCTTCCAAATTGTTTTGCTTCGGACCATTGCCTCCTCCAGTTTACCCTCCCTTCTATCAGCTTCCCCTTCTCATTTCTCCCTCCCCTCCTATTTCCCTGTAGGGTAAAATAGATTTCTATACCCAACTGAGCATGTACGCTATTCCCTCTCTGAGCCAATTCTGATAAGAGTAAGGTTCAGACGTTGTCTGCCCCCACCGTCTTCCCTGCCATTGTAAAAATTATTTTGCGCTTCTTTTATGTGGGATAATTTACCCTTTTCTTCATCTTTCTCCCCCTTTCTCTCAATGCATCCCTCTTTCTCCTTTATTTATTTCTTGTGATATCATCCCATCATAGTAAACTCTCACACATGGCTCTATCTAACAACCCTAAAAATGATCAAGATTTTAGGAGTTATAATTATCATCTTCCCATGTAGGAATGCAAAGAGTTTAACATTATTGACTGTCACTTTATGGTTTCTCTTTCCTATTTATATTTTTGTACTTCCTTTGAGCACAATTTGAAAGTCAGATTTTCTATTCAGCTCTGGTCTTTTCATCAGGAATGTTTCAAAGTCTTCTATTTCATTAAATATCCTTTTTCCCTTGATGGATTATATTCAGTATTGTTGATCCTTGGTTGTAATTCTAGCTCCTTTGCCCTCCAGAATATCATATTCCAAACCCTCCAGTCTTTTAATGCAGAAGCTGCTAAATCTTGTGTTATAATGATTGTGGTTCCACAATATTTAAGTTGTTTCTTTCTAGCTGCTTGCAATATTTTCTCCTTGACCTGGGAGCCCTGGAATTTGCCTATAATATTCCTGAGAGCTTTCATTTTGGGATCGCTTTCAAGAGGTGATCAGTGGATTCTTTTGATTTCTATTTTACTGTCTAGTTCTAGGATAACAGGGCAGTTTTTCTTGATAATTTTTGGAAAGATTATGTTTAAGCTCTTCTTCTGATCATGGCCTTCAGGTAGTCCTATAATTTTTAAATGATCTCCCTTTGATCTTTTTCCAGATCAGTTGTTTTTCCAGTAAGATATTTCCCATTTTTTCATTCTTTTGATTTTCTTTAATTGTTTCTTGATGTCTCATGGAATCATTAGCTTCTACCTGACCAATTCTAATAAATTATTTTCTTCAGTTAATTTTCATGCCTCCTTTACCAAGTTGCTCTTTTTTTCATGATTTTCTTGTATCACTCTCATTTCTTTCCTCAATTTTTCCTCTCCCTCTTTTAAATTTTTTAAATTCCTTGGCACTGTCCCAAACTTCAGGTTTTTCATGTTACTATTTTTAGAGCTTGTTTGGGGTGGGGGGAAGGTATCTGTAACTTTTTGGTTCTTCTAAGGCAGTATGATCTAAGGAGAGATGTATTTACTACTCTCCTGACTTCTGTGGACGAGCACAAGCATTCTTTCCTACCCTGGAACTGTGACAGAGGTCTTGCTCCCAGGGCTCCCCTGTAATCTCCTTCTGACCATTTGTCTGACCCCCTTACCATGTGTGGGTTGAGAGCTCCAGAAACTATTATTGCTGCTGATTGAGTGACCCCCCCAAGACCTGCTGCTGGTTTGGCTCCACTCCCACAGAGTGGGACAGACAGACAGACAGATCTATCCTGCCAACCTTCTAAGTTGTCTTGAGCTAGAAAATTGTTTCACCCCATCCTTTTGTTGTTTCTGCTACTTCAGAATCCATTTTAAAGCATTATTTTAACATTGTTTGGAGGGGAACTTGAGAGGGCTCAGGCAAGTTCCTGCCTTTACTCTGCCATCTTGTCTCCACCTCTTGTAGGCATTTCTGAGATAAGTCAGGAAGTCTTCTATCTACTGGGCTGTAAGTTTTAAGGGGATGGATCCCATTGTAGCTAAACTTTGTATTTCTCCAGCACTCAGCACAGATTTCTACACGAAGTAGGCGGTTAATAAATGTTTGTTGTATTGTCTTATATAGTACAGAAACCTCTCCTGGTTCTTCCCACCAGCTGCTAGTACCCTCCTCCCTGTATCTGTTTTGCATATTCCAGTCTATATCTGTGTTGTCTCACCCAGCACACACACACACACACACACACACACACACACACATATACACACACACACACACACATATATACACACACTCCTTTGTGTGTGACCTCCTCAAGGGCAATAATGCTTTACTGTTGTCTTTGTACCCCCAGCAACTAGAATAATGCTTGCCACATAATTCTTGTTCAGTCATTTCAGTTGCATCTGACTCTTCCTGAGTCCATTTGGGGTTTTCTTGGCAGAAATACTGAAGTGGTTTGCTATTTCCTTCTCCAGATGGGGAAACTGAGGAAAACAGCATAAAGTGACTTGTCCAGGGTCACACAGCTAGTATCTGAGGCTGGATTTGAACTCAGGTCCTCTTTACTGGTGCTCTATCCACTGTGCTCCCTAGCTGCCCTTGCTACATTGTAGGGTTCATAAATGCTTGTTGATTTGATTGACTGTTTGTATTGATTTTTATCCTATGGAAAATCTAGCCCTGGGCAGTGTTTTGTCGGTCCTAGGCTTAGCTTTGAGGTTTCTTGGTGTTTTGTTGTGTGTGATCAAAAACATCTAGGCTGCCATTTAGTCAGCTGATAAACATTTATTAAGCTCCTACTGTGTGTCAAGCATTGTGGTAAGCACTGGGGGTGCAAGATGATTCTGGATCCCAAGAAGCTCATAGTGTTTCAGAGCACAAGGGAGGAGAGAGAAGCTGAATGCATGCAACCTCCTGGCTGTTTGGAATCAGTCTGAGCGGCGCAGTATGGTAAATAGCAATCATCTCAATTGAGAAGGGCTATATTGAGACAACAGTAGACACACATCTGAGGAAACACATCAACAGTAAGACCCATCACTGGTTTTCTCTGGAGAAAAGGCAAGACAGCCTGACTGGCAGTCCTACGTGGGAGGAGGAGGAAGCCCAAGTAACTCATTGACTCCCATCCTATATCCCCCACCCCATCCCCTACATCTCCCATGGGCCCCCCACCCCAGGCCTGTTGGCTAAAATTGTCATGTTGTTGTCATTGGGTATAAAAGATTGCTGTTGTATTTGCCAATGTATAAGATATAGCATTTTTCAAAACTAGATCTGTGGTTTCATCTGGGTTGAGAACTCCCATTAATTTGCATATGCACCTGCAAGCCTGAGAGGGGTCACTAGAAAGTTTAAGTGACTTGCCCAGAGTCACCATGCCAATGCTGTAAAACGGGAGACTTGAACCTAGGCCTCTGGCTCCAGCCATCTCTCTCTCCACCATGCTTCAGCTGTCTGCATAAAATGTAGTATTTAAAAAGAGAAACTGACACTAAAAAGTGTTTGCATCCTAAACGTCAGTGAGCAGTTTCAGACAGTCATAGGACATTAGATTTAGTGATGGAAGGGACATTAGAGGCTATCTAAGCCAGCCTTCTGATTTTTCAGATGAAGATGCTGGAGTCCAGGGGAGTTAAATGATTTGCTCGATCACATAATTTGCTCAATCACAAATTGCCAACATGGGATTCAGGTCCACTGACTCTAGCTCTAACATTTTTCCCACTGTGCCTCAGTTTCCTCACCTATGAGAGTGCTAATACAGATAGTAGCTACCGTCTATGATTATTATGAGGATCCCATATCCAGAGCTGAAAGGAACCTCTAGACCTTGCTATGGAGTCCCAAGTTTGCTCAATGATTTTCCCAAGGTCACTCAGGTAGCATTAGAGGTAGGATTTGAAGTCAACTCTTATTACTCCAGAACCAGTGTGCCACACCATCTCTCTCACAAAATGACAGTGTTCCCCAGTCACATCAGTTGAAATAAAGGGGTAGCTATGAGACACAATGGATCAAGTACTGGGCCTAAAATCAGAAAGACCCAAGTTCAGCTGTGGCCTCAGATGCTCACTAGATGTGGGACCCCAGGTAAGTCACTTAACCTTAGTTTCCACTTTTGTAAAGTGGGGATAATAACACTCACGTTTTAGAGTTGTTGTAAGGATCAAATGAAATAACATTTGTGCTTGGCACATAGTAAGTATGCCATATTCAGCTCTGAACTGCCACCTCATACCTATCAGATCGGCTAACATGACCAAAAAGGAGGGGGTGTGAGAAAATAGAGACACTAATGTATTGTTGGTGGAGTTGTGAACTTGTCCATCCATTCTGGAGAGCAATTTAGAACTACACTCAAAGGGCTATATGTATAAAACTTTTTTTTTCCTTTTTTCTTTTTGGAGGGCAGTTGGGGTTAATTGACTTGCCCAAGGTCACACGGCTAGGTTTTTGTGTGTGTATGTTAAGTGTCTGAGGTCATATTTGAACTCAGGTCATCCTGACTCCAGGGCAGGTGCTCTGTTCACTGCGCCATCTAGCCACCCCTTTGCATACCTTTTGACACAGCAATACCACAACTAGGTGGTAAAGAGATCAAAGAAAAAAAGACAACTACCTCTATTTCAGGTTCTTATCAGCTCTGACCCAGGTTATTGCAACAACCTCCTCATTGGTCTCCCTGCTTCAAATCTCAAGGGCAGCTAGGTGACACAGTGGATGGAGTGCTGGATTCGGAGTTAGGAAGAGTCATCTTCTTGAGTTCAAATCTGACCTCAGACGCTTGCTAGCTGTGTGACCCACTTAACATTGTGGGCCTCAGTTTCCTCATCTGTAAAATGAGCTGGACAAGGAAATGGCAAACCACTCCATTATCTCTGCTGAGAAAACCCCAAATGGGGTCTGGAAGAGTCAGCTACTACTGAAAAATGACTGAAAACTTCGCATCTCTCCAATCCATCCTGCACATTGCTGGGAAAGTCAATCTCTTTCATCACAATCTAACCATTTGACTCCCCCTTTCAAGCAACTCCAGTGGCAATCTATTGTCTGAGGATGAAATACAAATTCCTCTGCTTGGCCTCTATCATCTCATAACCAGGGCCCCAACTCATCTTTCCAGTGTCATGGAATATTTCTCTCCCACACTCTGTGGTCCAACCAAACCAGCCTTTGCTCTGTCCCTCATATACGCCAATCCATCTCCTGCTTCCTTGCCTTTGTTCTGGCCGTCCCCCATGCCTGGAATGCACTTCCTCCTCACATCTGCCTCAGAGAGCCCACTTTTCCTTTGAGATGCAGCTCAGGCGCCATCTTGGACATGAAGCCTTTCCTGATCTCTGCAACCGCCAGTGCCTTCCCTCCCTTCCTTCCTCCCTCCCTCGGAAACCATTCTGTGTCGAACTGCTTTGTATATATTTGTATTTATTAGCTTTGCATTCATGCTTCTTGTCTCCCCCATTAGGATGTAAACTCATTGCAAGTCAGGATTTTTTCATTCTTTTCTATTGGTATCCCCATTTCCTAACAATGCCTGGCACATAGTAGGCACTTGAATTAGGAGTGGTGGAATGGTCTTAACTGTGACCAGTGATTCACGTATGACTTTGGGCAAGACACTTTATCTCTATGGATCTCAATGTCCCCATTTGTAAGATGAGAAGGTCAGACTAAGTGAACCCTGCGGTCTCTTTTGACTTCCATCCCCACTCTTTTGCATCTCAGACAACCTGATTAAAAGGTCTAAAAGCACAGCCAATTACTCCAGAACCAGTTTGCAGTTGAACTAAATTCTGCTACTAACATTTGGAGGTCATTCTTGTTTTTGAATCTGTTGCTTCTACTATTCTATGTCATATTTTAGAAGCATGGTATATGACTCTTCATTGACCCCATTTGAGTTTTTTCACCAGAGATACTGGAGGGGTTTGCCATTTCCTTGTCCAGCTCATTTTTCAGATAAAGAGACAGAGGCAAACAGGGTGAAGCGACTCACCCAAGGTCACATAAATAATAAGTGTCTAAGGTCAGATTTGAACTCATTGAAGATGTGCATTCTTGCCTCCAGGTCCAGCACTCTATGCATTACTGTGCCATCTAACTGCCCATAGTTTGGAGAACCATTGGAGTTTATTGAATGTGTGTGTATGTTGGAGGGGGCAGAAGAGAATCTGGGTCCTCATCTCAGGTTTGGCACTGACTTACCATGTCACTCAAGCACTTTTTTTTTTTTTGCTTTTTTTGGAGGGCAGGGCAATTGGGGTTAAGTGACTTGCCCAAGGTCACACAGCTAGTAAGTGTTAAGTGTCTGAGGCTGGATTTTAAATCAGGTCCTCCTGACTCCAGGGCGGGTGCTCTATTCACCTAGCTGCCCTAAGCACTTCTTTACTGTTATGTACCCAAATGTTGTCCCCCATTGGTGAGAAGGGCAAAATACAGTGGGATTCTTTCATGGGGGCGGTCAGGGGTGTTGAATATGCTGGACTCCAGGGTCAGGAAGACCTGAGTTTGAATACTATCTCAGACACTGACTAGCTGTATGGCCTGGGGGGCAGGAGGTATCACTTCATATCTCTTAGTCTCAGTCTTGTCATTTGTAAAATAGGAATGATGCTAGCACCTATCTCAGAAGGTTGTTGTGAGGAGCAAATGGAATATGCGAGGTTTTGCAAACTTTAATGAATGACAGAAATGTTACCTAGGATTATTACCAACTCAATAGAATTCAGCTGTACAGGATAAGGGGAGAGGCAGGAGAGACAAAGAAGAGAGAGACAGAGAGAGGAAGGGGGAGGAAAGAGAGAGACAGAGAGGAGAGAGACAGAGAGAGGAAGGGGGAGGAAGGGGGAGGAAAGAGAGACAAGAGACAGAGAGAGGAAGGGGGAGGAGAGACAGAGAGACAGAGACAGAGAGAGACAGAGAGAGAAAGGGGGAGGAGAGAGACAGAGAGAGATACAGAGAGAGACAGAGACAGAGAGACAGAGACAGCGAGAGACAGAGGAACAGAGAGAGAGGAGAGGGAGTAAGAGAGAGACAGAGACAGAGAGACAGAGACAAAGAGAGACAGAGACAGAGAGAGAAAGAGAGACAGAGAGGAGAGAGGAGAGACAGAAACAGAGTCAGAGGGAGAGAGACAGAGAGAAAGAGAGAGACAGAGACAGAGAGAGACAGAGACAGAGAGAGGAGAGACAGAGAATCAGAGAGGCAGAGGGAGGAGAGAGAGAAAGAGAGAGAGAGAGAGAGAGAGAGAGAGAGAGAGAGAGAAAGAGAGAGAGTGTAGTTAGTTACTGAGTGAGTGAGCCTCAGTAAATAAAATAGTAGTATATGCTAGACAAAAATGTGCCTAATCTGTATCCCTGTTGTCAGTTCCCTTACCTACATTGCTCCAACATGGTGAAGGCAATTCACCTTGGAGATCTGCTAAGGAGAGAGTAGTTTTGACTCTTTGCCATTTTCAGCTCCTGCACTGACTTCAGACCCTTGCCCCTTGCACTAGAGGTGGCCATAGTGTGCCAACTGTACATCTCACAAGAGAGAAGCAGCATCATGTGATATAGTCAAGAAGAATCCCAGTCCAGATCCCACCTCTGACACCAGCTATGTGACCATGGGCAAGTCGCAACCTCTCTGAGCTTCATGTTATTCTCTAAAACTCTAAGCTAGAGATGAGTTGCAATCTGCATGGATGGAGTTCCCAGTGATGAAATCATGACTTAAAAAGATTAAGGTGATATTTGGAAAAGTAACCTAAGTGTATCAGAAGGATACACTGTGCCCATGGGGATGATGGTCATCCCTATAGTGATAAGCTTCAGCATGGAAACTTGAGGGGAGAAGGAATTTTCCTTTACATAAAACTGAATCTCTTTCTGGGAAATAGAGGCCTCTTAGAATCAAACAGAAAATCCCATTTTCAACATTTGTGAGACTACTGTCTGTCCAAATGATTTGGATACTTTCTGCACAAGTGCAAGAAGGTGGCCTTAGAGCCAGTCAGTCAACAACCATTTATTAGGTACTTACTATGGGCCAGGCACTGGGCTGGACCTCTGGAGGTACTTAGTAGTTGTAAAAGAACTAACTGTGTGCTTGGGTAGTTAGGCCATTAAATGGCCTTGAAAATAAGTATGCACCCAAAGAGATTGTAAAAAGGAGGAAAGGACATGCACGTACAAAAATACTTATAGCAGCTCTTTTTGTGGTAACAAAGAACTGGAAATTGAGGGGATGCCCATCAACTAGGGAATGGCTGAACAAGTTGTGATATATGAATGTAATGAATACTATTATGCTATAAGAAATGATGAACAGGCAGACTTCAGAAAAACCTGGAAAGACTTGTATAAACTGATGCTGAGTGAAGTAAGCAGAACCAGGAGAACATTGTATGCAGTAACAACAACATTGTGTAATGACCAACGTTGATTGATTCAATTCTTCTCAGCAATTCAAGGATCTAAGACAATTTCAAAAGCTAAAGATGGAAAAGGCTATCCACATCCAGAGAAAGAATTATGGAATCTGAATGCAGATCGAAGCATACTATTTTTTTTTCGCTTTTTCTTTCTTGTGGTTTTTCCATTTTGTTCGGATTCTTCTTTCACAACATGACTAATGTGGGAATATGTTTAATATAATTGTACATGTATAGCCCACATCGGATTTCTCTCTCTGTCTCTCTGACTCTCTGTCACTGTCTCTCCTCTCTTTCTCTCTCTCTCTCTCTCTCTCTCTCTCTCTCTCTCTCTCTCTCTCTCTCTCCTCTCTCTCTGTATCACTCTCTGTCTCTCTCTGCCTCTCTCCTCTCTGTCTCTGTCTCTGTCTCTCTGACTCTCTCTAGGGGAGAGGAGAGAGGAGGGGAGGGAGGGGGGAAATTTAAAACTCAAAATCTTATGAAAGTGAATGCTGCAAACTAAAAATAAATTAATTAATTTCTCCCCCTTTTTTCAGAGGGGGGGAAGTCAGAGCAGTTGAGGTTAAGTGACTTGCCCAAGGTCACACAGCTAGTAAGTATTAAGTGTCTGAGGCCAGATTTGGACTCAGGTCCTCCTGACTCCAGGGCCTGTGCTCTGTTCACTGTACCACCCAGCTATCCCAATTAATTAATTAAAAAAGAAAAGAAAAGAAGTATACATATAATTGATGTAATACTATTGTGCTATAAGAACAAAGAGGAGGATGGTTTTAGAAGAACCTGGGAAGACATGAACTGATGCTGGGTGAAGTGCGCAGAACCAGAAGGACATTGTGCATAGTAACAGCAACACTGTGTGATGATCGCCTGTGAATGACTTGGCTGCTCTGATCAACACAGTGAGCCGAGACAATTCCAAAGGACCAATGAAGAAAAATGGGGCCACCTCCATAGGGAAACGCGATGAACTCTGCATGCACATGGAAGCGTCCTTTTTTTAGCTTTATTTTTCTTAATTGGGGGGGGTGTGCCATTTCACTACCAAGGATATATATTTTGCATGACTTCGTATGTGAAACATGCCATAGTGTTTGCCTTCGCAGTGGGTAGAGAAGGAGCTAAAAGGAGGAAGAGAATTTTGAACTTAATTTAAAAAAAGTCAATGTTGACTTATGTGATAATATGTTTAACATGATTGCACATGTGTAACCTGTATCAGATTGCTTGCTGTCTTAGGGAGGGAAGGAGGGATATAGAAAGATCTAGAACTCAGATTTTTAGATGTTGAAAACTATCTTTACATATAATTGGAAAAAATAAAATACTGTTCCAATGCTTTCCAGGCATACAAAAAAATCAATGCTGAAAACAAATAAAATAAATTTTTAAAAGAATTGAATGGGGAGAAAAGGAAAAGAAATATATACGATGGACTAGAACTTTGTTGACTCCTAGAACAGGAAGAACCTATGAGATTACCTAGTACAATCTCTCTGCCTACTTCCATTTTACAGGCATAGAAGCTGAGGGCAGAGAAGTGGAGGTGCTTACAGACCCATGGCCAGTTAGCGGCATAATTCCACCTCAGTAGTGTGCTCTGGAGTTCTTTATAGTTCCAAGGGTGCATGGACTATTTCAGGACACAGACATGCATATATGAAATGAGATTAAGCAGAAAATGTAGTGCATATAAAGAAGATAATAGTAGTAGCAGTAGCTAAGACTTCTGGGACACTGTATATTTAGAGGTTAATGTTCACTTGCTATTTGCTTTGTGAAGTTATTTAAGTCCACAATTTTTTCCAAAAGTGCAAAAATATTTGTCCGTTGTCACACGGTTTCTGCTGCCCTGAATTTTCTTCATGGACATTAAATGTGAGTAAATAAATGGAATCAGCATTCTTTCTCATTGACCTCACATAAATTCTTGCTCTTCTCTAGGAAGCAGGCAGGTGGCCGTTTCCATATTCATCTGAGTGTTAGAAAGGGGGTGAGCTGTTAATGATTAATAGGAATTAATAGAGAGCAGATTTTTTTGTAGCACCAACTGAAGAGTCAATATTGCCAGAATAGCTTTTATTCCATAAGAGGCCTAGAAAATCTGGCCAGGTAAAAATATCTAATGTCATAGACTTCAACATTAGTGGGGCTGAGAAAAACAGACTGGCCACTCACTCTCTCTGCCAGCCAGGCTTGCTCATATCCACAGCCTTGAATGCTTGCTGAGTTTCACTGACCCTGGAGCATAATCCCAGACTCTTGTGTGGACAGCCTGATTTAAAGCCATTAGCATGGAAATAATGGTCATTTTCCCACCAGGTACCTTTCTATTGCAGTGTTAGCCAAGCAAGAAGCCAAGAAAGAGAGACTTCTTAGAAACAGATGCCTCATCACTCTGTCCCATAGCCAGATGGGGCTGGTGAGCAGACCATCCTTCTAGGAAGGAATGACAAGTTAAGGGTAAATGCTTCTGCTTCCCAAATCTCATCAATCACCCAGGAATTTAGCCGAGCCTCTCAGCTTCCCTGCAGGCAAGAAGTCACCTTGTAGAGCCGACCATAAGAAAGAAGTTGGCCTCCTTTTCCTTGTTGGACTTACACTCACCCCAGCCCAGCCCAGCGCAGCCCAGCCATGAACCTGCCTGTACTAATGGCCGAGGGCCAAATTTGTGATTCTGTCTAGTGCAGCAAGATTTCATGTCAGCATGCCCAGGGCCTTTCTGGGCCTGCCCCATGTCTGGGCTGCCCTGCTGCCTTCCCTGGCCTCCTTCAAGACTCAGCTCTGATCCTTCAATCTGCAGGAGGCCTTCTCTCCTTCCATCCACTCTGTATATGTTCTTTCTATATGTCCTGAGTCATTTACATGCTTTCTACCTCAGTACAATGACTGTTCCATGAGACCCCATTTTGTGCCTTCCATTGAATTCCCAACATTTATTCTAATGATTGGCACATAGTACGTGCTGAATAAACAATCATTTATTTACTGATTAACTGACCAATCCATAGAATGCCCATGGGACTGGTTGTTCTGTGCCCTGGAGGCATTCAGGAAAGTGTGCCAATGAAGCCATTCCTAAAGCCAGGCAGGCCTGGCTGGACCAAAGCATCAGGAGCCAAGGAGACAGAGAGCGCTGGAGTCAAGAGTCATTTACTAATGGTCTGACCCTCGGCGAGCCCTTTCGGGTCTTTCCTCATCTGCAAAATGGAACTAGTCTTTTTTTACTATCTGCCTCACACAGTTGTAAAGAGTATTTTTGTAAACCTCCAACGGGGCCACAAAGAGTCAGGCACAGCTAAAATGACTGAACAACAACAAGAGACGGTAAATATTTAACAAAGGAGTACCTGCAACTTATAGGACCATCTCCCCAAATGCCTCTTTTCTCTACAGAAAGTCCTCATGGGCCAAAATGATACATGATGCTAGAAATAGAAATTGGAATGGAATTGAATCCGGTGAAAGGATTGTTCGAGGAGCAATTAGCAGAAGAAGCTGCTTCTCACATTTAAAAGACTGTTGAATCCACAGCCCCAGCCTAGAAAAAGACTTGTAAGCCAGTCTTGAACTGCCTCCTAGTAATGTGAGGGACTTGGCCAAAAGAAAAGAGAACAGTGACAATAATACCCTAAGCACTTCTTACTGGCTAAGCTCAGAAAGCCCAGCTCCCAGGCAGATAAATGAAATCTCCCTTCATCCCCCTGACATCATCAAAGGCACACAACCAATTAGCTAAGGATGTTCTGTACCAAGTCTGAAAGATAACAACAGTAGGGAGAGAAGAGCAGAGGCACCTCCTCCACCAAGGCCCCCCAGCAATGTTTTCAGAAAAGAGAGATTGATACAGATGCCCCAGAACTTGCTCTTCATCCACTACCCTGATGTGGAACTGACAAAAGATGGATTGTGCCAGCATCCTATCAGGTGTTGACGTTAAAAAAAACCCAGCAACAAAACCAAAAACAAAAAGCCAGGCTTCCACACTTAGTGAAGACGCTGGCTTTTCCAGATTTTCATGGCCACTGAAAACCCATTTTGGCTTCATCGGCACAGACATCTGCAAATATTTTTACTGAAATCGCCAAAAAGTTCAAGACTTTGACAGATTTTTTTTTTTAAAGTCGAGCTGGTAAGGATTATTTTATTGACCTGAGTTAAGTCAGTCCTAATGATGGGTTCTATTCTAGGTTCCATCTGCTAGTGCCATCCCTCTAAGAGAGGTTTCTTAACCTTTATTTATTTCTTGGACCCCTTTGGCAATGAGACCAAGCCCACAATCCCCTTCTTAGAACAATGTGTTTAAATAATCAAAAGAAATGCTAAATTTCAGTTAGAGATGAGGAGAAATAAAGATGTATTTTTTTATCTGAGTTCATAGACATTCTGAAATCTATCCATGAATTCCTTGAGAATTTGTGTACCTCAGATTAATAGCCTGTGCTCTAAAGTTAATTTTCTATCTATTTTCTATAAATTTTGTAGTCCCAGTGCTTAGTGCACTACTTGGTGTATAATAAGGGTTTTACAAATGTTTTTAGTATTCATTCTCTCCCTCCCCTTGAGGCAATCAGGGTTAAGTGGCTTGCCCAAGGTCACACAGCTAGTAAGTCTCAAGTGTCTGAGGCTGGATTTAAACTTGGGTCTTCCTGACTCCAGGACCAGTGTTCTATCCACTGCACCACCTAGCTGCTACCTTTTTTTTTTTTTTTTGGTGAGGCAGTTGGAATTATGTAATTTATCTAGGGTCACAATACCCAGTAATGCCAGTTTATACACATATATGTATATATTTTATATGTGTATCTATGTATTTGTTGCTGTTATTCAGTCATGTCCAACTCTTCATGATCCCATGGACTAAAGCATGACAATATTATCCATGGGATTTTCTTGGCAAAGACACTGGAATGTTTTGTCATTTTCTTCTCCAGTGGATTAAGACAAATAGAAGTTAGGTGACTTGCCCACGGTCACACAGATAGTAAATGGCATAGTAAGAACAGTTGATACAAAACATTACCCCTAAAGTCAGGGTATGTTATCTGACAAATACAGGGTCTATGGGAGAATGGTCCAGTTGTGGGGAGCCAAGGAGGCCTGATTCAGGACTCATAAAAATCTTGACAGTGTGCCCTAATCAGGACCTCTCGAGGTGATGCAACTTGTAAAGGCTGGCTCCCTGTAGACTCCCCAGGGATACACTTAAAAGGACATTTGTTTGAGATCCTGACATCAAAGCCTTTGCCCCCAGACTTCAAGCACCTAAAGAACATGTTCCTTGTCAAATAATGTTACTTCCAGGATATAACAGACTAAAGACAATTGTAAGTCAAAATACTTGATTCTTGGGGGTTAGTTTCTATGCAGATGTCTTTGAGATTGCAGCTTTGGCTTCTGGCTTTGAAGCCTGCTCTCAGGAGCATCCTTTGTCCTGTAGATACACTTTAATAAGAGACAACTGACCTTCCCCATGACTTCCTGGGTCCTTGATGACAAAGCCTTATCTTATCCAAGCCACTTCCAGGGTATGACAGACTATTATATTGATAATAAAATTCCAGGATATGATTAGGATAAGAGTACTTGAATCTTTGTCTTTTGGATCTTTAAAAATCTTGTTCAAAGAATCATTAAATGGAGTTCATGGTTCTTCCTTGAACTACCCACATTGTCTGGTCATTTCTTATTCACATCTCCAATCATACTTAGTGTTGGACACTGAGCAGTCCACTACATCTAGTAGAAAGTGGTAGAAAGGCACACACTGATAAACACAAAGACCCTAGCTTTTGGAATAAGAACTCTCTATCTGACAAAAACTGCTAGGAAAACTGGAAAACAGTATGACAGAAACTGGGCATAGACCAATATCTTACACCATATACCAAAACAAAGTCCAAATGGGTACACGATTTAGATATAAAAGATGATACTATAAGCAAATTGGGAGGTCAAGGAATAGTTTACCTGTCAGATTTATGGAGAATGGAAGAATTTATGACCAAACAAGAGAAAGAGAACATTATGAAATGCAAAATGAGTAATTTTTATTACATTAAATTGAAAAGTTTTTTTTTTTTTAACAAACAAAGCCAGTGTAACCAAGATTAGGAAGGAAGCAGAAAACTGAAAAAGAATTTTTACAACCCGTGTCTCTGATAAAGATAATTTCTAAACTATATAGGGAAATGAGTCAAATTTATAAGAATATAAGTCATTCTCCAATTGATAAATAGTCAAAGGAATGAACAGGCAGTTTTCAGAGGAAGAAACTAAAGATATCTGTAGTCATATGAAAACATACTCTAAATCACTATTGATTAGAGAAATGCAAATCGAAACAACTCTTTAGGTACCATATTACACCTATCAGATTGGCTAACTTGACAAAACAGGAAGATTATAAGTGCAGGAGAAGATGTGGAAAAATTGGAACACTGGTGCGTTGTTGGTGGAGTTGCAAACTAATCCAGCCATTTTGGAGAGCAATTTGGAACTATGCCCAAAGGCTATAAAAATGTGCATACCCTTTGACCCAGCAATAGCTCTTTTAGGGCTGTATCTGAAAGAGATAATACAAATGGGAGAAGGACCCACATGTACAAAAAATATTTATAGCAGCTCTTTTTGTGGTGGGAAAGAATTAGAAGTTGAGGGTATAATCATCAATTGAGGAATAGCTGAACAAGTTGTGGTATATGAATGTAATGGAATAGTATTGTTCCATAAGAAATGATGAGCAGAGAGACTTCAGAAAAACCTGGAAAGACTTAGATGAACTGATGCTGAGTGAAGTGAGCAGAATCAGAACATTGTACACAGTTACAGCCACATTGTGAGATGACTGACTTTGATAGACTTAGCTCTTCTCAGAAATGCAAGGTTCTAAGACAAAGACTCATGATGGAAAATACTGTCCACATCCAGAGAAAGAATCACAGAGTCTGAATATAGATTGAATCATACTATTTGCTCTCTCTTTTTTGTTTTATTTTGTTTCTTCTTTCTCATGCCTATTTCCATTGATTATAATTCTTCTTTACAAGATGACTAATGTGAAAATAGGTTTAATGTGAATATAGGTAGAGCCTGTATCAGATTGTATGCCTTCTTGGGGAGGGGAAAAAAATTTAAAACTCAAAAGATTCTGAAACTGAATGTTGTAAACTAAAAATAAATAAGTAAATATTTTTTAAAATTTTTAAAGAAAGGCATACATAGAGAGATCATGTGGCAGAATTCATGACTCCTGAACTAAAAGTCCTTTACTCCCTTTGTGGAGTCCTCATGAAGTTCTCTGCTGGGCTCTGAGGGCTTGTACCTTTGTAGAGTTCGCAGGTAGCACTTTTGTCCACTATGAAGTGGACAAAATCTGCTATATTCTAAGTATTTGGGAACATTATCCATTATCTTTTATAGTCCTATCAATGAAGTAGGAGAGAGCTAGTATGAAGAATGAATGAAAAATCTTTTGTTAAGCATTTGCTATATACAGGTCACTGAGCTAAGCTCTGGGAATAGAAATATTAACAAGATAGTCTCTACCTTCAAGGAGCTTATATTCTAATGGGGTGTGGGGGCAGTCAAAAGGAGCTAGAAATGAGTAGAAGGAATGCTTGGGAAATGTCCAGGAAGTAGGGAATCAGATTGGTGATTCGGTTGATAGCTCCCCTATTAAGTCAGATATAAAATAGGGAGATCAATCCTCACCAAAGGTTATTTGCCACTGTCATGGAGGGAATTTAACACAGAGTCCAGACTGAAGATTTTGGCAAGTGGAAAAACTGACTTGAAGAAACTGGAAGAGAATTTCCCATTGTCTTATACTTCAAGAGGTATAGAAAATCCCATCACTCCAGGCTCCCGGACCAGGGCTTTAAACCTGGACATTCTAGCCTCCTCACAATACTGAATTGTTTTGTTTATTGTGTTTCCTTTTATTGTGAGATAGACCATTTACCTTGTGATAGACCAGTTCCTGATACTATATCATTCAGGGGGCTTTCATTTAAGCTTCAGGTTTTGCTAAAAGAAAATTTCTTAAGGTCCAGGCTAGGACGCACTTGGGTGATTTTTAAAGAAAAATATTCAGCAAATGAGTGTCAATGTGTATGGTCGATGGAGTGCAGGGTTTAGAGTCAGAAAGGCAGAAACTGTAAGAGTAGGGACTTGACATCTCTGAGCCTCAGTTTCCTTGTATTTAAAATTGGGATAAAGATTGTGAGGTATGAATGAGACCAGGTATGCAAAATGCTTTGCAAACATTAAAATTCTATGTTACTGTCATTTATTATTGCTGTAAATGATGTGCAAACAAGTGTACAACTATTTTAAAGAACATGCCTTTAGGAAACTCTAATTTAAGCAACTGCTGCAGCCAAGAAGCCAGTGCGGGGCCTCTGGTCTTAAATCCATTTGTATCTAACTCTGCCCAGAATACTGTCATCTCAAAACACAAATTGACTGTATGCAAGATAAGGCTTACGTTGTTTCCATAGATCTATGTTAGATGCCTTGAGTGTTTCCCCCTATTTCATTTAGTTATGAAGAAAGAAGGCAGAATAGATTGTGATGTCAAATCCATTGCAACTTGGATTTATTGGACCCACCAATGCCAAGGTCATTTCCTCCCAAAATTCCATATAGATAGAAGGCAAGGATGGCTCAGTGAAGGCAATAACATTTTGACTTGGGAGTGTACCAGCCATCTTGAGTCAATAGTTATCTGGTGAATTTAATTTTTAAAAAAACAGGAGAAGAGCATAGTATGAGGAAAAGCACATTAGATTTGAAATGAGAAAGGTCAGAAGGATAGCTCTGCCATTTGATAGCCACGCAATGTCTCTAAACCTAAGTTTCCTCTCCTGTAAAATGAAGTGGTTGAACCAAATGGTGGGCTCTTCAATTTCTTTGTTGGTATGGGTCCCTTTGGCAAGTGTGTGTGTGTGTGTGTGTGTGTGTGTGTGTGTGTGTATTTCATTATTAATCTACAGGACAGGAACTTCAAATGAAGGATTTAGAAGGTACCTTTTGAAGTCATTTGGTCCAGGTTTCATAGGCAACAAATTCCAGACCCCAGTCTAAAAACCCCTGGACTAAATGGCCTCAGAGGTGCCTTCCAACCTTGCATTTAAAGTTCCCATCCTGCAAATGAATAATGGAACCAGAATTTCTTCCCCAGCTCTCCAGCTTTCCAAAATTTCTCCCAGAACCCACTTCATGCTCTTGGACAATGTCTGGCTCCTGTCTCTGGAGGTGGTTTGTGTATGTGATGAATGACCTTGGATAAGAAACAGTAAATTACTTGTCATGGAAAAAGCACTGCCTTTAGAGTCTGACTTCTTGCTTTGGAACTCTAAGGGATACCTCACTCCCTTTAGTAACCATTCAGCGTCCTCTGGCCTCAGTTTCCTCTGCTGTAAAAATGAGGGGTTGAACTAGGTAACTGCTTAGGATCCCTCCCAGCTCAAAAGCCCAGGAGGCTAGGTCACACTTCTCTCTGTAACATGAGGATGCTGCCTGCCAGCCAGGGTGGCTATGGAGAGCAACCAGCTAGCTCTCCAGTAAAGGGCTTTGATCTGCTCCGGCACTGGCTGCGTAATAATTTATTACCTTTGTTTCACTTCTCTTCATCTCATCTTTCCTTAGAAAGTCATTCAAGCCACCGCCCCGGTTGCCCTTGAGAGGAGCTCTCCAAAGCTATTAGCTTCGATAGCTTCAGGGACTTGTCCTCAGCTTGGGCTAACAGCCAGCAAGGCTTCAACCTCCTTCAAATCTGACCGGTAGCTTTCAGACCAGGATACAGACTTGCCTTTCTCCCTTTTCCATCACCCTCTCACTCCAGTTCAAGCAAGCAGACCAAGTGAGTCTTTACCTGGGAGAGATCCTGTCACTCTCACTAACAAAGCCCTCTATTATGCAAACACAAATTGGTAAATTGAGTATGCTGGTGAGAGTCCACTGGGCTTCTCTTTAGGAACCAGTTCTCTTCAAAGACAGCCTAATGGTTTGGTGTTACAGGGAGTTCAGGAGGAGGATCTGTTATCGCGAGTCAGGAATTCAATTCGGCAGTCACCTACTCTGTGCCAGACACTGTACTAGGCACTGAGAATACAAAGTCAGCCCCTGCCTTCGGGAAGTTTTCATTCTTCTGGGGAAACAACAGATCTACAGATTTAAAACGAAATACAAAATGCCGAAAAAGTCTGAATGCAAAGGTATTTGCCAACCCCCCCCCCAAAAAAGACAGTGCCAAATGATTGGCTGGTAACCCACCAATACAAAGCAGGGATTTTTCCATAGAAGCGTATTCAGAGACAACCTGTCATCTGTTGCTATCCGGCTTAATCTCTCACAGTGCCTTTCCAGCCAGGTCCCTTCAGACCCCGAGATTCTGTGATTCTGCGTCACGGCCAATAGGAAAACAAAAAAGTCTCCCCTAGGCTGGTCTGGAAGGGCTTCCCTAGCAGCAGATGCTAGCATTTCGCCGTAGCGCCTACCTCTCGATTGCATTGGCAGGCCAGGTCGTAGAAGAGGCTTTAACATCTGCTTTGCCACTGCACCCTAAAGACAGCGGGACTTTTCCATCTGACTCACAGTGGAAACTTTCCGTATGTGTTGTCTCCCCTATTAGAACGTGAACTCCTTTAGAACAGGGGCATTCTTATTTTTCTGTGTGTATACCCAGCTACGCACACAGTAAGCTGCTTAATAAATAAATGCTTTACTCATTCATTCAGGACCCCAGAAATCGACTGACAACTATTTTCTTCAAGGTTCTAGGAGTAACCCTGAAGGGCTGGGGCTAACTCAGAAGTCCCCACCAGTGTGCATCTCATTGATTAACAGCCAAAGGCACTAATTGCCTTTTAGCAACGGTATTTATTAAGGCACTATAGTGAGAACAATTGGTATCAAACATTTGTATTCAGACTAGCAGTACACAATCCCCTTGTACATTCAAGGTTCCTGGGGAGAGTAGGCTCAAAATTTATAGTAAAAGGTGATACTAGCAAATGTGGTAAAGGGGTGCCTGGCTCCTGGGTTGTTTTTCCTCTTCTTTATAGAGTTTACATGACGCTACCTATTGCAAGTGACTGGTACATAGTAGGCTTGAAATAGTTGACTGAATGACTCACTGACTGACTCCCTCCAAGTGTAGCTTCCTGCTGGGGCCTTTGTAGGGTCCCCTTCTCTGCATCACAAGGGCTCTCCATCCTTGAAGGCCACCATCTTTTGGTGACCTTCTCCATCTCTCTGCTAATTCTTTCTCTGTGATTGGCTACTGCTTCCAGCTCTGGCGGACTCTACTACCAACTCTAGTCGCCACTTGGGGAGGGAAGGAGGAAAAAGAGAATGATTTCCTTTCAGAGGCTTGCCTGAAATTCTTCCACCACTAGACTGGTTTGCCAGTGACAAATGCACCTTGTAATTCTGTGAACTGACTTTCTGTTATACAGACTCAAAGGTGTCTTCAAACCTTTCAATCACTTGTGAGCTATTTTCTGTGAGGTGACATCTACCTTTATCCAATGATCAAGGCACCTTATTCCTCTTTAATTAAGGACTTGTTCAAACCTAGATTATAGTTTTAGTTGATGGATTAATTAATTGATGGAGCTGTCAGGGATTTCCGAGGTTACATCAACTGCAGTGGGTGTTTCCCTCCCTTACATCATTTTAGAAAGGTTATTAAACTCTATTCTTAGTTCTGGGGCTCAGGAACAAGGATCACACCTGTATTTATTTCTCTCATGGTATAGCAAGAGGCTGCACTGGTATTTTACAATGGCACACAGAAGGATGTTTTGGGTGCTACCCATGGTCCTGTGAAGCACATAAATGCTCAGAGCCAAGCAGGACCCTACAGGCCATTTGGCCTGAGTGATACCTGAGTAGGAATCCCCTTTACAACAAATAAATCTGACCCTGAACACTCCCAGGGAGGGGAGAGGCATTGCCTTCAGGACCATCACTCACCACTAATTAAGTTTTTCTTGACATCAAGCCTGTCCTCTTTGCAGTTCCCACCTATTCTTCCTTGTTCTTCACTGGGTCCAAGAAGAGAAGAACTAATCCCTCTGACTGCCCTCCAGATATTTGAGGATGACTATTATGCTTCTGGGGTGACTAGGTGGTACACTGGATAGAGCACTGGGCCTGGAGTTGGGAGGATT
This sequence comes from Pseudocheirus occidentalis, assembly GCA_028646575.1. Taxonomy (NCBI): domain Eukaryota; kingdom Metazoa; phylum Chordata; class Mammalia; order Diprotodontia; family Pseudocheiridae; genus Pseudocheirus; species Pseudocheirus occidentalis. The sequence goes on from CM053595.1 coordinate 290,116,600, forward strand.
CACCTTCCTGAAGTCAAACCCAGCCTCAGACACTTCCAGCTGTGTGACCCTGGGAAAGTCACTCAATCCTGTTTGCCTCAGTTTTCTCATCTGTAAAATGAGCTGGAGAAAGACATGAATGGCAAACCACTCCAGTATCTTTGCAAGAAATCCCCAAATAGGGTCATAAAAAGTTGGATACAAAACTACAACATGCCTCCCCCCTGCCCAGTCTTCTCTTTTTCCAGCTAAAAATCCCCAGTCCCTTCACCTACCGTTCATATGACAAAGTCTCAAGGTCCTTTACCATCCTCGGTACCCTCTTTTATATCTCTGCAGATTATCAATGTCCTTGCTAAAATGTGATCCCCAGAGCTTAACACAGCAGTACTCCAGCTGTGCTACTTCCTTCCTTTTTTAAACAGAGGGGGAAGCTAATGATTTAATACATAACATAACCAAAGCTACTTCATAGGAAGGCTTTTTGGGTGACAAAGGAGCTGGTGTAATTTTTCCATCCGCACCCCCATAAAGAGGCTGGAGAGCCTGCTTCTTAAAAGACTTGATGACATGTAATGGAAATTCATCAGAGAGTGCACTCACAGCAACAAGAAGTCCATTACTCAAGATTCCTGGAGCTAATGGCGCAGCTAAATCAGACGGGCACTCGATTTGGAGTAAGGAGACCTGTTATTAGCTTTCAGTTGGCCTTATCTGTAAAAGAGGGATAATATTGCTTATACTGCCTGTGTCCCAGAGGTGCTGCAGGGAAAGCATTTTGTATGAGTTGAATAGCACTGGAGAGAGACAGAGGCAAACACAAGACACAGAGAATGACCACATAGCACCCTTGTCAGTCAATCAATGAACAAGTGGTATCAGGCACCCACTATGTGTTAGGCACTGTGTTAAAGGTTGAAGATACAAAAACAAAAAGGAAATAGAGTCCTCGTCGCAGGGAGCTTTTACTATCCTTGACCAAAAGGGCTGATTGTAACATGCAAACAGATAAATACATACAAGGTAGTTTAATGGAGAAAACATTAACAAGGAAGTTTGGGGAAGGTTTATGGAAAAAGTGGCATCTGAACTGTTCCTTGAAGGAAGATTAGGGTGATGACTGGCAAAGGGAAGGAGGAAGTGCATGGGGGGGGAGGGGAGAGACAGAGAGAAAAAGAGAGACAGAGACACAGAGAAAAAGAAAGACAGAGACAGAGAGAGACAAAAGGGGGGGCGGGGAGGAGAGAGAAACACTGAGACAAAAACTTGCCACAATGCCTTGGAGGAGTGAGGAGTAGATGAGTTTAGTTGGAACTTAAAAAGGCTTAAAAGTGAGATAATATGAAATAAAGCTAGAGAGTAAGTTAAGGTCATCTAGATGGTGGGGACCCTCTGGAAACTGGCCATCATTTCTGTGATTTATTTGGCAACCAGGCTATTTGGTTAATCCCGCCCTCTGAACCTTCTGGATGAACCTTCTCTCCTTATCCAGCACCTCTCTTTTCTGGAAAGCTCAATGCACTGGATGCACCACAGCATCTAATCCATCCCCATAAGCTTGTTATGATTTGATGTGAAGACAAAAAGGTTGGCAGGGAATATTTTTTTCCTTTCTTGATAACTCCAGCACTTAGTACAGTGCCTGGCATACAGAAATTGCTTCATAAATGGTTCTTTTTTTTTTTCATAAATGGTTCTTGACTGATTAACTTAAATGACTGGTCTCCTGTGGACAGATGGAGAGCCAGGGATCCAGAGAAGGGGAGGGGGATTGCTCCAGGTCATCACACTCATGCTGACTGGTGTAGCTGGAGGGGAGGTCCAAGGATGGGGGGGTGGCCCAGAATGAGGAACATATTGGGGGTTAGGATCACCCCAGCAGCTGCTGGATTTATGGGCTCTTTGTAGGAGACAGAACATGCATGGCCCAGCCTCATTCTTCTCTCCTCCCCACCTCCATCCTCCAGCCTAGTTTCTAAAGTAGCAGATCTCAGAGGAGGCTAGTTTTAGGGCAGTGACAATCATCTCATTAATAAATCAAGAAAGCCAGCATTCTGTGCCCCTTGAAATGGTGGGGGGGGGGGAGGAGAGAGAAGGCTGCTGGCTTGAAAAGGTAAATTGATAACCCCTGTGTCTAAGAGACAGGAAGCTCAGAGAACACATCACTGCCCTGGTCTCTGGCTCGATACATCACTATCTCTTCTGAGAAGAAACCTCATAAATCCATTCCCTTCTGGGTGAAAAAAAATCACCTTTTTAGTAGCTTCATTCCATTCCACCCACAGACACACTTACTGGTCTGGGAACATGGACACCCTGAACTCCTCTGTCCAATGAGGAGCCTAAAATGATCCCAATCTTTCCTCATCCAAAGAAAGTTTTGACTTTTCACATGAAGTTAAAAATCACAGAATATTAAAATTGGAAAGGATTTCAAGGGATCCTCTGGGTCCATTTTCATTATTTTACAGAGGAGGAAGCTTAGGGCAAATTTCCCTCCATGGTTAGGTGATGGGCCAGAGTCATGATTTGGACTCACATTTTCTTATACAAAAAATGGTTCACCTGTGTGACCTTGGGCAAGTCACTTAATCCCAATTGCCTTGCCTTTACCCCTCAAAAAAAAAAAGTCCACTACTTCCTGCTAAGCATTTTGGAGAAATCTCTCATGAGCAGTTCACCTACCCAAGCTTATGCCTGATTTGTGACATCCAGGGTGGGATTTCTGGTCAGATCTGGATTAGACTGGATTATGTTTTGGTTGTTGTCCTTGGGGTTGGAAGAGGACCAAAATGGTATCACAATGTCTGGGTCAAGTACAGCTCGTCCAACTAATCAGAACAATGTGAGCTCAGGCTTTACCACAAGCCAGGCACAAACAGCCCACATGAACATTTGGGTGGACATGTCTCTAAATGTGCTCATTTCATGTTTCTTTTCAGCTGCTGCAGTTCTGCTTTGCTCATTGAACCCCGCACCTTCTTTGATACCGGCGCAGCACGTTGGGCAATGCTGTGCCAGTATCTCTAAGGCCCCTTCCCATTTTGAAATGGCATATTTAGTATGTGCTCCCAAAGCCTGCCCCTCCTGGTTTAGCTGGTCAATGGTCAGATTCGTTTCTTAGAGCATCTTAATATGTAATGTGGCTAAGGTTCAGAATGTCTTTTTATTGCATCATTAGGGGAGCGACACACCGGATAGAAAAGAACGCCCAGGAGAGACTCAGATCAGAAGACTGGCTCTTTTACTAAATAGCTTCAGTGACTTGGGTTGGGCAACTCATCTGGGTCTGAGATTCCTCATCCATAAAATGGGAATAAGAATACCTCCTCTGCTCACTTCTCACATCTGTTGTGGATTACAAATTAGATAATGGATCTGGAATTACTTTATAAATTGTATCATGCTATGCAAACATTTTGCATCCTTAATCATAATAACTACTAGCATTTATATAGCATTGTAAGGTTTGCAAAGCACTTGCAAAAGCCCTTACAACAATCCTGGAAGGGAGGTACTTTTATTATCCCAGTTTTACAGATGAGGAAACTGAGGTTCAGAGAGGTCAAGTGACTTGCCCAGGGGCACACTGCAGGTAAGTACCTGAGGCAGGCTTTAAATTCAGGTCTCCTGACTCCAAGTCCAACAGTGTATCTATCCACTTTGCCTCCAAGTTGCCTCAACAGAATTTACTTATTCTATGGAGATGCTTTATTTTTCATATAAATTTAGATTTTATTTATTACTGGACTTAAAAATAAATAAAATGAGCAATTCCACATATACTGTAGTACAGTGGAAAATTGTATATGAAACTATAAATCTCTATTAAAAAGGACTTGCTTTTCGTTTAAGTACATAATATATTCAACATGTAACTTTCAAAATTGTTCTGCTTATCTATGATTCTTTCTGGTCATCCTTCTTTTCTTTTTTATTGCGGGGGGTGGGGGGAGAGGGGAATGTGTGAAAAGACGCTATCCCTAACCACTTATCCTTCCTGTTGTTTCCACAAAAAAAGACAGAGACAGAGACAGAGAATCAAATCTTTATCATGAATATACAAAGATGAACACTTAAAGGAGTTATAACTGCATCTGTATTATTTCATAGTAATCCAGACCTCTCTCTAGCTGTATATAACACATGACACTTCCATAGGCACATGCCTATGGTAATGGGCCACATCTGACATCTGAGAATCCCACTCAGAACTAGCCAGAGGCTTTCCTCAAACTTGAGGGTCTGTGGTGGCTATGGATGAACACAGGTTGCTTCTCTCTCCTTGTCATGGCAGGGCTCCCCACTCCTAAAAAATCTGGAAGTATATATCAGGTAGAGAGTTGGACTGATTGACCTGTAAAGTTCCTTTCAACTCAGAGTCTGGGGCTCTTGTGATTGTCGACAATGATGATTGATGGAACCTGGGGCTAGCAGGCCATCACTCTTTATCCCCCTGAAATGGAGACCCAGGCAATGCCACGCTAGCTCTAATGTGGGAATTAAACTTCAGAGAGGAGAGAGAGCCTTTGTATGGTGCATCCATGGATTTCTGTCAAGCCGTGGCAAGGAGAGCCGCCTAAAAGAAAGCAGATCAAGGGGTCAGGCTATTTGGAGAGCACAGGGCTAATGCTAAATAGTGATCCAGGGGTCTTATGGGATTCTTTTGTCCCTTTTTCTTCTACAGGATCAAGCAATGAGACCCTTTGAATTGTGACTTTAATGACTCCAACCAAGAGGAACATGAAAAGTAGAATAAATGAATTAAAAGCTTAAAAGAAAGGATCTTGAATAAGAACCAACTCCATTAAAGAGAAGAATCCCTAATTCATTGGTGTGGTTTGGGGAAAGTTTCTGCTGCCAGGATGGAAAATTCCAGGCAGTCCTTTCTGGGAGAGGTGTAGAAATGACACGGGACAATTGGCTGCCTTCCTGCTATGATGAGAGGCTGCTGGGGAGGGGAAGGGCAAGAGGAGCAATGGCTCCTTGGGGACCTCAGTGGAGGGAGCCCACAAGTGAGGCCACAAGGTGATTTAGAGAGGCTTAGGACTGTGGCCAATCCCTCTCCCCTCTCTGGTTCTGAAAAAGACCAAGGTCAGTCCTTGGGTCATTGGAGGAGTTTGGCCAGGTGGAAAGAGCCCTGGATTTTTGGAATCAGAAGACATGAGTTTAAGTCCTGTTTTTCCTGGACCTTAGGTCAATCTTCTAGATTGGTTTCCTTATCTATAACATAGGGATTTGAATACTTATAGCATAATATCATGCAGCCAGGTGGCGCCATAGTGGATAGAGCTGCAGGCTATCTTCCAGAGTTCAAATCTGGCCTCAGACACTTACTATCTGTGTGACCCTGGGCAAGTCACTTAACCCTCTTTGCCTTCATTTCCTCATTTGTAAAATGACCTGGAGAAGGAAATTGCAAACCTTTCCAGTATTTCTGCCAAGAAAACCCCAAATAGGGTCATGAAGAGCTGGACAGAACTAAAAACAACTGAAAAAGAACTATACCAGGGTTAGTTAGCTAAGGTTAAGAAGGCCTGGTTTCAAGCTCCACCTGCTATTCATACTGACCATGTGACCCCAGACAAGTCATTTAGTTGGTTTTTTTTTTGCTTTTTTTTTTTGGAGGGCATTTGGGGTTAAGTGACTTGCCCAAGGTCACACGGCTAGTTTTTTGTGTTAAGTGTCTGAGGCCAGATTTGAACTCAGGTACTCCTGACTCCAGGGCCGGTGCTCTATTCACTGCGCCACCTAGCCGCCCCCAGACAAGTCATTTAAGCTCTGAGTGTCCCAGGTAACTCTCCAAAATCTAAAGTTGGCAGCTGGGGGTGCAGTGGATAGAGTACTATGCATGGAGTTAGGAAGACTTGAGTTCAAATCCAGCTTCAGACTCTATGACCTGGGGCAAGTCACTTAACCTCTGTCTCAGTTTACTCAACTGTAATAGGGGGATAATAATATCAGCAACCTCCCAGGGTTATTGTGATACTCACATGAGATAATATTCATAATTGGCACCCTGCTGGCACGTAGTAGGCACTTCATAAATGCTAGCCATTATTACTATTATTGTTTTTTTTTAAATTTATTGACTTGTTTATTTACTTTTAGTTTCTAAGATTCACTTACAGAATCACTTGAGTTTCAGATTGTCTTTCCCCCTTCTACCCCTCCCCCCCATGGTGGTGCACAATCATGGATGGGATCTGCAAATACTTTCACATTATCTTGTTGTATAGAAACATTGTAACCAATGGAGCGAATAATGTGAAAAGAAAAGAGAAAAAAAAAGAAAGAAAAGAAACAAAACCAAACATGGAAGAGAACAATAGCACGTGTTGCTTCAGTCTCCATTTAAACTCTGGTCTTTCTAGATCTTTCTCTGAGTGTAGACATCTCCTCCCATTCTGAGACTTGTAGAGTTATCTTTTAACTGTGCATTGCTGAGAAGAGTCCAGTTTATCAAGGTTGGTCATCACACATATGATGTATTTATGACTATATATAAATTTTTCCTGGTTCTGCTCTTCTCACTCAGCATCAATTCATATAGGCCTCTCCAAGTAAATATGAAATTCATCTCCTTCCCATTTCTTATAGCACAATAATATTCCATTACATTCATATACCACCATTCCCCAATTGATGGGCATCCCCTAAGTTTCCAGTTTTTTGCCACCACAAAGAGGGCTGCAATGAATATTTTTTGTACATATGGGTCCTTTTCCCACTTCTATGATCTCTTTGGTATACAACCCCAAAAGTGGTATTAATGGGTCAAAAGGTATGCAATTATTTATAGCCCTTTGGGCATAGTTCCAGATTGCCCTCCAGAATGGTTGTATCAGTTCACAGCTCCACCAACAATGCAT
>CM053595.1:290123950-290155659 GCA_028646575.1 Pseudocheirus occidentalis
ATTATTTGCATGCCAATATGGAAAAATGATAATAGTAACTTATGAAACTTTTCTTAGTATGAGGATAGGTGAAGGGAATACAAATGGATATATAAGTATACTTACACATATGTCTATATAGGAGGCTATATATGCATATGAATACATATCGGAGCATGTGTATATATGGGTACATAGAGAGCATAGGATCAATTGAATATGAAGGGATGATACTTTAAAAGGCAAATTCTAAGGTGGGAGAGGACTAGAATGAGAGGAGACAGGGAGAGACAAAATGGGGTTGATCATGCCATGTGGAAGAGGCAAGGGACAATTGTTACAACTTTACTTTCATTTACTCTCATTGAATCTGGTTTAGGGAAGAAATGGCACAAACTCTAAACTGGGCATCACGCACACAAGATAGTAGGGGGCATGGGGATGAAAGGAGGGATGACGGAGGGGAAGGCAGGGTCTGGGGGTGGGATGTTGGATGCTCACACTTCAATAAAGGGACAGGGACAGGGTAGAGAACAGAATAAGGGGGGGAGGGATAGGAACACTGTCACAATATGTCCACTATGAAGATGTCCTATATAATCACACCTACACAGCCTGTATTGAATTGGTTGTCCTTCCAGCAGGGGTTGATGACAAGGGAGGAATTGAAAGAATCTATAATTTAAAGTTCTGAAATACCTGCAACTAGGAATTAAGATATACAGGGGCTGGGGTAGGGAGACCCCGCCCTGCCCTACCAGAAAGTAAGAGAGCAGACCAGGGGAGGGGCTATACAGTGGGATTGCTGTTTTGGGGTTGGGGCAGGGGAAAGATGGGGAGAAAACTTGTAATTCAAAAATCTCATGAAAATGAATGATGTAAGCAAGAAATAAATAAAAATTTATTACATAAAATAGTGATTTAGAGCATTTTTTCATATGATTATAGATATCTTTAATTTCTACCTCTGAAAATAGCCTATTTGTATCATTTGACCATTTATCAATTGGAAAAAATCATATATTTTTAAGATTTTTTTTTTTGTCCTTTTGGAGGGGAGAAAGCAAGGCAATCAAAGTTAAGTGACTTGCCCAAGGTCACACAGCTAGTAAGTGTTACGTATCTGGGGCCAAATTTGAACTCACGTCCTCCTGACTCCAGGGCTAGTACTCTATTCACTGTATCATCTAGCTGCCCCATATACAATAATATTAAATGGAGAATCTCTACTTTCAAAGAACTTATATTCACAAAAAAGCCTTATAAGAGATGTAAAAAAAAAATTTAGGACAGTTTGTAAAAGTTAATTACTTCTGGTGCCTAAGGCCATTTCAGTATGGAAGGTTAGTACTGTCAGTTCATTAAATTATCCTCTGAATTTGGGACCATTTTCATGTGCAAAAGATCCCAGAGAATATAAGTCTGATGATTTTAGATAGGCATGTGCTTATTTGTAATGAGAACTTAGCACCTCTAACTGCCTTCTTCTGTCATTTTCCTCTGGTACCAGAGATAGACACTTAGAGAATGTAAATGGACTGGGCTAGGAAGAGGGTTTCCTTTTTTTCTTTTTTGGAAGACAATTGGGGTTAAGTGACTTGCCCAAAGTCACACAGCTAGTAAGTGTGTCAAATGTCTGAGGCTGGATTTGAACTCAGGTCCTACTGCCTTCAGGGTTGGTGCTCTGTTCACTGCATCACCTAGCCGCTCCTGAGGGTTTCCTTTCCCAAGCAATGTTTTTAAATAAAGAAAATGTGTTCTCCATGCTACACTAATTTGTCTCTCTGCTAAGTTTGATATTTTAAAAATGTTTCCTTAATTTATAATAAATTAATTCTTTAATTTAACTCCTTTAAAATGGAGTTTGTATTAATATCCTTAGCACCTAGTTGAGTATCTGGCATGCAGCAGTACATAATAAATGCTTATTGATTGACTTTTGATTTGAATACCTCTAATTTATTATTCTAGTTGTTGGCATTACCTCTCATCTGACCCATCACAAATGCTTTTTACTGCTCCTTTAGGTATTATATATGCATTTGTCTCCCTCATCTCCACAGCTAATTTATGGGCTCCAAGGTAATGTCTTATATTTTTTTCTGTATGCCCTAATGCTGGCCACATTCCTTAAATGTGGCAAATCTGGCAATGTTGTGGCTTAAAATAATTAGTGTCCATCCATCCATTCATTTGTGGTATTCCAATAGAGAGACTTATACTTAGTAGAAACTGGCTTACTGAATTGGAAAATCCATATACATCACGAATAAGAAGGGGTCCCAGATCCAAACTTGGGAATGTTGTTCAAGAATATTTCAGGACTCTTTTAAAGGTGGCCCCATGGTCAAGTGAGCTGTTGTTGGAAATACAAATCTCTCCAGAAAACATCCCTTTGGCTACAAATTTCTTGCATGAGAGTAAGGGTTTTTCACCTGTACCTCAATTACTATTTACTCAGAAGGCCCAGACTTCTCAATTGAATCAATAAATCAATCAAAAGTATAAACTGGGTACAAACAAATTAATTAGGGAGGAGCAAAGTGTTTTGACCATTGGGTGAAGGCAGATGATGCCAAGCAGGAAATTTTTTTGATTGGTTAAAGAGAATTAGTCATGCCCTGAGGAACTGCACAAAACTCAGCAAATCAGAAATCTTGTAGTAAAGCAGTCAGACCATTTTTAGGAGCTTCTAGACTCAGGAAGGAAGGAAACAATTATCACCTCTATGTGCCAAGCACTGTGCTGAGTCCTTTACCAATACTACCTCATTTGATCCTTGCAACAACCTGGGAGGTAGATTCTGTTATTATTCCCATTTTACAGCAAGGCAAACAGAGGCTAAATGACTTGTCCAGGGTTACGCTACTAGTAAATGACTGACGCTAGATTTGAGCTCAAGTCTTTTTCACCCAAGGCCCAGTTCTCTAGCCACTGTACCACCTAGCTGCCTCAGGAGACAGGCAGATCCTTGTATTTGTAATAAAGGGTAGCAAGTGGGGAGCATGCCCAGAGGAATGCTACAGTCTCCCATTAGGCATTGAGCACCTACTCTGTGCCGGCAGCAACTGGAGCCAGTGACAGCATCTCTGAAGCTACAGGAGGTGACGGCATCCTCTGTACCTGAGAGACGCATAGAGGACAAATTCACACACCAAGGAAAGGCAGGTTCAGGACTGTGTAAGAGCATTGACACTCGGATCCCAGCAGAGACCTCCACATAGAAGGAACTTCCAGCCATTTAAGGTCTCTTGGATTGAGCCCATTGTCCCCAGGGATTTTATGTGTACAAGATAAGAATGTGACCCTAGTTTGGGGGTATGTGACTATAACAAATATGCTCCTTATACCACTTTAATCAATACATTTATCTAAAACCTAATTAAGTCAGTGACTGATTAATGATAAAGAGCACACCAGATGGGGGCTCTTGAAATAAAGTACTTGAAATCGCAACCCCTCAGGAGTTATTTACCCTGATGGGAGGAGTGGTTAGTCACTCTTTGGGGACCCAATCTTTCAGGGCTAATGGGAGTTAGAGAAAGAGTCCTGGATGGGGCATTACATTTATAAAAACATTTATAAAATACATTTCTAAAAAGAAAAAGCCAACCTTTTCTTTTCTGAATTTTCTTGGTTTTTTAAAATATAATGACAACACCTGACAGACAGCATGTAGCTTTATATGTACTCTCGTTTTTGTCTCACAACAACCTTGTATAGATAATTACCTTCATTTCACATATGAAATAGCATAGTGTAGTAGATGGAGATATATCTCAGAGCCAGAAAGACATGTTACAAGCCCTGCTTTTGACTAGCTGAGCAGCAGATCCCTCAACCTCTGGGCCCCTAGAACTGCAAGGTAGAGAGCACTTACTGCTTTACATTGGGAGAAAAGGATTCCTTCTTGGGAATTACCTACACCTGTGAGCTCACATGTAGCAACTGAAAAATAAAACAAGGGGAAACTGAGGTTCAAAAAGGGAAGGGATTTGCCCTAAGCCACAAACTAATAAATGTTGGAGGTGGGACTCAAACTTAGGTCTTCCTTACTCCAACTCTAGCATTCTATACAATCCCTGGCACATAGTAGGTTTTTAATAAATGCTTACTGACTCACTGACTATCCTCCTCCCCATCTTTTGCTCTCCTTGAATCTCTTTTTTTTTGTGTTGGGTTGTATTTTGCTATTTTTTTGCCTTTTTTTTGGAGGACAATTGGGGTTAAGTGACTTGCCCAAGATCACACAGCTAGTATTAAGTATCTGAAGCCGGATTTGCACTCAGGTCCTCCGGATTCCAGGGCTGGTGCTCTATTCACTGCGCCACCTAGCTGCCCCTGAATCTCTTTTTGCAAATGAATCTATCAAGGAAACCCTAGATGTGCCCTATATGTGTTTGTGTTCCCAGCCCAGTGGCTTACATGATAGATGCTTAATAAATATTGATGGCGCTTGAAATTGAGTAGTTGTCCCCAGGTCATGCTTGTGACAAGCCAATGTCTCCATGATTATTCATAATTTTCTGATTTCTTTTTCCAGGTGTGCCACATCTTAAGGAGATTTCTCACTTATACAGAGCTTAGCTTTGTAATAGTCTCAGGCTATTACACAGAATGACACTGAATCCACTTTCTAATGTGGAAAGGCAAAAGGAGTTAATGACCGAGGGAGATGTTGTCCCAATTTAGTTTCTGAATTAAAAAAACAATAATAATATTTTTTTTAACTTTACTACCTCTCTTAGTAACTGAGAGTCATAGACGATGTGTTTGTGTTGAGGGGAGAAGCTTCTCTGGGCTTCATTAACCTCATCTATAAAATGATGGGGTGGGAGCAGATGGCCTGTACGGTCCCTTCCCATGCCAGCTCTAAAAATCAGAAGGAAATTAGAGGTCAAGTGAAATCCTTTCATTTTACAAACCAGGAAACGGAGGGCTGGATAGACAATGACTTGCTTAAGGCTTCACAGATAGTAAGTGCCAGAGACAGTTTGGATTCTAAATCGTGTCTTCTTTCCCAATATACCCCTCCATGTGCTGGGAATATAACAAGATAATGGGGGAAAAAAAAGAAACTTCTCTCTTAACCAACCCTTAATTGGCAAGGCCTGGCTCATTCCCAGAGTCCCCTTGGCCACTGTCTACTGAGCCCCAACTATTCCACTGCTTCATCTCTTTTCCCTTATTCCCTGGGCACTTTGGTTGGAAACCCAGCCCTCCCCAACATTTGAAAAGAAACTCTTGAAAGTCTGGTTTGCAAAAGCAAGAACCCCCATTTTAGAGGACTCCCAATTTTTTCTCTCCTTTCAATTTCCCAACAAGGAATAGTGGAGAACTAACTCTCAGCCGGTTGGCCAAAGCCAGTGTCTTTCTTTCCCCTTTCAAGCACTTCCATCCAAGAGCCAATAAACAATGTGAGGGACCCAGGCAGTGGGCGTAGACATGCCGTGGAGCAGATCTTTGGTTTTTTTTTCTTTTTTCTTTTTACAAATGAATCCTCATCAGTTCTCTTAAATTATTTACTTCATTGGCATTGCATCTCCTTTCAAAGATGCTCGACACAGGCCATGCTTATTACAGACAAGAGCGCCACCTGCTGAGAGAAAACATTATTGTAAAAGCTAAGAGCCCAGACCAACAGTATCTGCTAAATTCAAGGCATGTCCTAGGTTCTGGGAATACAACTAAATAGGCTCTGCTCTCAAGTGTCTTGTATTCTGATGGGAAAGAGAATATATAACTCATAACACTAAGTCATTTGAGGAGGGAACGTCATTAAAACTGGGGATGGGGGTTTGGGTGGGGTTTCATTGAGAAGAATGAGAGATGAAAAGGGACTGCATTCTAGACACCGGGCATGGTCTGGGCAAATATTTGGAGACACAAAATGAAAAACTACATTCAGGGAATAACTGTTGTTATTATAAACTGGCTACTTTGGTTGGAATCGGGTTGGAGCAAAACTGGTTCTTAAATATTCAGTGTGAGCATTTACACATTGGAATTTGGCAAATGTGATAAATCAGGCTTTGATTTATTGTTTTATGGTTTGTTTAGACTTAATAAAATGATGGTGAAAATGTCATTAATACAGATTAAACTTAAAAGTGTGTCATTTGTGTTTTTTTCCTGAAGAGTTGGATGTTAAACATTTACCAGCACACCCTGGTTAGAATGTGGAATTTATGAAGAGGAGTATCCTCAAATAAAATTGGAAAAGGTAGAATGGAGCCCTGTTGAGGAGAGTTTTAAATATCAGACTGAAGAATTTGTTTTTTATCCTTTGGGTAATAGGGAGCCAGCGAAGATTCCCTAAGCCACAGAATGGTTCAGATCTATATATTAGGAAGATTACTTTGGATGCTATGTGGATAATGGATTGGAAAGGGGAGGAAGGTCCAATAACTACTACAAAAGAACAGAAAAGAAGCAATGCGGGCCTGAACTAGGGTGTGAATAGAGAAAAGAAAATGGATATAGGAAAGTTGTGAAGGTGAAATTAGCAAGACTTAGCAACTGATTAGATATTGGGAGGGAAGAGTCAAGGATGCCTCCTGAATTATAAAACTGGGCAAAAGAAATTTGCTCCTCTGGAACTTTGCTCAAAGGGCTATAAATAATTGCATAGGGCGGCTAGGTGGCGCAGTGAATAGAGCACCGGCCCTGGAGTCAGGAGTACCTGAGTTCAAATCCGGCCTCAGACACTTAACACAAAAAACTAGCCGTGTGACCTTGGGCAAGTCACTTAACCCCAACTGTCCTCCAAAAAAAAAAAAGAAAAAAGAAAAAAAAGAGTCTAAAAAAAATAATAATTGCATACCCTTTGGCCCAGTAATACCACTTCTGGGGTTGTATCCCAAAGAGATCATAGGAGTGAGAGGAAGACCCATATGTACAAAGATATTTATTGCAACTCTCTTTGTGGTGGCAAAAAACTGGGAATTAAGGGGATGCCCATCAATTGGGGAATGGATAAACAAGTTGTGGGATATGAATGTGATGGAATACTATTGTGCTATAAGAAATGGGGAGGAGATGGACTTCATAATTACCTCGAAAGGCTTATACAAACTGAGGCTAAGTGAGAAGAACAGAACCAGGAAAAATTTTGTACATAATCACAGACACATCGTATGTGTGACGAGCAACTTTGAAAAGCTGGACTCTTCTCAGCAACGCACAGGTATAAGACAACTCTACAAGTCTCAGGATAGAAGGAGATGTCTACATTCAGAGGAAGATCTAGAAAGAACAGAGTTTAAATGGAGACTGAAGCAATATACATGCTATTGCTTTTTTCCATGTTTGGTTTTGTCTCTTCTTCCCCAGTGTTCACTCCATCGGTTACAACCCTTCTATACAACCAGACTAATGTCCAGTGTGAAAGTATTTGCAGACCCTATACTTGATTGCATGCAGCCATGGGTGGGGTAGGGGGAGAAAGGGAGAGGAGAAAATCTGAAACTCAAGGGATTGCAGAACTGAATCTTGTAAACTAAAAGTAAAAAAAAAAAAAACAAATCAATTAATTAAAAAAAAAAGAAATTTGCTCAATCATGTACAATTCTTTATGACCCTGTTTAGGGTTTCCTTGGCAAAAATACTACAGTGATTTGCCGTTTCCCTCTCCATCTCATTTTACAGATGAGGAAACCAAGGCAAACAGGATTAAATGACTTGCCCAGGGTCACACAACTAATAAGTATCTGAGGCTGGATTTGAACTCAGGAAGATGGGTCTTCCTAATTCCAAGCTCAGTGCTCTATCTGTATTTATACCCAGCTGTCCTGAAAAAGAAATGTGGAAGTTGAAGATACCTGTTTTTGGAGAAACACAGTCACATTTTAGACATGTTGAGTGTGAGAGCAGTGACATGGACGATAGAGAAATGTGGGTTAGATATTTGAAGACAAGACATGACAGATGGTTAGCCTAAACCTCCCACTTAGCCCTAGTTTCTGCTTCCTGATCTCCTAGCCATTCTTTAAGGTCTAGGTTAAGATGCTTCCCCTTAGGTGAAAGAAATAACTTTTCCATAACCTGCATTCATAGCATTGTATACTCCTCTTAGGTGCTTATATTCTGATTTCTACTTGAGCTAGCTGTTTCTACTTCTTATCTCGTCTGCCCAAGATTAGTAATAAGTTAAGTGTAAGACTTGCCAAGTGTTTTATGCAATCTCACCTAATCTTCATATCCACCCTGTGAAGGAGGTAAGACAGGTACTATTTTACAGGTAAACTAAAGCTTAGCGAGGTGAATGAAGCAACTTTGCCCAGGGTCACACAGCTCCTAAGTGTCAGAGGTGGGATCTGAATCTGGTTCTATGATGATTACAGCTGTAGGGACCTTCACAGTCATCTGGTCCAAGCCCATCATTCTACAGATGAGAACACAGGGCTCAGAGAATTTAAGGGACTTGACCAAGGTCACACGTGGTAAGCAGTAGAGTTGGGATTTGAACTCAGGTCCTTAGTATCCAAACCCAGTACGCTTTCCACTGAACCACACTGCCTAAAGTGTTTATTCTGACTTCAGAGTCTCCTTTTCTTTCCATTCTAACACTAACTTTGTCTTCACTGACAAAGACCATGCCTTATTTAATTTTATATATGTACTGCCTAGCCATAATACATAGCAGGTATTTAAATCAAATGAAGGAATGAAAGAATGACCTTTAGAGCTATGATACACCATTGGCCTTCAAGTTTAAAGATGCTCCTGTTGACCAAAAAGTAATGCTTGATTAACCTAGAACACCGCTGTGGGGTGAAGGCTGAATGAGTAATTCCGTTCAAGTAAATAAATACACTTTTTCTGTATTACGACTCCCTTGCAATTAAAATGATTTGACCAGTTTGCATGGGGCTTTTCAGGTTTCATGCTGAGTGGGCAATGCAGGAGCTTGGGATTGCCTCAACAACCTTGCTTTACTAAACAACCTCCTTTTGGGGCTCCTCCTCACAGGTCTACTTTACCCAATTTGCATTGCAGGGATTATCAACTCACTGCTCCCCAGCTAAGTGGATTCCATTATATGTTTTTAGAAAATTCTTGAGTCTATTGGTGCTAAGATTAGTTTGCTTGTAGGTTTTACTGAAAACATGGTCCAAGACATTACTCTAAATACTACCTTACATTCACACATTAAATTGGATGATCAGTTGCTTTACCCGCCCTTAGTCTGGTCTGGAATATGTTGGGATGTGATGGGAATCTTTACTTCAGGACCAATGAAGGCTCTTGATGTAAGAATGGCTTTTGGGTAAGACTAATGGAAAGTACAAGATCCTTGGAAAGATTTCCTTGGTCCTTTATACCTGAAAGTATGCTGGAGCCTCACCCATAGTTCTGGAATCAAGTATTACAAGCCTTGTTAGCCCTGACCCAGCTGGAGCCAGTGCCTGTAGCATCAGCATAGAAAAGATTTTCTCCCTCTGAACTTGTTTATTCAAAGTAAAAAAACATTGAGGTCTTGAAAAAAAAAAGCAAAAAAAAGATTCCTCTTTTCTGATCTGAGAATAAGCCACATAGATGACATTTAAGTCTAGTATATTTACTCAGTCAATCATCAGTCAGACAATAAACATTTATTAAATACCCAAATGTGCCAGGAGGCAGGTAGGTGGCACCATCGTGCATAGCGTGCTGGGCCTGAAGTGGAGAAGACATCTTCCTGAGATCAAATGCAGCCTCAGGCACTTAGTAGTTGTGTGACCCTAGATAAGTCACTTAACCTGTTTGCCTCAGTTCCTTCATCTGTGAAATGAGCTGGAGAAGGAAATGGCAAATCACTGTAGTATCTCTGCCCCAAAAACCCCACATGGAGTCATGAAGAGTTGGATACCCATTTTAGGAGACCCCATCTGCAGATAAACATTTGTTAATGCTAATTATGGATGGATCTTATCTGCTGTTTAAAACAGATGGGAAGCATGCATTTTAAAATTCAGATTTCTCATTGATTTAGGTTTTATTGTGCTTACAGACATACAAATAAGCAAATAAAGGCCAGTCTTTTTTTTTTTTAACACTAGTATTCTATTCCCATGTTGCTTGTATGACTGTGAGTCCTGTGATACCATAGTCTCTGAAAGAGTCACGTTGTAAACAGAGGCAGAACTAGGAATTTTTTTACCTGGGAGGTGGGAGAAGTGCCTTCAGGTATGTTGGAGTGACAGGGATGCTGGGACAATCTCATGGGGAGCAGGAGGGAGGAATTTATCCCTTTGGATCATATGGTGGCTTCCAATACACGTTTATTGAGTCCCTACTACAAGCCAAGTGCTAGAGATGTAAGTGCAGAGAATGAAACAATCCCTAGTTATGAAGAGCTTATGTTCTACACAAATGTATGTATTTATAATGTGTGTATACATATGTATATAAATGTATACAGAATATATACATATAATACATAATATATAAAAACATACACATATAAATAAACACATAATAACATATAAACAAATACATATTAATGTATGTGACATGTTGTATATAACATACACTTTATATATACACATAAGTAAATATAAATATTTACATATATACACATATATACATATATATATATATATATGTACAATGTCAAACCTTTGGACACTACTTGGGGCACTCTTTCTCACTCAATAGATAGTATTCAGGAAAGTTGTGAACCTAAACATGATATCCCTTAGACTAGTTATATTTAGGGGAGAAGAGAAATATAATTCTCTTCTGATGCCCTTTCTCTGAGGAGAGCAGAGCAGGCCAAGCTAGTAGCCTCAGTCTCATGCTCCCTTCCAGGCAATCATCAAAGTCTCTCTTGGAGAGGGGGTGGTCAGTGTGCCATAATTATCTATTCAGGCTCCATTTAGATGTAGACATGTAGACATACGTCTACCCAACCTACGTATAGCCTACATTTGTTTCAAGCTTCCGTTACAATAATGGAATGAATATTTTGTGCATTTCTTCTTACTAGATTGTTCAAATACAACCAATTCAGCAGAATTTCACTTGACAATTTCTGCATCAATGATCACACTTTACACAAATAATCTGAAATAATTTTCAGCACTAAAAGGTTGAGAATTCTGCCAAATAATAGCCCCTCCCTAATCCAGGGATCCTTACCCAGTAAATTAGATCTAAGAGCTTTTAGCCCACTTTAAGGAGAATATTGGTGCTACACACCATTTCCAAAAACACCCTTTGGGATTTACAAGTGATGAAAAATGTCGTCATCTTCCCTTTCCCACTCATGAATTCCATTTTCAAGCTCACCTTCTCCAGATCATCCCAAATTTTTAAAAAAATTTAAGTATTCAGGGTGTCTAAAATTTTTAATATTTTAAGTATTTAAGATGGATCCTTTTACAAAAGTAAATACAAAGGGAGCAGGGGCCTATTCCATAGCATCAGGAAAGGAGCAGAAGTCTCCAGTTGTCAAAGGCAAGAGGGCCCTTTGCCATGGTAACATGGTAACAAAGGTCACTAACTCCACTCTTCGTTTGAGTATTTATTACTAAGTCCCCACTTTATAAAGTCATATGTGAGTCTCAAGGTTATTTCACAGCCTGGATGAAAGCTGCCAGGAGTAACATAGGCATTTTGGTAATCTAAATCCAAGTAGGAGGAAGGACAAGGAGACTTATTGTTGGGAGGCTAGAGGGCTGGAATTAGTGAAGGTGGGAGAAAAAAGGGTTGTGATAACTATCTGAGGGTCCCTTTTCTGTACTAAGCAGGGCTGAAAAGGGTTAAAAATATGTTGATTGGCCCCAAATCTAGGGCCATCTTACAAGAGTGTGAAAGGATTGCCTTATGAAAGAAGGAGCTACAATAGATTTCAGCTCCAACAAGAATTTTCTTCACAATGGAAAAGAGGAAGTACAATCAGACCCAGTGCAGTCTATGAGGACTACAGAATAGCGGGTGCCAGCTCAGAGAGCAGCTTGGTGGAGAGGTGACTTTGGTGATTGAGCCAAGCATCTGGGAAGTACAGCCAGTTGCTAGGAGACAGAGTTCTTAGTGATATCAGTGCAACCCTGAAGGCACCAGTTGTCTGGGTGGTGTTCCATCAGCATAGGAATCTGTTGGAGATTAGACCTGTGTGTGTGTGTGTGTGTGTGTGTGTGTGTGTGTGTGTGTGTGTGATATGTTGTAGGACAGTGGTTTTACTCATTGATTTTTTCCTCATTATTTACTTTTGTATTCTGCCCTAGTTAAATGTTTTGCTATTTGAATTATGGCTCCTTTTTCTTATGTGCTGGTTGAGAAGGCACTGGATAGGGACTCAAAAATTATATTTTTATGACTGTGTCTGCCCTAAAGGTCCAACACTGAGCCTTGGATAGAGAACTCTAGAGTCCTTTGGCACCCATGACAGACTAAAGTAAACACTACATTTTAGGAACACATTTATTGTATAAAGTAGGGATACTCTTGGATTTGGGGTACTGCAAAACTACCAAGTGAAATGCCAATTTCCTAGTATGGTATAGTGGTATAGTGAGATGGACCTTGATTTTGGAGTCAGAGGATGTGGCATCAGCTCTAAGCACTGTACTATACTCTCTGTTTGACCTTGAACTACACCTTAGCTTCTTTAAGACACCCCCTCCCCTTTTCTTCATTGGTAAAATGCTTAAATTAAGTAATTGCTCAGGTTCCTTCTGGCTCTAAATTTTTTTTATTCTAAATCATTTAAAGAATCAGTTTGTTGTTGTCATGGAAAGGGGGACAGTTCATCAGTTTTCACTGCCCTAATCAATTTACCTTATCAGCTTACAAAACATATCTTGGATTTCCAGGAAGAGGAGAAATTGCAGGAGACCACACCTTCCACCCCAAAATAACAGCAACAGGAATGTAAAAGAAAATTGTTGTTGGGTTTTTTTTAAATAAGAAAACACTTTGAGAAAGAAAAAAAGAACTCACAGGATACCAATGTGAGTCAATCCCAAAGCAACAAATTAAAGGAAAAGCCCAACACAATGAAAAAGTTTTATAGATTAAGTGGAGACAGAAATGCCAAAAGAAAAATAGATTGCAACAACAGCAAAAGAGGCACTAGAAATGAAACTAGAATGTCCTTAGGATACAATAAAATGGAAAATGGATGCAATACAGAAGATGAAATTGAAAAAAGTCTTAGATTAAAATAAAGTAACTGGGTGAATCTAAGAAATCTTAGTGTGAGGACAATGAAGTGCAAGGTTGGGAATACAGTACTTCCAGAATCTGTGCTTTCCTCAGTGCATGCATACCCCTGAGCCTCTCTAAATGTCCTGGCTTGGTTCTCAAATGATAGACACACATCCGTACTAGAGGCAGAGCTAAAGCTCTTCCAACACAATAAGGTTTGCAAGCTTGAGCTTGAGTTGTGCTTATGTCAGGGTTGCCTCTGTGCCAGGATGAAGCACTGGAGTAGGACTTGACTACATACACCTCTGGGAAATGGAAAGAAAAGGAAACAAAGAGAGTCAATGAAAAAGAGCTTTATGTTTCTAGACAATAAAGTGGTGGGGATAAAAGAGAATGCAGAAATGCAAGTCTGAAGTATGACATGCCTGGAAGCTGAACAAGCAAATAAGATGAAACAGGAGGATCTGAGTTCAAATCCAACTTCAGACTTGACACTTACTAGCTGCGTGACCTTGGGTAAGTCACTTAACCCCAATTGCCCTGCCTTCTCCCTTCCAAAGAGAGAAACAAAGAAAGAAAGAAAGAAAGAAAGAAAGAAAGAAAGAAAGAAAGAAAGAAAGAAACAGGATGACAGAGTAAGGATATCAAATGGAAAAAATTGTTTGGCTTGACAAAAATTGTTAAGAAGAGAATTTGATTAGGGAAGGTTCCCCAGAAATTTTTATGAAGTGAAATAGGACTGTTATCAATAGAATTCACAGGGCTAAACTCTATTCAATTCAGCATTGTCAGACTTCAAGATTACAATAATAACAAGATGATTTTACAAGGTTAAAAAGAAAATAAATATACAATCTCTTCCCCCCAGAAATCAAACTGTCTACAACTTTCCCACCAAAGTGAGGAGAGACAAAGGTGGAATGCGCCAAAAATTGAGATATAAAACTTGATCCTGATATCAGTTACTCAGAAGAAAAATAATGCATAATTTTTGAAGATGAAAGATAGGCCATTTAAGAATTACATGAGGTTACAGAAGGCAGCTAGATTGCTTAGTGGTTAGAGCACTGGGCCTGGCATCATGAAGAGCTGAGTTCAAATGTGGTCTCAGACACTAACTATGTGACCCTGGACAAGTCACTTAATCTCTGTCTTAATCTACTGAATAAAAAAATGTCAAATCACTCCAATATCTTTGCTAAGAAAACCCCATGGACAATACTGGCATGGTATGGTCCACTGGGTCAGGAAGAATCAGATGTGACTGAACAACAAGTGGGCAGAGACAATTTTAAGGTAGCTTTTGATACACAAAACCAGTAATAACACAGAGCTTGTGATACATCATCAAGATAGGATTTGTGGGATGAACTAGCTGGTACCTCAGTAGACAAATAACAGGAGAACAGCAGCAGGTTTGTTTTGATTTTTAACTGAACAAAGCAAATAGAAAAAAATCAAGTATCAGAGAAAAAAGAACAAAACAAAGAGAGGACAGGAAGAATCTCAGAACTACACTCCTATCTCAAATATGATGTGAGGGGAAACTAGAAAACTTACCAAGTAAACACAATATAATACAGAAACAACTCAGTATTATGTGAATATGTATGTGTGTGCATGTATGTACAGGTGTGTGCATGTATGTACGGGTGTGTGCATGCTAAGGTGGGGACAAGATTGATGTTAGTAAAATAAGGAAGATTGTATTCCCTTCTTGCAAAAGAAGTAATTTAACAAAATGTGGTGGAAAGTTAGACAAAATAGATGACATTTATTATATACAATAAAAGGATTTTTTTTTTGCAAGGATGTACAGGAACCAGCTTATACTGATTCACAAGACCTACTATTACATTTTCAGTGGAAGTATTTACAGGGAAGAAATGGGCAAATGCTACAAATCAGGGCTTGATTTATTGTTTCATTGGCTTTGAGAGTTAAGAAAGTAATGGGGGAAATGTTAATGATGCAGATTAAACTGAAAAGTGTGTCATTGGTCCATTTTTGTGCCCCTCCCCAGTAGGTTGTTAAACATTTACCAGTGCACCCCTGATTGTATGTGCTAAAAAGTAATGAATCCTGAAAATGAGGAAAGGAAAGGAAACCTTGATTACAAACTTTTCTGATAAGCCTGATTGCCAAAATCTATAAGGAATGGGCATAAATTTGCGAGAGTAAGTTACATGTCACAAATGGTTAAAGTATATGAAAAGGCAGCTCTCAAAAGAATATACATTTTTCTTTCACAACATGGCTAATACGGAAATATGTTTTGCATGACTGCACATGTACAATCTATATTAAACTATAGAGGAGGGAGGGAAGGAGAATTTGGAACTCGAAATTTTAAAAACTGTCATTACATGTAATTGGAAAATATAAAACTTTTAGCAACAATGAAAAAAGAAAGAACACATAATCAATAACCACCAGAATAAGTGTTGAAACTCACTAATAATCAGAGAAATGCACATTTTCAAAACTCTGAGATACTGCCTTATATCCATTAAGTTGTCAGAAAGTATTGATAACAATGTTGAATGTTGGCAAGAGTATGAAGAAGTAGGCATTCTTATTATGCCACAAAGGCAGCTGTGAATTAGACCAAGACTGGTCATTTAAGTCACATCTCTTGGCTTTGATTGAAAAGTCTTCTCGTTATGTAGTCACTGAATATCTGGTTTTCCTACTTCTGCTTTCTTTACTCTATTATTAGCTCATACCAACTATGCTATGTTTCTCTGAATTCCTCATATTGCTAATTTCTCATGGTGAAATAATATTCCATTACATTCATACATCACAATTTATTCTGTAATTCTCCAAGCCAGTGGGAGGGGGGCAGATTTTTCTGCTAATTCTATCAACTTCTTGGCTTGTTCTACATATTCTGTCTTGACTATAGTTACATCCATACCAGATAAGTGTAAAACTGGAGCATTATTCTTTTCAAAAAGATTTCTGGCTTTTCCTTTGCAAGCTGCAGGGTTGAGAAAGGCAGCTGCCTTTGTCACTTGGGCATTGGAAAAAGTGAGTTGATTTCCAAATACCTGGGTCTCTTGACAGGCTACTCTCTTTAGCAGGTTAGGTCTCTAGTGGGTTGGGGTGTTTTGTTTTGGTTTGGTTTTGCTATTGCAAAAAATCCTGTTGTTCGTATTTGGTTTTTATGGGACCTTCCTTTCTGTCTTTGAACTCGTTGGGTTATTGTTGGTCTTCCATTTTCAGAAAGGACCAGGGACATCATGGGGTGATGTCTCAACTCCTGCATGAATTGGATGTAAGTGAGACAGGGCTGCACAAAATCGCCTCCTCATTCTCTCTTCCAGAGTCATCAAAGTCCAACAGCAAGACAGGAGTTGGGACAACTGGCGATGGCCTGGGCTGCAGTGGATGACCTTGGTGGTGTCAATGTCTGACCAAGCTCTAGGAGCTTCACAGTGCTTGCTCCAGCTGCCTTCATGGCTATTGGGGCAAATGCTCACCAACTAGATCTCTGTGTCAGAGAGTAATAAATGCAGTAACTTTTCTTACAAAGTTCCAAATTATTTTCCAAAATTAATTTTGGATTTTAAATCACCTTGAAAAAGCAAGAAATGCTATAGATCAGTGGTTCTCAACCTTCCTAATGCCACGACCCTTTAATGCAGTTCCTCATGTTGTGGTGACTCCCAACCATAAAATTATTTTCGTTGCTCCTTCATAACTGTAATTTTGCTACTGTTATGAATTGTAATGTAAATATCTGACATGCAGGATGTATTTTCATTGTTACAAATTGAACATAACCTACGGGTTGAGAACTGCTGCTCTAGATCCTTATTTTAGAGCTAGAAAGGACCTCAGAGTCTATGTAGTCCAAAGCTCTTATTTTGCAGACGGGGAAGCTGAGACCCAAAGAGACTAAGTAAGTGGCCTAGGATCACATAGGTAATATGCATCAGAGGTGGCATTTGAAGCCAGATCTTCTGATTTTAAAGCTAATGCCCTTTCCATTACACCGCAGTATCTATACAAAGTGAGCTAGAAATATACTTTCAATCATAATTGGTTGAAACTGTCTTTTCAGCACATAATGAAAAATCAGATACATTTCAAGAGTATGTTATTTTATAAGTTATCATTAGCTTCACAAAGTAGTATTCCTAAGGTAAAAAACAATTAAGAGAACAGACAACTCAGTGAATGATTACAATTTAGATCTCTTTTCATTAAAGTTAGCTTATTAGCTCCCTGTACTGAACCATATGGCAAGTCTGGTCTCTTTTGTGTTTCTGGCCTTGAAGTTAATACATTGAAATCAGTCCGTCAGTCAATCAGCAAACACTTATTAAGCCCCTATTGTTGCCAGGGGGCATTCTTGGCACCAGGAATACATATATAAAGAAAAAAATATTCCCTACTCTCCAGAGGTTTTTATTCTTTTGGGGAGATCACAAGCACTCATAGAACTTTATACAAAATCAATATAAGTACAAAGTGATGGGATTGACCAATGAGAACCCACTCCTTACAGCATGCTCAGATTTGCCTTTCTCCATTGGTTTATATATAGCAGAGATGTCAAACATACAATATTCCTAAGTGCAACCTGAATTAGATTAAAACATAATTGTGAAATATTTAACAAAATAGATAAAAATACAATCAAACATAGATGGCGTTACATTTTACTGTTTCTTTTTTAATTTAATATTTCGTTTTTCCCCAATGACATGTAAAAACAAATTTGACTTTTTTTCTTCAAAATTTGAGTTTCAAGTTCTTTCCCTCCTCTCTCCCTCATTGAAAAGGCAAGAAACCTGGCATAGGTTATACATGTTCAGTTAGATAACATTGCATTTTACAACTACAGCTGGGATCCTTATGTACAGATTAGCAGCTTCCATTCCTATTTGGGTCTGACCCCATTAATCTCTGGAGCATAAGCAGATATTCCCTGTCTGGTTAGGATCCAGCATGTGGAACTTTGGCAGTCTTCTTCCAAATATGTTGGATTGTATTGGGATGGAGGAAAGTCTTCTAATCACCTGTGTAGTCAGTAGAATCAATGACTCCATAAGGACCAAGCTAAAGTTGAGTTTGCCTATAAAGGGATGACCTGCCAGTCCCTCAATCTCTTTTCCTTCCTGGTGGCATGAGGTAAGAACTGTTGTAAGCCGGTGGGTGAGGCAATGGAGTTAAGTTGTGTTCTCCCTCCCAGATGTCATGTGTTTACGAACCTTTCTTGGTGTCTTCTTCATTACAGTTGGGTTTTTTTCCTTTTGTAGCCCCAGCACTTAGCACCATGCCTGGACAATAGCAGTTGCTTAGATTGTATCCATGTGAGTTTCTCCTCCCTAGACTCACATCGGAATTTGTCTATTACTTTGTAGTTGGTCTTCTTGAGGTGCCGGGACTACAAAATGCAGCCAGTCAGTGTGGAGCCTTCCTGAACTCAGTTTGCTGCTCAACCCATACTCAAAGTCTTTCCAGCACGGTACCACTTGTCTGATCTCAGACTTTGCTGTGTCAGGCTTTAAGAAGCCAAGGTCACCAGGCACAATGAGGTCCTGGCATGAGGATTTTCAGTGGGGGGATTCCATGCAAAGACAATAATAGCTAGTAACTATATCACACTTTAAGGTTTGCAAAAAGCTTTACAAATATTATCTCATTTGACCCTCACAACAGCTCTTTATTATCCCCATTTTTCAGATGAGAAGATTGATATTAAATCCCCTGTTCAAGTTCTGGCCAGATTTGAGTTCAAGTTTTCCCTACTCCAGGTTCTCTCTATCTATTGTGCCATCTAGCTGCCTATTTCCCTTTGTGGGCATGCGGGGGTGGGGGAGCTGAGTAGATAACAGAGTAGATAGGTACTTCATGCATGCCTGATTAGTTTAGTTAAGCTGAGTATGTATCACATTACAATAAAGCCCAGTAGGTGTGTGTGCATACATGTATTGGCTTTGGAGCTTGGAATGGCTTTCCTTTTGTTTCTAGCTGCATTTTGTGAGCCTGGGAATTTAAACCTGCCTGCCATGCCTGGCCAGCTCTCATGTCCCATTTCAACCATGAATAAGAACCATCTGTTCCTCTCCCTTCTCAGTGCCGAGGTATACAACCCCTTCTTATTCTTTTTATTTTTTTGCATCCTGTCCTATTTTCTGGCCTTATATTGTTTCCACCTATTCTCTTTCAGCATATTGCCTAAAAGCAAATAGTAGCTGACATTTCTAGAGCTTTGTGAAAGCATTTGTAGACACATCGCCTCATCAGAGCTTCACAGCACAATACAAATATCCTGGTTCCCCATTTCACAGATGAGTTAACTGGGGTTCAGAGAGGTGGAATGATTTTATCATAGCTATGTTAAAGGGGGAATTCAAGCCAATTTCTCTCTCAACTTCAAAACTGGCCCATTTTCCCATCTTAACAGGTTAAGAGTCCCAAAGAAAGGAAAGAGAAAGAATCAGCAGGGAATGGCAACATTAGACAGGACTCCTGCACCAATATTGGCCAAACTACTTTATAGTTCCTAAATATCAGTGCATTTTGGAATAAATAATAACAACAGATAACATCAACACTTTGCAAATATAATGTTGTTTTACCCTCGCAAACACCATGGGAGTTAAGAGGGAAAAATTCATATTATGTGACTGCAAATTGTAGCTCAGAAATAAGTTTTTCTTCATGGCAAACTTTGCCTTCATCTCCTTATTTCCTTATTCAATGCCTATGTTTTCTATATACCAGTGCAGCTGGTTTTAAAACAGCTTTACTTCAAAATGAGGTTTTCCTGTGAATGACTGGTCCATACTGTGTTCTCACAGTTGGCCAAAAGGCGTCACTAGAGAGTTCCCCAAAGCTGCTGTCCATTGTACTTGGGTGGTTCTGGGCGAAGTTAGTTTTGTGTCAGGTCAAGAAATTTTTGTTGTTGTTGTTGTTGTTATTGCAAGAAAGAATCAAATGGCATCACTTTTCAGAGTCTACACCAGCTAAAATAAGCCACATGAATGAATGCCTTCAAATGTTAAATGCTAATGTTTGATGACATTCGGAATAATGATTATAATCGGTTAGTCAGCAAACATTTTTTTATTAGGTGCCTGGTATGTACAATGTATTTACCTAGGCATTTCAGGTCATACTATATTTATCAGCATGCCCTGTTTAATTGTTCTATGCATAATTGTAGGTTCGATAGCTAATAATTGTGCTTGAAAATGATTAGTGACTAAGATGTCAAATTATTAGCTGCAATAATCCTCCGTGGTTGTGATGGTGATGGTGGTGATGGTGATTGATCTTGGTGGTGATGGTGGGGGTGGTGATTCCAACTGTTCCTATGGTAAAAATCTAGAATGGTTAGAAGACTGGGGAATTGAGGCTAATGAAATTTTCATTTTGTGAAGGCTTACTTCAAGTTGCCTCCAGCAACTTCCTTCTTATACTACTCCTCCCAATACCAATACGTGACAATGAGGGCAGTGATTTAAGTATAGTCATTTACACATTTAGGTCAACACTATTGCAAAATTTAAAAAAATAAACATAGGCAAAGATAACAAAGCTATGACTTGACTTCATGAACATAATACTCTAACCACTGGAATTATGAGTCATTTTATTATTGTGATCTTTGGGAAGAAAGCAAGAACAAAAAGGGGCATTCTAGAAAGGAAATGTGGTCTCCATCAGCTTTCTTTTTAGGTATTTCTTTTGTAGTTCATGCTGGGAGTAGTAGATATGGTCTTATGCACAATTAAGCCCCAGAAATCCAGTTGCCATAGAGACAGAGAACAACTGTGATGTAACTATTACTGTTTAAGATCATTAGTTAGTTAAAACTGACCTTTAAAACTTAATCAGCATTCTTTTTTTCTACTACCATAATAGGACCCTGAGAATATGCATTAACAAGTTCACATTTTGAAAATAATTCAATTTTTTTCACTATTAAAACTTATTCAGAAGGTGCATGCATATTGTGTTTTGAACACTCCCTTAAGTTCCTAAAATCTAAATGCTCCAAATCCACATTTAACTGGCTTGTTCCCAAGATGATGAGAATGAGGTCCCAGGGAAGAAGACTATCCAATTCCTTTTCTCTGTATTTCTTTCTCTATATTTTCCCCTGAAAGACAACTCCTCTGAGAGATGGCGACTGGAGAGGAGGAAAAAAAGAATGAGGTCCTCAGAAAACTATCTTATTTGTATAATTCTCCTGTCAAATAGTCTGGCTCCTTTCTTTCTGAAAATCCAATGATACCTTGATTAACAATTCTTTGGGGAATGAAATTCTCTTATATTGAAGCTAACTATGCTTAAAAAACATCTTCTAGACCCCTGAAAGGCAGTGCTAATGTGTATTATATGACTTACCAGCAGTATTCCTGCTAAGTTGCATAAGGAACTGTCTGCTCCCATGTCCGTGAAAAATATATATATAGTATCCTCACAACAACCCTAGGATATAGGTACTACTATTATCCCCACGTGACAAATTAGGCGAATGAGACAGAGAGGTTAAATGATTTGTTACACAACAAGTATCAGAGGCATGATTGAAACTCTAGTGCTGACTCCAAGTGTGTCCACTACACCATCTAGTTGTCACAGAGTAAATAGGACTGACCCTCCCTAAAACTGTATAGTCAATAGAATTCAGCCATAACTCTCAAAAGCCATCTTACAAAGACCAAAGGGGCTACAATCTGTTATCAGTAAGAGCTCCCTGATCAAAATCATTGCCACCTAAAGTATTGAAGCAAGATGTACCAGAATGCATTTCTTCCTTAACAATCAGCACTTAGTAAGCACCTATGGACTCATTTAAGGTTCCTAGTCTCTCTATATCCCTTCCCCCTACCTTGGTTATGAGCCTTCTCTACCACTTTAGTAACCAAAGTCCTTCTACTATTTAACATCTTTCCTGCATTAAAACTAGAAAGGATGTGTTATTTTGTATTTTCCTTCCTTCCTTCCTTTGGTCTCTCTTTGCTTCCCTCCCTCCATTCTTCCAGACTGTAAACTTTGAATGACAGGCTAAGGAGTTTGGACTTTTTTTCAGATAAGTAATAGGGAGCCACTGAAGATTTTTGATCAAGGGAGTGAATGATGTGATTCAATAACAGTGCTTTAGGAAGAAAAATCTGGCAGGGCTATGAAAGCTGGTTTGAAGCAGGGACAAACTGAAGGCTAAGAAGACAAGTTGAGAAGATTTTATAGTACTCCAGGAGAGAAGAGATGAGGGTCTAACTAAAACTAGGATGGTGGAAGTAGAAATGGTTAGGAGGAAAGGGATAGATATGAGATGTGTTTTACTGTTGAAAAATTTCAGGCTTAGAGAAATGGCTTTCTCAAGGCCATAGGTAGTAAGGAACAGATATAGGTTTCAAACTCAGGTCCCATGGCTACAAATCCAGTTCTCTCCCTTCCTCCAATACCTCTCCTTTCTTAAGTACCATGTCAGACTTGGTGCCTGTTATCTGAAAAACAACTGAGAATGGTTCTAAGATGATCATCTTTTACTAGGTTGGTAGTAGAATCATAAATTCTTTGACCACAACTCTCAAAAACCATCTTACTAAGACCAAAGGGGCTACAATCTGCATCAACAAAAGCTACCTGACCAAAATCATTACCCCCCTGAAATACTGAAGCAAGACTTAGCCAAACTACCTTTGTTCCTTAACAGTAAACACTTATTAAGCCCCTGTTAGGCACCAAGATAGGCTATGGGGATACAAATATAATGAATGGATAAGGGAACAATAAAGAGTAGGTGTGCAGAGGGAGGGCAGCAGGGGTGGGGGGGACAGGGAGTGGGGTGTGCTGAGCTCCCACTTATGAGCTGGTTTACCCCTATCCTCACCCTGACCTCTACCCTAAAAAAGGAATTTCCTTAAGGGCTAAGAGAACAGTCCTCAGGGAGCACTCAGTTTTCAGGCTTTTATTCAGATTGCCAACAAGAGACCTAATTAATATCCCTTGCAGTGTTGGCTTTCATAATGTGGACAATGCCGATGCTACTCAGCTAGGAACTGAGTTGGGAGCCTCAGCTCAGTTTACATAGACCACTGACTATCTCTCTCAGTACTATATTTATTTTTGTTTCTCAAGAACCTGAGCTGTAGCAAACCACTGACTTGGCAGTGAAAAACTCCTTATCCTATGTCCAATTACCAAACTTCAGCTCCAGAGTCTTTTTTTCATGAAGGATTTTTCCTTTTAATAATATTTTTGTAGTTATTTTTGTTTTTACATTACTTTCATCTCCAGATATTCTCTTCTCCTCCCCAAAGTTACCCCTTATCACAAATGAGATAAAGAGAAAGAGGAGGAAAGAGATGGAGAGAAGGAGGGAATAGAGAAATAGAGAGATGGAAGGGAGAGGAAGAGATAGAGGAGAGACAGAGTGATGGAAGAAAGAAGGAAGAGGGAAGAGAAAAGGAGAAGAGAAAGTCAGAGAGAGACAGAAGGAAGAGAGAGAGAGATGGAGCGAGGGGGAGAGATAAAGGGGGGGAAAAATAGAGGAAGAGAGCTGGAAGAAAGTATGTGTCAGAGAAAGAAGGAAAAAAACAGAGGGAGAGAGGAGAGAGAGAGAGAGAGAGAGAGAGAGAGAGAGAGAGAGAAAAAGAGAGAGAGAGAGAGAGAGAGAGAGAGAGAGAGAAAGAGAAAGAGAGAGAGCAGTTCAACCATACTAGCCAACACATCATCCATGTCTGACAGTATATTCAGTGTTCTGCATCCATAGTCCCCCATCTCCTCAAAGACAAAAGGAAGGTAGATTTATTTCCTCTTTTCTTCAGAGCTAAGCTTGCTTACTGTAATAACAGAGTTCAATGTGGGGTGTTCTTGATGTTGCTCTTTTTCTTTCATTGTTGCATTCTTTGCTTTTATTGTTTTCCTGCTTCCACTTACTTCTCTCTATATCATTTCACATAAATCATGCCATACTTCTCCGTGCTTATCATTCATATAATTTCTTATAGCATGATATTCCATTCCATCTACCATACCTTGTTTAGTCAATGATGATTTGTTTCTAATTCTTTGCTACTATAAAAAGTACAGCTATTTTGGTTTGTATGGGGCTGATCAAATCTTTTCTTAAAACTCATTCATACATTCCCTCAATTTTTCTGCTCCATTCTAAATGTTATGCCCCCTTGGGACTCACTTGTCCAATTCAAACTGCCATCATCAGGTTATTTCCTTAGAAAGGTGGCTGTTACCACTTGCAGGGTCTCTGGGGGCTATCCATGTGGTAAGTGACTACTGCTAGCTTATAAGCCCCCACCAGTGTGCTTCTCCTTAACAGTTAGCCAGGAAACTCAATTCTTTTGCAAAGGCATTTACTCATATGGCATAGCATGAAGAGTAGTAGTTATTCCCCCAAAACTGGGGTGGAATACACAAATACACCAAGAGTCCAGGAGAGGGGAAAAACTAATACAAATACAATAGTAGTGAGTTCAATAGTAGGGAGGCAGATGTAAAAGGAATGCAGTCAAAGACATTGGTACTGTCTAGATTGAACATCAGGACCTCTATGTTTTTCTACAACAGCTCTTTCAGCTAGAGCAACAACCCTGAGCTGAGAATTGGCAGACATTTCTTCTCTTTGACTCATTCTGAGGGTGTTTGTCACCTCTAGGTAGGACATGGGAGAAGGCTTGCTCTCATATTTAGAATTCTTGTCTCAAAAGTCCTTTTCTTCATAAGTCACTCCAAATTGCCATATGGCGACTTATTCCCATTCAGTCAGTTTCACCTCCCCTATTCCTTTAGGAATCTTATAGAAATGAGAGGTTGAGGACAAAAGTGTAAATGCAGTCTATGCCCTGGAAGCCTAGTCATTTGTTATTTTGACAGCTTTTTCATAAGCAATTAAAGTATTTAAACTTTAATAATAGTAATAAATTATATATTTGATTAATTATTGTATTATATCAATAACATTATGTGTTAATAATATAATAATTAATAAATCATATAAATTCTTAATAATAAGCTATAATAATAAATTTTCTAGGGTAGGGAATGTCTATTTCTTATCAGAAGCCTTTCTCCTTTCCCTTTCAATATTTCTGTCTTTTAGCCTCTGAGGATCTTCAGCTTTTGCCTAGTAGGCATAAAAAATTTCCATAAGAAATTGGGGTACCACTTAGTAGGTTTTCTTTAATAATAGTGTATTTGCAAATATTGAGTGCTTAATAAAATTGGATTAGAACTAAATTTAGGACTCTACATGTTATCAAGTGACATAATTCCCATCAATCAGTGGGGCGTAGTTGACAAATTCCTTTTTGGAGTCAGAGAACCTAATTCAAAACTTACCTCTGATGTTTACTGTCTGTGTGACTTTGGACAAGTCATTTCACTTTCCAGTTCTAGAGCTCTGATTCCATGATCCTAAATCCACAATCCCCTCATTAATATGATGAATCAGGCAAAACTGACTCGTCATTCCAATTCTGCCAATGAGGAAATTAAAGTTCAGAGAAGTGAATGGTTTACCCAAAGTCACACAGCTAAGAAGACAAAAAACTAGGATGAGATTCTGGGTCTATTCATTCCATAGCCTGTCCTTTTCCCCCCCATTCCATTCCACTTCACTTTCTCCATAGCTCTAGGTAGCATTTATAGAATTTATTCTATAGCTAATACTTTCTACTTCTAAAGTGGTTTATAAAACATAATTAATTCATTCACATGAAACAGATAAGCAATAGCATCACTATCTAGATGGGAAAAACCAGACAGTACAATGAATAACATCCCATGATATCTTAAGCAAGAAAACTGTGAAGCATTTTGGAAAGTTGCTTGTGAAACTTGCCTACCAGTATGAACCTGGAAGTTTCCACTTTTCTGTAAATGCAGTTATATCTCAGCAAACAAATGCCAAATTTCCAAGACAAAGAACCTAGCAAGGAAATGTGCTATTATTATCCATCAGTCAGAAAAATAGCAGACATGGAATGCCCACCTTGGGCTTTTCCCAACAGAAATGCCATCAAACCTTACTGTGACATCCATGGCAGGGAGTTGCCTTTCAGGGGAAAAAAAATCCTCTTGAATGGGGTCAAATATGGAACTGTGTTGCATTTAATTCTCTCTAGGGAGCAGCAGGTTCAATTTGAAGGTTTCAGTACATGGTGCCCACAATGGGAAGCCTTTGGTGTAGCAGGTAGAAGGGCTACTTTTGCTTGGAGGAACAAGAAAGGAGTGTTTTGGAGGAAGAACACACTATCTCTCTTTAAAAAAATCTAAACTTAGTAATTATCACAAAACCAGATTTTCAAATGCACAAATTAAAAAAGCAATCATGCTGCATGAATCAGAATTGATGATGGCTTGAAGTCCCTACCAGCTCTCAGATTCTGTGATTCTGAAGCTGTCAACCTGCATTATTTATAATTTTTTAAAGTCTATGTTTCCTTGTCTCTTTTTAAAATTATTTCTCTACTTTGTATTTATTATTGTTGTCATTTTAATAATTGCTATTATTAGAGAGGTCACCCGTCACATTAGAGAACTGGCCATGAAGACTTCAGAGACCCGAGTTTATGTTTTATCTCTTGTGGCTGTGTGATCCTGGACAAGTCACTTAATGTCTTGGCTCTCTAGGCCAGTGGTATCAAACTCAAATAGGAAAGATGGCCACTAAGTCATATGCAGTAGGTACAGGAAATAGAGCATCCAGGTGTGAAGTTAAGAAGGCCTGAGTTAGAATCTGGCCTCAGATACTTACTAACTGTGACCTTGGGCAAGTCACTTTACCCTGTTTGCCTCAGTTTCCTCATCTGTAAAATGAGCTGGAGAGGGAAATGGCAAACCGTTTTAGTGTCTTTACCAAGAATACCCCAAACGGGGTCATGGAGAGTCAGGCATGACTGAAGCAACTGAACAATAAAAACCATCCTTAAGGATCCCTATGAATCATATATTGACTGAAAACCACAGATGAACATTATCTATGATCCATTGTATTTTATTTATTTTGTTAGATATTTCCTGATTGTATTTTAATCGGACTCAGGTGGTGGGAATGTTGTTGGCTACAATGGAGATAAGGTTTGGGGCAGTGTGTTTGACACTGCTGCTCCAGGAAGACTCTGGGTTTCAGAGAATGGCAAAGCTGCACTGGAAGAAATTCCTCCCCTATGATTGCTAATTACATAATTTCCATCAATGAGCTTAGTTGTGATCAAAGTGGGATCACTTCTAAAAATCCTTCTGTTATTTCTTTGTGTGACTATTTGTCTTTTTTTTTTAAATGGAACGTTGGTAGTCATACGGAAAAGCAATGTGATCTGGTGACTTCTGAGTCAGGGACATCTGGATTCAAGTTCTGCTTCTGACTCGTACTGGTTCTGGAACCCTATGAAAGCCACCTACAGCCTCAGCATCCCAAGCTGGTCTCTAAGATTATGAGACATAAAGCAGATACAGACCTTCATTGGTAGAGGGTGTTTCCTCACTGGAAACTCTTTGTGCCACTGAAGCCACATGTCCCCCCTTAAAAAAAAAATTCCATGATGTTCAGCCACATCCTAATTACATTTTGGCAGTAAATTTGGTTGTAGTTCAGAAAGCCTTTTTTTTTAAACTACACATACTCTAGACATATCCCCTTCTCCTTTCTGGCACCTCTTCCATTTCCTGTGATCTTCTATGCCTGGAAATGTTTATGTTAGAAACTTGCATTTCCTTTCCCTTCACATAAAACTCCTCGTCCTCGATCTGTATTCCTGAGCTACTCTGTGCGTGGAGTCATGGCAGACCCATGTGTCCTATTTAGTGAGAGACTTGGGACAATGATATACTCAGCATAGGGTCCCTTCTGCCATATCTTCGAATTCTTCATGCCTGAGATTCTGGTGCCATCTCTGTGAGTTGTAATCCTTTTCCTGGCCACCTGTGTCCTGTCTTGGTTTGGGAGGGGACTGCTGCCCTAGTTTGGGGAGCAGCTACCCCTTTAGTTGACCTTACCTCCCCATTCAGATTCTCACCATTGCATATTTCAAGTTAAGAAATATAGCTTTCCTTTATGGACGTTTAAATGAATGCCCATTGCTTTTAGCTTTGAATAGCTTGCCTAATTATCCAGGACGTTCCCTTTAAGTCTCCAGGCTACATTGCATCATGACAAGCTTTTGGTGACCTGTTTTGTTTTGCTTTCTTTGGGATGATAGAAACTGATTATTAGTTATTTTATTAGTGATTATTGATTATTAGTGATTTTAAATTTATTTTTCTTATTCTGAACTTGACATATTTTAAATAAAATGAACCTTTCCATATACCTGGTAGAACAAAAAATGCAAATAGGACTGACATGAAACTATGAATCTCTATTGCTTTTCTAAATATATAATAAATTCTGCATGTAGTTTTGAAAACTGTCTTACCTGTCCATGATTCCTTCCGATCTTGTTCTTTTCTGGGCATTTAAAAAAGTTTCTTTTTCACATCATGTCTCAGATAGAAGCTATGTGATCCTGAGCAAATCTCAACCATAAAATCTAACTCGGTGTCTTCATCTCTAAAATGGGGATAATAGCACCTACCTCTCAAAGTTCTTGTAAAGTGTACTATAAGCCTTAAATCTCTCTATAAATACCAGCTATTATTATTATAATTTAATGACCTTCTTTTTCTTTTGGTAACTCTTTCCATATCCACCTTCTCCTGCCCATCACTGGGAGAAAACCCTACCCCTTTTTTATATGATAAGATTTATTTTTTAAACACTTATTTTCTCTCCCTTCCACCTTCCTTCTCTCTCGCCTTCCCACATGTTGAGAAGGAAAACATGAAAAACAAAGCCTTTTAACCAAAATGCATAGTCAAGCAAAACAGATTCCTACTATTGGTTGTATCTGAAAACCTATGTCTTATTCTATGTGGAGAGCCCACCATCACTCTGACAGTGACGCATTTTCATGAGCATTAATATTCTGCTAGGTTAGTGCTCAAGTCATAGGCATAAAGATTTTTTTTTATCACTGCTGCACCAACAAATTAACCAATGTCCTCAGTTCCATTAGTTTTTTGGCTTTTATTTATAACATGAACATATAACATCAGAAAGCTGGTCATTAGTTAATACCTAGCTAGTTAGGGGTCATGTGAGTGAATGAATGAATGAATGAATGAAGCATTTGTTAAGCCCTTCCTTGCTAAGGATACAACAGAACAGTAATAACACCCCTGCCTACAAGGAACTCAGAGACAACACGTATAGAAGGCTTCTGTTACAAGTCAGATGGAAAGGTCCTATGATCAGGGTGCAGGGACAAGGTAGAAGTTAATGCCTCTTCATGAATATATCCCCATCAACATTAAGTAAGGGAAGCCCTTCTTGGATAAAATCATGGATTATTTTTTTTTAATGTTGAAGGATTTATAAACAAACATTCTTTTTTTAATTTTAATTAACTTATTTATTTTTAGTTTTCAACACTCACTTCCACAAATTTTTTATTTTCTCCTCCCTCTTCTTTCCTCTCCCCAAGATGGAGGGCAATTTGATATAGGCTCTACATATACATTCTTTTAAAAAAAAAATTTCACATTAGTCATGTTGCCAAATGCATTCTTGTCTGTCTTTCCCACACTTTTTTTTACAATTTTTTTTTTGCTTTTTATTTTTTTGCAAGGGCAATTGGGGTTAAGTGACTTGCCCACACAGCTAGTAAGTGCTAAGTGTCTGAGGCCAGATTTGAACTCAGGTCCTCCTGACTCCAGGGCCGGTGCTCTATTCATTGTGCCACCTAGCTGCTCCCTCCCCCCCACCCCAACGTGTTCTTAAAACTGTCGCATCCTCACTATTTGACCTGAGGTAGAAAAGTTAACTGGTGGTCAGATCAACCTGAACTCTTGTGATCTATATGGAAACAGGAAGAAGTGGAAAAAGAAACTTTTTCATCCGTTTCTCCCTTGAATGTCTAATCTCTTTATCTGGCTAATCTTTTTTTCTTTCCTTTTCAACAGGTACTTTCATTTCCTCCTCAATTGGCTTATAGAGTTGCTTTCCTTTTGGAAACTGGGAACATTTTATCTGGGTTGGGGATTCTGTTTAGTTTCCTTTAAATGCTGAAATAATGGGGGCAGCCAGGTGGTGCAGTGAATAGAGTACCAACCCTGGAGTCAGGAGGACCTGAGTTCAAATCCAACCTCAGACACTTAACACTTACTAGCTGTGTGACCTTAGTCAAGTCACTTAACTCCAACTGTCCTGCCTTCCCACCTCCAAAAAAGAAGAGGAGTATTTAAGGCATTACTGTAAAACAAAAACAGACATGAGCAGACTATTCTATTTGAAAATATGCTAAACAACAGAAACACAAGAAAGATAAATAAGCATAATCACCAACTAAAGTAGAAGTAATAAATTGTCCTATGGAATGAGGAGGAAGAGCCAAGATGGGGACGGTGGCATAGAAGCAGGAACACCCTCCAGCTCCCATATAACCACCTCAAATACCCATAAAATATGACTCTAAATAAATTTTAGGACTCCAGAACTCACAAAAGTAGAGAAAAACACATCTCCTGCAGAAGGCAGCTTGGCAGGCAGGACAGGAAGGGCTCATCACAGCATGCTGGGAGCCTAAACCAGCCAAGCCTGAAACTGCAGCTTGGCCTGGGGGAGGCCGAGACAAGCCCCAGCTGGAGCCTTCAGGAGAGTGGATCAGCAGCAGCTGTGGTGATTTCCAGAATTATCAAGCCATAAGAAATAAGGACTAAGTGAAAGGTTAGTAGAACGTGGCTAAATTCAGGGGAGAGGGTCTGGCCAAACTGCCCCCAGGGAAAGAAAGCAGCAGAAGCAGCGCAGCTGCCTCCACTTGGCTGCTTCAGAGCTCTTGGCCTGCAGATTGCAGGGGGGCCAAGCAATCATTCAGGGGCTAAGTGCTCTTGCTTTAACTCACCTGTATCAGAATCATAGTCTTTGGTGGTGGACCTGAGGTGCGTTTTCAGTGAGCCAAAGCTGGTGGAGGCTGCAGAGACGGCAGCCTCCTAATAGCTACGGCAGCTGCGAAAACCCCAGTGAGTTGGGACAGAGCTTTCCCCTCTGGAAGCAGAGTTCCACAGAGCTAAAAAATCAAGTAATACACTGGCAACATGAGCAGGCAAAGGAAACAAAGCATAGCAATCTAACTTTAGATTCCTTTTTGGGGGACAAAAAGGATCAAAGCATGGAACAGGAGGAAGACAACAGAGTCAGAACTCCCAAACCAAAAGCTTCCAAGAAAAATGTAGACTGGTTACAAGCCATAGATCAGCTTAAGGAGGATTTTGAAAACCAAATGAGAGAAGTGGAGGGAAAATTGGGAAGAGAAATGAGAATGATGCAAGAAAATCATAAGAGAGTCAACAACCTTACTGAAGAAAATAACATCTTAAAAAATAGACTAACTCAAATGGAAAAGAGGCCCAAGAAGCCAATGAGGAAAAGAATGCCTTAAAAACTCAAATTTGCCAGATGGAAAAAGAATCTCAAAAGCTTTCTGAAGAGAATAATTCCTTCAGTATTAGAGTGGAGCAAATGGAAGCAAATGACTTTATGAGAAATCAAGATACTATTAAACAGATCCAAA
>CM053595.1:290156159-290198317 GCA_028646575.1 Pseudocheirus occidentalis
AGGAAGGAAGGAAGGAAGGAAGGAAGGGAGGGAGGGAGGGAGGGAGAGAGGGAGGAAGGAAGGAAGGAAGGAAGGAAGGAAGGAAGGAAGGAAGGAAGGAAGGAAGGAAGGAAGGAAGGAAGGAAGGAAGGAAGGAAGGAAGGACTTATCCTTTATCCTTAATTTCTTTCCACTACTCTTCCCTCTCTCCCTTGTTTCTTCTTCTTTTCCTTCTCTCTCCTTCCCTACTATTCCCAGTCCTCTGTTTCCTCTTCCCCTCATTCCCTACTTCTCACTTTTCCCTAGGCTATCTTCTCCTGTCTCCTCTTGTTTCCATCTTTTGCCTCTTTTCCTCTCCCACATACAGTCGTCCCTCCTACCTTTTCTTGCCCCTACCCTGCTATTCCCTTTCTCTCCTGACTTTTCTTCTGCTCTCTCCATTCCATTGCTTCCTAACCTCTTTTCCCTTCCCTAGTTATCACCCTACCAGACCTACTTCCCCTGCAGATTTCAAGTTAAGCTGTGGCAGAAGATACAAATTGTCCCTAAGGCACCATTTTGCCTCAGGCCGGCCCTAAAAATAATGCCTTGATTATCCATAACTGGTGAAACAATTCGTGCTCAAATTATGTTGTGGGTTTTGTTTTGTTTTCTGAGTTTGCCCTTAGGTGTCAGAAAACATAGGCTCCAACATTGACTCTGCTACTATGGGACCTGGGGCCAATTACCCAATTATTCTGTATACTATTTCCTCAGTTGAAAAATGGAATTAATGACACCTCCCTCCCTCCCTTCTAGAGATGCAAAATAAAATTCAATAACAGATAAGAAAAATCTTTGAGACAGAAGAAAGTTCTATACAAATGCAAAGTATTATTACTGCTATTACCATAGATTAAATTCTATTTCATGGTTAAGGAATAAGATGCCCTGGTTAATAAAATATCATGACTAATAGACACAT
This sequence comes from Pseudocheirus occidentalis, assembly GCA_028646575.1. NCBI lineage: Eukaryota > Metazoa > Chordata > Mammalia > Diprotodontia > Pseudocheiridae > Pseudocheirus > Pseudocheirus occidentalis. The sequence goes on from CM053595.1 coordinate 290,157,103, forward strand.
CATGTATACTATACATAAGTGACGACTTTCCAAAGAATTTGACAATAAAGTATTATAAAATGTTCCCTTGAGGGTGGCTAGGATAGAGAATAGAGAACCGCCCCTGGAGTCAGGAGTTCAAATTCTGCTTCAGATGGTTAACACAAAAACTAGCTGAGTGACCTTGGGCAAGTCACTTAACTCCAATTGCCCTCCAAAAAGCAAAAAAAAAAAAATCACAAAATAAAATGCTTAGCACAGGCACTTAATAATGTCTTGTTTCCCATCCTTCTTTAAGGGAAGGGCTTGTATTGTTTTTACCTTTGTCTCTCCAGTGTCTAGCACAGTGAGTGTTTTGTGAGTTCATTTAAATGCCATTCACTCTTAGATGATTCAGAAGGCACTCCACTGAATTAGAGAGTCTTCCTTACATCATTTACAGTCTCTAGTTCATTATCCAAAGGACAATGGAGAGATACATGGTAGGTATAGGCAGGCAGCAGCTTGTTAATAGGAAAAGATTTGCATGCAAGAAGTGGGATAGAAGGTATTATGGAGAGTACATCTGACCAGAAAAGGATGTGGGCTAGTGAGAATGGGAGTCAACAGATGGACAGCTCAAGCAGCACACCCAAGATACTAAAAGAGGAAAATCTTCAGTGGGTTGGCTAGAACTTCTATTAGGGATTTATGGAAGGACATGGACAAGAATTATGTAGGCTGTAACAGTAATGTGTGTCGATGGAAAGAGGGCTCCACATTGCAGATCTTTCAAAGTAGACCACTGAATAACACAACATTTATAACAATATGACTATTATTATATGAAAGAATCTTTGTATGCGGGTGATCTCTGAGGCCTCTCCCTCTTCTAAATCTGCATTTTTCTTCGGCCAAATTGTTTTCGTATCCCATTGGAATTGGTTTTAAACCAAATACAGTCCCTAACATTCTAAATATCTGAGCGATGCCCCATGGCGGTTTTTTGACCTTGACATCTTTTCAGAAAAACAAAAACAAAGTAGGACTTTTCAATGTCCTTTTGGATATTTGTTTTAACTCTCCTCTTATATCTGGCATGAGGAAGATAAGGCTCTTCTTTCTCTAGTAAATAAACTAGATACCAATGTCAGGAGTCTCAAGATTCAAGGAATCAGAGCTTGGGGATACCAAGACAGTTAGAAAGGAAAGGAAGAAGGAGAAGAAATCAAATCTATTTGTAGCAGAAGTAAGATAAGATAAACATGGAACCAAGAGACTAAAAAACAATAAAAAAGAATCAGTGTCATGTCATAACTGAAAGTTGTGCCTAAAGACTGATCTTTGTTAATGTTAATATTTAGCCTGACATATTCAATATAGAAACCCAACCAGTGCATAATATGGTAGCAGCTAATTCTCCTTTCACCTTCATCTGTTCATGTCATTTTTGGATGTCACTCCAGATTATTTGAGAGGTAACATGGAATGAACACCGGCAATTCAAGTCCAGGGAGTTGGAGGACCCAAATTCAAATACCAGCCCTGTGATTTTTCTAACCCATATGACCTTGGACAAATTGCTTTATGTCTCAAAGTCTCAGGTTTTTTCCCATGTAAAATAAGGGGGTTAGGCTAGGGAATCTCCAACCCTAGATCTTAGGAACTGAAAGTTCAAGTTTCCACAACAATTAGGGCTGGGGAATTTTAGTGTTGGAAGTTTTTTCCCCAAAAACTACTTTATGGAATTCCACATTGGTAATGAAATGACAAGGTGAACTTTCCTTACATTGTACCCTATATTTCCAGCTTAGCTTCTCCCTCAATTGTGTAGAGCAGTGGTTCTCAACCTTCCTAACGCCAAGACCCTTTAATATAGTTCCTCATGTTGTGGTGACCCCCAACCATAAAATTATTTTCGTTGCTACTTCATAACTGTAATTTTGCTACTGTTATGAATCATAATGTAAATATCTGATATGCAGGATGTATTTTCATTGTTACAAATTGAACAAAACCCACAGGTTGAGAACTGCTGATATAGAGAAAACAGTTCTGTGTATTTGCATTAGATGACATCTTAAACCAAGTAGGGTTCAAGAAACCCTATCTGAAACCCTATCAAGAAATGCTCCATCTGAAAGTTCAACTAATATTCAACTTAAAGTCAAAGTGAAACCAAACCCAAACTATCCTAGGTGCCTATAATTTGGAGTGATTCAAGACTACACCTGCCAGAGAATGCAAATACACTGTAGGACTTGGAAGTTAGAGAGGAAAAAACACAGAAGCCTCGTTCATTAAATCCATGAATGATCATTATACACTGTTCAAGGGACTCAAACATGCCACTATAATTCCTTCACCCTTTGCAGGGAGGGCAAAGACTCAGTAGAATATGGAATAGAATGACGGTAATAGAGGAGATGATAAAATGGAAAAAAGGTTAAAGGAAGCAGTAAGAACCAATACATGGTGACCTGCAAACAGGGGACAAGATGACTGGGTTAAAAGGATTCGAGATGAATTGACTCCTCAAATATGACCCTTCCTCAGTGAAATTCAGCTTATCCTAGGATAATTCAGTCTAGCTCTCTGTGATATGCCAAGACCATTGTGCTCATAAACTGATAGCTTGGTGCTGTCCTTGGTGGTGCAGCCAAGGAGTGAGGGTATTAGATCATTCATTAAAAATGCATGACTATGGGGCAGCTAGGTGGTGCACCAGATGAAGCACTAGCCTTGGAGTCAGGAGCTGAGTTAAAATACCTTTTTTCATTACTACCCACTTGACTTTGACTGTCATATTACTTCTCTAGATTGCATCTAAAGGACATACCAGCTAGTCTTTAAAGGTCCTTATTATTTCTAAATCAGGGATTCTGTGCTATGTACAACCATCAGATGTGTTGAATACTGTCTAAGAGTGAATGTTATATTCACTGGGAGTTGAGATCCAACAGTTAAATTGTGGGATCCCAGTACTATTTGTAGGGCAGAAATCTCTCAGTATGTAAAAAGATTCACATATTTGGGTCTAGAGACTGATTAATTGTGAGAAAGAATGGAATGGTCAGAGGGTGTTGGATGGGATGCGAGTACAGTGGCGTTGTGCAGTAGAGAAGAGAATTCACTCTGAAATATTGGACCCAGAGGAGCATTACCAGACAAACAGGGCTACGTATTAAGCACTATCCGTGGCCTGAAGGGCAGTTGACTCAAGTCCCAAGGTGCATAAGAAGAAACAGACATTCAAATATCACAGATGAAAAAAATGATAATATTGAGCAGATATATCCAGTGGGTGCCATTTTCCTTTTGCCATATTCATGAGACAATGTTTAGAGGGACATTTGATGACTTTGTAGATAACTGTGAGTGATTAAACACCAACAAAAAGATTGTATCAATTCTCTCATTATTCTGTTAGCACAAGCTTCACTTGCTCTCAGATGCGCTAGAGCACATTCTCACAATAGCAACATCCCATCTGCATGCGATAGTTGGCCAGGAATGTCCTGAAGGCCTCATCTTCACTCCACAAGGAACAAGAGGAAGAAAGAAAACCCAAAGTCTACCAAATCTAATAATCTCGCAGAAGAGTGGCTTTTCAGAGAAAGCCTTTTGTTTACATATTACAAGAGATATTTGTCCTTAAGGGAGACATTCTAGAAAATATGCACGATCCCTTGGGATCACACCTCCCTCATTTTCTCTCTCTTCCTCCCTCTCTTCTTGTCTCCCTCTTACTCTTTTTCTCTCTCTCCCTCCCGCTATCTTCTTCCCTCTTTTCTTCTCTCCTTTTCTCTTTCCTTTCTTTCTCTCTCTTCCCTCCCCTTTCCTCTTTCCTTCCCTCCTTCCTTTCTCTCTCTCCCTTCTTCCTCTCCTCTGTCCTCTCTCCCCTCCCTTTCCTCTCTCTTCTTCCTTCTCTTTTCTCTCCTTTCTTAATTCTCTTCCTCCCTCTCTTCTGCCTTCCTTTTTTCCTTCCTTCCTTTCCTCCTCCTCCTCCTCCTCCTTCTTCTTATCCTCATTCTTCTTCTTCTTTCTCTCTTTCTCTCTCTCCCCCACCTCCACTCTGTCTTAAAAGAAACCTATGTATATACCAAATAATGCTTATCTTATTCTTATTTCTTTTGTTTCCTGTGTAGTAACATAAAAAGAAATTTTTTATTTGAAAATAATTTAAGCTATTTTTGTAAAATAAATTATATTCTGTCCTGGTCAATAAGAGTTTTAGCAGGTGTGGCTAGGTGGTGCAGTGAATAGAGCACTGGCCCTGGAGGCAGGAGGACCTGAGTTCAAATCTGACCTCAGACATTCGACACACTAGCCATGTGACCTTGGACAAGTCACTTAACCCCAATTGCCCTACCTACCCCCCTGCCAAAAAAAAAAAGTTTTAGGGCAGGAGCAGAGGGGAAAGTGAGGAAATAGCAAGAGATAAGTCCAAAAAACCTTTGACTCTGCTGCAGTAAGAACTCATCTGAGAGCTTGACTTGCCTTTCCCTTGCAGGTTATTTGATCCAAAGCAGCTTCATTTCTACTTTTCTCCCCAATGATGATAATGATTTAGCCACTGCAGGTATGTTACCTTGGGTAGTGTCCTTGCAGGATTCACGGTACACCCATTTGACTTTTGGATGCATCCTAAATGAGTTCTGGATCCTAAGCATCGCTTCCTACTTTCCAAACAGGCCAGTATCAACTGTTTCCTTATTCCTACACCTTAGCTACCTCAGATCAGTATAAGGACCTGGAAAGGAGCAGGGAGGGAGTTGGGGTTGGGGAAAGGCAAGGCAAGGCAAGGGGGAGTGCTTAAAGAAGAACTAGTCTGGTACACCATGCCCGCCCTCTGTCTGGAGATCACGCTTCATCTCTGATCTCTGGCCATGCGAATTTGACAGGCTGAGCCTGCCGAGTTCTAAAACTGCACGGCCTCCAAAGGCTTGACTCAGCCCGGGTTGGTTGGGCTGTTTTATTTTTGTTTTGTTTTGTTTTGAACCTGCCATGGGAAATCCAATAACCAGGCCAACTGAAAAAATGAAATTCTATCTGAATTCCAGAGAGAATGTTTTAATGATGAAAAAGCACTGGCTGATCCCCCAGAAAGATGCTGCCTCCACCTTCCCAGTGCAGGGCCACTTTCCTTTGATGCCATCATTATCACTTTTGATTAGTGAAAAATGGGATAAACTAGGTTTCTGCTTGGAAGAACTGGGGAAGAGTGAGAGGTGCCCTCTCCCCACCTCCTAACCAACAGTGAGCTTAAGCTTTTTGGAAGGCTGGCTCTCCACCCCCCCCACCAGATAAGATAACAAGCCGGGAGACTACTACCATTCTCTATGAAGTTGTTCATATGAAGTTGATTCGTTTATTTGAGAAACCTTTATTAAGGTCCTACCTACCATGTTCCAAACATTTGGTATCAAAGACATTAATGAAACAAGGGTTTAAGAGGGCTTAAATTCTATTGTGGGAGACAATACGTATGTAGATAAACACAAAATATATGCAAAATATAGTTTGGGAGAAGCAGTAACAACTGGAGAAATCAGAAAAGACTTCTCGTAGAAGGTAGAATCTGAGCTAAGCATTGAGGGGAGCTGAGGATTTTAAGAAGCTAAGGGTAGGGCAAGTAGGTGGTACAGTGGCTAGAGCACCAGAATTGGAACCTGAGTTCAATTCCAGCCTCAGATACTTACTAGCTATGTGACCTTGGACAAGTCATTTCCCTCTGTTTGACTCAGTTTCTTCAACTGTAAAATGAGCTGGAGAAGGAAATGGCAAACCACTCTAGTATTTCTGTGAAGAAAATTCCAAATAGGATCATGGAGAGTCGGATATGATTGGACAAGGTGAAGAGAAGAGCATTCTGGGAACAGGCAATGTCACCTCTATTGCCAATGATAGAATTTGTTTTTCTTGACTATACGTTAACCTATATGTTAACAAGGGTTTTGTTTGTCTTTTTATCCTGTCCTAATGGTGAGGGGAAGAGGTAGGTAGAAAGGAAGAAAAACAAAGGCTTGTTAATTGAAAAAACAATTCTAATTTTTTTTAAAGCAATGTCATATCCAGGGAATGTAAAGCAGGCCAGTCTTGACTGGAATACAAAGTGTAGGAGGGGGTGTGGTGTGTAATCAGTGATCAAAAGGGATTCCTGGGTTTGCCAACAAGAAGCCTGCTCTGTACAATGGTCCCTCCTCTGTCCCTTTGGCATCAAGGGTTTGCTCCACAAAGCAAGGTGCAGTGGGGAGGGGTGAGGAATCGGTGGCCTCTTTTCTTCTTGGCTGTCAGTGGAAGAAAAGCTGCATACATATGTTTGGTTAATTCGATGCCTTGTTGCCCCTCTAGGAAGAAGATTTTGGCATTGGTTGGTATCGCTGATATGCATGCCAGGAGAAGGACTCAGCCAGAATATCCCATCTCCACCATTCTCAGGCATGAGGGCTTTAATCCCATGACCATGGAGAATAACCTGGCTCTCCTGAAGACCTACACAGCCATAGAGTTCAATGACCAAGTTCAACCCATCTGCTTCCCTAGCCAGAAACTAGGCCCAGGAATCCTGGAGAACTGCTGGGTGTCTGGATGGATCCACACCACTGCAGTTAATGCCTTTATTCTAATAAAGGAGGGTGTGTGCTGGAAATGGGTTTGGCTGGCATGATCTCCTCAATTATTCAGGCCACTCAAAGAAAAAAAAAAAGAAGAAAAACAGTTGGGCTAGAAACCTGGTAGGAGGTTCAGTGGGTAGAGCACTGAACCTGAAGTCAGGAAGACCTGAGTTCATATCTGACCTCAGACACTTACTAGCTGTGTGACCCTGGGCAAGTCATTTTACAGTGTTGACTCTGTTTTCTCATCTGTCAAATGAGCTGGAGAAGGAAACAGCAAACTAGTCCATCTCTGCCCAGAAAACCCCAAATCAGGTCACTAAGAGTCAGACAGGACTGAATAATAACAAGAAACACATAAAATAACAAAAAAAGTTGGTAGGGGGGATGGGGCAGGTGGTCTCTTTTAAAAAGCCCAGTTTTTCCTTAGCTAAGTGGCTCTGTGGATAGAGCACTGGGATGGGAGTCAGGAAGCTTTGAGTTCAAATTTGGCCTCCCTGTTTGCTAGCGCTGTGACTCTGGGTGATTCATTTAACCTTTAGATGCATCGACTTCCTCGCCTATAAAATGGGAATAACACTAGTAAACATCTACCTTGCAGGACTGTTGTGAGGATAAAATGAGTATTTGTAAAGCGTTTTGTCAACTTTAAAATGCTCTCTAAACGCTACCATTTTTCTCCTTGTTATCAATTCATAAATACTGGGTCCATGTATTTCCTTAAACACTGATCTCTTCCTGTCCTGAGCTGATTCTAGCAGCCCTGAAAATTTGTGCCAGCTGAGAGGAAACGAAGGGAAAATGCACCTTCATTTGACTGGCCCTAGGTGATGTCAGGATTCTGTTAGACAAGCTCTCATGACAGGCCAGGTCCAACACATACGTGAAGTCATGGAAATCGCGCTGCATTTAGAGACCTTGGGTCCACGTTCTAACTATTCTTTGCTAGAATAGCGTTTGAGAGTTGATCTAATGGGGAAGTAGACTTTCTTAGCATCTTTTATTCAGATAGTCTCAGCAAAGGAGGAGGCATTTGTGTTAATGTATATTGGGCTTGCTTTTTCATGGTTCAGACTAGAAAGAAAATGGAGATGGGCGTCCTAAGGAAGCTCCCAGTGCAGGAAGTGCGGCCATGTTCCTCAAAGAGACCCCGGGGAACGGCCTGCTACAGCGCTAAGGAAGAGGACGATGCCTTTGGATGCTTGGTAAGAATACCTAGAGATAGGCATGGGACATAAGACCACTGGAGGAGTTGGGACCCTGCATTAAATTACTTAACACTTTATGTGGCTAAATTAAAATGACTGATGACTAATATCACCAACACAATTCACCGGAGAGTCTCCTAGGCGGAGGGAACTGGGTTGGGCCTTGGCAGACTTACTTGGGTCAAACTTACAGCATCATGAACTTCTTATTTTTATCCAACTAAACCTCCTCTAAGCCTATTAAGAGTAGAATCACACGATTTCATTTCTGTGGAGACCAAACTCCTTTTTAATGTAGATCCTTATCACCTATTAAGGTGGTTCAATGGCTAGAGGGATAAGCTTGGAGTCAGGAAGACTTGGGTTCAAATCCTCCTACAGAGCAGAGACTTACTAATTGTGTGAGCCTGGTTAATTCACTTAATCTCTCTCAGCCTCAAGCTTCCTCTCCTGGAAAAATAAAGGGGTGGGTCTCAATGACCTCTAAGAGCTCTTCTAGATCTAGGACCCGCTAATCTTCCTAAATGAGGTCTCTCTAATCAGACAGTTGTACCACAAACCATTTGTATTCTGAAAGCTCCTGAGGTTCTCGGCTTGTTAAAGCTTTAACCAGATTCTCCCTCTAAATAACATTCAGGAATCCTAAATGGAAACCACAGCTAGGTCTCAATTAGTTCAAGGAATGAATGCTCAGAAGTAGTTACGGACATCTGAATTGATAATTGTGTGAAATATGGTAAGGGACCCAGTCCAGTGGAAATATGTAGTGTGAATCCAAATAATGGGATTGATTCTCAGAGATTCATCATTTCTTTTTAATACTATTTTTACCATTTATATTTAAAGACAAATTTGAACATTGTTTTTTTTTAATTTGAGCTCCAAATTTTCTCCCTCCCCCAACATGGTAAGCAATCTTATATAGGTTGCATATCTGCAATTATGTGAAACATTTCCATATCAGTCATATTGTAAAAGAAGAGACCAAAATAAAAAAAAAACTCAAAAACAAAAAAAGTGAAAATAGTATGCTTTGATCTACATACAGACAGTTCTTTCTCTGGAGGAAGATAGCATTTTCCATCATGAGTCTTTTGGAATTGTCTTGGATCATTGTATTGCTGAGAATAGCTAAATCATTCACAGATGCTCATCATACAATGTTGCTGTTACTGTATACAATGTTCTCCTGGTTCTGCTCACTTCACTCGGCATCAATTCATATAAATCTTTCCAGGTTTTTCTGAAATCTGTCAGCTTGTCATTTCTCATTACCCAATGGCATTTCATTATATTCATATATCACAACTTGTTCAGTCATTCCCCAATTGATGGGCAGGGAATTCTTATTTGAACTAATAAGATCTATCTGCATTTTAAGGAGAAAAGGCTAGATGTCAAACATTCAAGTCAAGGGAACTACTTTACATGGATAAATACAACACATACACAAAGTTTTATGACCCTTGCTAGGAGGGATGGGGTACAAATCAGAAAAAGCCTTTTGTTTAGCATGACTCTTGGGAGAGCCTCTTGGGGTGCTTGAGGTTCCGAAAGGCAGGGAGGAGGAAGGACTGTATTATAGGCATGAGCAACAGAGCTAAGGCAAGAGACAAAAATGCCACATATGGGGCAAAGTAAGAAGGTCAAGGCCAAGTACACACAAGGCCAAGTACACACATTTTGTATCTGCCATAGTACTTTCCTCCTAACAACCTCATCACATGGGTGGCACAAATCCTTATCGCCTATACACTAAGTGATGACTAAGAAGTGACTTTGTCTGTGTGATAGTATATGTTTCAGGAAGACCTGAACAAGGTCCTTGGACTACTGAGACAAGGGCCATTTCCATCACCCCACCCCACTCTCACTCTAACAACCTTCCTACTTCTGTCTCAGAAAAACACAACTTCAGGGATGGCAGCCCGTCAGTACAGTGAACAGAGCACAGGACCTGGACTCAGGAAGACTTGAGTCAACATCTGTGTGACCCTGAGCAAGTCACTTAACCTCCATCTGCCTTAGTTTACTAATCTGGAAAACACAGATCATACTTCCCAGGGCTGTTGCAAGAAGGAAATGAGCTAACATATGCAAAACTCTTTGCAAACTTTAAAATGCTGTATAATGCTAATTATTCCTGGCTCCTGCTTGGGTGAATACACAGAGCGAGCATGTGAAATTTGGGAAATAGCTAGATAAGCAGTCCAATTTTATGGAAAAGTAGCACGCAGGAGGAGTGTAATGTGAAATAATACTAAAAAAGTAGACTGGAGTCAAATTGTAGAGGAACAGAAATGCAGGGCTAAGGGGCATGCATTTATCCTAAAAGCAACAGGGAGCCACAGAAAATTTTTGAGCTAGGGAGTCACAAGTCACAAGGAAGATTTATTTTGGCAACTGTGTGAAGGATGAAATGGAGAGGGAAAATTCTGCAGACAGGGAGAAGAATTAGGAGGTAACCTGAGATAAATGTCTCAGCCACTGGCCATTCAAGTCTTTACTATCCCATAAGCGACTGCTCAGCAAACTGGTCAGAAAAGCTGACATTTGAATAGCAGACCTGAAATAAAATTTCCTAGTTGGCCCCTAATATGATGAACCTCCCAACCTGTAAGTCAAGAAATAATGTGTTGACGATGAAAAGCATGGACACTGGTTTTACAGAGAGTCTAAAGAGGTCATTTGAAGCTGTCCTCACATTTCCAGTTCCAAGGTATTTTTGGCAACAGCTCTTTTTAACACTTCTCTTCCCCTTGCCAAGGTATTCATTCATGCCACCCGTGGAGAACAGAATAAATCACCACCATCAAACTGATTAAAAGGAGCCAACATTTTGTTATAGGACTAAGTGGATCAGACAGGGGAGCAGGATAATTAAAGAGATGAAATTTTCCATTAATATCCTACTATGAGTAGAGACAGAGGCATAGATTATTTAACAGGACAATTACAATTCAATACAACCTGGGCTTTCAGGAATCGTCTTCTCTGAATTTCTTGGGGTAAGTGAGGGGGGCAGATTCTGAAAGTGTCTGTATAATTGGAGGGGCTAACCGTTTAATTGCCCAGAACATTCAATTGGCTTGGGGGACAGGGTGGAGGAGTGAGATGTAGAATTTGGTGGAAATATTTCCAAAATAGACATATATTTCCCTGCCTTCTTAAGCAGAGTATAATGTACTTGATGTAACCCTTTCTTGATTATTTAAGGTCAGCGTTATCAGCTATTAAGATATTTTAAAACTACAGACAGGAGTGAAGATATTGTGATTTGAGAAGTAGCCTGTACCTTCTTTCTTTAATAAGGTTCTATTGTCAGCCCTCTTTTTAGCTACTTCTCCTGTAAAAATTACTGTAAAAGGATATGTTGTTACATGATCTCTTCAGTATTGTAATATAGCTTTAGGCCTAAAAAGTTAGTGAATTCAAGGCTCCCAAATGAGTTTGTTGGGGGTGTTTTCTTCTCTGGGACCTTTGCCTCTGATCAGAACATCAACAAAGTCTCTCTCTGGGCCTCAGGAAGGGGCTGGACTAATCCATCCAACAAGATGCATTCATTGAGCATTTACTGTATATGCCATTGATTTTTAAGGTTCAGCCTAAAGCTAAAGCCTTAGACACAATGACCTGTGATAGCAGCTGCACAAACAGAATGGTGGCAAGGACCGCCCCTTCACCCACCTCACTGACAAGGATTTTGCCGTCAGAGTCCACAAGGCTCCCCTTACCACTTCAGATTCTATGCCGTTGCTTGGTGGTTGCCTTAATCGGCGACCTGCCAGCTTTTTATCAAAAGAAGGTAACATTCCTGTACAACTGAAATTTGGTCACAGGTTCTTCCAAGTTCTTTGACTTTCAGCAGAATTCCAGGAAAATGATGAGTTGGTTGGTTCTTGTTCTTTGTTCTCAAAGAAGACCAAAATGATATCACTAGGCTGGGGTCAAGGTCCAGTGTGTCTGACTGGCTGATCAGACCAATACAAGTTCAGGAGGTTCCACCATAGGTTGGGCACAAATAGTCCACATGAACATCAGCAGAGATGTGTCTAAACTTGCACAGCCCATGTTTCTTTAGGGGAGCACCAGCGTCTTCTCTGATGTGGGTACGCCATGCTGGGTGGTTCACTGCCAGCATCTCCCACATCATGCAACTGATTCCAAAGTTTTTCAGAGAGACCTTGAGAGTGTTCTTGTATCACTTCTTCATCCAGGAAAATGGAGCACAGATCAACTTTATTCTCAGCTAAAGCTTGTGGCTACATGTTTAAGGGACGGATTCTTTGCTGTCAAAGGGGAATAAGGCTGGGTCCACAAGTTATTCTGGAAGCTTGAGGGTTTTAGACAGCTGGATCTGGGATAGCTTTAGGTTTTCCAGTGAAATCTAATAAGCATTTATTAGACACACACTGTTTACAGGGCACTATGAAAAGCATTGAGGATGTAAAGAGGAAATGAAAAAATATCCCTGACTCCAAGGATCTTATATAACCTATATATTCTACTAGCAAGATAACTTTTCCTATGGATTTTCATTTCTTTTTTCAGTGTAATGGCAGGGCATTTAAAATGAAACTTGATTTTTTTTTTCTGAAGACTGAAGGACATAGTTAAGTATACTTAGTGGAGTCCTGCTAAAATAGAAATTAAATCTGCATTTGACTGACTTTCTGGAATTTGGCTGAACCTGAGAAGAAGCTGAATAGGTCTTATGTCTATCAAGAATTAAAAACCACTCTTCTGAAAAGGTTAAAGTATCCTATAAGGCATTCGGGGAAACAGAATTCCAGAGTTTTCTTTGGCTAAGAAAGCAACAGGCTGTTCTCACTGGACAAAAGAAGGAGAGCCTGGTTAGAAACCAAATGAAAGCTAGCTGGGCCACTCCATTTCTGACCTCCCCTTATGCAGTCTGGTGAATCTCTACTTCTAGTATCTCTGTATTGGTAGACTTAGTGAGAACGTAAACTGCAACTTAGACCTTAGGCTTGAGCCACCATGGCTAGCCAGAATTAAAAAGCGTTTTAGATCCAAGTGACCATGGGTGATGAAATGCCTTGAGGAAAGTGCAGCTTCCTTCTGGAAGCCCAGCTCTCAGACAGCTGGACTTCAGGGAGCAAAGAGCTGGAACTAAGGAGTGAAAGGAGAAGTACAGTGTGGTACACTGAGAAATGTTCTGGTTCTGACATCAGAGGACTGGGGTTCGAGTCTCAGCTGAGTCACTTACTGTCTTTGGTGACCCTGGTGTGAGTCATGCCCTTCTGGTCCTCAGTGGAGTAGATAACCCCCTACAGTCCCTCCCAGCTCTAAATCCACCCACAACAGAGAAAATTCAGCTCTGAAGAAAGCATAATGAGAATTTTTTTTAAATATTTAAAGTCTGAAGTTCTAGAAAGAGATTCAAGAAAATGAAAATAAATGGAAAGATGAAAGTTTCCTGACTGAAAAAATAAAACAAAAGTCATTGAGCCAGCTTGCAGGTTAGATCAAGAATATCCCATAATCTCTTTTTCTCTTGCTCTCAGCAAGATTCAATAGAAATTATTTCCAGAACATAAGGACAGTAAAGCTGCACAAGCCCCAGCGGGAGGAACGGACTTATGTAAGAGCTTAAAAGTTTCTTTTCTTTTTCACAGGGAGACCCAGGAAACCCAGTGATGTGCCGAGCAAAGGGGACCAAACTGTGGGTTCTAAGCGGCATCCTAAACATAGGTGGCGTCAGCTGCATCGGGCCATTTCTCTACACCAAGCTCTCTTACTACAGTGACTGGATTACACAAAGGATAACAAAAGATGGGGTGGATTCATGCCCCATCTTCAGTTGGCAAGAGCTGCCATCCACACCCTCCCCTGCTGTGAGTTTGGAACTGCAGGACAGCACTTTGGTGAAGCTGCCCCAAGCCTTCTTTCCTCTTTCTCAGAGAGAGGACCAACTGAAGCAGCAGAAAGGACAAGCCCATCTGAAGCCCACTTTGGTGAAAACAGCTACCTCCTTGAAAGGGGAGCAGACCTCTGGGAGTCCACAAGGGGAATTCCAAGAGAATGAGGTAGAGAGGGCTGGTGTGGTGGGCAACTCAGAGCCTGTTTACTATGACTACTACAATGGGGAAGTCATGCCCATCTCCGGTAGGGACAGGCTTCACTGGGCCTGGAGAATTGTCTCTGCCTTCTGCATGCTGGCTCTTCTCTTTGTTGGTTTCTGACCCAAGGTCCCCCAAGGGACGATGTGGAATTTAACATCCATGGTTTCCATAACTGCCTCCCTGTGCTCCAGGCACAGGTATGACAGAAATATTCTTCCTCCCCAGGCACTCAAAGGTTACCTACTATGCAGCAGAGGTCTGAGCCTGTGACCTAAATTTGGGCTAAGCAATGATAGCTGACCAGAGTCCCCTATGGTTCTTTAAGTTTTAAGTGGTCGTAGGATCTGTGCAAATGAAGAGGCACAAGCGCGGTCCACACCAGTCCGGAGGAGTCTGCCTTCTAGCCACTGGCACCAATGTAACATTTAAAAGAATTTATTACTAAAAGGGGATTTGTTACTTTTAACCATTTGGTTTTTTGATCATGGAACTATCCATATAGTTTCTTTCATTTTCATTTCATTTCATTCTCTTTCATTTTCTTAATTATGTAAGTCAAATTTCTCACAGGCCACTTTACAGCACGTTTGTCTCCAGCAGGTGGTTACTGGCCATCTTCACTCTATTCCAAGCCTTTCGGTATCCTTTCAGAGACATCTAGGAGAGAAAAAAAAAAGATAATAAATCACTAGGGCAAAACCGAGTGTCCACAAATATTCAGCACATTTATTGGAGGGGCACAGAATTGGGAGCTCGACCTTGCTTCGGAGACTATCTGGTACATGCCCCTCATTTTTCCAGACGCCCAGAAGTGGCCTGCTCATGCTCCCAGAGGGAGGACAGTCAGCCAGGCCAGGCAGGGAGTCAAGCCCTGGTCCATCCTAGCTCCTTCCCCCAGGTCTCTGAGAACAGCTTTGTGGGATCCGTTTGCCAGAATTTCTTTTGCTGGTAGAAAAATTTGCCTGTGATTTACCCTTAAAAGTGATGGTAAATCAAATGGCTATGAGTGCCACCTGGCTGGGAGGAAACTCTCTGAGCAGGAGAAGCCCCAGCCTCTGGCCACTTCTGCCCCTGTCCAGGTGACCAGAGATGGTAAGTACCCCCAGGGAAGATAGGGAGGCCTGCTCGATTCGGTGCTGTGGTTCTGGGGCACGGCCAGCCTGCCTCTCCCAGTCCCGTGCTCTGGAGAACAACCACCATATCCAATGCACTATGCAGATGCTGCAGTGACCTGTCCTCTTGCAGAAATCAGGCTTTTCTCATTCTCTTTAACAACATCATATTGGTTCCATTGTATTAATTTTTCTTCAACTCACAAAGAGCACAGATACTATCACATTTAACGACACATCTGTTTTGTACTAAAAATACTGGGGGTGGGGATGGGAGCAGGGAAGGTGGGGGAGAACTAAAAAAAAAAAAGCGCTGGAGTCAGCATCCAAATGCATGAAGGCATTGCTGAATGTCCTTCAAAAAAGGTCATGATCCCTTAGCGAAACTGGACTTCACGTATGAAGCAGAAACTGCTGGATACATCAGGCTGTAAAGGGAAGCATTTAGACTGACAGCTGTTCGACATTTCACTAAAACAAAAAGTCATTTAAAATGCCCTCACTTACAGAGTCCATCTGGGGTGTCTGAAATGCCCCCCTCTCCATCAACAGTGAGAGGGCAAAAAACCTCCCCCTTGTCTGCCCAGCTGGCCCTAAACTGAGAGATCCCTCAGTCTGGAGAGCACAGTCAAAGACCACTCTCTCTTCCCAGAAAAAATTCAAGGAATCCAATGGTTTCTTTTCTCTGAAAGCAGCTACCACTGTGCCCCGGGCTCTGTGCAAGGCACTGGGAATGCAGACGCAGACTCTAACACTCCCTGCCCTCAAAAGGCTTCTCTGTTCTATCCAGGGAAACAAATGCATGGCTAATTATATGTAAAATCATGTGTACAAAACACACATGGAGCCAATACCAGGCAATGTTGGGGGGCCTGAGGAGAGGGGTACCGGCAATGAGGAGGGTCAGGAAAGGTCTCGTGCAGGAGCTGAGCAAGGAAGCAAACTAGAGATTCTTAGAGGCAGAGGTGAGGAAGGAGAGGGAGGCATTCAGGCTTGTAGAGGAAGCCTGGGCACCAGTAAAAAACAAGAAGGGGGTGTGGGTGTGGGTGTCTGTCTGTGCATCTATAACAGGAAGGGGGTCCGTCTGACCAGCCTCTGGGGTCCATGAATGGGAGCAATGGGACACGCAAAGGCTTTAGAGCAGTCGAATGTGAAACTAGAGGTAACAGGGAGCCCCTGGAGTTTATGGAGGGAGGAAGTGACCAGATCGGACCTGAGCTTAGACACGCCCAGTACAACAGGTCTGATAAAAGGTCATCTGGTCTCACCTCTGCGATTTCCACTTTCCTCTCCCATGTCTTAATGCTCTTCTCCAGCTCATAGTTGGTGACCTTCTCCTGGACGTACATCATGATGTGGGGCACTTTGTAAGTCCCTAGCTGCTTCCTCAGTTTCTTATTCAAAGTCTCTGCTTTGGCGCGATCCTAAGGCAGGAAGGGAGATATAAGAGAAATCCAGAGCTATGGTTGTGGCCGCCGGCACAAGCACTGCCCTGTTACACAGTATTTCCCCTGCAGTACCAAAATACTTATTAATCTCTTGTTGTCTGTCTTCAAAAAAGAAAAAATAGAATTTACAACCTGAAGCAGTGAGTTTGACTTGGATTCTTGGCCACATTCTGGAACAAATGGTAAAGGATGGTGAGTGACCATCTAGAGAGGCGAGCGGAGCTCATGCACCACAAACATGAGTCCTCATGGAGAAGCAGTGCTGCCAGACCTGGCGGGTGTATATCCTTTTTTTGGCAGAGTTTCTAAACAGGGAGGTGGAGGTAGGGCTGGATCTCCATAGAGTTTACTGAGAATTTAGCAAAATCCTTGACGTGGCATCCCATGTGATTCTTGTAGAAAAAAATGGAAGGAAATGGACTACACAAAAGGAGAACCAGCTGGCCCCAGAATTCATTGGTCAATGGTCAGACATGGGCTTAGCAAGAGGCCTTCAGGAGAGTGCTGCAGAGGGTCACAGTTGGGCCTTGTGGTGTTTAACATCTTT
The DNA here is from genome assembly GCA_028646575.1 of Pseudocheirus occidentalis. Taxonomy (NCBI): domain Eukaryota; kingdom Metazoa; phylum Chordata; class Mammalia; order Diprotodontia; family Pseudocheiridae; genus Pseudocheirus; species Pseudocheirus occidentalis. The sequence continues at coordinate 290,174,076 of CM053595.1, forward strand.
ATGGATTTCTTGACTAAAGACATGGAGGGTGTGCTAATCACCTTGTGAGGACACAAAACTGCCTATAGCTAACCCACTGGAGGGGAGAATCAGGATCCAAAAAGTTACTGACAGGTTAGAAATCTGATTGAATCTCACAGGATGAAATTTAAGTGCAAAGGGCTCAAACTGACCTCAGCATGATAAGACACGCAAGGCACAGTTAGACCATCATTTGTTTGGAAAAGATCAGGAGGTTTGAGCAGGCTGCAAGCGCCAAGTGGACAAGTAGCGTCACCAATATGGCGGCCAAAGAAGTCATGAAAACCTCAACCGTAGGAAGACAAAGTTCCCAGGACTAAGAAACCAGATTTCTGCCATGCCCTGTCTGAGCCAGTTAGGACACATCTGGATTAGCGGGTTTGAGTCTAGGCACTAGTTTAGAACAGTGATGAATCTCCACATTATGTCACAGAACGACTCGCTGAAGGGACTCGGAAGGCTTAGCCTGGAGAAAAGGGGGTATGCAAGCTGTCTTCAAAGACAGGAAGGACTAGGAGAACCACTGCATTAGACTTTCAAACCCAAACAGCAGAACCAGGGACCACAGGGGAGAAGCTCTGCAGGCAGATTTTAGGTTGAGATCAGGAAAAAACAATTAGGGCTGTCCACCAGGAGAATGGGCTGCCTCCAGAGGGAGGGAAGGGACGGGTGTGTGCCTCCTCATTCAAGGCCTTGTGAGTGGCAGGCTGTAGTGGGAGCTCTTCTAAGGACAGACATGGATTTGATGGTTGCTGAAATCCGGCTCTAAAAGAGTGTGATTTTGTATTGTACCTAAAGGTCATTTTAACTTTTGGTGACCCACAGCTTCCCTTCATAATCTAGACAAAACATTTTTTGATCACAGGCTTACAGCTGGAAGGAGACTAAGAAATCACTCAGAACAATCTCATTTTACTTATGAGGAAACTGAGGCATAGATAATTGAGTGACTTGCCCAAGTTCACAGAGATGATGGGAGGATGAGCTAGACTTGAACCCCAGACCCTCCAGTTCCCAATCCAGGGACTCTGCAGGGCATTCCACTGCTCTCAGGGGAACTGGGACATACAGCATCTAAGCCACTGTCTCACCTCTTCCGCTTGCATGGTTTCCTTTTCAATTTTCTCCAGGATCTCCTTCCTCAGGGCCATCTCTTTTTCCACATGGGTGGTTGTTTCTGCTGCGCGTTGAAGTTTGCTCTGAAATAGGACAGTGTACCAAAGTCAGGGAGCAGAGACCCTCTCCCCCAACTGTGGGGGCCCATCCTGACATCATGGGCCAGGTACCCAGCCTGCCCTGAAACCAAGCACACAAAGTGACGAAAGACGTCAAAATGCCACTGCCTGCCTCTTATAAAACAAAAGCTTCATACAAATAAAACATAGAAACTTCATAGAAATATAACATTAAAACGTTCATATAAAACACAAACTCTTAAAATTCAGATTCTGCTGACTTGGAATTTGGGAGAGTTCAGGTGTAGACTGAGCTAAAATTTCCTTTTGTACTACAAAAACAGGATGTCCTAGGGAGACTAATAGGATAAACAGAATGCCAAGGGGGGAGGTACTACAGAGCAGCAGCCTGGAGTCCAGGGGACCCAAGTTCAAGTCCAGCCTTACACACTAACTAGTTTTGTGACCCTGAGCATGTCACTTAATCTCTGCCTGCCTCAGTCACCTCAACTGTAAAATGGGATCATAAAACCACTCACCTCCCAGGGTTGTTGCAGGAACACAGACAGTGCTCTATAAAGCTTATTGTCTCCTCACCTTTCAGACAACAGGGCATTTAAACAATTAAGAAATACTAATTTATGGGCATGATGCCATGGCAGGGGAAGAGGGAGAGGGAAGTGGAGAAAATCTGAAACTCAAGGGACCATGGAACTGAATGTTGTAAACTAAAAGTAAATAAACCAAGACAATTAAAAAAAAAGAAAATACTCATTTATATGTAACTGATCAGCTGATCACAAATTGACTTTTACGTCTGTTAAAAACAAATCCCTCCCTTTGTTGTTGTTTTCTTAGTCTTTGTATGATTAAAGCCTGTAAAGTAACAAATTATATTTTTTAATAATATTCTTCAATTCAGTTTTTTTTTTCTTTTTACTAATTCAGATGCCGTCTCCAACCCTAGTCTGAATTAATAAAATTTTACGGGACTATTTTGGGAAGACAGGACTAGACCCGTGATTTCACTGGCACAGGGAGCTGGAAGAAAGTCCCTTGATGAATGCAGACAGGCATTTGCTCAGTAACCAACTGGCCTTCAGAAGCTGATGAGGAGGGCTGCAGAGGGTCACCAGGCCAGCGGATCTGAGGAGCAGGCCTGCCTGCCTAGAAGCCAGCTCTCCATTCACCAAGCCACACTGCCTGTCAGCACTTTGGAACCTTATGTATTTTTGTGTGACAGCCAATACTTGGGATCATTTTGGAGCTTTGGGTTCAAGTTCCAGCTATGTGCCTTTGGCAAATTCCTTTCCCCCTCTGAGCTTCGCTGTCCTCGGCTGTAAAAGGAGGGGGGTGCGGATTCCGTTCCAGCTCTGACCTTCTACGAATGTGGGAAAGAGCTATTCTGGCTAAAAATAGACCAAAGACTATAGCATAAGAACAAGTGCAGCCACAGAGTTTCCTCTTTTGAGGCTAAAAGGAATATTCTACCTATCTCTGGAGGCCACAGAGACCAGACAGTCCTGGTTTTGAGAAAAGACTTTTGATCAGATGGAGGAATATTAACAATGGCTGGGACAGTGGCTGTTTCTAAATCTTCTGCCAAAGAGAACATCCTTTATCTCTGGTCTTTCCTCTCTTTCTGGCCATTTCAAGGTTACCTTCAGTCACCTCAGGACACCCCCAAACAATTCCAGGCAGGGGTGCAATTATCACTAGCCCTCAGTCACTGTTTCCTTCCCCTTCTACCAATAGTTACAGTCTTATGGTTGCTTGGACAGCATGATGCTTAAATTTCAGGACAAAGACTCTAGAAAGACGGTGGGATTGGAGAGATCCTAAGTGCAGCTAACTACGTTTAGGCCTCTAAAGAAAGCTGTCTATGTTACACAGGCCGAATTTGTAGAATGTGAATTTGAATTCAGAATTTGAGGGCCACCTCCCCTCCCTCTCTCTCTCTCTTTCCCTCTCTCCCCTCCCACCTCTGTCTCTCTCTCCCTCCCTCTCTTTCTTCCCCTTTCTCCCCTCCCCCCATCTCTGTCTCTTTCTCTGTCTCTGTTTGTCTCTCTCCCCTTCCCCCTTCTGTCTCTGTCCCTCCCTCTCTCTCTCTCTCTTTCTCTCTCTCTCTTTCTCTCCAACATCCACTGTCTTCAAGGATGGTGTTACTGACCCCAGTTAACATTTGTGCAGACAAGCACAGCTGAAGAAAGCCGTATTTAGGAAAGTGCAAACATCTCTCAACACTATCTGCAGGAGAAGATGCTTCTGTGACTTGGAGATCTAACTTCTGCTCACACGACACACACGTGGAAGGTGGTCAGTTGTAGGGAAGGTTAAGTGAATTTTGGGATGTCTAGCAATGAAGAATAATGGAAAACAAGGCAGCAATGAACAAAAATGACGTTTGTGATGCTAGCTTCTGACGCCTTCATTACACTTTGTGGGTTTCAAAGGCATTTTCCACACATGACCTCATTTACTGCTCAGAACTGCCCTGTGAGGGAGGTAGAACAGGAATAATTATCTCCATTTAACAGGTGAGGAAACCAAGCCTCAGAGAGACTGAGCGGCTCATCCCATTCCATTCAGCTAGCATGCAATGGTACCCAAACAAAGATCTAGCTGGAGCCCCTAATGAAACAGTAAAGGATCTTCCCACTAGACCACTCAAGTGCTAATTAATCTAAGATGCTGCTGGTAACCAAGGAGGGCCAGATGGGCCACAGAATAAATCCCTGCCACCCTTACTTTGTATAAATTGAGAAGATGGAGAGCATTTCCCGCTGTCAGCTTGAGCTGTATCAGTTCTCGATTCCGCAGATCAATATTCTCCAGAAACTGAATATTCTCGATCTTCAGCTGCTGAAAATCCACATCGTGGAGCACCTCCCCAACTTCTTCCTTCTACATCTCAGAAAAAAGAAATGGCTAGTGCCCATGCCAGCAGCGACTTCCATTAGCCACCATTGGTTACGTAAATTAAACTATCAATATTTTCTTGGCAAATGTAAGTAATCTTGCAAATACATTTGGTAGGGTTATTTCTGTCCTTAAAAGCTCAAGAAAGGTGGTTCCTAAAATTTACTGTCATGGAAAACCTTGTTTAAAATAAAACCTATTTTTACTGCCATCTTTTCCTTGTATATCATTTTTATTTCCAAATACGTCCCCTTCTTTCCCCAGACAACTACCCCACTGGGTAACAAAGATTTTTAAAAAGAGGCAAAAAATCTCTCAAGTAAAACTGAGGAGGAAGAGGTGAAATTCTCAGCTTCTCTGGGGAGCTGAGTTCAGTTATCCTTATTCTAAGGCAGTTGGTTTCATTTTTGTCTATTTCTGTTATTACAGGTGTTGTATCTATTGTGAAAGGCCCTCTTATGTGACACAAACAGTTCAGAGTCCTATCATAGCCCCGGTTCACTGGACACTTTGGGCTCCACAAGGGGACTCCATGATACACCTCCATTCTCATGTTTCAGTCTCTCTATCAGGCTCTCACAATGAGATCATGGGAGAAATCAGGGGAATCCCCCATCCCAGCTCGGTGGGGCTTAGTGAAAGCTCTAGCCCTTTCCAAAGGCATATGGACAGCCAGAGACTCCTGCTTGAGACTTCCCCCTTCCCGGTCACTGAGGACCAGAAGAAAGATGGCTGGTGACTGAGCAAGAAGGACTACTCCCCTCTCTCTCCCTCTTTTCTCCTTCCTAATGTATGCCTTGGGCCTCCTGATGGCTCTCCCTTGGACCTATAGGGAGAGTGCCCCTCATACTCCCAAGGAGCAGCAAGGTGGGCTATATACAAGGCAGCGAGGGCACACACTTGTCCAGGTGAGCCTCAGACTGGCTTCCAAGGCCCCAGCAGCTGCCCAGATGACACAATATTGGTCCTAAGGTGGAGCCTGCTAGTTCTTGGCAGCTAACTTGTGAGCTCTGGGTGGGCAGAGTCATCGAGAAGCCTGGGCCCGGGGGACCCAGTGAGAGGCACTTCTCAAAGGGGATGAGCAGTAACAGGAGGCTCTCCCATACATCTCTGGCTAACCAGATAACAGGGACCTGGAGGGAGCTGTTCAGTGACCTCCCTATTCAGCGGCACCACCCCCCCCCCTTTCTTCTCCCCTCCTCTCCGGCCTTCCAGGAGACTAAAAGAGGACTGACAGGTTACTGTTTCCTGTTTTAAATATTTGTCAGTCCATACTTTAGAGTCTTCTGTGTTTAATGCATTTTGTGTGTGTATGGTGGAAAAAATACATAGCCTTGTACATTTGAATAACTTTTCTAGAAGGGACTCTCTGATCCTTTTAGGGGAGACTTTGCATGAGCCAGACTTAACCTTTGTTTAAGGAGGTTTTCCTGGAATAACTCCAAGTGTCGGCATTTTGAGACAGAGGGCAGAAAAAAACCGTGATCCCTCCCTTTGGGGCAAGTGCCCCTAAGACTGAGCCCAGTCTGCATGAGGCCAGGGAAAGGGCCCCTGGGTGCAAAAGCAATAACCCAAGGCCACAGACTTTACAGTAATCAATATATACAATATGTGTACACACACACACACACACACACACACACGTTTTATATCTAGCACCTCAATATTTCAATCCCCTGACCTCTTAGGACATATTTCTCAGCCCATTCGGATGCCCACAGAAACAAAAGAACCATAACTGTATCTGAGACCCCCATTACTATGCATCCCCATTACATACCTGTCTCAGCTGCGTCAGAATTTTTTTCTTCTGGACTTTGAGAGAAAGGTTTTTCAAACGTAATTTATCCTTCAAAGCATCCTTTAAAAAAAAAAGGCACGTTTTTGTCTTTTTTTCCACTTTCCCTCTTCCCCACACAAATCTTGAACTCAGAAGTACCTCACTCTGAGGAACACTCAGCCCCCTTTATTCTGAGACACGGGTCATTCTATCCACATGGTTACAGTCAGACTTTTGGCCAAGAAAATCCACCTCAAACTAATTTTTAGGTTCCATCACATAGAAGACAGCCCTGTCTGAACTCTTGTGAGGGACTGGGTTGCTGAAGCTCTTGATAGTATTTGGAGCAAAAAGCCTTTGGTTCTTCAGAAGCTCCCATTGGCCTTCCTAAAGCAGGTCTCCCAGGTCCCCCCTTCTAACATTCTAGGAATCCATTAGCTACAAACAGTACACCAAAAGCTCTCTATTCTCCGTGGTTTTCCCAGCTGAAGATAAATTTCCCCAGTGTCAACTGAAAATGGGGCAAGGAAGAGAAAAAAGCAGAAAAGAGGAGATACTTTGCTTGTTCATACCCCATGTGGTTTTTAGGCTAAAAATTCAAGATTTTTTTTAATCTTGTACCTCTTTTCTTTTGAATCATGTACCTTTCTCAAAAGCAAAAAGTCTCATGTCTTTAAAGAAATAAAAGCCACATTGCTGGATCAGAGGTATTACATGAATAACTTAGATTTATGGAGTATAAGCATGTCAGAGTTGTGTAATGGAAAGAGTCCTAAAACTTGGAGCTGGAAGAGCCAACTTCCAGGTTTCAGTCTCAGTTCTGGAACCGCATTTCACCAAGCCTTGGTTTCCCCTTCTCTAAAATACTTGGAGCACCCATCTCACAGACTTGCTGTTATCTGTCCATATTGCTCACAATACATCTAGCTGAGGTCATTGGTGCCACCATCCTTGTGACTGCTGCACACACATCTCCCCGTCACCCCCCAAGTGGCCAATCAAGCTCACCCTTCGAATATTCCGGTCTTCCACGTACTTCAGCACCTTCTGAGTGGCCAAGGCACTACCACGCTTCCTGGATATGGTATTCAGAATCTCCCTCTCAAAGTCCTGCACAGCCTTTTTTACATCAGCCCATCGGATTTCAGCCTCTTCTATGATAGCCTAGACAGAACAAAGAGGTCTGAGGTTTGGAGCTCCCAGCTAGTTGCGTGGCATTGGGCATATGGCTACCCTTCATGCAGGTAGGCTCTGTGTGCCCCTGAGAAGGGCTAGCCAGCTGCCCCCCGACCTCAGCACTCCACCCAAGCTGTCTGCTGCCCTCACTTCCACTCCTGAGAATCAACAAGTCACTTAAAGTTAAAAGAAAAAAAGCATAAATTGCCTACTATGCGTAAGACACTCAGGTACTACTTCTCAGACAAAGCCTTTCCTAGTATCCCCGGTTGTCGGCACTCTAGATTCTTCAAAGTACCTCAGATCTGTCTACAAAGTATGCGTCAAATCCTCCAGCATGAGAATTTCCCAGACCTTTGTCTCTGTGGGAGCTTCCCCAAAATAACCTGGACCTTGCCCTGGGGGTCATCGTGATGGAGTTCTCCTTAGGAAGCAGGGCTGGGACATCTCCCCTTGTATTTGTGGGTGGAAGGATGAAGATGAGCACAGCCTGTTGAGGTACATCGGCCACCACGGCCTCCACCACAGCAACATTTAAGCTCTGCCATAAATATAAGCACAGGCCCCAAATCCTGAAGAAACCACGGAGAACCTAAAAGTGCTTGGACAGAAAGTGGCACCAAGTGCGCAGCTGGCCTAAAAGAAACCACAGAGTGGGGTTCTCAGCTTCTCCTTTCAAAGAAATCTGTGCTTGCAGAGGGAATACTGACTCAACGTAAACTGGAAGGTCTCTTAACTACGTGATACAAAGAACAAAGGGGTGGAGAACAGGAGAGATGAAGGCGGAGGGCCAGGGCAGCTGGCCTAAGTAAATAAAAATGAAATCCATACAAATATTATACGTCACAGCGGATTTTGTGCAAGCTTTCATGTTCTGGGGGAAATGATAGTATGTGCTAGCCCTTCAGGGCAGACAGAGACAGGCAACTGAGTGGCAAAATCAGGAAGACCTGAGTTCAAATCCTATCTCAAACCAGGTCACTTAACCTCTGCTTATTTTGGTTTTCTTATCGGTAAAATGGGAATCATAGCACCCACCAGGGCTATTGAGAGGATCCAATGAGATCATATTAAAAGTAAAGCGTTTTGCAAACCTAAAGTAGTAGATAAGCACTAGCTCTCATTAGCTAGCATTACTTATTTCTACATGTTTATAATGCAAGTGTGCTGAAGTAAGATCAGTCTCTAAAATAGGTCTATAATGAACCTTGTTAGTACATTGTTCACAATCTGGATTTCCTGCAGACCTCAACCTATTTGATTAGTCATAGCTTTTTTTATTGGCAAGGAATTAATACTTGGAACTAGAATCTCCCGAAAGAGAGGATGAGTTAGGAATGGGATGACTGGTGCTTGACAGTCTAGGGTCCTTATTCACCAGCATCCTGCAGAAGGTGAAGATGAAGGTCTCCAAGGAACTGACCTGCGTGCAGTCACCTCCCTGAGAACCCCATGGCAGCTGAGGAAACCAAAGAGACAACTTCATAGAGGTGCCTATTTAGGACTTGCCATCCTGCTCCCTACACTCAACGGATGCCACCTCCCAAAGGCAATATCACCCTTTTCCCAGTCACCTTGAATTTATTTTGACTCAGCCTTCTCTCCTTCAGGATGTCATAAGTCACTGAATCCTGGCAATTCTTCCTTTGAAATTCTTGTTCATCTCTCCTCTTCCCTTAACTTCTACCCTAAATCCTTCCAAAACTTTCTGATTCTAGTCTCCACCCCTCAGACCTACCCTTCACTTGATATATCTACATGAGGTGGGGAAACTTGTAGCCTCAAGGCCACACGTGGCTGGCCCTCTAGGTCCTCACGTGTGGTTCTTTGACCGAATCCAAACTTCACAGAACAAATCTCCTTAATAAAACGATTTGTTCTGTAAAACTTGGACTTGGTCCAAAGGCTGCACCCAAGGACCTAGAAGGCCACAAGTGACTGCAGGTTCCCTGCTCCTGGCCACCTTTGTTAACTGGTGCTTTTGTTCTGTCTCTCCTCAGCTTAAACCTCCAACGGCTTCTTCTGTTCCATTGTGTGCATGCTGGACTCTCTGCCTACCATAAGCTGGCCCCAGGCTCCCTATCTAATTTTATTCCTCCCACCCCAACTCCCCAATATGCTCTCCTCAAGTAGGCCAGTCTCCTCACCGTCCTAGGAAAACACCACACAGTCCACTGCTTTGTTCATGTTCTCCTCCCCAGGAATGAATGCACTCCTGTCCCCTCCACCTGGCCAAATCCTAGTTCTTCAGGCCAGGGCTCAAGTCTCCCTCCTCTGGGATGCCTTCCCTGACTACCCTGGCCTCATGGATTTTCCTCTTCCCTAAGCTCCAATGTCTCTATCATACACTTTGCCATGTAATCATAAGCTGTATTGTGTTGTTCATTATTTTTTCATGCAGGTTAGTCTGGTCTCTCTGACTGGACCATATGTTTCTTGAAGGCAGCGATCACTTAGTATTTGCTGAACAACTGGACCTGGTTCTCCCCACACCCCTGATATCATAATATGGAATTCTCTCCCTCTTGGCCTCCTCCCAGACTCAATTCAGATCCCACCTTGTGCAGATAACTTTTCTCATCCTTTCCCCACTCCCCACCAGGGCCTCCCCCCACCCCCACGATCTCTCCTTCACACAGCATTTTGTCTCCCACTTTAGGGTTCAAGCTTCTAGAGGCCAAAGGCTGTTGGCTGCCTTTCTCTCTATCCCCAGAGCTCAGCACAGAATACAGCAGATGCATAATAAATGCTTGCCGAATAACTGATGGATGCCAGATGAACGTCTGTATTTGACCGCTCATTGGTTAATTAGCAACGCTATAGAAGAGAACTATGCCAATTACTCTGGGGAAGGGCTACCTCATGGCGCTGAAGGTCCCGCTGAGAATTTGTCCTCAGCTGCTTCATTTCCTCTTTGACCTCATCGAGCTCCCTCAGGACCAGGTCACACTTCTGATCCACTGTGAGAAGTACCAGCCGATCTGTGAATACCCGGGATTTGGATTTCCTCCTGCCCCGGTACTGTGGTTAAGAGAGTCATGACATCATCAAACAAGAACAGGTCAGAGGAGCAGGGAAATATACAAGCAGCTGGATCCTGGAGCCCCCCCAAGATGAGGACCCCAAATGGGGTCAAAGGCCACGCAGCTCTGTCTAGACCAACCCTGAAGTCAGGGCCAGAGCCCAGGCTTTGAGGTCTGCTGGGGCCTGTGTCAAAGTTAAATGGTATCTGGTCCCAGAATACAAGTTACACCCTTTTCTAGTGTCTCTCTTTCCCACTTTCCACGTATTCAAGGTAATAGTGAGAAGCAGTAAAAGTGTACATGTTGAGGAAGGCTCTCTCCCATGGAAAGGACTGCCAGTAACTAAAAATATCTTCTTTCACACCAATTGGGAAAGGAAAAGAAGGGAGGCACGAAAGTCAGAGAAGGGAGAAAAAGACAAGGCAGTTTCTTGGGGGAAGCAATGAGTGACAAAGCAGACATGGAATTGTATCTAAACACAGGAATGAAATGGTACAGACGCCTCTCACTACAGTAGTACCTGTGTAAAGTCCGTCATTTTAAAATCCGACATGCGTGGGAAGCGCTGATCCCGAGGCTCCAGCTTATTGTAATATTTCTCAAACATCTCAGTTTCGACTTTGAGAGAAGCATTTCTATAGCTGCAAAAATGGCGGATAGCTGAATAAACCTTGTTGCTCAGTTACTAGAGCCAAAAAGGACAGTGTTCAGTGTCTAGCTTACTTAAATTCAGAGGCTGGCGGGCAAACTAAGGCTTATTACTAAGAGAAGACTATAGTTTTCACCTTGAAATTTCTACTATGTCAAATACAAATCCGCCCAACTACTACATTTTTGCAATTACACACTTAGCGCAACCTTCAGACATTTCCCCTGGTTTATGTGTTTTTTTCTCAGTTATTTTATTTCCAGCACCCAACAGATGGAACAATCTACTGGAAATTCATTATAAACAGAAGCAAGTTTGCAACAGATGGTTCTTAAAAAGTTTGAGATGATGAACGATATTCATCATGTGCCTGCCTGAATGATGGCTTTCTAACCTTCTCAAGGGCAAAGACACAAGCTTACACCAGTATCGGGAGTGTTTCTGCTACTGTTCTGTTAGAGACAGTAGAATTTGTTACTTCAGTGGCAAAGACCCTTCCTAAGGTCCCTACTTTGTTCAGAGTACCTCTGTTAAGTGCAGAAGGGGATTCCAACAGGAAAAAGAAAGCGCCCCTCCTCCACCCACCCTCAAAAAAGGTCACAAAGTAGGAGCTGGAAAGAAAAACAGGAAAATCACTAGATTTTCTCCCATTATGGAATTTTAGTGCAAGGGAATTGCCTTTTGACAGATTCCCCTTAGCTCAGAAGACCTAGAATATAAGAAATAAATAAAAGGGTGCTGTTAACAAAGTGTTAAAAGATACCCTGATCCCTTTCTGATGTGACATTTCTCTGGTAGAATTGAAGGGAATAACTTCATCTGGACAGGTAAAAAATTAAATCCCGGCTCTTTCCCTGTCACTGCTGAGTCAAGCGGAAGGCGGAGGCTCCTGGGTGTTTTCAAGATTCAGCTTCACCTATGAACCGCTGCGGTGGGTGGCGGAGGAAGGCATTTCTGCTGGAGGTGTAACGAACGTTAACACCACTCTACAAGAAGTGCTGAAGACCGCACTCATCCACAATGGCCAAGCTCGTGGAATCTGCAAAGCTGCCAAAGCCTTGGACAAAGCCAAACCCATCTTTGTGTACTTGCTTCCAAATGTGATGAACCTCCTTGTGTGTAAAGTTGGTAGAGGCCCCATGTGCTGAGCACCAAATCAACTTGATTAAGGTTGATGAGAAGAAGCCGGGTGAATAGATAAGCCCCGTAAAGTGGTTGGTTGCAGTTGCGTTGTTGTTAAGGACTATGGCAAGGAATCTCAGGCCAAAGATGTCATCGAAGAATATTTTAAATGCAAGAAATGAATAAATAGGGGACGGCGCTTGCGGGAGCGCCCGGCTTTTGCCAGTCCTCGGGCGCTTCCCCGTCGGATCCTGCAGTACCTGAGCCAAGGCAGTGTGGTGTTGAAGAACTCGGTCAAGGTCATGACCGTGAATTACTAGGGAGGGGAGAGGGGGGAGCTGAGCGAGGAAGCCAGGAAATTTGTTTTTTCAACATTCCTCAGATTCAGTACAAAAACCCCTGGGTGCAGATCACGATGTTCAAGAACATGACACCATCGCCATTTCTGTGGTTTTATTTAGATTCTGGTGAACAGGTTCTGGGAGATGTGGAGGTCAAGAGCAACACAGATTGTGCAGCACATCAAAAAGATCTTGGGGAAAACTGAGGAAGTCCCCTAGATGGAGGAGCCAGAGAAAAAGACTTCTCACCCAGCTAATTTTGGACCCAAAAAATATCGCCTGCGGGAATGTATTTGTGAAGAAGCGGAAGGACGGTCCTGTGTCCAGCCATTGTGCCTTTACCCAAAGAGATGACTGGCAAGTACAAAGCTGCTCTGAAAGCCAGTGCTCAAGACTTAGGGCGCACAGTGGAGGCTCCTGATACCTGGGACACCCAAGTTTGTGCTGAAATACAAAGACCTTAAAGACCAAGTGACTGAGAAGCACCAGGTACTCATGTGGTCTCGGCAACTGGCAAGTTCCCAGGCCTCTTCAGAGCCAGGGAAGCCCCAGCTCCCTCATGTTCTGAAGGCCCCATTTTAGACAGTAACACAAGGCAAGAGGAACAAGAAGACAAAGCAAAGCTGGGGGGTTTGAGTGAAGGCTTAGTTTGCTAATAAAACGCTTTATATTGACTCTAAAAAAAAAGAGAAATGAATAAATAAAAGCCTTGGTCTGATTTGAAAAAAAAAAATTAAATCCCCTTTTGATGGCCTTAAATAGCTAATCCTTAGGGGCAGCAGCTCTGTCAGAAGGAGTTCCAAGACAGGAGCCAGAAGTGGGAGAGGAATGAGGCCCCTGAAAGGCAATCATTGCTAGGAGGACAGTTTCTCTGTTCTCCTTCTTTGAAGTGGAGCTGCTTGACAGGCAGGAGACACTGAATCCAGAAGAAGGCAGAAAGCATGCTCCAGGAAAACACAGATAAAGGGAGGCCCATCTTATGGGAAAGAAGCAGCAGCTTCATGGAACAGAATCCCTGGGAAGAGAGGAGAATGCTAGCTATGAAGAAAGAGTGACCCCATCTTTAACCCCAACTGAGCAAAGCCAGCAGAGACGAGGCACCCAAAAGGAGGCACATGAGGAGTCTATAAGGCCAGAGTGGACTTCCAGGCTCTGCAACGCTACCCACAGTGCTATATACATATCCCATACATCATGAACCTCACTACCACTACCCTCTAAGTTTGTCCCTACTCTTCCAATGACATTGTGTGAGGGTGAGTGTGCCCAGGTTTATGGAGGAATGTTTTGTAGCTACTGTTTCTTACAATGCCATTTATTTACTCCTTACTACTTGTTCTACTCACTACATTTACTTAATATGTCATTTTAGTAAATGCGTTTACTCAGAGTTCATTGTGTCTCCTGGCTGATTCTTAATGGGAAGCATACCAATAGGGGCTCATGATCTACAGTGTTAAAAGTACAAACCCACAGAGTTACTCCCAGAACCTGGGGACCCAACCCTCAAGTCTGATTTAAAGTTGGAGTAGCTCCAGAAGGGTTCATACACTAAAAATAAAAACTCAAATCTTCTTTCTTCAAGAACACATTCCTTCACCAGGGTACCTAAATTCTGATCTGGACTATACATTCCACCCTGTTATTTCTGTTCTAGCTTCACTTCCTGCCTTTCATGGTCTTGACTCTATAGTCTAGGGGTTCTTAACATTTGGGGGGCCTTGTAAACTTGGATGTGAAAAAAAATTACATTTTTATGGTTTCGCTGACCTGTAAGTGAAACTTAGCATCTCCTTCAATTATTTAAAAACATTATTCTGATAAGGGGTCTATAGGTTTCACCAGACTGCCACATGGATCTGTAACACAAACGAAGGCTAAAAACCCCTGATGCAGTAAAAGATTTCAAAAAAGCTCTGTCCTCCACCCTTACATCCTTTACCCTCTTGTCCTTCCATTTTCCCTCATCTACTAAGTCCCATTTCTAGAACACTCCCTAGCTCAGAGTTGCCAAATGCTGCTGGAATGAGTCTTGAAATTGTGTTTCCTGCATCCCCTTCAAATTTATGTTTTCTAACCTGTAGGATCCTTACCGTTGCATGGCAATCCTTGTTTTATTTCCTACCCTATTTCCCCACAGCCACTCTTCTGAACCTTCTCTGTCTCCTCAAGGCTTCGGCTCTAGTCCCACTTGCCACTCCTGGCAGAGAACCACACAATTTATTTTATGGACGTAAGAGAGCATAATCAGTTCTGTCTGCTTCTGGCCAGCCATGGTGCTGATTCAGTATTAAAGGACTCTGGCACTTTGGGGATGGTGAAAATAATCCCTTTATTGGCTGAGAAGCAGGAAAAGCTATAGATCTTTGAAGACTGCCTCACCATCCCCAGAGTGTCCAAGTCTTTTAGTTCAGTCAGCACTCATGACTGACCAGAAGCAGGCAATATTGCTCTGCCTAAGTCTTGTTACCCTAAGACTGTGGCTGCCCATTATCTCCCACCCTGCCTACATCGAAACTTGAACTATTCCCTCCTTCTCTCCATTCTAAAAGAGATGAAATACTCTTTCCTATTTGCCAAGGCTAACTCATTCCACTTTCATGTTTAATCTCAACCTTCCAACTCATATATGCATCTCCTGTAGGATCTTGCTCCACCAATCCTTCCCTTTCTCTCATTTTTAATCCCTTCCCCTCTGCCTAAAAACACCTTTTCTTTGACCCTGCCACACTTTATCCTATCCTCTTTTATCTCTCTTTCCTTTATGAGATAAATTTCTAGAAAGAATAATCTATACTGGCTAACTCTATTTTTCACCATCTACTTAATGTTTAATCCCCTGAGATCTGGCTCCCATTCCCATAACTTTACTGTAATTACCTTTCCAAGATCACCAATGACTTTTTTCAAAATTATTTTTATTAATATCTTCTGTTTTACAACACTTACATTCCCTCATGTATTCTTTCTCCTTCTCCATTTCCTTCTCAGAAAGTCATCCCTTAAAACAAAAAATAACTATTCAGTAAAACTAACATATCAAAAAAGTCTGTCTTTATCTGCAATGTTGCACATCCATAGTCCCCTCACCTCTTTGTAGAAAAGAAAGAGGAGCAACAATGAAAAAAACCAGGGAAGAAGACCAAGACCAAAGAGGAACCAGCAAGTTCTGTCATTCTTAACTTGCAGAACCTCACAATGGGTTAACAGTGACTGAGCACAGCAACAGTCTATGGAAACTCAATTCACGTAAGCCAATAGACCCAAACCTGGGCCAGAAACATGTAAAATTCAGACTAGGAGGGCAGTGAAAAGACTTCTCCCTAATTCACGACACTTTGGAAGCACTGGAAACTTGCAGGCCCCCAGATTGAGCTGCGAAAGCAGAAAAACTCAGGCCACGCATCTCCCCAAAAGTGAGCAGAGCTCAAAATTAATATAAAGTCCAAAGTCAAGAAGGAAGCTGGAAAAATGAGAAAATACACAAAGAACCTGACCATAAAGAATTACTCCAGTAACAGCTCAAGACACACAGAAAACAATCACATGAAAACATCTACAAGCAAAGTCTCGGAGAAAAATGCAGATTTTGGACAAAATTTCAATAAGAATTTCCAGAAAAGTTAAAGGAAGAGCTAAAGAAAAGATTTTTAAGAGAGCAAAAAAATTGGGAAGGAGGATAAAATGTGATGTGAGAGTATGTGATAAATGTGATGAGTGGTAGAGGAAAAAATGGAAAAAGAAATGAGAGCTTTGCAAAAAACAAAATCATGGAAAGACAACTAACATTACTGAAGAAAATTTCTCCATAAAAATCATAACTGGCCAAATGGAAGCTAATGACTACATGAAACATCAAGAAATAATTAACTTCCCTATTTCTTTGACTGTTGACCATCTGTGTATCCATCTGAAATCATCCTTGACTTTTCTCTCTTCCTTACTCACTCTTCCCCCAACACTCCAAAATCTTTTTTGGCTTGGAAATTTGGTTACCTTTGAAAGACTTCATTGAAGTACATATGTCTCTTCAAATTTTTCAAGGTCCAAATGCTTAATTATCTGTCTTTTGCCCTCATACAACATACTGTCACTTTTGTTGGGTGGATAATTCCAAGCGTATATGTCCACATAGATTAGCACAAAATGGATTTATGATTTCATCAATTAAGAACTCTCTGGTAGAGTTTGAAATCTAACTAAAATTTAGTAGATATGTCTTAAGAGTGTTACCCAAAGCTCAAAGTGAAGAAGTGACTTGTTCATGGTCACTAAGAAAATAAATGTTAGCAACAGGGATATAAACCCAAATTTTTCCTTGCCCAGGTCCAGTATTCTCATCATACTACTTCTCGTGGCTTATGCCATAACATAATCAATTGCAAAGTTCCTACCTCCAGGATTTCTCTTGAATCTATTGTATACTCTATAATTACAACACCACCACCACACTGGAAGAATCAAACTGCCCTTAAAGCAAGTCAAGAAATAATTAACTGTTATGCTTTGGCTAGAGAAAGAGCTCCAGCAGATGTCTGGATTACTGAAGTCCCCATCATTATTATAATATGCCTCTGACCCAGGCTTGTGTTCTCTTTTCAACTTCACTCATCTTACCTCTTCTTATCCAGGTGATCAGTAGCTCATCATCCAAATACTTTCTGCCATGTTTCATATTTGTTGGATTTCCTCCCATTAATATATACTCTGTTTTGAGAATGCTACACTTCCCTTTCACCACCCTTTACCAAGTCTATTTCTCTACCAGAGACATTTCAGGTATAGGTCTCACCCCATCAAACCACCATGATATCTAACAAGTTAAATTCACCTCCTTGTGTTAGGACTTCTAGTGAATTTGACTCACTTTTGCAAGTATTTATTAAGCACCCACTATGTGTTAGGGACCATGCTGGGTGCTGAGGCTGCAGAGACAAAAAACTAAATAGCTCCTGTTCTCAAGGAGTTTACATGGGGGAAGCAACAATATGTAATATATAAGTAAATAGAAAAATACAGAAAATTAAAGTACTTTCAAGGGAGAGGAATGTGGGCATTAACAATAAGAAGAATCAGAAATGGTCTCTTAAAGAGATGGCACTTGAGTCAAGCAGAATTAGGGATTCCAAAGAGACAGAGAGGAAGAGAGGAATGGGGGGGGGGGACACCTTGTGAGAGGAAACATTAATGGGAAATGGAATACTGTATATGAGAATAGCAGATAAGCTAATCAGATTGGAATTCGGAATAAGGAGAAGCTGGTATGAAATCATCCTAGAAATTGGGCAATTAGTTGGAGCCAGATTATAAAAGGTTTTAAATGTCAACCAGAAGGATTATATATTTTATTCCAGAGACCACAGGGAGCCACTGAAAGTGACATGGTCAGACCTGGGTTTTAAAAATGTCAGTCTGATGGCTAACATAACAAAAGAGGAAAATGATAAATGCTGGAGATGTGGAAAAACTGGAACATTAATGCATTGTTGGTGGAGTTGTAAAGTGATCCAACCATTCTGGAGAGCAATATGGAATTATGCCCAAAGGGCTATAAAACTGTGCATACCTTTTGACCCAGCAATACCACTGCTAGGGCCGTATCCCAAAGAGATCATAAAACCAGGAAAAGGACCCACATGTACATGTATTTATAGCAGCTCTTTTAGTGGTGGTAAAGAACTGGAAATTGAGGGGATATCCACCAATTGGGGAATGGTGGTACAAGTTGTGGAAAATGAATATAATGGAATATTATTGTGCCAAGAAACGATGAGCAAGCCAACTTCAGAAAAACCTAGAAAGACTCATATGAACTGATGCTGAGTGAAAGGAGCAGAACCAGGAGAACGTTGTACACAGTAACAACCACACTGCCCAATGACTGACTTTGATACACTTGGCTCTCCTCAGCAATGCAAAGATCTAAGACAACTCCCAAAGACTCATGAAGGAAAATGCTTCCCACATCCAGAGAAAAAACTGTGGATTCTGAATGTGGATGGAAGTATATTATTTGCTCTCCTTTTCTTTTGTTGTTTTGCTTCTTCTTTCCTGTGGTTCCTCCCGTTAGTTCTAATTCTTCTTTATATCATGACTAAGGTGAAAATATGTTAAACATGAATGCATAGATAGAACCTATATCAGATTGCACACTGTCTTGGGGAAGGGGGAGGAGAGGAAAGGGGAGAAAATTTTAAACTCAAAATCTTATGGAAACAAATGCTGAAAACTAAAAATTAATCAGAACACACACAAAAATAGATACTAAAAAAAAAAAAAGACTATCAATTCGAATACCTAGTTAAAATTCCTGAGTCTGTCCATGTGTGTCCATAGGAAAGCAGTCAGTAGATAGGAAGAGATTAAAGATAAATGAGAGTGGAGGTGATAGAGAGGGCAATCTGCTGGAGAAGGCAGAATGGAATGGGGTCACTCGTGATTCCAATGAGGAGTTCTCCCTTGGCAAGAAGGGTCCATGTGAAAGAGTGGAAGGAGGAGGAAGTGTGATGTGAGGAGGAGAGAAGAGGGAGTGCTCAGTGAATGGCCTCATTTTTTTTTTCCAGCGAAATACATGAGGCAAGAATTTCAGCAGAAGTGGGGAGGAAGGGGAGAAAAATCTGAAACTCAAGTGACTCTGGAACTGAATCTTGTAACCTAAAAGTAAACAAACAAGTCAATAAAATAAATTTTAAAAAAAGAAGAAGAATTTCAGCAGAGAGCTGAGAAAGAGGAGTGCCAGGAGGTTTGAAAAGGTTTTATGGGAAAAAAAACCACTGTGGTGAGTAGGAGAGTGAGTCACTAGGAAGGTATGAGAAGATTGCCTTGCTGCTGTGAGGACCAGGTTGAGATCATGTAACAGGCTGGTAGTGGACCCATTCAGCACAGTTTCATGATTCTTTGGCTTCATTCATGAGCTTATGTGTAAAAGCAAAGGCTGCAGATAGTGGGAGCAATTCAATGCTGAGGCTTGTCAGGGCAAGATACTCAATCTTGTTGGGTAGATGAGTTCACAATCTATGCTTCTGCTTTTTGCTTTATTCTAGTTGTGATTGTCTCATCATCACCAACAAATCCACTGTAAGCTCTGACTGATGTTCCTTGGCTTATTAATTGTCTTTCCTCCTGAAGTTGGCAATTAAAGTGTTGACTTGACATGTCTAAAAGAGTTGACTCTTGTATTCTTCCCTTTGGGATGCTGCAGTTGCTTTCTGTTTGCAGATTGCTGCTTATTAGTGTGGCCTCTAGAATTTGTTTTCCCAAGACAATTTCCTTGAATATAACTTATTTTTTCCTCATTTCCATTCCCCTTAATTCCATTAATTTCCTCCTTCCATTCCCCATTTTTTTACTTTCTTTTTTTATTTGTGCTTGAGAGGTTTTTTGGTTTTGTTTTGTTTTTACCAGTATTGTCTTAGTTAACTTTTTCTGATGTGTCATTTGATCCATGAACTGGGTTGCTACAATCAAAAAAATTAATCAACAAATGGTCAACTTCCTGGCAATGACTCTCTCCATAGGTAACCTGGCTGGTCCTTGAAGTCTTTCCAATATGGCAGAACCTGACAGAGCTTGCGCTGTTGGCACAGCTCTGCATTAAAAGGAGGCATCAAGTCCCACAGCCTTACACGCAATTTATACAAGGACATTCATCAGATGAGAGCTGTTACATAGCCATTCGAAAACATCTCTCTGGGTATCCCATCTGTGAGTGCCTCTTTTATATTAACTACTTTAGACCCTTGCCCTTCGTGTTATTTCCTATTTTGGTTGATTTTTCTTGCTTATATGGATCTTTGGCCATTTTCCTTCTCCTTGGTGATTTCTTTTACTCTTTGAGGGGTACGTGAGGGGCCTGTGCCCTTTGAATTTCTCCAATTCTAGCTCCAAAGCCACATCCTCCAGAAATCTTTCTGTGGTCTCTTCTTCCAGAAGGAGGCTCTCCCCCTTTGCACTCCCACAGTCCTTCCCACCATTCTTTTTCAATGTCCTTTTATCAGTAATAAGATGTATTTTTATAGCATTTTCACTGTTTCAAGGTAGTTTCAGATGCATTATTACATTTGATTCATACAACTAAGTTAGGTAGGTGAATATTATCCCCATTTTACAGATGAGGAATGAGGAATTCAGGCCTGGAGGAAAGGTGACTTGCCAACCAAAGTCACACTAGCTGTGAGGCATTATGCTAGACAGCAGGGTCTACAATCCAACTCTTTATTCAACTGTAATCCAGTGCTCATGATATCACCACACAAACCTTCTCTTCAGACTTACGTCTCTTATGATTATCTTGTGAAGTGCCTCATAATTCTCATCAGAGGCAAGCAGGAGTTCTGGGTCCAGAACAAGGAGAACTAGATTTGAGTTCCAGCTCTAATGCTGGGCAAATCATTTCACCCCCAGAGCCTGTAAAACGGGGGCAGCTATACTTGTAGGTCACTGAACCCTTCATTTCCCTTAAATGGGGCTAATGCTCGTATTGCCTGACTCCAAAGTTTAGGGTGAGGAAAGCATCCGGGACAGTTTTCAGCATCCTGTCAATGGATGACAACATCATGTGCAGGGCCCATCACATTCTGCCTCTATGCTTCTGAGCTCTCTGCCCCTCCTGTCATTGTAAGCTCCCTGAGGGCAAGAACCATTCTTTTTCCGTTTCTATTTCCTCACACTGCCTGGCACAATGCCATGCATGTAAATGTAAAGAACTACACACACTGCTTTATATTTTCATACACCTTCTTAATCCGAAAACTCAGCACTCCAACTTTAGAAACAATTAAAGCGTTAAAGGTTTAAGATCACAGAGATGAAAGGAAAAGTTGAACCCTCAAGAACAGATGAGGAAAACCAGGCTTTGAGAGGTAAGGGGACTTGACCTTCAACTGTCCTTCAAACACTGGTCCCATGACTTAAAACCTCTTTGTTTCAAACATGCTGGGAGGACAGGTCATCAGGAGTCTCTCTCAAGGCTGCACTCATAGATTCAATAAATACTCAAATACTTACAAATCAAAACACAAAAGTGATGGCAATGTTGATTTTCTTATTATTAATCAAAGATATCATTGTACATTTTAACACAGATATCTTGCCCCTTGTAAGGAGCCTATATACCCTATGACTCAGTTACTAAGGTGAGTGCGCTATAAACGATTTTAGGAAATCTGGCTTATTTTCCAAAACTGCTTCTTTGCATTTGTTATGTGAGACAAACAATCGCTTCCCTGCATTTAAGTGGCTGTGTAAAACAGAAAGGGCTGGAAATCAGCTCCAAATGGACTTGTGACCTTGACCTTGTATTTGCCACTCAGAGGCTGTACAATTTCTTAGGCTTAAACAATTGTTTCTCACACTAACAATAATAATAGGCTTTTTAAAGACCTGGATACCAGAACCGCTGTAATTTTTTATTTTTCATATCAACAAAAGAAGGTTTCTAAATTGTCTAAATTCAAAATCATTCTTTCGTTAAGAGTGTTCAATCAATATTAAATGAAATTTAACAAAAATGATTATTCCCTTAGAAGTTTTCATTTCTTAATTTTTTTCCCAAAGCACATATTCATATACATAGAAGGCTCTTAACACGTATTAATTCAGCTTTAACACAAAAGTCTTTTCAATCTGTTCAATCCTTGTTTAAAGATGTTAAAAGCTTCACAAGCTCAATAAAAGAAAAATCCGATTTAAGAGCTAGATACAATCTTAATGACTGTGGAATCCAAACTCTCACTTTACTGTTGGGGAAGATGAGGCCATGGGAGAAAAGATGCCCGGCCCAATGTCCCCAGCCCATTAAATACCGGGAGATGGATTCCAAGCCAGGTCCTCTCCTCCAAATTTAATGCTCTTTTGATTGTACTGTGATGCCAAGGACTAGCCCTTCCTGCCCTACCAATAATACCCTAATCACAAGAAAGGGGAGCTTTTCCAGACTGGCATCTCAAGACTTTGTGGGCTTTCATTTAGAGGGGGAGACTTGAGGATCAGTGAATGAAAAGGAAGGGGTCAGGCAAGAGCCACAGCCTTTGGTCTCATGGGACAGATTTGTAAGTATGGGCGGGACTGAGAGCCTTCAGCTGGGGGGTCAGGACCCACTGCATCTCAGAGGCAGGAAGTAATAAAGAGATTCGGCACCTGAACAGGGTCCTTCTACAGCCTCCCCAACAGGGGAAAGCCAGCCTCCTCTCAAGAGGTTTTCAGTGAAGAGGTACCGTCCACCTGGGGGCAGCCCCAATTACTAGTTTTCCCTTACACTAAATGGAAATGCACCCTCTGTACCCTCTGCTTTTGCCATCAGAGGTCAAGCTTCTGAAGCCCCAGTCTCTCAGCCCTCTCCTCTCTCTTCCTCTCTCCCTATCCAGATCCAGGTGCTGCTCAGTCCCAGGAAAGCTGAGTGATGGGCAGCAGGGGGAAGCCAGGAAGATACAGCTAGCCCCTCTCCCAGGAGCATCACCACCTGACCCGGGGTCCACAGTCAGGGGCTGCCAGACTACGAAAAAGGCCCCAGGAGGGACCTCAGCCTGTCTTGCCTCAGCTGGGTTCTGCAGCACCTCCTGGGACCCTCCTCCTCAGTTAAATGGTCCTCCTAATATCCGCTCTACCAGCTCCCAGTACTATGCTGCGGAAGCTTGAGTGATGGACCTCACAGAATGTCTGCACTGCCCAGGGGCCTGGCGTGTGGAAACAAGCATTTCCTGAATATTTTCCACGCCTGAGAATGTGAAAGCTGGCGGCAATGTTGGCACATGAAGCCTGCCAGAACTGTTTTTTTCTTTTGTTTAATCACAAATTTTCTCTGACCTGACCTTGACCCCAAGGTAACGGACACCTGAAGTATTTGCATTAGGCTCTGAACCCCATTGCACCCAACTGGCTGCGTGACCCTGGGCAAGACCCTTCACTGCTGGCTGCCTCAGTTTCCCCAACTGTAACACGGGGGTAACAGTACCAATCTCATGGGTCACTGAGGGGATCAGACGAGCTAATAGTGTGTGTAAAGCATTTAGCCCTTTGCCTGGAACATCATAGGTCCCTGTCACCATCGTCATCCCTCCATAGCAACTCTATTCTGGGAAATGCTGGTGTAACCACATCGGTGTATGTCTCATAGAAACTTTGTTACGGGATTTTACTGTGTCAGGGACTAAGGGGTAAGAAGGCTGGGAAGATGTTGGGGGGAAAGGGGGTGGTGCTAGGCTGCAAAGAGCTTTGAGCGCCCAACAGAGCATTTTGTGTTTGCTTCTGGAGGCAACAGGGAGCCACAGCAGTGTACTGAGTTGGGGATGACATAGGCAGACCTTTATGTCAGTAATTTAATGGCTGAAAGGAAGATGTATGGAGTGGGGAAGAGACCAGAGGGGGGCAGACCCCCCAGCAGCTACTGAAGTAATCCAGGTGTGAGGCAGTGAGGGTCTGCACCAGGGGGGTGACTGGGTCAGAGGAGAAATGCCACAGAGGTGAAATCAACAGGCCTTGGCCACAGCTTGGATATGGGGTGGAGGTGGGGGGGAAAGACAGTGAGGATCCCAGGACGACTCCTAGGCTGTGAGTGTGGGGGCCTGGGAGGATGGTGACACAGTCTGTAGTAACAGGGAAGGTGGCAAGGGGTAGACTGGGGGAAACATCATGATTTCTGTTTTAGACATGCTGAATTTAAGATGTCTACTGGACATCCAGCTCGAGATGTCTGAAAGGCAGGCAGTCGGAGGTACGATACTGGAGGTCAGCAGAGACTCTGGGGCGGGACAGAAGACATGAGAGTCATCAGCCTAGAGATGGTAATCAGATCCACGGGGGCTGATGAAGCCCCGAGTGAAGAAGAAGGATAAGAGGGGGCACCTGTGCTTAGAGAGAATGATCTGGAGGAGGATCCAGAAAAAGAGACAGAGAAGGAGCGGTCAGAGAACCAAGAGAGACCGAGAGAGACCTAGAGAGAAGAGCATGGAGGAGGAGAAAAAGAAAAAGACAGAGAAGGAGCGGTCAGAGAACCAAGAGAGACCGAGAGAGACCTAGAGAGAAGAGCATGGAGGAGGA
>CM053595.1:290198417-290218885 GCA_028646575.1 Pseudocheirus occidentalis
AGACAGAGGAGCGGTCAGAGAACCAAGAGAGACCGAGAGAGAAGAGCATGGAGGAGGAGAAAAAGAAAAAGACAGAGAAGAAGCGGTCAGAGAACCAAGAGAGACCGAGAGAGACCTAGAGAGAAGAGCATGGAGGAGGAGAAAAAGAAAAAGACAGAGAAGGAGTGGTCAGAGAACCAAGAGAGACCAAGAGAGAAGACCATGGAGGAGGAGAGAGTGATCCACCATGTCAGAGGCTGCAGAGAGGTCAATGAGAATGAGGACTGAGAAAAGGCCACTGACACTGGCAACTAAAGATCACTGGTGACTCTGGAGAGAGCAGAGCTGGTGGAATTCTGAAGTCACAGACAGACACAGACAGACACACAGACACAGACAGACAGACACACAAAGTAGCGCACTCTCACTTTTTTGTCTTACAGGGTCTGCGTAGGAGGTGGCTTCAAAATTCGGAAGGTAAGAAGTTAGGAAGAGAGTGAGATGAAAGAAAGCTGAGGCACTGATTGTAAACAGCTTTCTCAAGTTTAGCCACAAAAGAGAAAAGACATACAGGAAGACAGCAGGGATGGGAGAAGCACCGGAGGGATTTTGGAGGATGGGAGAGGCAGGGGTATGTTTGCAGGGAAGTAGCCGTTAGAGAGGGAGAGACTTGGGATAATCAAGAGAGTGGGGAAGATGGAGGAGACAATCTGTTGGAGATGGCATGGAAGGAATGGTGGAGGTGATCCTACGCTGAGGCTCAGATGGGTACAATGAGTGATATAAGGGAGCCAGGAATTCAAGAGAGGAGGGCGACGTAAGGAGTCAATATGGCAAGGAGAGAAGAGAGGGACCAGTGCAGAGGAGATGGCCTGGACAGAACTGAGGGGTCAAGGGATTAGAGGTCACAGTGCAAATGAAGGCAGAGGGAGAGGTGAAGAGCCAATGAATTATGGCTGAATAAGAGGATGTTGGAATTCTCAAATATGGAGGTGGTACATTTGTGGCTGATGGTAAAAGGGTGTGGCCATCTTTGTGTGGAGGCAAGGGAGGGTGCAGGAGCAGTTCACACAACTGAGTAGCTAGGGTGTGGAAAGACAGTAGGATAAGCATCTTCAAGTCCCCCCAGCATGAAAGGAAAAGTTGGGGAGGAGAAAAAAATAGTGAGTTAGTTATGGGACTCCTAGAGGAAGGAAGGGGAGCGGCCTGGGGACTGAGGGTGAGATCTGTAGACCACAGAGTTAAGAGTTCTGACTGAGTTTTGAGTGGTAGACATGAATTGCATGAACTTTAAAGCCAAAGAGGGTACTGAATGAGGAAGGGGAGCACAAGCATGACAATGGGGAGTAAGTCAAGGAGAAAGAGGGAAGGGTTGGCCACCCTAACGCCTGCATGCAGCCAAATGCCTCTGGATCCAGACCAGCCTCTGAGGCTCCAAGGAGAGTCAGGATATTTTCACACTTAGAGCCACTGTGCTCCTCTTTCTTTCTCTCACAATTTTTGTCTGGGGTAGGTATTTCAAGGATTTTCTAAGTCTTTGGACTTAATCTTTTCAGGCAAAAAGTTTCCTGGGAGAGGAGCTCGTTACAGAAGATTTTAAATCAGAGTGGGAGGAAATGGAACAGAATGCTTTTGACACAGTAACTGCCTAGTGTGGCTAGGGCACAACTTCTGACCAATTTCTCCATTAGTCCAAAATCCTAGAATCTCAGAGGGCTCATAGAAGCCATATCAGGACAACAATCCCTTCTACAAGATACTGGCATTTCTAGTGAGAGGGAACACATGAAAAGGCAGTCCAGTTCACTTTAGGACTGGTTAAAAACCTGATATAGAGCCTAAATCAGCCCCTGCCCGCCTTCTACCCACCACTCCTACTAGGCCTTCTGAGATCAAGAACAAGGGCTAGGATGGAGACCTGCACTGGAATCCCTGTGCTGTACCCACTTCTCTGTCTTGTGCTTGACCTCTGGAGTCAAGTAAAGAATGTACTTCTACCTGATTTTGATGAGGAGGTGAGAGGCCCTGCTTTGCCACTCAACTCTGGTGATGACCTGGAGTCAAGCACATCATCTTGCTAGATGTGAGTTTCCTCATCTGTACAAAAGAGAGGATCTGAATTGGCCGGCCTGATCTTTTCCAGCACTGATGCTCCGTGGTTCAGCCGGGGCTAGAAAGAGAAACTTGGCCTGGAAAAAGGCCTTGCAGAGGTCCTAGTCCAGGGAACCTGAACTTGGGGTCTGTGAACTTGTGTGACGGATGGATGGATGGATGGATGGATGGATGGATGGATGGGTGAGTGGGTGGGTGGATGGATGGATGGATGGATGGATGAACAGATATAGATTAGAAAGATACATAGATATAGATAAAAACAGATAGTCAGATTAGATATATATATAGATATAGATTAAATAGACAGATACAGATAGATTAGATAGATATAGACAGATTAGATAGACAAATATATGTAGACGGATTAGATGGATAGATATTGAAACACCTATCTGTGTCTATATTGATAACTACTTCACCGTCATTGTTTTCCGCTATGACCCCATGTATTTATTTAGGCAGCTGATGGCACAGTAGATAGAAAGCTAGGCCTGGAGTCTGAGAGACCAGAGTTCAAATCCAGCCTCAGACACTTCCTAGTCCTGTAACTGACGCTGAGCGAGTTACCCAAGTGTTGCCTGCCTCAGTTTCCACTGTAAAACGGAGGCAATGATTACAGCACCTCCTGTCAGCACAGTTACCATGTGGTTCAAAAGAGGTAATATTTGTAAAGCTCCTGGCACACAGTAGGTGCTACATAAGTGCTTATTCCGCTGCTTTCCTTCTTTTCCCACACATTACAAACGCCATTCTGGGAAGGGGTCTATATAATCTTCATCAGTCTTTCCAAGGTTAAGGGCTCCTGGTCTTGTCCAAATTTCCTTATTTTACAGTGGAGGAAACCAGGGCTCAGAAACCGGAGGTGACTTAACATAGCCATAAATTTGAACCCAGGTCCTCCGGCAATTCTAGGCTCTGTGTCCAAAGGCAAAGCTGGAGGCAAAATTATCTGTCCAGGGGGGCATCTGTGCATTTGGGCGGAGGAGGAGACTGACGGCCAGAGAGGCCCCACACGCGCCTCCTTTGGGCAGAAGAGGAGCCCGTGGGTCCGAGGAGGCCCCTTTAGAAGCACCCCGGCCCCAGCCCCAGGCGCGTGGGCCTCGCGGCGGGGCGGTACCTGAGTTCCTCCACCAGGCCGCAGAGCTGGATGATGGGCAGCTGGACCTGCTCCCCGAAGTGGGACTCGGAGGCGGGCAAGCTCTCCAACTCCTCCTCTAAGTTGGTCAGCGTGCTACTATGCCTCGACGCCATCCTGCTCCTCCTTCCCCAGCCCCGGGAGCCGCCGCCTCGGACTTCGCGCGCCGCTACAGAACGCCGTTGCCAGGACAGCGGATGGCGTCACTGGGCTGCGACGCGTGCGGGGCGTTGCCGTGGAGACGGGACGCCGTGCGGCAGCCGGCACCTGCGCCGTGGGCCTCGGCTCCCACCCCGCCCCCCTCCCAACCCGGCTCCCGGCTCGCTCCCGTCCCCGCCCCCAGCCTCTCGGCGGACTCCTTGGGGAGCGGTGCCCTGGGTGCCGGCGGAGGGGAAGCCGGTCGTGCCAAGGTGCCCAGGATTCACAGATGTCTAGGCAGTCGTTACCCAGAGGTCCTTCTAAATCCTCCCCAGGAAACTCCTGTTTTCTCCGTTTTGCTTATTTCCTATAAATCACCTGATTTGAGCAAGTCCCCAAGCTCTCTCTCACTCCCTCTTTTCCTTTGGAAAGTCACAAATATCTACCCACTAAGAAGTCTCAGGTTACCTACTCCTACATCCTATTTTGTATCCTGTTTATTGTTTTCTTTTAATGTATAAAAATCTGAGCAAAATCTGTCTTGAGGATGCTTGTGCCCGGTGAGGAACCCTGGACCTAATTTGTTCAGCAGCTACACGCCTTGCAAATAAATGGCATAATTCAGCCTTTCAGTCTTCAATTATTATTAATCTACTTACGAAACCAGGTTATGGAGGGATTTAAATTATAGAGGAGTTTGTATTTGACTAAAGAGGTAATAGGGGGCCGTTGAAGTTTACAGAGTCCAATGGGGTGTGACAATCAGACCAGCATTTTAGGAGAATTATTTTGGCATTACATGGAAGGAACAAAAGAGAGATACGAGGTAAGGAGGCTAATCAGGAGGGAAGAGGTGATGAGGCTCTGGACTAGGGTGGTAAATGTGTTGCTGGAAAGAAGACAGATACAGAGTTGTTGTGGAGGTATAGAAACTGTGGGTTGGGAATGGAATGGCCACATAAAGTGAGTAAAAGTGAGGAATTGTGGGTTATATCAAGCAATTTGTGCTTTCTATAGCTGGTTTGCACATAATTGTTTCCAGATTTTTCCCCCATTCGACTGTAAGCTTCTTGAGGGCAGGAACTGTGGGGGGTTTTTGCCTTTCTTTGACTCTCTAGCTCTCTTAGCACCGTTTCCTGGCACAGAGTAGGTACTTCATAAATGTTTATTGGCTGAATGACTCCACTGCCCCAGTAGAATATAAACCTTTTAGGCAGGAATTAATTCATCTTTCCTTGTTCCCATATCCTTCTCACTTGTAGCTACATAATAATAGTGCCTGTTCTATAGATTGAATAGCTAGAGTAGATTACCAAGGACATACACACTTTGGGCTACTGAGACTTGAGCCCCAGTGAAAAGACAGAGCTTGCCAGTGTTTACGGAGCACGTTTATGGGTTCCCTGATGATTTCTGGGTCCCCATGAGTGGAAATATCTGCATGTGGCCCCAGGAGGACAAATTTCAAGCAATGGCATATCTGTATGTCTGTTCCTACCACCACCACCACCCCATTACCCCCCAAACACATGCTGTTGATGTATAAAAGTTATCAACTTTGTCTAGACATGTATATTTGACACTCCATGTTTATTCTATATCTTCTTTTCCACCCTTCCATTCCCTAGAGGGTAAACTCCTCAAGGGCAGGACCTGATTGGCTTCTTAGGAATTAACTCTACAGTATCAGCTGCTGTCCTGCATGGTCAGCTTGTCAAAGGTATATCCTGAGAATGTGTCTAAGGAGATTTGGAGGGAGAAGTAGTTAGAGGGATAAGGCTCACCCATAGGACAGTTAGAGGGGAAAAGAACTGTTGAAGAGACAATAAAGCCAAGACTGGAGAGCAGGGACCAAAGAGGGCCTCCCAATGGCTCTAGGAAGAACGGATGGTAAAAGTTTCTAAGGAACTCCTTTCCTCTGAACTGTGTCCAATTAATTTCATCTGGGTAGGAAGGAGCACAGAGCCAGTACTCTTCAGCAATAAAGACTGTGCAGCTGGCTGGAGCTCTTCCCATTCTGGATCTGTTGGGAACTGGAGCACCAGCTGACTAAAAGATGGCAGAAAAGAACTTCGACACGAGAGGAGACACAGAATACTGCAGGTTCGGAAGGTGCTTTAGAGGACTAGGGGCCAGGGCCAGGCCACTTAACTGTCCTACTTATGGACTGTCTGTGCCTTACCCAGGGTAGAGCCTTCTGAGCCCACACTGGTCTGATCAGCCACAGCCAGACCCACTATACCCTGACCCTGACATGGGGGTGGCAGTTTGGTCTTCTTTCATCACAACTACTACTGCTGCTTCTGCAAAATCACTCACACCATTCCTGTGAGCATTTGTTTCCTCCACTATCAAACGGGAGCAAGAATCCCTTCCCTTACTACTCTGTCTTAGCGTTGTTGAGAAGATTGTATGTGAGAAGAGATGCTGAAGACCCCGGATAGATGTAAAAGATTATTCTAAGTAGAAAGTCAGGCAATAAGCATTTATTATTGGGTCAGACACTGTGCTAAAAAGCCTTATACCTGGAAGAATGCTTTACATAACTTTTTAATGATAGACTATACAACAATAAAGATATATATAAAGCATGCATTAAGCACTTACTGTATGCAAATAGTACATTATCATGCCTCTGGAAAGCTACAGAATTTATATGACAGACACTACCCTCTAGCAACATATGGTTTTGGGGGGGAGGGCAGAAAAGGCATCCACACGGATAGCTATAATTCATAATATTACTTAAGTACATTAGTGACAAAACTGGCCCGAGAAGATTGCTACAATTCACAATATTATTTAAGTACGTTTGTTATGAAATTATGGCATGAAGTTTAAAGAGGAGAAAGTTATTATACCATGGGGGCAGGAAGGACAGATACAGCATCAGGAAGGAGGAGATGGTATTCGGGGTTTATTTCAAAAGATATCTGGGAATTCAAGGAGTGAAGTGAAGAAAAGAGGATACTGAAATAAATTCAAAAAGAAACCCTGTGGCTCCCTCTATTCCTCTATTCCTGTCATCCATTATTTCATCATATTTACACATGTGCCTTAGCTCTGAGCTGAGATCATTTCTAACCAAATCCTAAATTTACAGAAAAAGTCAGTTGATCATTTTAACCAAGTTAAAGCAATCTAAACGATGACAACTGGGCTACTGGAACAATTTCAAAGGGATTTTTAAAGGTGAGCGAGACAAACATGCCTGAAAGCTGCTTTGGGCCCCAAAATTCTGGGTATGTAACTAGGAAAGGCAATCAACTTTCCTTGTGTTCCCAGTAAAATAGGGAATATTTGGGTGATGAGGGAGGAAGGGGAATAATCTAGAATTTAAAGTTTTAAAATCAAATGTTTAAAAATATGTTTATTTTTATTATTGCTGTTATTATTATTATTATTATTTACATGCAACTGGGAAATAAGATATACAGGCACTGGGGTAAGGAGATCCATCTTGCCCTACTGGAAAGTCAGAGGGGGATGGGGGAGGATATAGGAGAGAGCAGACTGGGGGAGGGACTATACAGTGGGATCGCTGTTTGTAATTGAAAAAATTGAAAATTTGTAACTCAAAATCTTGTGGAAATGAATGATGTAAACTGAAAATAAACAAAAGTTAATTTTTAAAATAAATAAATAAATAAAATAGGCAATGTTGTCTCTCAGCCCCCCTCCAACCCCCAACCCCCCCCAACTATTTATGATGTCACAGGTGTTCCCAATGGTAATGGTGTTGGAGACCTACTCAAATCTGATTACCTTGTTACTTTAGAAGAAAAAAACTTGAAAATGGAGGCCTATTTCAGCAACAACAAGCTGAAGAACTGGAGGCAAAACTACTTAGGACCTCTGGTTGATCCACAGTAAATCAGGTTGGAGTCTATTGAAGCATTTACCCTGTGAAATAATTAACTTATTGGGTTTGGGATCCTTGGGCTGTAATTTGTAATGCCCTGAAATAAGTTTTTATTGAGTTCATACTAATGTTATTAGGCCATTTTCTCTTTTGATATTTCTTTAGGGTTTTCTTTTTTTAGGGTCGTATCAAATAGGATCTCAGAGAACTTTGAAAATTAGCACCTTTTTTGAAAAGATCTGATCAGATGGAGAAGGCTTTGAGAACTACCCCCTAGATGTAGTTCCCATTGTTATTTTAGGTAACAAGTAAGTAGGTTGGAAGATTCCTAAAATACCATTTTCTTCACATCATTACCCTGCTGAAAGGCCCTTTAATAGTTCGCCTTTCTGCATAGATAAAGTCCAAACTCCTTAGCCTGGCATGTAAGGCACTCTGGTCTGGTCCCTAGTTCCCTTTACTGTGCTAAATATGTCTATGGTCTATTATATTGGAACCACATGGGAACAAAGTCAGCATTAGTTAGTACTTGGTTAGGAGACTACTCTAGAATATCAGACCTTTCAATTGTCTCCAAAGGGCAAGGGGGTGAACCCTCACTGGAGTCTTCAAGCAAAGGCCAGCATGTTGTAGAGAGGATTTCTGTTTTGGAACAGGTCATACTAGACAACCTCTGTGGTCCCTTCCACAACTCTTGATTCAGTGATACAATTCCAACCTTATCTCTCCCTACACTAGCCCCAGGTCATATTTCTACTGCAAGAGCCTGTCTCCATTTTTGGAATGCCCTCCCTAACTCTTCTATGCCTTCATCCCCAATTTCTCCAATCTGCAATAATGCCTGCCTCCTTTCAACAGATAGAGTTTGGGGTCTGTAACATGTTGTATGTTACTTTGTTTTGTTACCTAATTTTCCATGTGTCTGTCTTCCCAACTAGATTGTAAGCTCCTTGAGAGCAGACATTTATTTTTCTTATCCCTTGAAGTGCCTTATACACATGGTGGGGGCTCAGAAGATGCTTAAGTGAATGAAATCATTAAAAGGAAAACTGCTTTGCCTTCTTTCTCTTTGCCACATCCTCTCTTCCCTTAGAATTATACCCTAGGGAAAAATTGCTGGGGGGTTTGTTGATGCTGATTTGTTCAATAGTGACCATAAAAACTGTTACTATATATCCCAGCCCTCGAGGAGGACAATCTGGACCACTAAGGCAGATGAACTAGAAAATGATCTAAAAACATTTAGTAAAAAAATAAACCTACGCCATCATTTTATAGACCAGGAAACCGAGACCTAGAATATTAAGTGATTTACCAGAGGTTGTACAGGTAGTATCATCTTAGATAAAGTAGAGATGAACAACAATTTAAAAGTATCATTAAGATGCTGCCTTTGACATGTTTCTGATGTACCTAAGTTGTCATTAGAACTTTTGGTCCATGGGGTGGCTAGGTGGTGCAGTGAATAGAGCACCAGCCCTGGAGTCAGGAGTACCTGAGTTCAAATCCGGCCTCAGACATTTAATACAAAAACTAGCTGTGTGACCTTGGGTAAGTCACTTAACCCCAACTGCTCTGAAAAAAAAAAAAAAAGAACTCTTGGTCCATTTGATCTGATTTGCTTTATCTTATGCATTGTAAAACAGTATTTGGCCTTGCCTGGTTGCAGCAGATTGTAATGCGAAACACAGACTTGGGTGAATATGAATGTCAACATTTGGGATTTCAGTAAAGTATGTGTCACAAAAGTGAAACTGTAATAATGTCTTATCTCTTTATTCTTGAGTATCCTCCTTGAATTTTGTCCTACCTTGATCCCCATTCTGGCCCCTTTATCTAATTCTTCAAAAATCCAATTGAATCCTAATCAGAATTCTGCTTTCCTCTTACATCTAGCTCATTTTTATTTTTTGTAACTTAGCCAAGAAAATCCCAAATGAGGCCACAAAGAGTCAGACATGACTGAAAGATGACTGAACAACAACATGCATCCTAGGAGACTCATCTTTACTGCTTGTGAATTAAGTAATCGACACCAGAAAAAAAAAAAACAACCAAATTTAAAAGGGTTTGGGTAAAAAAAGGACTTTTTCTCCCCTTCTCCATTCTGGTATCAGAACCATTCCAAACTGGTAACTTAAAATGAGCTATGGCAGTATGTAAAGCTTGGCAATGCTAGGTTAACAAGCTAAGTTTCATGATGTCTTAACAGAAGGACATCAGTGCTCATCTCCACAGAGTCTCTTTGACCAGGACCAGGCTTTCCCAGAAGGTAAGGTGACTGTTCTGTGCTATCAAAGACACAGAGAGGAAAGTCCCTCTCTCATTCTCCCCTAGCTTATCCCTCCACAGCTCCTAGCTCAAGATCGACATCACTTAAAGAGTAGACATGACCTTTCATTCCATAATTACCCACATTTAAATCAGACTCACAATTGAAATGGCCATGGTGGATGACAACATGTAGCTTTAAATTTGCATTAAGGTATAAACTTTTCGTAGAGTCTTTCCTTCAAGTAGGCTTTGGTTGGGAGATCCAACTGGCTACCTGAAGGGGGGTCCAGAAAAAGGGGTGCTATGGACAGAGGAAAAGTGCAGAAATGAGAATTGAGGACAAATTTTAGGGATTTTTTTTTTTATGCCTATGGCTGCATCCCTGGCTGCCAAAAGTATAAGTCAACAATGGAGTCTAACAGATAACCTAGAAGCTGAGCAAAGATTTCCCTTAGATTTATATAAACCCTCAAAGCTGGAAAGGACTTTAAAGATTCTGTCCCAACTCCTTCATCTTAGAGAGAAGGAAGCTGAGACCTTGGAGCAGCGAGTGATTTGCCTAAGGTCTTATAGCTAATGAATGTTTGACTGAGGATTCGAGTCCAGATCTTATGACTCTAAGCATGTTCTTCTTCCCCCTGCAGACACAGCCTTACAAAGTCCTCTGTGTGTAGTGGAATTTATTACTCCGTCATGCAGCCCCTTGTTCATGAAGTCTCATGCTAAAAATCACACAAAGGCTATATGGAAGAAAACCCAACATTTTCCTGCCTCAACTAGAGAAGTCAGGGAAGTACGGTGGGAAAGTTCTGGGACCAGAGGCAGGAGACTGGCATTTTATAAGCTGCATAACTGGGTACAAAATCACAACTTTTGAGATTCCGTTTTCCCATTTATGAGTAATACTTGCACTACCTGCCCAAAAGGATTTGTTGTAAGAAAGACTCTTTTCAAACCTTAAAATACTCTTTAAAAAAATTGTGAGTATAAAAGGAATATTCACACACAAAGTACCTACTATGTGCTAAGCAGTTGGCAAAGCTTTTTCCAAATATCATCTCATTTGGTCCTCACAACAACCCTACAAGTTAGGTGCTGTTTTCCCTCTTTTACAATTGAGCAAACTGAGGAAAACAGAGGTTAAGTGCTTTACCTAGAGTCACATAGCTAAGAAGTGTCTGAAGTCAAATTAGAACTCAGGTCTTCCTGACTCGAGGAAGCCACCTAGCTGCCTTTTGATGTCCTCCCACCTCTTCCCAAATGAAGACCAAATGTTGCCTCCTCTAAGAAGCCACCCTCATTCCCTTTATAAAATTGTTTTGATTTTTTTTATTATTTATTTTTAAAGATTAAATTTTGAGTCAAAATCTGAATTCAAATCTCAGCTCTGTTATTTATTATCTATATGAGCAGAAAAGCAAGTCTATTTTTTTTTTGCTTTTTTTTTTTTTGGAGGGCAGGTTGGGGTTAAGCGACTTGCCCAAGGTCACACGGCTAGTTTTTCATGTTAAATGTTTGAGGTCGGATTTGAACTCAGGTACTCCTGACTCCAGGGCCAGTGCTCTATTAACTGCACCACCTAGTCACCCCAAAAAGCAAGTCTATTAAGGTACTGAAGTCCTTTAAGGTCTCTCTAGGCCTTAGTTTCTTTAGCTATAAAATGAAGGGATTAGACTAAAACTGAATCTCTAAAGTCTTTTTGAATACTAAATCTTATGATCGCCTAGTTCTTGACAACCAACTACCTCAGATCGCATAAATACTTTCTTTTGTAACTCTAATGTACATATATTATTTAATATTGTATTAATGTACAATTTACCTTTGTTGATGTCTTAGCCCCTTACTAGACTTAAGAGGGCAGGATCTATGTCTTGTCTAAATGTAGTAAGTATGGATCAAGAGGACAGGTGCAGAGTCCCCTGAATAAGATGGGGAAGCTGGAAGCACAAGCATGATGGAAAAAAGAAAATGGAGGTGTTGGGTACCAAGGCCATGAGGAATGTAAAGCTTATTAGGAAAAGCGTTGCGTCCTGCCGTTGGTTGAATGGCCAGCCTAAGGGCTACAGAAATCATGGACACTAGAAGGAGAGAAGGAGAGAGCCAGGACGATATTTGAGGATGTAAACTTGGAAAATGTGTGTGAAGGCGAGCATATGGTATGTGGGAGCAGAGGAGTGAGCAGAGCCCAGAGAGAAGCAGGTAAACAATAAAATGGTAACAATATTTTTCTACCAAGATCCTTGATACTACTCATGTTGCAGAGAATGTTCAGTGTTAGTCTGAGTTTGGGGAGGGGGACAGTGCTATGATTTAACCTCTCTACAGAAGGAAAATAAACTTCCTGTAATGAGAGAACAACTATTGCCTTCATAAAAGGGATAGGTTACTATTCCTTTCTGGCTTTTTAAATTTTATTTTATTTTATTGATGCTATTTGTTTTTACATCACAATTATTTCCATACACACCTTTCCCTACACCATTGCCCAATAAATCTGTTCTATGATGGACACTTTTGTTAACTTCAGTGTTTTCAGGGGTCTGGTGACCCTTGAAAGAAATGAACCAATTTCTGTAGTTCCCAAAGAAGTCTGGGTGGGAGCAGAGAGGATGGTGGTGGTGGTGGTGGTGGTGGTTAGAGATAATTTAATATAGTCTTCTATATTGAACCCATTTCTCAGCAGAGTCAAACACAAGCAACACTTGAGAATTAATTAAATAATTAAGCCTTGTTCAGTATTAATTTTTTTTTCAGGGAGAGGGGGTGTCTAAGTTATCTGTAGTAGCAGTACATTTGACTAGACAGATTTATGCAAGCTTCAAGGTAGGATTAAACCAAAGGAGCATTAAGAAATTAAGAGAAATCCCTTGCCTACAGATCATCCAGATCATCCAGATGCCCAAAATATGGGAACTTAGGAGAGAGTTTAGAGATGCATGTGTTTGTGTGTGTGTGTGTGTGTGTGTGTGTGTGTGTGTTGCAGCTGTATGTTGGGAGAGAATAGCCAGAGAGGCTATACCACTACATTACACTGTGACCGA
This sequence comes from Pseudocheirus occidentalis, assembly GCA_028646575.1. Classification (NCBI taxonomy): domain Eukaryota; kingdom Metazoa; phylum Chordata; class Mammalia; order Diprotodontia; family Pseudocheiridae; genus Pseudocheirus; species Pseudocheirus occidentalis. The sequence goes on from CM053595.1 coordinate 290,210,965, forward strand.
TAACTAGACCTGGGGTTCTTCACCTTGTTTATATCATGGACTTCTTGGGCAATCTGGTGACCAATGGACCACCTTCTCAGAATAAGAGTTTTAAATGCATAAAATAAAATATGTAGGATTACAAAAGAAATTAATCACATTCCAATACCATCATCAAAATATTTTTTAAAACAGGTTGGAATGCAAATGAAGAAGCCCTGGTATGGATCTTTGCCAAGGACTGTTTCAGTTTTGGGTTGTGATAAGGCTAAAAGACTTCTCTCCTTGCCAAAGACTCTTTGGGAGTATATAATATACTAAGAAAGATATTCAGAAAGGAAAATGAGGCAGCTACCACTTTATGGGACATGTCTGTCTTTGTGATGCTTTCTCAGGTCCTCAGAGACATACTAGGAAAAGAGAACATTTAGAAATCAGAAATGTAACCCTCTACTTCTGGCTAAGATTTGTCAAACCAAGCTGAGATCCATTATAGAAAAAAAAAAGGCTATCTTGATTCAAGGGGATTACTGCAGAATATAACATATTTCTCTTCAGTCTTTCCAAAGTGCAACAGGGACATGGGTTTATGCCATGCAACAGGCATCAACAAGGGAACATAGCTAGAAGGGAACCGTTATGGATAATGTATTTTTATTTGGGACTAGCGAAGAGGACCATTTACCTGAAAAGGAGGGCTTTGAGCTATGGATAGAGCATGCCGTAGAAAGAATACAAGGGTGTTAGGCACCTGAGATTCAGGAAAGGAGACAACCATTAGAGTGCCTCATAAGAGTCACCTTGGATTTTGCAAAAGTAACTCAAAGGTGCAACAACCGTAAATTCACCATGCCCAGATGTTTTCAGGGGTTGGGTAGCTAACTTAGAGAAAGTGAGAGAATCAGTTACATTTATGTTATGTTCATAAGTACTACCCAAGAAGAAGGGGAAAAGACTCCAAGCTTTGTGCAAAGGTTGGAGAGTTTACCCGAGAGGGTGAGGTTTAGTCATACATGGGTCAGACTAGAATGGTCCAGGTGATCAGAGCGATTATAGATAATGAATTATTGCTGACCTGAAAGCTGCCTGCAGGAAGCAGGGACCAGCCCCCAGTTCTTCAGCATAGATCTGGCTAATCAGGAAGGTGGAGAGAGTGAATGAACAAAGAGAGAGTAACTGGAGGGGACAAGATTTAGCTCCAGTTCCCCAAGGGATCTACTCAGTTGTGGGTCACCGAAACAAAAACAGATGCTAAACCATACTTAATAGGCCTCATAATAAAGCTGGATGTAGTCTGTTCGGAGTGGACTCTTCCCAGATGGCCAAGGAGGCTCCAAGACTGAGTAGTCCCCTGGAGGAACAGTAGAGTACACCTGAGTGATGGGACAGCAGTAGTCAAACCAGGAGGAAATGTACTGGGTGGATTTCAGAAGAGGATTTGGTACTGGTTTTTCTAGAAGCGGAATCTAATGGATCAGCCTTGGTGGGCAGGAATGAAGCTGGGGGAGGGGCTGTCCTAGGTTGTTTTTTTTTATGGAATAAAACAAACATTTCCATAATATAGGAAAATAAAAATATGATTGTATATGAAACTGCACACAATTTGCTGTACCTTTCAAATATACAACATTATCATGTAAATTTTCTTCCTCTCTTTTCTTTTGCCCTAAGTTCTTAAGAAATTAAGGGAAACCCTTTGCCTATAGGTCATCCAGTTCACACACACACACACACACACACACACACACACACACACATACACACATACAGAGATATATAGATATATACATATAGAAATAGATATAGTTATATGCATATGTATATATACATGTGTGTATCAATATGCATAATATATGTATCAGTGTATATCTGTGTTTGCATTATACACATACAGAAACATGTGCTATGTATGTGTATATGCACCTATACAGTATATATGCCTAGTATATTCATGTACACGTATGTATATATACACATGTGTATATATGCAGACAAATGCATCCATACGCATACACATATCTGGGAATCATCCAATTAGGGATGATAAGTGAGCTAATTTAAGTTGATGAGTTATCAACTTTCTATAATAGGAAGAAAAGAGGAGCAAGGACAGAGCCTTGGGGAAGTTGCTGATTAGTTGACCTGGCTCAGATGAAGAACCCTCAAAGAAGTGATCAGACAGATGAAAACAAGGAGACAGAAGTGTCACGAAATCTTAGAGCGAGGACACAAAAGAGGGTGATTGATGGTGTCAAAGTCTGCAAAAGCATCAAGAAGAATGAATACTGAAAAAAAGGCTATCTGATTTGACAATTAAGAAATCAATGATAACTTGGCAGAGAGCAGTTTCAGTTGAATGATGAAGTTGGAAGCCCGATCACATAGGGTTTAGAAGAAAGTGAAAAGTGAGTAAGTGGTGGGTGGGGTTGACTGCAATTTAACTAAGGAGTTTAGCTAAGAGGGAGAGGAGAAATATAGGATAACTAACAGTAATGATAGAATCAAGAGAATATTTTTTAAGGACAGAGGAGACAGGGACTTGCTTGTAGGCAGAAGGGGAAGGAGCCAGTAGATAGACTAAGAACTAGACAAAGAGTGGGAATGAGAAAAGGGACAACCTGCTGGAGAAGACAGGATGGCGTGGGATGTCTTGTGCATGTAGAAAGGTTGGCTGGCAAGGAGAAGGACCAACTTTTCATAGGAGATATGTGTTAAGAAGGTAGGCACGGCTTCAATCTTTTCAGTGAAGTATAAGACAAGGTCTTCAGCTGAGAGGGCGGATGGATAGGGCTGGGAGAGCCATAGGAAGCTTGAGAAGAAATGAAAAGGTTTGGAATAGTCACTGTGGTGAGGGAAAAAGTAAATCTATCAGAGATATGTGAAAAGATTTCCTTGCTGCAATGAGGACCTAGTTAAAATTATGGAACATGAATTCTTAGTGGATTCAAGTCAACACCATATTATGTCTTTCTCTAACTTCATTCATTAATAGTAGCAGAGGTGGGTGTGATACAAGGTTGTGTTTTGGGAGGGCATGTTTGGTGAGTAGACAGAGGGTTAGAGGACTGGAAGAGAAACTATAGAACTGAACTGATTCACAGTTCAGCAAATAATGAAAAATGCTTCTCTCCCCTCAGTAGAGAGGTGGGGAACCACGAATGTGAAATGTTATATACACTATCAGGCATACTCAACTGTTTTGATTGCTTTTGCTTCATTTTTTCTCATACTTTCCAGGAAGAAGTACAATGTTTGAGAAGGGAACATGTTGGGAAAGAAATCTTTTTTCAGTATGACCATTTCTTTGGCATTGCTATATGGTAGTGGGACATGGAATACCACTGATTCTCAAGAATTAAAGAAGAATATTATACACTGGGAATTGGAGGAGAGTACTGTGTATGGGAGCAGGCAGCAACATATAATCTACGCGGAGTTTTGAGAATAAGACTTAAGGGCAACATTAAGGAATTGTACACCAGGAAGAGAAGGTGGGTTGGTCATATGGTAAGAGCAAAGGTTGGCAGGTAGACAGATGGAAGACTCCATTGGTACCCTCTTAATGTAAGGAAAAATCAAGAAAGATCTCCAGCACCTTGGGTGGGTCCCTTGTGTTGAACCTCAGGGAGAAAAACGGGAAGAGAGTGGAACAGGACAGGTAGAAATGGATGGATAGGTCACTATCTGCATCCAAAATTGATGAGATTCTAGATTCATTTGAGTACTTAGGTGCTAGGTTAACATTTACTAGGTTGGGAGCAAATTTCTCAATAGATTGTGCCCACCACTTTATCTCTGATTCTCTGGTTTTTTCACCCCTAAAATGAGGACAATAATACTTGCATTGCCTAAGTCCCAGGGTGTTTGTGAGAAAAGCATTTCATAAATTGAAAAGTGAAATATAAATGGGAGGGAGATGCCATTATTCTCCTAAAAAATGACTTTTTCTTGTGCTCATCTAAGCAGCTGAAAATGGAATCAGTTCCAGATTTCCTGAAAGATCTATGGTCCCAGGGGAAGACTTCCTACCACCTCAGCCCTATTCCCTTGAGGATCCTTTCTCCTCCCTAAACCTATCATGCCATACTTGTCATTTAATTCTGCTCTCTAGGGTGTTTAAAACAGTGCCTGGCATATAGTAAGCACTTAATAAATGCTTGTTGGTTGATTTAAGCGTCTCTAGATGAAGGGTAGTAGTGACAGATCAATACATACTTATTAAACCTAAACTATAAATAATAATAATCATTTTAAAAATTGGGCAGCCTTGCTCTCCCTCAAAGAGATTCCAAAGGAGGAAAAAGACCATTATTTATCCTGAACTGGTGAGTGAGTGGTTATTTGTAAACTTAAAGCACAGGGATGAATTTGGGGATTCAAAGGCACTTTTAAAAATTTTCCATTATTATAATAATGTAGATAACAAAATGGATACAAAACCAAAAACTTTTAAAGCAGACAAATCAGGCAACTGGATACCTAGCATTTATTAAGCATCTACTCTATACGGTCAAGCACTGTGCTGAGTGCTAGAATTAGGGTTAAATCTAATAAAAATTGTTATTACCTTTGTATTGCCTCTGGGATCAAATCTAAACTCTACTTAGCATTTAATGCTTGCCACAACCTGGTTCCTTATCCTTTCAGCCTTCTTACACCTTCATCCTCTCTATGGCCCAGCCATATATGTCTATTTGCTGGTCTTTACATAAGATGCTCCATCTCCCAACTCCGTGGCTTTGCATTGGCTGTCCCTCATGCCTAGAATGCTCTCCCTCCTCAACTACATCTCTTGGAATTTTTAGCTTCCTCCATTACTCATTCTCTGCCAGAGACCTTTCCTCATCACAGCTATTGGTGCTTTTTCCTTCAAGCTTACCTTATATCTGTTTTGTACGTGGCTTCTATATAACAATACAGGTGTGTCCTAAAGCTATCTCATACTGCTCAAGAGAGGTGATTGTTACATATTCCATGTGAGCTTTTAAACCTCAGAAATCAGCAAATCTACAAACTAGGACTTGATTTATTGTTTTGTTGATTGTCTAGACAGGGGAGGGGAAAGTTCAGCAAATTACTACTGCCTAAGGCCAAATGTTGGCCACCCAGTCAGCTTTTGTACTTGAGCTAAAAATGCTTTTTAGAGTTTTATTTTAAAATGGAAAAACTGCCAGGATTAGGCCCAGGGCTAGAGTTTGCTGACCTCCCAGTTTAGGTTTAAAAAAGTGTTGAAGAAAATGTTAATAATGCCAATTAAACCTAAAAGTGTTTCATTCAGTTCCCTCCCAGAGAGCTGGTTGGTAGACTTTTTAACTACCCTTGCCTATATATGCCTATGTTGAAGCTCCCCATTAAAATATATGTGGATCTTCACTTGAAAATAAAATAAAATGTAATGTTTGGAAAAAAGAATGAAAGCTTCCTGAGGGTGTGTTTGTCTTTGTGTGCCCAATGCTTAGCATAATGCCAAGCACAGACAGCATAAGCACTTTTTCTAAATGCTTTTTGACTGATTCATCAGTATGGATAATCCTTTTGAAGACGTTACCCAAAGAGCATTAGGGTTGCCTGAGACCCCAAAATACCAACATGCCGGGTCTTGCCGAAAGAATTCGACTCAAGTTTTCTCAGCCAAAGAAAAGTAAAGTTTGTTGAAAGTTCATTCAAAGTTCACCATATGGGGTAGATTCTTAAGGAGCCAGTCTATGCTAGATCATTCTATGGCACTTTCACAGAGCAAATCTGTGCTAAACTAGTCTATGGCCCTCTCATAGCACAAGGAGGAAAGATGGGATTCTTATATACAGAGCAATCTAGGGGTGGTCTAGAGGAGGAGTTTCGGGAGGGTCTTCTGGAGGAGTCAATGAGGTCAGACTCCAGTGATGAGTTTGGGGAAGGTCTTCAGGAGGAGTTAATGAGGTCAGGTAACAGTTGATTTAGGTATAGATATTTTGATAGACTCGGGGGTGGGAAGAAGATGGACAATGAGGGCCAAGCTAGTAACAAACGTTTGGGCAAAGCCACAATCGTTTTATGGCCTCATTCAAATGCCTCATCAAATGGGAAGATTCAGTCAGAGTTCAAGGGAGTTCCCAGAGCCAGTACCTCAAAGATTCAAGGAGAGCTCAAGAGGGTTCCCATAGCCTATACGTCATCATAAAGGCTTCAGTTTCCCTGAGGGAAACTTCCAAATTGGCATAGAGGTCTGGTCCAGAAAGAGGTAAGAGAGGCTTATGCATAATAATCTCCAGAGTAAGATAGATTAGAGATCAGAGAAGGAGCCCCTTCCCCTAACAAGGGTTCCCCCATTTCACCCCCCAGAGTCTTCCTCCCTTCCCTGAGTTTCTTCCTTAATTCTATAACACTCCCTGCCTTCACCCCAAGCACTTTCTGGAGTCCCACTGAAGAAGTAACCCAAAGAGGGTTAGGGCTGCCTGAGACCCCAAAGTACTAATATGTCCTGTTGAAAGAATTCCACTCAAGCTAAAGAAAAACAAAGTTTATTGAAAGTTTAAGTTCACCATATGGGGTAGACTCTTAAGGAGCCAGTCTATGCTAGGTTGTTCTACGGAGCTTTCACACAGTGCAAGTCTATGTTAAGCTATTCCAAGGCGCTCTCACCCAGATAGAGGGAAGATGGGGTCTTATATACAGAGAAATCTAGAGGTGGTTCAGAAGAGGAGCCTAGGGAGGGTCTTCAGGAGGAGCCAATGAAGTCAGACTCCAGTAATGAGTTTGGGGAGGGACTTCAGGTGGAGTTAATGAGGTCAATGCAAGAGTGGATTGATATTTTGATAGGCTCCAGGGTGAGAAGCAGATGGACAATGGAGAACCAGGCTAGTAACAAGTTTGGGCCCATCCACAATGAAATACTTATGGCCTCTGCAAATGCCTCCTAAAGATTCAATCAGACTTCAAGGGGTTTCCCAGAGCTTGTACCTCAAGGGGAGGGGTGGGGGGGGAAGAAGGGCAAGAGCCTATACCTCATCACCACTTCTAGCAATCTTTGGGAGGGAGCTAGGAGAAGAAGGCAGCTAGAGATTAGGACCTACAGCTCTCCCCTGAAAATAAAGAAGGCAGTTTTAATCTTGCCTCTGCTGCTGGCTGACTACGTAACTTTGGGCAAATCCTTCCCCATTTCTGAGCCTCAGCTTCCCCAGCTGAGATGAGGGAGTTGGACAGAACCTCTAATGGGGAAGAAAGGAATCCTACCTCTAGAAAAAAAAAGTCAGAAGACCTTCTGAAGCCCTGTTTAGATTCCAGCTCTGGTTCCAGTTCTGGCCCCTGTCCCTTCCACTTCACCCCAGTGGAGAGCTGAAGTGGAGAGTCTTGCCTGGATGAGGAAGGGCCAACCAAGGGAGTTAGCTAGTCATCTTATGGGGCAAAGTTTGAAGAGCAATTCCTATGCTGCCCCCCCTCCATTAATTTTTGCCCTCAAGCTTCAGACTGGTTAAGAAAAAGGAAATTGAACTGAAAAAGTGAGAGTCAAGGTCCTAGGAAGACTTTCCTTTCCCCCAAGACAACTTACTCCCTTCCCTTTTTCCCTCCTTCCCTAGGACCCAGACCCTAAATTAAGGTCAAATAGTATCCCAAGTGAGAAACTTAGAATTGTATAATATGCAAATTAGAGACAATCCTTGCAGGAATCATTCCATGCCAGAAATCTTCTCCATGTCCACCCAAATACCCTAGGGGAAGCATTCCTCTAGGTCCCCTGATGTTGTTTTCATGAGGTGTAGGCTCTGGGACCCTCCCCCCCTTTTGAGCTCTCCTTGAATCTTTGAGGTACATACTCTGGGAAATGTCTTGAAGTCTGATTGAATCCTCAGGAGGCATTTGCAGAGGCCATAAGTATTTCATTGTGGCTGGGCCCAAACCTGTTACTAGCCTGGCCCTCCATTGTCCATCTGCTTCCCACCCTGGAGCCTATCAAAATATCAAT
>CM053595.1:290219385-290284858 GCA_028646575.1 Pseudocheirus occidentalis
AACCTGCCAAATATGATGATATCAAGAAAGTGGTGAAGCAAGCATCAGAGGGACCCCTGAAGGGCATCTTGGGCTACACAGAGGACCAGGTTGTATCCTGTGACTTCAACAGCAACACTCACTCTTCTACCTTTGATGCTGGCGCTGGTATTGCCCTCAATGACCACTTTGTCAAGCTCATTTCCGGGTATGACAATGAGTATGGTTATAGCAACTATGTAGTAGACCTCATGGTCTACATGGCCTCCAAGGAGTAAAGTGGAAAGCTATGGATCTTCATCCCCAGCCAAAAAGACCCGGTCCACCACTGGGGAGCCCACATTCCTAACATATGTTCCTGTACTAGGGATCTCATGTCCCATCTACAACCTTGTTCTAATGCACCCCTGTAGTAGGGGGAGAAGCCTAGAGTCCTGTATTGTGTACCATCAATAAAGTCACCATATTCAGTGCAAAAAAAAAAAAAAAAAAAAGAGTCTACCCCATACGGTGAACTTGAACTTTCAATAAACTTTACTTTTTCTTTGGCTGAGAAGACTTGAGTGGAATTCTTTTGGCAGGACCCAGCATATTGGCATTTTGGGGTCTCAGGCAGCCCTAACCTTCTTAGGGCACCCTTTTCACTAGCTCCTGTCAGGGCTTAGCTCCAGTGCCACAGCCTGTAAAAGGCCTTTCCTGAGTCCTAGGGTTTTAAGGCATGGGGAAGGTAATAAGTATTTCTACATCACCTACTGAGTGCCAGACACTGTACTAGGTGCTTTAAAAAAAACAACCAAGGGGCGGCTAGGTGGTGCAGTGAATAGAGCACCAGCCCTGGAATCAGGAGAATCTAAGTTCAAATCCAGCCTCAGACTCTTAACACTTACTAGCTGTGTGACCTTGGCCAAGTCACTTAACCCCGATTGCCCTGCCTTCCTACCTGTAAAAAGAAAAAGACCCACCAACATTGACTAAGTGCTCTCTGTATGCCAAGCACTGAGCTAAGTGCTTTAGGAATATCTCATTTGTTAGCACCCTTCCCCATGGATGCCCTACTATGGGACCTTTAACTCATTTATTTGTCCATTTATTTGTTTATTCTTTCATTCATTTCTGTTTACTTCCTTATTTATTTGTTTATTGACTGATTCACTTACTCATTTATTTATTTAATTTATTTGTTTATGTAGCATTTGTGTATGGCAAAAAAAAATGGTCCTCTTTTACCTGAAGGCTTACATTGTTACATTGTTACATTGAGTGTACATGGAGAAGCCAAGGATCTTTTTACTCGCATCTTTGCAGAATTAGACAAGAGCTATATTTGATTTGTTTTCTGAGATATCACAAAGGCAACTCTGCATGGGGGCAAAAGGAATCAAAGAGAACTGATTTGGAGAGATAGCCCCAGATAAATCTGGTCAGTCAGCATGCTTTTACTATTTATTCAGTATCAGACACCCCAATAAGGGCTTTCCAGATAGAATAAAAAAACAACAGCAACAAATAAACCCTGATCTCAAGGAACTCTCATTCTCTAGTGAGACAACAGGGGAATAAATAGGTCCCTACAAGACAATATATACAGACTGGCTGAAAGGTTATTTTATTTTATTTATTTATAAAGTTAATTTATTTATTTTTAGTTTTCAACTTTCACCTCCATAAATTTTTTATTTTCTCCCTTCTTTACCCTCCCGTCTCCCTAAGATGGAATGCAATCTGATATAAGTTCTACACATACATTCCTATTAAACATTTTCACGTTAGTCATATTGTATAGAAGAATTAGAATTAATGGGAAGAACCATGAGAAAAAACAAAACAAAACAAAGCAATTAGTCTGCTTCTCTCTGCGTTCAGATTCCATAGTTCTTTCTCTGGGTGCATATGGCATTTTCCATCATGAGTCCCTTGAAATTGTTTTAGTTCCTTGCATTGCTGAGAAGGGCTAAGTCTATTGAAGTCAGTTATTGCACATTGTTACTGTGTACAATGTTTTCCTGGCTCTGCTCACTTCACCCAGCATCAGTTCATATAAGTCTCTGAAAGGTTGTTTTAGAAGGGAAGGTAGCTGAGGGGAGCAGGAAAGGAGATGAAGCATTCAGTTTGAAAAATAGCTAGGAAGTTGGTGATACTGGGTAATAGAGTTCAGGGGAAGAGAGTAAAGTAGTGAGAGAATTGAGAGAGGAAGACGGAAAACAAAAGATATAGTCCAAAGGAAGGAGACCCCTAACCAGGGTCAGGGTGGGGGCTGTGGAAAGAGGATATAGATGAAAGATTATGAAGGTAGAAATGACAATATTTGACAAGAGATCAGGTGAGAATGAGGAATGACACCTAGATTGCTAACCTGATTGACTGAGAGGTTGACAGTGACTTCAATAGTAACAGAGAAATTGAGAAGAGGGAAGAGGGGGTTTAGGGTTAAGAGAGTCTTTGTGTGTTAAATTTGAGGTACTTTTAGGACATCCAGTATGAGATGTCCAAAAGACAGTTGGTATAAATCCAGAGACTAGGGACCTAGGTCATAGGTTATATGCGACTCTCTGTGGACATAGGGCATCCTTCCACTAGAATATAGGTTCCTCAAAGTCACAGGATTATTTTGGGTTTTGTCTTTGCATCTCCATCATCTTGTATACTGCAAGCACTTAATAAATGTTTGTTGAAACTCTGAGGTACCATCTCATCATATAATAGCTAATGTGGCAGAAAATAAAAATGGCAAAAGCTGGAGAGTATGTAGGAAAATGGGTACACTAATGTACTGTTGGTGGAGTTGTGAACTAGTCCAGTCATTGTGGAGAACAATTTGTAACAGCCCAAAGAGCTGCAAAACTGTGCATACCCTTTGACCCAGATTTTTTTAAAAGAAGGAAAAAAGTCCATATGTATAAAAATACTTATAGCAGCTCTTTTTGTGGTAGCAAAGAATTGGAAACTGAGGGGATGCCCATCAAATGGGGAATGACTAAAAGGATTATAGTATATGAATGTAGTGGAATACTATTGTGCTATAAGAAATGATGAAGGGGATGGTTTAAAAAAAAACTGGGGAGACTTGTATGAACTGATGCAGAATGAAGTGAGTAGAACCAGGACAAAAAAAAAAACTATACAGTAAAAGCAATATCATAATGATAATCAACTTCAAAAGACTTAGCAACTCTGACTGATACAATGATCCACTAGAATTCCAAAGGACTCATAATGTAAAATGCTATCCCCTCTCTATACAGGGAACTGATGGACTCAGTACAGACTGGAGCATTTTTTTTTCCTTCCTAAACTTTTCTTGCTTTTTTTTTTTTAGATCATGGCTAATGTAGAAATGTTTTGCATGATTTCAAATGTATAATAGGTATCATATTTCTTGCTTTCTTCATGGGGAGAGGAAGGCTCAAGGGAGGGAGAGAATTTGGAACTGAAACTAAAAATGTTTTTTAAAAGTTTGTTCAATGGAATTCCATGTTAACAATAATAATCGTTATTATAATCCCTCTTATTTGTACCCAACCTTCAGAAGCACTATCTTGTCTGTTCCATTAGATGCTCCTTTGAGGTCAGTAAAAGATAATTAGCCCCATTTGACAGATGAAGAACCTAAAGCTTAGAATTACTATTATAGAGCTAGTTAGTGGAGTAGTTGAGTTTAAAACTCAGAAAGTCTAATTTCAAATGCTCCTTCCTAGCCAGGCAGGATTTGAGAAAGAATTCTTTATATGGCTCATATGTTCATTTTCTTCCAGGCTAGGGCAGGCTTCCTGTCAAAAACAATCAGAAAAGGGTAACCAGAATGATGAAATGACCTCAAGTTCACATCGTGTGAGGACTTTTTAAAGAAAGGTGACCTTGGAAAAGCAGAGACTTAGGTGGGACATGGTAGCTGTGTTCAGGCGTTTGAACAGTTACCATTCAGAAGAGATTTGTTCTACTTGGTCCCAGACAGCAGAAGCAAGAGCAGACTAGAAGTCACCTAGGCTTGATGTCAGGAAAAAACTTCCTATCAACAATTAGACCTATCCACAAGTTGAATGGACTATCTCTAAAAGTAGTGTATTCCACCTCCCTAGAGGGGGTCAGGTAAAGATTGGATGTAAAAGATAAATTTCTTGGCTGTATTATGCCTATTTGGGGTAAACCCAAGAAGAAGGCAGCAGAAGTACTATCCAGCTCTAAAATGCGATTCTATGAAGTTTTACCAAATTCTTTCTATAACCCTGGTTTCTCTACACCAGTGATGCTTGGACCACACACTCAGCAGCACTTGAGATACCTTAGATTGTATTGTTACCTTCAACAACATTCATTCAACCACCAACAATTAAGCCCTTGCTACAAATAGATATGTTCTCTTTCCCAAACTAGATCATAAACATCCCATTAGCCTCTACAAGGCAAGGATTATGGCATACCTACAGTGTTGTAATCTTTTCCAAACTCCACATGGGTCAACATGGTCCTACGGAAGATACTCGCTCCCTTTGCAAAGCTTTCTTAAAAGCATTAGCATTTTATTTTCTTGAAATCAGGGAAATCCCAGACTGTACAATGGCTATACCTGTTTCTCTTGTTGTCCCTGCGCATAGTGGGCACTTCATAAATGTCACTGGTGATGCTGTGACTTTCCTCAAGGAAGTCATCAGCTCTTCAAGTTGTCTAATTCCTGCTTTAGAATATATCAGAATATACTGCATACATTAGGCTTAATTATAGAGAGTGTGTGGGAGTGTGTAACCCTTTTAGTTAATGGCCATTATAGATTTAAACCAATTTCAGCCAAGTGTGCTTGCAGCATTAAGAGTGAAAAGCCTGTGGGTAAGGTTCCTGTCTGTCAGCTCCTTGGCTCTTGCCTTCTACTGAGAAGGATATTGACACAGTGAAAAAATGCCTTAACTAGGGCATAAGTTGGGTGGGATGTAGTAGGATCTCAGTTCTTATAAATCCAATATTGGACTTCAAAACATTACAGACTTCCTTCCATCTTCCTGTTTCTTCTCAAGAAATGTTTTGAGATATTTTTTTCCATTACCATCAGCCCTCTTGATGGCCATCATTTAGGAAGGAGCCTAGGTCTAAGGAGCAGTTTGTGAGACCCACCCACACCCCAACGTTTGGGTAGGGGGGAAAGCAGGCAGGTCTTGTCAGCCCCCTTTTGTTGTGGTTGTTGCTGAGACTTCTTGACCCCATTTGGGGTTTTCTTGGCAAAGATACTGGAGTGCTCTACCACTTCCTTCTCCAGCTCATCTGACAGATGAGAAACTGAGGCAAACAGGGTTAAGTGACTTGCCCAGGGTCCCACAGCTAACGTCTGAGGCTGGATTTGAATTCATGAAGATGAGCTTTCCTGATTCTAAGTCCAGTGCACTATCTACTGTGCTACCCAGCTGCCCATGTACTCTTTTTCCAAGTGAAGAAACTGAGGGGCAGAGAGGTCATGTGACTTAGGAGAAGTCTTGAAAGGAAAATTACAAAAGGGCAGGGAGTCTTGAAAGAATCATGTATGGAAAGGGACAGGAGAGGGGAAGGATCATGGAATCACAGACTTTCAGAATGCATTTTCACTGTTTTCTCCATGTCTGGAACTTTTTCTCCTCTCCCCTCTGCTTCCTGGGTTCCTCAGTTTCCTTTAGGTCACAATTAAAAGTCCACTTTCTGCAAGATGCCTTTTCCCTTCCTTTGATGTTGGTTCCTCCCCTCTAAGATTATTGCCCAGTTCAGCATATTTAAAGTTGGTTGATATGTAATTGTTTTCATGTCTCCCCAGTTACTGGGAGCTCCTTGAAAGCAAGGGACTGGGTTTATTGTTGTTGTTGTTTTAACTTGATCATTTCCATGTTCCTTCCAGTTATAAAATCCTATGACCATGGGTGTCTATGGAAACTTAGGCAAGTGAGGAACATAGTTACTTAATAGGTATTCAGGCATGATTCTCCTGATAATGAAGGGAGGAAGAACCAGATGTCCCAGTAGACTAGGAAGGTGGTTCATCATTATGTGTAGCTCTCCACCCCCTACCCCACCTGTCATGGAATTCAAATGCTGCTATAATACACGTGCACACGCGCGCGCGCGCACACACACACACACACAAACACATACACACACACACACACACACACAAAACACCTTTTGTATGACAGGGAAGACATCTCCCATTTAACTATCTCCATTTTAGCTAGGTGGCCCTAGCAGATAGACAGTCTCATCTTCCTGAGTTCAAAACCAACCTCAGAAACTTCCTAGCTCTGTGACCCTGGGTAAGTCACTTAACCCAGTTTACCTCAGTTTCTTCCTCTGTAAATGAGCTGAAGATGAAAATGGCAAACCACTCCAGTATCTCTGCTAAGAAAACTCCAAATGGGGTCATGAAGAGTTGGACAGTGACAACAATTTTATAGATTAGGAAACCGAAGTATAGAGAAATCCAACTACTTGCCTATGGTCACAGAAATCGAAGACAAGCACCCAGATCTCCTGACTCCCAGTCAAGAGTTCAGTCTACCAGAATAAGCTCCCTTCCTACTGACTCCCAAGTTAGCATTAGAATGGCAACAGGCCCAAGAGTGGTTTTACCTCTTCATTCTCCTATGGTGACCTCCTGTCTGGGAGTTGATCCTGTGGCTCAATGGAAATCACTTTGGACTAAATCACAGGAGTGAGGAACTTCCTCAAGTTCCCCACCTCTGAAGTAAGAGTTAGGCTGACTAAGTTAAACTTATCTGATCATAGCTCTGTAGCCGGAAGAGACCTTAAAACATTTTTAATATGGCATCATAATTTTATAGATGAGGAACCAAGGCCTAAAGAAGTTGTCTTGCCCAAGGTCATGTATGGAATAAGTAGCAGAGTTAGGATTCAAACTCAGTTTGACCTCCAGGTATTACCTGAAAGAGTCTTGGGTGATGAGGTATAGGCTCTGGGATCCTCCTTGAGCTCTCCTTGAATCTTTGAGGTACATGCTCTAGGAAACTCCTTGAAGTCTAATTAAATCTTCCTATTTAATGAGGCATAAGAAGAGGCCATAAGATTTTCATTGTGGCTGGGCCCAAACCTGTGTTACTAGCCTGGCCCTCCATTGTCCATCTGTTTCCCACCCTGGAGCCTATCAAAATATCAATCCACTCTTGCATTGATCTCATTAACTCCAACTGAAGATCCTCCCCAAACTCATTACTGGAGTCTGACCTCATTGACTCCTCCTGAAGACCCTCCCCAAACTCCTCCTCTAGACCACCCCTAGAATCCGGTTTTTCCTCCATGTGGTGTGATAGTGCCATAGAATACCTTAGCACAGATTTACTCTGTGTCAAATTTGCTGTCCTGCTTGCCCAATGCAAACATCACAGATACCTAGGCTCCTTAAGAGTCTATTCAATATGATGAACTTTCAATAAACTTTACTTTCTTTGGCTGAGAAGACTTCAGTGGAATTCTTTCCACAGGACCCAGCATGTTGGTATTTTGGGGTCTCAGGCAACCCTAACCCTCTTTGGGTGTTCTCTTCATTGGGAATCCCAAAAGCGCACTTTGAGAACCACCGAAACAGATTACCCTTCTCATCTCTCAAAGAAGGAAAATGGAAACCAAGGAAGGAAGTTAGTGTTCTTTCCACACCTCCAATGACTTTCCATTGGTGCCATGCTGCTGTGTGACCTTGCAAAGTCACTGAGTTGCCTCAGTTTCCTCATCTGTAAAATGGATCCATTAAATCCATCTTGTCTACCACAAAAAGTTGGGAGGTGAGTTGTTGGAGGCCAGGACTGATTTGGACTAGTTTTGTGCTTCATGTTCAGAATTGGGATGAAATTGGATACTCCTTGAACTGAAGACGGTGCCCAAAGAGGGTTTGGGCTGCCTAAGACCCCAAAATACCAACATGCCAGGTCCTGCGGAAAGAATTCCACTCAAGTCTTCTCAGCCAAGGAAAAAGTAAAGTTTATTGAAAGTTCAAGTTCGCCAAGTGTGGTGCTAGGCCATTTCAAGGCGCTCTCACTGAAGAAGTGTGTGCTAAGCTATCCCCTGGCGCTCTCACACAGATGGAGGGAAGATGGGGTCTTATATACAGAGGAATCTAGGGGTGGTTCAGAGGAGGAGCCTGGGGAGGGTCTTCAGGAGGAGCCAATGAGTTCAGACTCCAGTAATGAGTTTGGGGAGGGTCTTCAGGTGGAGTTAATGAGGTCAATGCAAGAGTGGATTGATATTTTGATAGGCTCAAGGGTGGGAAGCAGATGGAATAAAAGGGGGCTAAAGACTTGGGCAGAGACACAACTTAAGGTTCATAACCTCAGGCAAATGTCTTCCCTGGGAACGTTTACTTTCCCAGAGCTATACCTCAAAGAATCAAGGAGAGCTCAAAAAAGGGGGTGGGGTCCCAGAGCCTACACCTCATCAGAACTATCTAGTAGTTAACAAAAGGAGCTTAGCCATCATATGGAACAGATTCACTTGATCCATTGATTCACTTGAATGTAGTTTCCATCATATCTCACCAGAGAGAAAATTCCTGCCTCCTCCTTTTAGAACTCAGACCACTAGGAACCCATCTCCAGGGTCTCAGCCTTAATCCCTTGAACCACTTAAATCTGGAAAACCTCTTAAGGGAAGATTAGTCTCATCTACAAGATGAGCATTACTCCTACCCCATCAAGCATCAACTAACTCCAAAGCCCTGAACTACAAAGTAGAGTCCAAAAGATTATTCCTATGTCTTTCCTCCCTAGCCCATTCCTTACAAATCCAGTGGTCAGTCTCTAAGCTTCTTATTTTGTGTCTTTCCCCTAGTTTCACCTTCACACTCTCTTCCTCCCTCCACTTTTCTCTGATGGTTGAAACTTATCCAACTCCCACTGGTTCATTCCTTCCTAGGTAGGATAGAAATCACCATTTATGTTTTTACACCATCAGAGGTAACTCCTTTTATTGTCTCAGAGACTTGGCTTTTAGACAGATCTGGTTTCATCTGTGGCTCCCTTGGAACAAGAGGAGTGAACCGCTTCCAATCTTCATGAAATCTGAGTCATACTGTCAACCCATCCCATAACAGTCACTTCTGGTTGGACTAGATCCTGGTGGAGTGAAAGCTACACTCTCCCAAAACTGAGAAAAAGACTTTTAGAGAAGGAAAGAGAAGGAAAAATTCAAAGTCTCCTAGCAAGGAATGTTAATGGGACTAGGGCCCTTAGGACAAACTTGAGTTTATCAACATCCAATCTCTTCTTCCCTACTTTTTGGAAGAATGGCCTAGGGGTAGAAGAGAAGAGGGGAACATAATATCTCCAAAAAGTGGGGCAGCCACTAGACCGGCTTCTAAGAAGATTTGTTTCTTGCCTAATCCCATAAGAATTTAGGATACTCAGAGAATTAAACATCTGGAAGGAATTTTTTTTTTAAACAAAGAATGTTAATGTTAGAAGATCATCTAATTCAACTCCCTGGTTTTAAGGGTGAAGATCCCATTAAGTTTGTAAGCTCCTTAAAGGTAGGGACTGTCATTTGCCTCCTTCTATACCCCTGGTGGCACATAGCAGGTGCTTGATAAATGTTTACTGAGTTGAGTTTACCCTTCCCTTAGAACAACAGTCATTTGTTGAGTGACTACTCTGTGCCAAGAACTATTAGCCAATTGGGGATATAGATACAAAAAGTTCCCACCCGCTCTGCTGGTGAGAGAACAGCACTTTCACAAATAGGTATATATACATATATACAAGATGATTTGGATGAAGCAAAAGGAGGCACTAAGAGCTGGGATGATCAGAAAGGCTTTGGGTACCAGGTGGTACTTGATATCAGCCTTGAAGGGAGCTAGGGATTCTAAGAGAAGAGGTGGGGGAGGGAAAGCATCCCAGGCTTTAGGGACAGCCTGAGAAAAGCATGGAAGCAGGAGATCATGGCAATGCCAGTTGGTCTGGACCAGAACTGAGCCTTGAGAATATCAGTTCAGCACCAATTTGGGAGAGGGAGGGAATAGAGACAACTTTTCTAAAATTCCAGAAGAGGAGAAGTTATGAGGTCTTGAACCGTGGTGGTCTTTTGAGTGGGGAGAAGGGGATGGGCAGACATTTGAGATGTTGTAGAGATGGAGTCCAAAGGACGGGGCAACTGATTTTATGTGGAGAATAAGGGAGAATGATCAATTGCAGATGGTTTAAAGGCTGTGAACCTGAGGAACTGGAGGGAGGAGGGTGCTCTTGACAGAATTGACTAATGGCAATTAAGTGGTGCTATGGATAAAACAATAGAGCTGCAGTCAGGAAGACCTGAGTTCAAATCCAGCCTCAGACACTTACTAGTTGTGTGACCCTTATCTGTCTGCTTCAATTTCACCTGTACAATGGCATCTACAGCATCTATTCCCGGGCATGTTGTGAGAATAAAATGAAATAACATAGGGGAAAAAAGTACTTTGCAAACCTTAAAATGTTTTATAAATGTGAGCTATTATTATTAAATCAGGAAGTTAGGGAAAGAGGTAGGTTTGAGGAAGAAAGGAAAAAGCAATGAGTTCTAGTTTTTGGGACTTGTTGAATTTAAGATTCCCTCGGGACCTCCAGGTAGCTGGCAATCGGTGATTTGGGGCCAGAGCTCAAGAGAGAGGTATGGGCTTGATGTCTAGAGATGGAAGTCATCTGCACTGAAATCAGAACTGCCCAATCGCCTCCTAGGATACTAAGCCTCTTTACTGAGTCTCTAAGGGGCTCCACACCTTTCACCAAACTATGTGGCTGGGGATTTTTAATTGCTTCAGTCTGTAAGTATGGGTTGGATTGTCCTTGGGAATGATGCTTAATGGGATTTTGGTTTTTGTAGTAGACTAGACTTCCAGGAGTCCCCCAGCCCCATTAAGGAAATGCTCCCCTCTTCTATGAGGTCACTAGGCAGATTTGCAGGAGGAGTATAATCTTGTTTGTTGATGCCTCCATTGGTCCTATGAATAACTAAAGAAAATTCAGGGTAGCTAATTAGTAGTCTTGTTTGTGACTCCCTATTTGTTTGTGCCTGTGGAGATGGTCCTAGGATGAAGCCTTAATGAATAATTAGCCTTGGGCTGGGGTAGGGAGTGGTCAATTCCAAAGGAGGGTCTTTGCATTCTGGTTTCCTGTGAATTTCTGCTATAGGGAATATAAGCCCTATGATTTTCTTGTATCTTGGGTCTGTATGAAATGGTTCTGTAATAAACAGACTATCACATACATCCCCATCTCTTTTGTATTCAGCTGGTTGCTAGGCCATACATACAACTGTGCTGAACACAGGTTTTGATTTTTATTTATTTTAAATAAAACGATCTGCAATTTATGGACTAAACAAAATAAATCTCTGAATTTAAAAGCAAAAGGAAAAATCATAGAACGTCAGAACAATATTGGAACAAGTGACTTTCCCTATGTTGGCCTCAGGAACCTTGGGGTAGTGAAGCTAACCTCTCAGGACCCTTCCAGCTCCAAATCATTTTCTCCCCAGTTAAGCGGGAAGCTCTTAGTGAAGTGAACCAGCTTCAGAAAGTAAAGGAGGATTGGGGGATGGGGGGGGAATGGAGAGCAGAGCTTTTCTACATTTTTTTCACCCTCCAGGCACAAGTATAAATCTGTACACTTGCAGCAGCCCATATTGAAGGAAATCTCACATGATGACCAAAAAACTGTGTTGGTAGAGGAGATAGTCAAAACGTGGAGGAAAAAAGAAGAGGAATCGATGCCTTGCCAAGGGTGGAGAGGAGAGAAACTGCGGAGAAGCCAGATGCCAAGGAACTAGGGGGAGATGGGGGGGTTTGGGGGGGATATTCTCTTCTCCCCCTCCCCCCCATCTGCCAACTCCTATGGCTTGGGAAGCTTCCTTCCGCCCTTAGAATGGTGAATATCCATCAAGGTTCTCAGTTCAGAGGCCACCGATGCACCAGCCTGCACCGCACCCTACCCCTCACCACGTTGCTGCTGCCCCATTCTCCAAGCTTAGCCACCACACCTCAGCTGCCTTGCGACTCCTCTCCCGAGCGTTCCTTCCCTCTTCTATGCGATGCGTTCTTCCCAGATCTCATGTTTAGGGAAGGACCCAGACCAGCCATCCCTCAGTCTCCACACCTCTTGTTGTTGACCTGCTTTATCCCCAACCCTGCGCCGCTTTTCAGCTTCCCTTTTACATGTTGTCGTCCCCTATTAGAATGTAAACTTCAAAAGGCTTGGTGACTGATTCACTCTCTCCCTTTTCATGGGTGCTGTGTGCTTTTTGGATTGCTCCAGCAGAATGTAAGATCATAGAGAACAGGGACTATTTTGTAAACGACTGTGCGGCTCTCACACATTAAGCTTATAGCAGGTGCTGTAAAAATGTTTGTTAATTGAACCATAACTAGTGACAGGGCCTCCCAGCCTCAGGAAGTCAAATCAATGAGCATTTGCTAATGCATATTATGTGCTAGGCACTGAAAAATGCCCTGCAACTTGGGGTCAAAACCGTTCTCTGGAGGTGTCAGTAGGACCTCTGCACCTGGCACACAGTAGGTGCATAAGAAATGTTTCTTGACTGACTGTGTTCAGGAAGTGGTCTAGGGCAGAGGGTCTTTCATTCTAAGTCCTATTGCCCACCACCCTCCTAGGAAGGCTTTTTCTGCTCCAGCTTGACTGGTGATGTACTGGAAAGAAAGCAAGATTTCAGCATCAGACTGTCTGGGTGTGAATCCTGCCTGTGTTTGCCATGGCTAACCCTGCCATCTCCTCTATCTGGATCTTTCTTGTATGTGCCTTTTTATTTCCATGTTGCCTCTACCTGAGGAGGTGTAGGCTCTGGGAGCCCCCTTGAGCTCTCCTTGAATCTTTGAGATAGAGATATTATGGGGTCTCCAGAGCAACCTCAAACCCTAACTACATCACTCCCATTAGATTGTGAGCTCCTGGAGGGCAGTCTGGTCTTTTCCCTGTCATTGTATTCCTATCACTTAACACAATGCTAAGTTATACAGTAACCCCTTAGTAATAGATGTTTGTTGACTAACTGACCAACTTTCTCTCTCTGAACCCTATTTTTCTCACCTATAAAAGGGGGGAGACTAGACTAGATGAATGATTCCCAACCTTTTCAGGTAGGATGACCTTTTTTAACACCAAAGACTTCGACAAACCCCGCAAGATAGAAATTGTATTATTAGCATCCACTGACTAAGAAAACACATAACAAAAAGCTATTAAGAATTCAGTATTGCTTTTAAATGAATTTGTATTTTATTAGTAACACCAGCATCTATCTACATTTCAAATTGTAATACACATCTTGGAGACATTCAGTGTACATAGGGCATGCTTACTTGTTTATGGATTTACATCTTCAATTCAAGAAATAGGCATTTTAATTTTATGTATTCTATTCCTAGGATGAGATTTAGACCTAGAAAGGCGCTGGAGGTTATCTTGTCCAGACTCCTCTTTTTACAGAGAAAACAGAGAACCACGGAAGTTAGTAACTTGCCTAAGGTCACACTGATGGGGCAGTGGGACCTGGACCCCTAGAAGAAAAAGACCGTGTCTTTGAAAGCAACCCAGTCCCCGAATTTTCCCAATCATTTTCGCAGCCCAGATCACTGGCTTCCTCCCAAGGAACCTGGTCCACCCCAGCCCACCTAGGTCATCTAATTAGCCTAAGAAACATTCCTTTCACTCTTACACCTCCACCCCAGACTCTTTACCACTCCTTAATCCCATCCAGATCCTCTCACTCTCTTTTTTATATCTAAGCATCAGTCTCACCCCTATCAAGTCGCAGATTCACTAGGCAACCTCCCCTCTCCTGTAGGACTTACAATAAACCTTGTCATTTGACTGGAAGGTTTGAATTCATAAATTCATTCCAGGCAGATGCTACCTTGTACCCTGATATTTCCAGGTTTCCAGCAACTCCAAAACACATCAACATGGCTACTAAGAGTCAATGTCCAGGCTTGAGCCCCCAGCCCTCCAAATCCCAAATCCAATTCTGGTACTTGCATTATAAAAGACAAAATACAAAGCAATCCCTGCTCTGAAGGAACACGCCACCTACTGAGTCCCTCATTTACACATTAAAATGAGGGAATAGGCTCTTACTTAGGGAGAAAGATACTTATAACTAGGCTCCCTGTCCTTTAGACATAGAATTCTTGGACCTCCAGGCAGCTAGGAGGTGAAATGGATAGAGTGCCAGGCCTGAAGTTCTTCCTGAGTTCAAATTAAAAGCCTCAGGCACTTTCTAGTTGTGTGACCCTGGGCAAGTCACTTAACCCTGCTCACCTGTTTCCTCATCTGTAAAATGAGCTGGAGAAGGAAATGGTAAACCACTCTAGTATCTTTGCCAAGAAAATCCCAAATGAAAAGTCAGATACTACTGAAATAACTGAACAACAGTTTTATAGATTGGCAACTGAGGTACAGAGAAATCAACAATAACACAAATACATGAACCTCAGATCAGCCTTTGACCCACAATTTGGGAGCCACTGGGCTAGATCAGCTCTAAGGTCTATGTGCTCTCCTCACGGTCTCCCCCAATATATTCCTCTCCCAGAAGTTTTCCTCCTGTTCTTCTCTCCTGCCCTATCCTCCTTATTTCTCTCCATCTATCCTTCCAAGAAGTCTTCCCATGGCGCCATTGAATTTAATTCAGTAATTAAGTTTTTATTATGTGCTGGGTGAAGAGGGTGCCCAAAGAGGGTTAGGGCTGCCTGAGACCCCAAAACACCAAAATGCTGGGTCCTGCAGAAAGAATTCCACTCAAGTCTTCTCAGCCAAGGAGAAGACTTGAAAGTTTATTGAAAGTTCAAGTTTACCATGTGGGGTCTCTAACACAGAGTAAGTCTGTGCTAGGCCACTTCATGGAGCTCTCCCAGAGCAAGTCTCTACTAAGCTATTCTACAGACCTCTCACACAGACGGAGGGAAGATAGGGTCTTATATACAGAGGAATCTAGGGGTGGTTCAGGGGAGGAGCCTGGGGAGGGTCTTCAGGAGGAGCCAATGAGTTCAGACTCCAGTAATAAGTTTGGGGAGGGTCTTCAGGTGGAGTTCATGAGGTCAATGCAAGGGTGGATTGATATTTTGATAGGCTTAAGGGTGGGAAGCAGGTGGACAATGGAGGGCCAGGCTAGTAACAGGTAACAGGTTTGGGCCCAGCCACAATGAAATACTTATGGCCTCTGCAAATGCCTCCTGAAGATTCAATGAGACTTCAAGAGGTTTCCCAGAGTATGTACCTCAAAGATTCAAGTAGAGCTCAAAAGGTAGGGGGGGGGGGGGGAAAGTCCCAGAGCCTACACCTCATCACTGGGCACTATGCAAGGTCATGAGAAGAAAGAAAGAAAAAGAGGAAAAAGAAAGGAAGGAAGGAAGGAAGAAATGAGTGAATGAATGAATAACAAAACAAAACAAAACAAAAAAACCCAGTGCCTGCCCTGCTCTCTTCTAGAAATTTACTCTAACAAGGAGGAAGCCACATGTACACAAAATGTCTGAGTAATGGGGCAAGAGCCCCAACTATTCAGGGGACCCAGGGAATGCCTCCTGTTGGAGGTGGACCTTGAGCTGTTTTTTGAAGGAGAGCCAAAGGTGAGGATGGAGGGCATTCCAGGTAGGAGGAATAACAAGAAAACCACTTTGACCAGAAGGAGATCATGAGGGGAAGTAATGTGTGTTTAGTCGAGAGAAGAGATTAGAGCCAAATTGTAGAGGTATTTAAATGCCAAACAGAAGTCTGTATTGTATTCTAGAGGCCATAGAGAGTCCCTGAAACTTCTTGAAGAGCAGAGTATCAATTGGCAGCTGTATAAAATATGGGTTGGAAAGGGAAGAGACAGGCTAGGGAGAGAGATTTGAAGGCTATTGGAATAGTTGAGGTTAGAAGGGTCTGAACTATGATGGGGCCTCATGAATAGAGTAAAAGAGATGGAGCATTTTTCCTAGTTATCCTCCATACCTGGAATGCTCTCCCTCCTCATCTCTGCCTTCTGGATTCTTTTAAGTACCAACTAAAATCCCATCTTCTACGAAAAGCCTTTCCTCTTCTTCTTTATTTTGATGTTTTTCCTATGAGATGATCCCTGAAGTACCCCAAAATTCTTTGTACGTTTTTCTCTCCTCTTAGATCATAAGTTCCTTGAGTTGCAATTCTTTTTATCCCCAGTACTTGGCAGTGCCTGGCATATAGTAGGCACTTAAAAATTGCTTATTGACAGGTGACAGAGACATCTTGGAGGTAAAAATGACAGAATTTAATAATTGGTCAGATCTGAGAATGTAATGAAAAGAAAAGATCTGAGCATGTCTCCGAGGCATGCCTGGTGACTGAGTGTATGATGGTGCCCTTGACAAAGACTGGGAAGTTAGGAAAAGGAGTGAGTTTTGGAGAGATGTTAACAAGCTCCATTTTGGACATGTGTTTGAGATGCTTATGAGGTATCAGGCAGAAATATCCAGGAAGCAGCTGGTGACTTGGGATTGGAACTCAGGAGAGAGATGAAGGCTGTGTGCATCATTTGGGAATCATTCATATGGAGATGATCATTGCACCCATGGGATCCAATATGATTACCAAAAGAGAAAGCAAAATGAGAGAAAAGGGTCCAGAATAGAACCCTGGTGTAGATACCTACAAAGGGGTGGGGGCGGGGACAGTCATAATACTACTCCAGTGAAGGAGACTGAGCAGCAGAGCAGTCAGACAAGGAAGCCCAAGAGCACAGTGACATGAAAACCCAGAGAAGGGAGTGTGCCTAGAAGGAGAGAGTGGTCAACACTGGTCTCACTTCTCTGAACTCTAATCATCCTTGGAATTTTTCCATTTACCAAAGTACTAATTATATAGGACTCAGAATTTTTTTCTTATTTTATGTTTGTTGATTTTTTCTTCCAATTTGGGTCCTAGAATCCTTGAAGGAAATGATATCTTCCATCTGCCTAGATCACCAAATACAATAGGAGATACTCAATAAATATAGTAATTAAACGTTGGAATCGAATTTTTTTTTTCTCCATAGGCCACTTTAATTAAGCAAAAGCCCCCTGGGGGGAGTCCTTCTCTTTTCTGTTTCTACTTGTTACCACAAGACGACCTATACAGAATAAATAGGGAGATGAGTTTAGAGGCTTTATTAATGATCAGGTCATCTCATGGGTAATTCTATATACAAGAGGGCTCTCAAGTAAGATCCTGGGGAGCCACCAGCTGTCGGATTAATGTCTATAATATAATGACATCTATACTTTGTGGCATTAATGAAGGGATAGAATTTGCCCAGAGAATCACACAAGAAAAACCAGTAGATGAAGAATGGTTATTGCCTAGATTATGACATGCAGGTAGATGAGTAGCTCATTAAATTAGTCCATTGGTATATATTATCTTGAACAAGTACCACAGGTGAACAAGGAACCAGACCCAGAATAGAGTAGGAAAGTGGGTTAGATTGTACTTGGAAAATTGTTCAGTGTTTTCAATGATCCAAGCTGTCATTAAGGTTCATTGTTTATGGTAGGGTGGAAAGAACCCTGGTAACAGAATCAATGGAAAAGAGTTTGAATCCCAACTTGACTACTGGTACAACTTTAATTAAGTCTCCAGGCCTCAGTTTCCTAATCTGAAAAATGAGTGGGTTGGACCTGGTCTCTCAAGTCCCCTCTAATTTGGAATCTGCCATTATTGGCTCTCTACAGTGATTTCCAGATGATGAGTTCTGCCAAATTAGATTTCCACCTTCACCTTTACCAGGACATAGCATCTGGATAGCTGATGCTCCCTCTTCTGCTGGATGGCCCCAGGGACAAGGAGGGCCAATCCAAATGTTTAATTAAGTGTTCCTGGAACTGAAGAAACAAAGGCCTTTGCTTAACATTTGATGGAGATTTGACACTACTTCTATTTCTGGGAGTTGTTTACTTTTTGTTTTGGGAGCTGTGGAGGAAGGAGGGAAGAGAGACTGAAAGACACTAAGGAGATGGGAAGAAACAGAAAGAGGGGGAAAAAAAGAAAGAGAGAAAGGGGGAGAGAGGAAAAGAAAAGTAGAGGAGGAAGGAGGGAAGGAAAGAAAGGAAGGAAGGAAGGAAGGAAGAGAGGAATAAAGAAAGGAAAGAAACAGAAAGAAAGGAAGGAGGGAAGAAGACATGGAAGGAGGAAGAGAAGGAAGGACAGAGAAGAGGAAGGAAAAAGAAAAAGAAGGAAAGAGAAAAGGATGAAGGGAAGGAAGAAAGGAGAAAAGGAAAGATGGAGGGAAAGAGGGAAGGATGGAGAGAAGAAGAAGAGAAGGAAGAAAAGAGAGAAAGAAATATGGGGGAAGTAAAGAAGAAGAGAAGGAAGGAAGAAAGGAGGGAAGGAAGGGCTGAGGGAGGGAGGGAGGGAAGGAGAGAGTGAGAGAAAGGGGGAAGGAGATCTTAAGTTCAGAGTCCTAGTGTCTGAAAAGCAGGTCTAAATGTTGCTCCAGTCTGTGGTAGAATAGACAAAGCCTAAGGGCCAGGGGCCAGCCAGGTTGGACTCTATTGCTCCAGTTACCAATCTGCATTGGCTTTCTTCCTCACCAGGGCCCTTTGTTGGTCTTTAGCCAACAGTGTCCCAGTTACCTGCTTTTGCTTCCTCTGTTTTAGTCTTAACCTAATGAAAAAGATTCTCCAAGAGAAAGGAGCAAATTCTGAGGCTGGCCTCAGTGGTCTCCACGTGAGACATGGGAAGAGGCCTATTCTCCAAGAGCTTTGTAACTTGTGTACAATGGGATGTTTCTCTTCGCTGGATGAGGTTCATTCATGAAAAAAGTGTTCCATGATTATAAGACACCTTTCTCACATAAGCAGCAAAAGGCCTTTGCAAAAATGTCTAAAAATTCATATTCTTTGGGTCCTGATACTATTAGAGTTTGAGTTATGATCTTTGTGGTACAATAACCCTACAGTTGAGCAATATTTAGATAGAGTTCTGGACTTGAAATCAGGCAGTACTAGGTTAAGGGCAGCTTGGCAAGCACAGTAGATAGATTATTGGACCTGGACTCAGAAAGACCCAAGTTCAGATCCTGCCTCAGATACTTGCTAGTTGTGTGACCCTGGGCAAGTTACTTAACCTCAGTTTTCTCAACTGTAAAATGGGAATAATAATAGCACCTACTCCATAGGGTTGTCTGAAATGAGACAATATTTGTAAAGCCCTTAGCACAGTGCTTACCTTGGTCTTTAATAAATGCTTGTTTCCTTCCTTCCAAATCTGCCTTTGATATTTATTAGCTGCACAGTCCTGGGTAAGTGGCTTTATTCTCCTTAAGTCTCAGTTTGCTCATCTGTAAAATGGGGACAGTGATGAGATAACGCATCCTCAAAGTGCTTTGCAAACCTGAAGGCATTCTGCAAATGCCAGCTGTCATTACTGGTTGCTGGGACTATGTAAAGGGAGACAAGGCCTCATGTGTGGGCAGAAAGTAAGTCATCCAAACAGTGCTATGTGACTTGTGCCCTACCCAGAAATTACTCCTTTGTGATTTGACCATTAGAGATCTATTCCTTTGTGTTATTCTATCACTAGCCTCTTTCAAAATGCAAGTGTCCCTTATGGCTAGGGTCTGAAAGGCAGGTCTAAATGTTGCTCCAGTCTGTGGTAGAATAGATAAAGCCTAAGGGCCAGCTTTGGTTCTCAGCTAATGGCAGCTGTGAAGATAGGAGACTGAGGGAGACTGGATGGGAGGAAGGAAAAGATCCGTTGGGATCTCCAAGTCTCACCCAGGGAGCTAGGACAGGAAGGAAAAGGTCAGCTAGGACAGGCAAGGTTAGAAAGTTGTATCCCCTGTATGTGAGGGCCACCCCCTTACAGGGAGGAGGAAGGTTATGGAGAGTGGAATATTAAAAGTATGTGTATTTATGACATTGAAAAAAATGTCCTTTTTTCTATCATCTTGTTGATTTTCCCCAGCCCTAGATTTTGCTTTTTGGGAGAAAGTATGGGCCTGGGAGAAGAACCTGGTGTGGGGGAGTCATCCTGAGGGAAGGGGTAGCAGCAGTTGGGTGGAAAGGGAGGTGGGAGGGTGCCAGAGATTTTACCTGCATTGCTATTTGGCCTAGAAGCTGCCATGAGATGGCAGGTGGCTGAAGGTGTAGCAGACCAGACTCTTCCATGATGGTCCCACTGCCTTCCCACTGAGATCACCTCCCATTTATCTTTCATATGCACATTTGTTTTATGTGTTGTTTTCTCCATTAGAATGGGAGCCCCTTGAGTCCACTGTGTCTTGTCTTT
Organism: Pseudocheirus occidentalis; assembly: GCA_028646575.1. Classification (NCBI taxonomy): domain Eukaryota; kingdom Metazoa; phylum Chordata; class Mammalia; order Diprotodontia; family Pseudocheiridae; genus Pseudocheirus; species Pseudocheirus occidentalis. The sequence continues at coordinate 290,239,599 of CM053595.1, forward strand.
CTATCCCTAGAGTTTGGCACGTACCTCCTTCTTATCTGTTGTAATTCAGTCATTTTTGAGTTATCTCTGATTCTTTGTGAATCCTTTGGGGTTTTCTTGGCAAAGACACTGGAATGATTTGCTATTTCCTTCTCCAGAGCATTTTACAGATGAGGAGACTGAGGTAAACAGGATTAAGTGACTTGCCCAGGGTCACACAGTTGGTAAGTGACTGAGGAAGGATTTGAACTCAAGAAGATGAGAGTCTTCCTGACTCCAGGCCTGGTGCTCTATCCACTGAGCCACCTCTCTGCCCTCCTCACTATTATTAAGTAATCACTTAATAAATACATGGAATAGTTTTGTGGTTCAGTGGCTAGAGTGCCAGGCCTAGAGCCAGGAAGTCCTGAGTTAAAATTCAGCCTCAGAAACTTACTAGCTGAGTGATCCTGAGCAAGTCACTTAACCCATTCGCCTCAGTCTCCTCATCTGTAAAATGAACTGGAGAAGGAATGTCAAACCACTCCATTATCTTTGATAAGAAAACCCCAAATGGGGTCACAAAGAGTCAGACAGGACTGAAATAACTAAAAACAAAATAATAAATAAATGTTTGTTAACTGATTCATAGCTTTGCCATAGCTTCTTCCCCTTCCTACCTTTTGGGCTGTGCACTTTGGACTTGGGGTTGGTTCAGATGAATTCCAACAATGGATAGGAAGGAAAGGCCTAGAAAAGGTCAATGGAAATGTAACGATTCCTGTGTAAATGATGCTGAGCTGCCAAATGCCCATTATCCTTTTTGGAGGTTTTCATTTGAGGTGGCTGCTATTTCTGGAGGCATTACCGAGGGGACCTCGGCAGGCTGGGTGCCAGGATCCCTGAGTTATTTTTTAATAGAACTAATATATAGCACCAGAGACTAGAGAGCTACAAGGGGCCTTGGCAGTCACCTAGCCCAGGCTTTCATCTAACACTTGCCTGAGATCACTTAGGTAAAGAAACATCAGGGACAAAATTTGAACCAAGGTTCTCTGACCCCTAGAGTCTCTGATTTTTCAGTAGCCTTCAGATAGTTTTAAACTACTCTGAGAATTTTGGAACACCCTGGATTACATTGCTTTCCTTGGCTTTCCCATGTACTCACAAGCTACTGACTCATTTCCTATGACACTAAAAGCTCCTATTTAAACACAAAGGATGCACACGCACAAATGTAGATTTATATGTGTGTCATATATAACATACAAAACCTTATATTAGTATAATATCCAATATATAATAGAATATTCTATTTAATAATATAACATATTCGCTTTTATAGTATATAATTATTATATAACATACATATAATATGTGCATATATAACATATACATGAATGGTATATAATGTGCACATACACACGATATACATATCTAATATATTACACATATAAGGTATGTGCATAATATAGATTACATATGTAATGATATGTATATATATTACATATATAATTTTATATATATATATATAATCTTTATCCTTTAAAAAGCAACCCAAGTAGACAGTAGATATTCCCATTTTAGGTGAGAAAACAGACTCTCTGAGAGTCTCAGAGTTGGTGTCAATGCCCTGTCTGTGAAGAGCCCTTCTAACTCAGGGGTGTTTAGATAATTTAAAATATTGAATATGATTTGTCAAAGCTTCTGAGCCTGGGAACAGGCTCTGTGAAAATACACGGTATTCCTACCTCGTGGAGTTCGGGGATTTGGAGAATGGAATCTGTGGAAGTGGGAGTAATTGAAAATAATTTGTAGGATTGTTTTGGAATCCAGTGTCCTCATCACCTTCTTCCTTTGTGTAACCCTAGATTCTACATATACACAATAATTATGATGAATATTTTAGGGAGTTCATCAGATTGGGTTTCTGATGTCCTGCCCCACCCTGTCACCACCCAGTTAGGGTTTTCTGCCTACTTTGGTTGAGTGAGGCCTTCCTTCTTACTAATGATTGTATTTTTATCATATTAAACTACTGGGCTCCCCTCTTTCTAACTCAGCTGTAAGCCCTTGGAGGACATGGTCTGACCCTTTATACCAGCGATTCTCAATCTGTGGGTTATGCCCCCTTTGAGGGTCAAACAACCCCTTCACAAGGATCGCCTAAGACCATCAGAAAACACATATTTCCAGTGGTCTTAGGAACCAAAACATGGCTCCTGTATCCAGGCGGGTCTGCCCACAGGCAGATACGCCCACATACAGGTATTAAAGGGTCATGGCATTAGGAAGGCTGAGAACCACTGCTTTATACTCTCCTTGCCCATGACCTTCTTCTCAAGGATTTCATTTTTCTGGCTGTAGGGTGGTCCAGGCTACTCCTGGTGTATTGTTGTTGATGGTTCGGTTTGAAGAGGACCCATGATATCACAGAGTGATGTTTTAACTCCTGTGTGAACTAGACTGAAGTGAGGCGAAGTTGTCCCAGCCCTCAGCCTCACCTTCTCTTCCAGTCATTGAAGTCCAGCAACAGCAGAAAAGTTGAGACAAGCGTTGATGGCCCAGGATACAGTGGATGACTTCAGTGGCTTCCATGTTTGACTGAACTCCAAGTGCTCCACAACACCTGCTTCAGGCGCCTTCAAGACCACTGGAACAAATCCGTCCCATTCATCCATTCTTCACATGCTTGGGGTAGACACTGCCCAACTCACTGATGGGTTTGTGGCCCTTTGGTTACCCTCAACCTGGTTTGAGATGGTTTGCCAAGCTGGGGTGTGGATATTCAAGGAGGACCAGCTCCTCTGGTATGAGGTCTTGCCCAGCTCTTTGCAGGGCTGCTCAGTCACCATTGGCATCCATTCCATGGAGAGGCAGGAAGGTTTTCAACCTAGGAGCCATCCTGGACTCACACACCCTCACCCCTGTACCCAGGTTGCTGCCAAGGCCTGCTGATTTCACCTTTGCAGTAGCTCTCCAATTTGCCCACTTCTCTTCTTTAATGCTGCCCCCCACCCTGGTGCAGGCCCTCATTTTCTCACCCCTGGACTATCGCACTAGCTGCTGGCGGGGGGGGGGGGGGGCAGTGTCTGCCTGCCTCAAGTCTCTCCCCTCCATTCAACCACCAAAAGGATTTTCTTCAAGGCAGGTTCAGTCCTGTCACACACCATGCCTCTTACCTCCATCCACTCTTCCATAAATTCTAGTGGCTTCCTCTTGCCTCCAGAATCAAATACAAAATGCTTTTTTGACATTCAAAGCTCTTCATACAGTAGCCCCCTCTCTAGTGTTCTTACACCCAGCTCTCTGATCCAATGACGCCAGACTCCCAGCTATTCCCAAACAAGGTCCTCCAGCTTTTGACTTTGGGTATTTTCCCTGGCTGTCCCCAGGCCTGGAATGCTCTCCTTTCTCTTCTCTGAGTACAGACCTCTCTGGCTTCCTTTAAGCCTCAACAAACGCACATCTTCTACAGGATGGCTTTTTTTTAAAAAAAATAAACAAAAGGAAACAATTTTTAATCAAACTTCAATGTAAAACACATTTAGTTGAAGGCTAAATGTATCTTGCTAATTTCTTATACGGTTTCTTTCTCTTTTTTTTTTTTGAGGGGGAAAGCAAGGCAATTGGGGTTAAGTGACTTGCCCAAGGTCACACAGCCAGTAAGTGTGTCAAGAGTCTGAGGTCAAATTGGAACTCAGGTCCTCCTGACTCCAGAACTGGTGCTCTATTTACTGCAACACCTAGCTGCCCTGGGAAGGCTTTTTACCTCTTAATTCTAGAGTCCTCCTTCTGCTTATTATTTCATATTTATTCCACACATGGCTTGTTTGCGTTTGCTTTTTTGTTGTCTCCCTCACTAGACTGTAAGCTCCCTGAGGGAAAGGACCATCTTTTGCCATTTCTTGTTCTTAAGGTATGTAGACAGTCCTTTGCACATAGTAGTCACTTAATAAATGTTTATTGACTGACTGATAGTAAATAATAGCCAACTATAAAATACTATCCACTTTGTGTTATGAATGGCTCCTAGCTTCGAGGGCCAGGACAGGCGGTGTCTGACACAGAGCGACACCCCACGGGAATGGGGAATGTGTGGGTGACTTGGCAGGTAACTCAGCATGGTGTGTGCAGGTGTGGAAGCAGGTTCTATGAGACGGGTGTGGGTGGGGTGCTGAATGATACGTGGAGGAAAAGTAGGTGGGGCTGAGATGGGCCAAGGGTTGGGATGGGAAGTGGAAGGACTTCAGAATTCAGCCAGCTAGAGAGATCCTGATTATTTTATAGCAATGGTGGAGGTGGAGGAAAGATTTTTGGAAGAACTCAGGAGAGCTGCCAGAGATTCCAGAAGAAATTTAGGGCGAATGGGGATTGGTGCTTAGTTTAGCAAATGTCTGTGGAGCAACTTCTCCATGCAAAGCTTAGGTATGGAAGAGAAGGGGCTATTAAATAATAATAAGGGATCTACTCTCATGGAGCTTACAGTCTAGCGGCCAGAGACCACACATACAAGCATAACTATGATATAAAAAAAATGTGGTTAGGGTGAGAGATGGTCCCACACAAAGAATTAGGCCAGGACCCAAGAAGGTAAAACCATTTGTGACTGGAAGGATCAGAGAAAAAGGAATCTGAGTTGGGTTTACAGAATGGAGGAGGGAAAGGGTGACCCAAGGCCATGGTTATGAAGACTGAGGTGATGGAAAGGAGAAGGAAGAGTGGAGGCGGCAGAAGGAGGAAAGGGATATTTCAAGGAATAAAAGCAATAAAGAGAGAGGTTTTGAGGCTGAAAGGGAAGAAAATATGAGAGTGAGAATATGGAAGGGAAGGGAGATGCCAGGGAGTGAGCTCAATAAGAGAAAGGTCTCCAGGTTGGACAAAGATATAATAAAAGCAAGAATGTCAAAGGCAGTGATATTTAGAAAAGGTCTGGGCTGGACAGAAGTAGGCTGAGATAGCAGACGAGGGTTAAGCCACTGGAAGAGATACCAGATTCAATTCAATTCAATTCACGAAGCACTTTTTAAATTTCCCATTTATGCCAGGCTAGTGCCTATCTTGGGCACTGGCTATACACAAAGACAAAAAAAATGAAATGGTTCCTGCCTTCAAGGAACTTACATTCTCCTATGGGAAGGGAAGAGGACATACATACAGGTAAGTAACTAAAAAATAAGGCAGCTAAGTGGTGCCACGGATAGAGTCCTGGACCTAGAGTCAGGAAGACTCATCTTCCTGAGTTCAAATCCAGCCTCAGCAACTTCCTAGCTGGGTGACCTGGGTAAGTCATTTAACTCTGCCTCAGTTTCCTCATCTGTAAAATGAATTGGAGAAAGAAATGGTGAACCACTCTAGTATCTCTGTCAAAAAAATCCCAAATGGGGTCACAAAGAGTCCAGACATCACTGAAAAAACAACTGAAAGCTAAAGTTTCTTGGGCTAGGGAGTTGATTGGTCAAATTTGATTTTATTCATTTGGCACAGGCTTGGAAGATGACTGGAGAAGGGAAAGACTCGGAAGGAGACAAAAAAATGAGCCTGCTGCTGAGAGACTGCCTCCCAAGAGCTAATAAAGACCTGTATCAATCACCAAGCATTTGGTTCTTAACATGTGCCAGTACCTGCCTCAGTATCCGTCCTGTAGAATTCACCACCCGTCATTATTCATCTTTTCTGATTCTTACTGGGGAGGGAGAGAATAAGCATTTATTAAGTGCCTACTGTATGCTGGTCACTGTGTTAAAGCATTACATGTAACTCATTTGATCCTTACAACTTTGGGAGTGATTATTTCTTTATTTTATAGTGCTTAGGAAGAAACTGAGGGAGATAGAGGCTAAGTGACTTGTCTCGGGGCCACAGAGCTCTGAGGCTGAACTTGAATGTAGGTCTTCCTGACTCCGGGTCCAAAGTTCTATCACACTGTGACACCCAGCTGCCTCAACAATCTAGCGCCAGATACCACTGGTGTCCCAGCTCAAATTCTGCCGTCTCCAAGAAGTCTTTGTGAACCTCTTCAAGGCTCATGTTTTCCATCAGAGATTGTCCCGAATTTATCCTATATTTATCATTTGTTTATATAGTTGCAAACTAGTTGTTTTCATATTTTCTCCTCAGTTAGACTGAGATCTCCTTGAGAACAGGGACTGTTTTGTTTTCTTTGTTGTTGTTCAGTAATTTTTCAGGCAAGTTGGACTCTTCATGACCCCATTTGGGGTTTTCTTGGCAAAGATACTGGAGTGGTTTGGATTTCCTTCTCCAGTTCATTTTCTACATGAGGAAACTGAGGCAAACAGGGTTAAGTGACTTGCCCAGGGTCACACAGCCAGTAAGTTTCTGAGGCTGAATTTGAACTCAGGTTTTCCTGACTCCAGGCCTGGGGCTCTATGCACTATGGCACCAGCTAGCTACCCCTTCTCTTTTTATATGCCAACCTAGTGCAAGGCCAGGCATGTAGTCAGCACTTTTAAAATTTTTGTTGATTTAAGTGTTAGTGACATAAGAAAAAAAAAAAAAAAAAGAAACCTGAACTAGAACACTATGAATGGACAGACAAAATGGATCGATGTGAAAGATGCCCTGGAAAAAGAACTGACAAGTTTGGGATACTGCCAACTCACTGGCTCTGGTAGGGTGAAGGGTGGTGAGGCATTAAGGATGCTGTAAACCTGAGTGAATGGAGGGATGTTAATGCCTACAACAAGAGCAAAAAAGGAATTGAAGGCGGGGGGGGGGGCGGTGAAGAGTCATGGATTCTGTTGGGGATATTCTGACCTTGAGATGTCGACTGGACATCCAAGTGGAGATGTCTGACCGGCCACTGGAAAATGTGGGAAAAGTGGGACATTGTAGGAAGTCCCAGGAAGTAGAGAGTAAGAAGTTTATAGGGTTCTTACATTTGAGAGAGAGGAGAGAGAAAGAAAAAGGGAGAGAGGGGAGAGAGGGAGGAAGAGAAAGGGTCAGGGAGAGAGGGGGAGCGAAAGAGAGAGAGAAAGACAGAGAGAGACAGAGACAGAGACAGACAGAGACAGAGAGAGAGAGAGAGAGAGAGAGAGAGAGAGAGAGAGAGAGAGAGAGAGAGAGAGAGAGAGAACTTCATTTAGGAAGAGATTTGGACACCTCCAATCAAATTTCAATGTGGGCAAAAATTATGGTGGGTACACCTAGGATGCCGGTTCTGAGTTCTTTCTCCCCATTTAGTAATGTCTCTTTCAATTGAGTTAAAGAAATGAAAGTTTAACTCTGAGTTTTCTGGCACTATGTCTAGGGGAAAGCAAGAGCCTTTCCTTGGTTCTCAAAATCATATCTCAGTGGAGTGGTAGTCTAATAATATTAGTATAAGACAGGTGCCACAGTGGATAGAACACTGAGCCTGGAGGCAAGAAGACCTGAGTTTAAATCTGGATTGAAATACATTGCTTGACCCTAGCCAAGGCATTGACCTTCTGTCTGCCTCAGTTTCCTCATCTGTAAAATGAGGTGGAGAAGGAAATGACAAAACCACTCTAGGATCTTTGTCAAGAAAACCCCAAATGGGGTCATGGAGAGTCAGACAAGATTGAAATGTCTCAACAACACAGACCAGGCACTGTGTCGTGGTGTTGGGGATACAAAAAGAAGCAAAAGACAGTGTCTACGCTCAAGGAGCTTATAATCTAATGGGGGAGACAACATAAAAAAATACATACCCCCACAACACAAACAGGCAAACAAGGTACATATAATGTAAGTAGGAAATGATTCAGAGAGGGAAAGCACCAGAATGAAGAGGGGTTGGGAAAGGCTTCCTGTAGAAGGTGGGATTCTAGTTGGGACCTCCAAGAAGCCAGTGATTGAGCAGAGGAAGGAGTTCGTGGCAGGCATGGCAGAAAGTCAGGGCTGAGAGATGGAGGGAGACCAGGAGGCCAGAGTTACCTGATCAAAGACTACCTGGTGGGGAATGAGGCATAAGAAGACTGGAAAGGTAGGAGGGATCTAGGTTATGAAGGGCTTTGAATGTCAAATAGAGAATGTCAAATAGAGGATGTCATATTTGATCCTGGAGGCAACAGGGATTTAGTGGCAACTGGAGTTTAGTGAGTGTGAATGTGTATGTAAGAGTGTGTGTGTGTGTGTGTGTGTGTGTGTGTGTGTGTGTGTGTGTGTGTGTGTGTGTGTGAGACATGGCTGGACCAGTGTGTTGGGAAAATCACTTTGGTGGCTGAATGGCAGATGGACTTGAGTGGGGAGAGAATTGAGGGGGGCAGACCCACCAGCAGGCGTGAGGTGGTAAGAGTTGGGGCGCAGCGTCAGAGGAGAGAAGAGGGCATATTTGAGAGATGTTGCAAAGGTGATGAAGCAGCCTTGGCAAGAGCTTGGATATGGGGGTGAATAGATACTTGAGGAGCCCAGGAAGACTCCTAGGTTGTGAGGCTGGAGGCCTGGACAATGGTGTTACCCCAATAGTAATAGGGAAGGGGGGGTATGGAGGGGTTAGGGGGAAGATAATGAGTTCTGTGTTGAGTTTAGGATGTCTGTCAGACATCCAGCGTTAGGTGTCTGAAAGGCAGGTGGAGATGCCAGGTGGAGATGCCAGGCAGAGAGGTTGGGGGAGGACAAGTAGATTTAAGGATGTCAGCATAGAGATCTGAATCGGGGAAGTTGATAAGATCATCCAATGGAAGCAGCATAGAGGGAGAAGAGAAGGGGGGGGGAGGCCCAGGAGAGACCCCTGAGGGAATATTCAGCAAAAGACTGATGAGTTTCAGAAAGGGACTAAATGGATTAGTTAATTAAGAAGCATTTATTAAGTGCCTGCTGTGTTCCAGATACTGTTAGCTGCTGTGGATACAAAGAATGATCTACTATCTTTGCCCTCACGAATTTAATGTCTTTTGGGGGAATGATGGATATAGGCGAATGGGGAGGTCTAGATGAAGAATGTTCAAAGGCCATGGAGTCAGGAAGATCTGCCTTCAAATCCTGCCTCAGACCTTTGCTGGCTGTGTGACCCTGGGCAAGTCATGTAAACTTCACAAGATCTCAGTTCCCTGGTCTCTACAAGGAGGAAGCTGGACTGGGTCTCCTCTAAGACCGCCTCTAGTCTAAATAAATTATCCTTATAAGCTCCTGAAGGGGAGGCACGTTTTGTTTTCTTTTTGCGTTTCTTTGCATCCCCAGGGCTAGCACAGTGCCCAGCGAGGAGGGAGCACTTCAGAAATGTCTACTGACTTAGCTATGAGCATGGATTGGGAACTCTGAGGGAGGGACAAGGAGAATAGGTAGATGTAGCTGGGAGGTCTAGTAGAAGAGGAGGGGTGTATATGGGATATGGAGAAGGATGGCCAAGAAGGCTAGTGATAAAGAGAGGGAGGTCTCAGGCAGGAGGGTCTGGCTGGGGCTGGGGGGATCTGAGAGGGGCTTGCCTAGCCAGGGTGGCCCCGGGGAGGAGGGTCTGGTGAGGTGGGGGTCTCAAGGAGTGCCTAGCTTGGGCTGAGAGTACAAGGGAGGAGGGTCTGGCTTGGGGGGAGGTTGGAATCTGAGAGGGGCGTGCCTGGCCAGGGTGGCCCCGGGGAGGAGGGTCTGGCTGGGGTGGGGGGGTCTCGGAGAGGAGTGCCTGGCTGGAGAGGGGGGGGTGGAATCTGAGAAGGGCGTGTCCAGCCGGGGCGGGGGTCCGGGGGCGGGGCGCCGGGCCAGGGGCCAGGGACCGGGGCCGGGGCCGGGGGAGGAGCGCCTGCCTTCCTCCCCGTAGGAGGGCGGCAGACTCGGGCGGGCTCAGCCAGCGCGGGGGGCCGGGCGGCCGAGGCGCGGCGCCGCGTCCTCCCTCCCTGCAGGGGGCGCTGTGGGCGGGGCCGGCCCGCGGGGCGGGCCGCCGGGGCCCCTCCTGCCAAGTTCGGCCCCTTTTCCGGGTTTCCTCCGCCGCCGCCGCCGCCTTCTCCTCCTTGGCCTCCGTCGCCGCGGCCGCCGTCGCCGCTCCTCCTCCCCGCCCGCCTCCCGCCCTTCTCCCGGCCGCCCCCGCCGGTGCGGCCGCCGCCGAGGAGCGCGGGACGCGAGCGGAGCGGAGCCGGGGCCGCCGCGGAACCGCAGCGCGAGCGCCCTCCCGCCGTCGCCGCCGCCCGCCGGCCCGCCCCGCCCCGCCCTCCGCCCGCCGGCCGCTCCAGGGCCGGGGCGGCCCGGCCAGGCCGGCCCCGCCGCCCGCCCCCGCGGACCCGGCCTGGCTCCGCCACCCGCCTTCGCCGCCCTCGCCTGCGCCGCCGCCTCGTCGCTGCTGGGACTCCTGCGCTCGGCGCCCCGTGGCCGCCGCCTGCTGCTGCTACCGCCCCTGCCCTTGCCGCCGCCGGCCAGCGCCCCCCGCTGCCGCCCGGCGCCGCCCGCCATGCCCGGCCCGGCCGCCGGGAGCAGGGCCCGGGTCTACGCTGAGGTGAACAGCCTGAGGAGCCGCGAGTACTGGGACTACGAGGCGCACGTCCCGAGCTGGGGGTAAAGAAGCCGCCGTCGCCCGGGCCCATGTGCTTCGAGCCGCCCCCAGCCCCGCGGGAGGAGCCGGGCGGCCAGGCCCCCCCCCCCCCCCGGCGGCCATGGGCGGGGGGCGGCTGGGGGGGGGAGGGGATGTGCCCTGGGGAGAGCCTCTTGGGGGGGGGTCTGCCGCGGGGAGAGGGGGCCCCTCCCGGGACGGAGGAAGAGGAAACGAGGGGCTCTTAGCCCATCCCCCTTCCTAATGGGGGAGGGTGAATTGGAGTCGGGGTCCCTACCCCATTTCCTCCCTCCCAATGGGGGAATGGTCAGTTAGACTCCGGGTCCTTACTCATTCCCCTCTCCCATTAGGGCGAGGACCAAATAGACTTGGGGTTCTTACCCCTTCCCAAACGAGGGAGGGTCAGTTAGACTCGGGGTTCTTAGCCCATCCCACTCCCATTGGAGCATGAGTCAAAGAGTCGGGGATCATACTCTGTCCCCTGCCTCCTTTTGTAACAGGGAGGATCTTTTGATAGGGTTGGGGGCCCAAACCCATCCCACCTCCCAGTGGAGCAAGGGGCATTTAGGTAGATTCGGGTTTCCTCCTCCCTTGGCCTGCACTGTAGCCGGTCAGTTAGAGTGGGGCTTTGGAGCAGACGAAGGGAGCCAAGGCAAAGCTGTGACACTCATTTGGGGGAGGGTATTGTGGCTAAATGCGGCTCCAGGGGCTCCATCTGGGTGAAGTGTGTGTGAAAATGATTAGTGAATTAGTTAACACCAAACCACTGTCACTCAGATGTGTCTCTTGCTCTTCACAGTAATCAGGACGATTACCAACTGGTTCGGAAACTTGGTCGGGGAAAATATAGTGAAGTGTTTGAGGCCATTAACATCACCAACAATGAGAGAGTGGTTGTAAAAATTCTCAAGGTGAGTCAGTGTCCTGTTGATGGTACTCTTGTGATTATAATAAGAGTAATGATAACTAATAAACCTATAGCCCTTGAAGGTTTGCAAAGCCATTTACACGTCTTATCTCATTTGAGCCTCACCATTCTTAGGAGAGCATGAACTGTTTCCCCATTTTGCAGATGAGGAGATTCAAGCTCCTAGAGGCTGAGTGACTTGCTAGCAAGTGTCTGGGGCAGAAGTTTAGCTTGAGTCTTCCTAATTCCAGGTCCAGTGCTCTATCCACACCACCACCTAGGTTTTAAAATTTCATTGTAGTTTTCTAATTCAGTAGGAAAACATTTAATACCATCTTCTGGGGGGAAAAGCGATGTTTCATTATGCGGAAGAGCTTATCTTTGTTTTCCATCCAACTACAAACCTTTCTTCATTAATCTTTCCCATCCCATTTTCTATTCACCACCAAAAAATGACAAACTAGGGGGTAATTTTGATGAAATCTAAACTAGTGTTTTAGGAATGAACCTGTTACTAATAGAAAGATTCTGGGTCCCCTTAGCAAATATCTCAGGTGGGATTCTATTAGATGTTTTTTAGTTGCCAAATCAGTAGATCCACCCTCAGAAACTAGTTACCTTATTTCCTGGGCCTTCCTTTGGGCAAGGTTAGCTTAAACATTATGTTTAATGGATATTCTTACTCATTTATAAGAGGAAATTTCACGTGGCTATGAGATGGACTCAGAGGTTGAATGATGCTGCTCAGAGGTGGGGAAAATGCCACAGAAGCATACATAACCTGTTCATTTGGCTGTGGGGATGCTGTGCCGTGAGGTCATGATCTTGTGTTTTGGGGATGTTTATTAGTTTGTCAAGACAAGGAGAACATGGACTCATTTGGAATAAGTTTTGACACTGACCACAAGAGGAGGAGCCCTCTGGAATCAAGTGTTGCCTCTGTGGTGGCTATTTCCCTGGCAGAAATCAACATTACAGAATAGGACTCCTGATACCACAGTTTGGGTTTGACATTTTTAACAGAGTATGTAGTGGCATGCTCTTAACCATGGACCTTTGTGTTAACTCTTACACTACCTACAGCATAGCCATAACAAACAAATACCTGACTTAAATTTCCCAAGTTGATAGTGTGTTTGGAATTGGCTCATGATAAGGGGCACAGCACAGAAACTCTGGGAATCTAATGGATGCTCATGGCAGGTCGCATCTGATGTATTAAATTATGAAAAATAAAGGGAATTAAGTGAAATGAACTCAGCTGTTAGCTTTGCCTTCCTGGTCTAGTAGCATTTTGAGTAGATTTGCAGAATAGGGATAGGATTAAGACATTTTTCATGTCTTAGTGTTAGTACTATCTATGAGCGATGATCCTCATTTGATGTGTGTTCCTAAATTTCTACTCTGGCAGTATTGAGAGGGGAGTGGATCACAGTTTCCCAACAGTGATCCATCCTGCTGCTGGAGGAGCAGGGAAACGTGCTGTGGCACAACCAGGGAGGGCCAATGATCCATGGAGGCTGGCTTTCCTCTTTGTTAACACAAGGGATAACCATAATGCCGGCATTTTAAACACACAATTTTTTCTAAGTATTGGCCTTTTTAAAATAGTCATCTTTCAAGTTATAGATATTTTTTCTAAGGATGTTCCCACTACACAAAACATTTTAGAAACTCCTTCCTCTTGGGATTGCATCCAGAACTAGCTGTGAGCATGGCAAAACAAATCAACTTCATTTTTCTACCTCTTTTTTTTCTTTAACCCATAGTGCTCTTCCCCAACTTGATCACCCACCCTCATTCACTTGAATTGGCTCCAGATGCCTTTTGGTTATTTTCCTTACTTTGAGGATATTTGTTCTGGAAGCTTTTTAGAGTTTCCAAAAGTATTTTGAGCAAATGGCAACTTGATTGGAATATGTATATTAGTGAAGGTTGAATACTTTGAAGAGTCTGATACTTGTTTGAAGAGAAATCTTACCTGTAAATTGAAGAACGTTTATTTTAAAAATCAGTTTTGTTAAATAGTTACAACTTATAATAATTATGCATATTGCCTTCACCAGGCAATACTCCCCAATAAAATTAGCATTTGGCTGTTCATTCTCAGAAGAGCTTAGTGACATGGGAGCTCTGCTCAGTCTTTACAGGTGGAGAACTTGCCAAAGGAGGCTCTTCGCATACCTGAAAAAAATGCAGTACGCTGGGGTTTGCTGGTTTTTAATCTGGTGCCTTGTTTACCATCTATAGTGTCTTGCTTCCTAACCTGGGATCAGGACACTAAATGGTATTTATCTGTCAGATTGAGAATTGGTTCTGTGGCTGATGGGAGCATTAGCTAAGTATCCTTTGGATGAGAACCTCTTCACAGTCACATTTTTATCCACATGGGGTCAGGATCATCTTGCCTCCCCTTGTGAAAGCTAATCAGGACAACACATTGCACAAAAATCCTGACATTTTATACCTCTTTACCCGCATGTGTTGAAAAACTGCAGTGAAGTTAGTGACTTTGTGTTGTACATACAACAAGCCAGATTTAAGTAGATTGAAGTAAAATGTTAGAATCCTTGCTTTTGAAATGTCTTATTCTATCCAGATAAGGTATAATTGACATTTCCCCCCCCCCCCCTTTAGGGTGTGTCTTCTGATAATGGATTGAAGAATCAAGTCTGTAAATGACTAACTCCATTTAATATTGGGGGAAACTGAAAAACTGCCTCTTCAGATAATCATGCTGTGAGTTAGCTACAGCTAGGAAGTGGACAAAATATGTGAATTCCCTAAGAAAACAGCCTACCTCTCCCAATATTCTGTAAAGTGAAGAGGACCCTAGACTTTGGAAGGCAATTCAGAGGTTGAGGAATCTAAGCCCCTTGGTCTAGAGAGGAGGGACTTGGGCAAGGTCACACAGTAAGTGGCAGGGCTGCTGTTTCACTTGAGGCACTGTGGGGAAGGACCTGTGTTCACATTCTTCCTTGGACACCAGCTGTGGGGCCCTGATTTCTATCTGCTTGTGTTTGCTCTGTATCTCCTCCTTTAGATAGATGGTGAGCCCCCTGAGGGCAGAGACCAGCTTCCTTTTCAGCTCCTGCACTTAATACTGGGAATGGTCTGTAGGCCAGGGCTTAATTGTGCTTATTGACTGACCCTGGGGATGGGGGGTGGGGTCTTACTCTCCATTTCCTTATCTGTAAAATAATCATAGCATTTTCTGTCCTAGAGTAGATAGGACCAGATGAGATAAGTGCTTTCCAAACTGTTATGTAGAGTGCTTTCCAAAACGTTAAGTGCCACATATATGGGAGCTGTTATTATGAACAGAACCTACTTCGGCTAGTCTAGTCCCTGTGTGGGGAACCTGTGACCTCCAGGTCCTCAGTGTGACCCTTTGAGTCACATTTCTCAGAAGGAATCCCAGGCTCCATCCTGACACAGGGCATCCTCCATCAACAAGACCTAGGTGTGAGCCTCTCCTTGGACACCTGCGGCGCCAGGCATCTTATGCCCATTTGACTCTGCTATTTATTTGCTAAAGAACATCTTCCGATCATGGAATTTCTGCACCAGGATGGCTCTGCATTTGTAACGTCACAAGTATTGTTTGGTTTGGATTTTTAATTCTCCCTTTTTGCCTTCATATGCAAATCCTGACCAGCCATGTTAGTGTTGTGAGCTGATGACAGGGAAAGCCCATCTCTTCCCTCTCCCCCCAAAGCAGTCGGTGGAGATGTGTGGGCTAAAGCTTAGGGAGTGGTTTTTTTTAAATGACCGATAATTCAGCAGACTTCTGCAACTCAGCAGGCGTAAGAAGATCCCAGAATCAGAATTCTGTGAGAGGTGGGGGAGGGGTGGGAGGGGCCGCTTCTGCCTTAAGACACCAGCCAGATTTCAGTGGGCAGGGTATTTACACAGGTAGCTAGTTGTGTAGTTCAGAGGCTGTCCCCCCAAAGCCGGATATTCAGAAATCTGTTGTGGAATCTTGTTTGCAAAAAATCATTTTTCCAGGCAACCTTTTAAGACTGCATATTGCAGCACTGCCTTCTCTTCCTAATAATCTTGTCAGATTTCAGAGTCATAGTGCTCCCAGTATTTTTAAACGAGATTTCATGGATACTTGGCAAAATATGGAACCGCGTGTAGGAAAGGTGGTGTGAATTTAGATTTTTAGGGTAATGGCTTCTCCCTGGGAGTTAGAGGAGTTGCTGTTGAAAGGCTGGGGGACCGTGGAGCCCCTAAGCCAGGCCTCGGGTTCTCTGAGGTGGAAGCCTTGCCCAGGTCACCCAGGACAGCTGAGAGCTTGGAGGTGCCCCTTCAGATCGTAGTGTCAGATTTCAAGAATAACTTATCTTACTCTGTGAAAAGTAAACATGTTTTTGGTGATTCCAAAAATGTCCTGACCTCGTGTGACTGGTTGGGTCGTGCAATTGGCAAATGTACGATTAATGGGAATTGGGTTACGTTCTAGCGGCCGTCGGTTCCCGCCATTGCCAGTGACGAAGTGAATGCCTGACGGTGCCTTAGTAGTGGAGTAGAAGTAACTCAACCGGTTTGAGGTGCCCTGGCTGCTGGAGCACCCAAATCACGCTCCCTGCGGGTGTGCCCTGAGGACGGGCTGCTCTGACCAAGCAGTCCGAGGCCCGACCTCTATAAAAAGCTCGTGGAGGGCACAGACTTTTTAGTTTTGTCTTTCTGTCCTTCGTACCGTACACATCATAGGTCCTTTATATCGCATACACTGCACCGTTAGTGTTAGGGCTGTAAGGGCAAAATGAAACAGTCCCCGTCTTCAAGCGGCTTGTATTTTACCAGGGAGATGCACCGGGTAGGCTGGATAAGTCAATACAAAGTGTACAGCAAGTGATACAAAGTAATTCAAAAGAGCCGGTGAAGGAGAATAAATAACAACTGGGGCCAGTCCTCCGCCACTCCCTATTGGAGGGACTCTCAAGCTCGCCTTGGAAGGTGGGGTGCAGAAGAGAGTGGGCTCTGGAGTGGGAGAGAGGCTCCTAGCAGTCCAGGTTTGACTCGAGTGAGTGTGGGGTGTGTACACTCTGGGAGTACACTGCCTGGGATGCCAAGTGGGGCTTGGATTGGGGGTGCTTTACAGGCCAGCCTAAAGAACAGGCCTCTTACCCTAGAGACAGCAGGGATGCAGAAGGATTTGAAAGTTTCAGCTATGCCAACAGGTCCAATGAGTTTACATCTATCAGTTAATTACTGAGGATTACTTGAAGAATTTCAGCTTTTGCATTTCTTAATAGCCTGTCATTAAATTTGCATTTTATTGCTCTAGGTCTCTGTTTTCATTTAAAAAGTTCAACCTCACTGGGGAAGGCAAAAACTGCAGAAGTGCTGTTGTCTCCAGCCTTAGACTCTACACAGCGTGGTCAAATCTAATGTAGATTGTAACACTAGAGAACAGGCAGATGAGGGGAAGAGGAAACTTGTTCTCATTCTCAGGAGTTTTTCCACAAAGTTTAAACTGTATTAAGTATTTTATTGAAGCATATTGTGCTTAAAGCGTACTTTGTTCTCTGTCATCCTCTTATGTAGCTAGATTTAGTGTTTCAAGTTCTCAAATTTAGATACTTTTGAGTTGCCTGTTGCTCATTTTATCCATTAAAATTTAAGTAAATACAGAGGTATGTCAAAATAGCCAAGATGATTTGGTTCAGACTTTCTAAATAGAAATTCTGTGAGCGGAGATCAAACATCGAGTAACAAAACTTAAAATGAGAATATTTTTCCAGAAGTAAGGGGTTGAAGTAGGAGATTGCCATGGAAGCCATTGTATATAGTCTCAATTTCAAGTGGATATTGTGAATAGATATATTTTTTTTTTATTTTGATTCCTGGCAAGAAGTTAAGAATTCTCATATCTGTAAAAAACAAAATAACTCATCTTTTCCATATAGTGCTTTTTATCAGATCAGGATCCTTCATTGGTATGGAGTTAGAAGAAAGTAATTTTATAGCTCCCTCTGCTCCATTATAAGACCTTCTGTAAAATAATGAAATGCAAAATCGTTAACTTTCTTCTATGGTCATGCTCTCCAATTCCATTTGGAAAATTAAAGTTACCATTCCCAAGGAGCTCGTTTGTGGTTTGGCTACTGGAACATCTCCCAAGTTTAAAGGGCTGGCCAAAGATTAGATGGAGTTGTAGGTTAATTCAGGCCAAAAAATTAGGTACCTGCACTTTTCACAGTACTTGCCTTTGAGCCAAAGGGCTTTTGGTTTGGGCTAGAGGACACTTTGTGGTCCTTTAGGGAACGGGCAAAGCTGAGGAAATTTAGCCCTGCCCCCCGAACACCAGTCCCCCAGGTACGGGCTACCATCCCCAACTGCTAGGGTAGTATTTGAAAGTTGAGATCTTAAGCAAGCAAATAGGTTTTGCTCACATCATGGGCAGAAAAGGCATGTTTGTGTTCCTCTTAAATGGGCTATCCAGGAGCGCTTTGTCTGCCCTAACTGTTGTTAGCTAAGGGAATAATAGCTAGGATTTATGGAGCACTTGAGGGTTTGGAAGGGCCTTTACAAAGACTGCTTCAATATCTGGTTTGCGTTGTACTTTTATTTGTATGGGATACCCTTGCTAAAGCATGTCATTCAGTGGACCATTCCGTATAGCTGGCATAGTATTTCTGTGTTGATACCAGAGACTGGCAAGGTTGATGCAAAGATCTTTTTTTTTTTCCCTTTGCTGTTATTTCTAGGAAGCTCCTTGATGTTTTCTACTGCCAGATGACCACTCCACAAGTTGCTTTCCTTTGAAAAGCATCCCTTGTGTTAGCATGTGCTGAATAATTAATAGATGGAAGGCCCCTTTCTCTAGGTCATTGGACTGTAGTCTTTGTAGGGAGGAGCTCATTTTCATTGAAACTCTGATCCCTGGGGGCAGGTGTTCCTCAGACTGAGTAGAGTGGGGGAGGGGGCTATTGTGCTTTTTTTTTTTTTTTTGTCAGTAAACTATAGCTAAGGCATTTGATAACAATGGAAAGAGCACTGGTTCTCTGGAGTCAAAGGACCCAGGTTCAAGCTCTGCTTCTGCTCCTTAATCCACAGCCAAGTCATATATAAACCTTCCCTGGGCCTAGGTTTCCTGGTCTGTAAAAGGGTAGGGGGTTGGACTGCATGGTCTTTGAGCTCTAGGAACTAATCATGGCTATCATCAGGAGATGCATGTAATTGGTGACTGACCCTTTGGCATGTATGTATGGATACCGAGTTCACCTGAATAGAATATTTGAGTCTCATTTTGTAGCCATCATTGTGGCCAGCCAGTCGCCATCCCTTTCTGTTTGCCTGTGCAGATGTATGGATGGCTGTTGATGTCTCATTCTTAGTTTCTTGAACCCACAGACACACATCTTTGGAAAATTCTCTTCTGCCATATGTAGAGAGTGTGCCCCTGCTTGTGGTGTGCTTTACACTCTTGTCATGTTTAACGTGTTGTTCTGGAGGCCTTGTCTGTCACTCACCAAAAAGGGGGTGTGTAGTAGGGGTATTGCTTTTCCTCTGAAACTCATCGTTTGAGTCAGCTCACTACTCAGCTGGCAGCCTCCTGCTGAATCCTAAACGTGAAGAGGTTTTCAGTGTCGTAGCAAAAGCTGATCTCTTTTTTGCTGATCCACCATCTGTTTCTTTAGAAATGGGATCCAGTGTAAGAGCTTACCGGGTCTGCTGCCGACTTCAGATCCTAGATCTGAAGCTCATGGGAGCCAGCAGCTGAGACTCGCCCAAGTTTGAAATTGGATTGCAATGGACTGGCCTCCACTTGGTGGAAGATGAAATACTCATGTATAAACCAGTGCAAGAACAGGCGTCTTACTACCTTGTTTCAGTTTTGGCGGGGGGGTCTGTGACTGTAGGATGTACAGCTGCTAGTTTGGACTGGTAGAGATATTAAGATTTTCCAGTTGGCATCTTTCTGTGTAGCAGACAAGCAAGATGAGGAGATCAGTCTGCAGATTGACCTGAATGGGATGAGTTTAAGGATCTCTGGCACTTGAGCTCTACCACTAGGCTACAAAGGCCTGGAACTTAAACTCACTCTAACGGGCTCAGCTGTTGGATCTGCCTCACTTGTTCAAGTTTAGAGAAACATTTTGTCATGAGCCTAATTGTGTAGGATACAAGTAAACCAGAGTTAACTTCTAAAGGAGTCTCACTTCTAATTGCTCTTATGTATTTAAGCCAGTGAAGAAAAAGAAGATAAAACGAGAGGTTAAGATTCTGGAAAACCTTCGAGGTGGAACAAATATCATTAAGCTCATTGACACTGTGAAAGACCCGGTGGTAAGTTCCTGAGGGGCTTTGGGGTCCCATGCTAGGTTAGTGAAATGTTTTTAAACTGGTTCTGTCCAGGTTCTTTCTTCTGCCTCAGTAGTCCCTTACCAGCCTGCCATTTTTGTGGTTATTTTAAAATAATCAGTGGTAAGAAATACCTACCCTTTATTCAGGGGATTGATCATGCTTATCTTTTGTTGAATGGTTTTTTAACCTGAAAAGAGTTGGTGGCAGTTCAAAATACGCTTACCACAAATTTTTTTTTTTTTTTTGGAACTCTCATATTCCATAGAGCATAGTTGTAACACCTTCAAATGAAAATAAGACCCCTGTCCTTTATCCTAAAGGTTTAATCCTATAATAATATTGCAAGTATTTTAGGGTTTTTGTGTTATACAGGTAAAACTGACATACTGAAAATTCCCAAGATTTTTTTTTTTCCTATTTCAGATTTGATGTCACTCAATTAGTTTCTTTAGTAGGTTAACTACGTTTGAGTTATTTTGACTGACTACTAGTTCAGGTTGAAGAAACCCCTCACTTTTCTTCCATCTCATTTCTTCCTCTTTTGCTTTTCTGTTTTTCTCCAGACACCCCTAATTATTTTATCCTTTTCCATGATAACCTAATTTCCTTTGAAGAAATTTACTAGTCTTCATCTGTGGTGTGTACTAAACAAATTAAGAAGGAATCTGTACATTTTCTTCTTAAAGGCCAGAGACCATTGCTAAGATAAGCCTAATTCAATCCAGCAAGCATTTGCGAATTTTTCTTGTGTATAGAGCACTGTGCTTGGGTGTTAGGAAGATACAGAGATTGAACAAAATATGGTACCTGCCTTCTTGGAGCGTAGAAAATTAAAATGGTAGCATGTATAGCTGGAATTTTTGTGATAGCAGCATTGAATTAAAGCTCTCTCCCTGAGAGAATGGTCACTATTAATGCTTTTAATACTTTAGAAATCAGTCCCTGCTGTAGGATTGTCACATTTAAAAGCAACTTCATGTCATACAGTGTGGATTTAAATGAAATTGTTCTTCCTAGTGAGCCATCTTGTACTGTATTTATTTTTTCCACTTTAGTGGCCATTTAACCATATGCAGAATGCAGAATTGTGTCCCAATTCAGTCCTCACTAGGGGTCATTAGCATGAGTCTGAGAGGTAAACAGAATCCTCAGGCTATTCCCATCTCCAGGAAGGCCCAGCAAGCCAAAGCACCCTGGCTTTGGCCTTGGCAGCTCCCGATCATTGTAGTTGGGATAGCTAAGAAAGCCAGCTGCTAGCCCCCAGACCTATGGTCCTGGTAGACCAGGAGGACGTGGACCTTGTTCACCTTGATGGTGCTGGGTGAATCAGTCTCTGTTAGTTCCTGCTGCTGCTGTTTTTTGGGCTGGTTAGGGGGTCATGTAGATGGAGTTATATTCTGGACTTTGAGAGGATTTAGATCCCTAGGTGACGACTGCCCCTTTCTATCCAGATCAGATACTAGCTGTAAAGCTTTTCATGACTGCTCTCTTTTCTTCTGTCCCCTTTCTAAACTATAACCTCTGCTTTTTTCCTTCTACTTGAGAATTAACTTGAAACAAGTTGATCATTCTTTTATTTTACTTTGAATAAACTTCGTATATGAATATCAGGATTTAGACAATAGATTTGGGGTGATTCTTTTTATGCAAAGATTCTCAAGACTTCTTTAACTAGATACACTACAATATTTACAGTATTAATTATGCACGGCTTTTCATCACTACATCACCTCTGCCATATAAAGTCCATTAGTGTCCAAATCTAGTTCCTTTCAGCCAAGGGTATAATTTTCTGCTTTAGTTCACTGAACACTTTCTAGACAAAATCCAGAATAACTCATCTTTTTATATTTTTCTTGGAACAGGCCAAGATATAACATTTAGAACATAATTTCTGGTCACCAAGTGGTAATGTCGAGAACTGCAATTCCTAATTTAATGGGCCAAGCCTACTGAAAATCAGGACCAGTAAGCAGTTTCATTAGGCATTCATTTTGTATGACTTTGCCTCGAGCACATTCTGACCCAACTAAGCCCAGATTCTGATCAGAATTGTGAAACCAAGGCTGATGGCATGAACTCTTCATTGAAATTCCAAAGCATTGTGGTTTTGAATCTAAGTGGGAACTTGGGAATATATGGCAAAAGTAAACTGTATTTTTTTTTTAAAACCACTTTTATCTCTTACAGTCAAAGACTCCAGCTTTGGTGTTTGAATACATCAATAATACAGATTTTAAGGTGAGTGTGTGTGTATCTATGTATATAAGTATCTGTAGAAATTCCTTTATCTTGTAGGTATACAGCTTAGAAAGGAGGATGTATTTTAGATACGTTAAAACTCAAATATTGGAAGAACTGGAAAGGCTGTAATTGCTGATGGTAGGAAATAATAAAATTGAATTTACCACATTTTGTGATTGTCTAAGCTAACAGATTAAGGCCTTCACAGAGTAACAAATAAAGTAGAAATAGTCCAGTTATTGTTCCCCCTGGTAACCACCAAAAGTAGTTAGAAGATGCAGAAAAATGAGAAGGGTTATTGCATTTCAAAAAATTACACCCCTCCTACTCTTAATATAGCCTTGCCTGCTCTTCTGTGTCTTCAATCTAAGATAATCCCTCTGCTGTGATGGTCTATTTCTGGCCAGGTTGTTGATGGAGATGTAGCTTTGATTTGTACAGAAATCTTGTGGGGCTAGTCTGGTGTGATGATAGCCATGAACTGACAAAGAGCTCTTTTTTGATTAGAAAGAATATATTACGTATTAAATTCAAAGCAGTTACAGATGTATTTGTACACATGTGTTTAGTATGTCTTCCTTCAAGCCATGGTTTTCAGGCTTTGGAACTTAGGGAACTTGTATATTGGTGGCTTTTTGGGTTTATTCAGACTCCAAAATTGGCCTGTTGGTGTGTTTGGAGTATGAGATGGAGGTTCTAGCTTAAACACACGTCTCTTTATGACAGCACTTTATAATCAGCTGTTATTGAAACAAGATGGCATAGGGTAATCTGAATAACTGCTTTTGATGCATACTCACCTCACAGTACCCTAGGCAACTTCAAGATTGTAAGATATAATTTGCATCATATTGCCATATTGCATTGGCTGCTGGAGTTTCCAAACTGAATGTTGTTGAAGCCCATGAAGTCACAAGACTGGAGCAGACTAAACCTCTTAGAAGTACCTTGTAGAACTCTTGAGTTAATCTTGGGGGGGAAAAAAAAAGGTCTCAGTTTTTGGAGGTAAATGGCAAAATCATAAGGGATGAGTCTACTCTGCTAACCCGGTGTCAGTGAATGTGAGGATTTCATTTTGTTGTGGTTGCCATGATTGAAAAGGGGACTGAACTGGATCTGCAGTTTGAAATACTTTGATCCTCATTGGAAATGTTGATTTCTGGTGATTAGATAAAAGCATTTAATCCTCACGTTAAATTTTCCTTAGAATAGTTATCTCTACAAGGTAAGGTTAATAATTACAAAAAGTAAGGCAGAACACCCACATAATAATTTGTTGACAAATGTCACATAATACACAATGCAACTCTCCCCAGCTCTAACAACTTTTCCATTGCTTTGTAAAAGTAAAGCATTCAGTAGTGAACAGTTCCTCCAAAACATTGAGTTCTGCTGCCCCTCCCCCTTTCTTCCCTCAGAGGGGGAACACTTCCCTTGGAGTGTTCTTATTGATAGATGGTCAGTCACGTTGTGAAGCATGAGTGGTCCAGGTTTCTGAACATTTGAATCTTTCTTGATGTGCCAGCTCCTGAAGAGATTTCTGCCTTGCCCTGGGTGGATGCTGTAGTGGTGCAGATCCCAGCCAGGCCACACTGTCTCTGTGCAGTGACAGGCATCATGTGCAGTCTCACACAAGGCTTCCACAGGGGCTCCACCTGACACTGGAAGCATTTCCTGTCAGGCCAGCCATCAGTTATTCGTGGTTGTCCCTCTTGTTCCATGACTAGCTCTCCTCCTTGCCTGATTCTCAGCATCTTTCTTTATGCTGGTCCTGAGTAATTCTTTGTACATACTATGTTGCAGCCTGTTAAATGCCCATCATGTAAGACGTACTAGCCTCTTCGTTGACTTTCAGCTATAAATGTTTAGAAACAGTGATATTTCATTTGCTGCTAGGCATGTATCATCACGGGAAGAATATTTGTCTTAAAAATACTTTAAGACAAATATTCTTTTTTTTTTTTTTAAAGGAAAAAGCTTGGGATCAATGTAAATATTACAGTTTCTCAAAGACAATCAAGTCCATTCTTCTCCCATTCACTTTGTCTATTCGGTGTGTCTGTTGATATACATACATGTATGGACACACCAACTCATAAGTGCTTTTAGTGATACTGAGCCTTTGATTGGAGACATTTAAAAAGTGAACTTAACAGGAGGTTTGTAGTGTGATCTTTCAGCATTAAGATGCCACAAACAATTGTGGCTACTTAATAGGATCTTGTTTTTCAGCTCATAAATTATCTTGGTCTTTCAGGTTGAAGTGTTCCTAAGACACATGGCCAGTTTTTTGGGTGTTGTGGAATTTCATAAATTCCTTATGACAGAAGATCTAGGAAACTATAGACCTAGGGTCTCTTCACCTTTAGTGTGAAGTGGTAAATTTCTTTTTTCTTCCTATTCCTTTTTTTTTTTTTTTTTTGTCTTTTGGAGGCCTATTGTGGTTAAATGACTTGGCCAAAGTCCCAGGGCTAGTATGTCAAAGTGTCTGAGGTTGGATTTGAACTCAGGTCCTTCTGACTTCAGGGCTGGTGCTCTGTTCACTGGGCCACCTACCTGCCCTTTTTCTTCCTATTCTCAAATTATATTTAAACAGAATAATTTCAGCAAGGTTAAGTTGGTTTCCTTAAAGAAAGCAGGGCTAAAGATTCACACCATTTGAGAGCCTGTGGGGGAAGGATTGCAGTGGTTATTAGGAATGTTTGCGGCTCCTCTTTTCTTTGTTGCTAATTCTGCTGGTTCCTGACTTAGACTCCTCTCCTCAGGATATTCCTATATAGAAACGACAGCTCTTTTAGTTTAACATCAGTACTTGGGAGATCATTAAAATAAGGCATCAGTCAATGTTTCATCACCTAGAAAGCTAAAATAGGAGGTTGCAGAGATCAGTTTGTGAGAGCAAATCATGGCAGACCATTTGTTGTCAACAGTCTTTCAGCCAAGCATATGATTTTGCCCCACTGTTAAATGGTTAAACAGCTTGCTTAGCAGCAGCATCCAAAAGCTTCCGGTTAGCTGTTGTAGGGGACACATCAGGTGGTCGCACAGTGCTAATTTGCTGAGACCACTGTTTTCAGTATTGATGACCTGGAAGCCAGAACACATCACTAACATTATCAGGTGGACTTCTTAGTATTTTGGAAAACAAAACTAAATTATTTTAGGAAGAAGGACATATGATAGGGAACAAAACCCAACAATAAAAGCATGGGATAGTTTGGTTTAGGCCTAGAAATATGGAAGAAAAAGACCTAACAAGGGTTAGAGACAGTGTCAACATCTGTGTGATATTAGATGGTAAGGTAAGTAGCAGTATGATTGGAATGCATTTAAATGAGCAAGACCTAGGAAGCACTTTTCCCAATTTTAATAGATTCTTTTATCTAGTTTGAAAAAAGTGTTGATGTCACTCTTGTGATTTCCTTAAAGAACTTTAAGAAATGAGTGACATTTTTAGGCTATGTTTATGAAATTTGATTTGAATTTTTATATTAACTAGTTATACCCCAAAAGCATGGTCAACATATTCCTCCAAGTTGTGTAATCAAAAGTTTCTTAAAGTGTGTTACTGGGACCAAGAAACATTTCAACTTAAGATTATTAATATAGAAGGTTGAAGACTTTACAGTTGGATACTTGTAGTTGATATATTGACTTTTATCTTTACCTGTTTGTCATTTGCCATTGATGTCTCTAATGCTGTTGGAATTAGATTTTGTTTAACTTCTTTAAATTGGTAGAATTATTGACCTGGGAGCCACTTTGGTTCTTTGGATTGCATATACATTGCTTAAGTTGCAATTCTGCTGTATTCTAATTCCCTTCCCAAGTCCTGTTGGGATACCTGAGCATGCATACAAGAGACAGACAGAAACAGAAACATACTCCCTTAGCGTGTGTTTGTGAATTTGCCAGTAGATTGACAGTTAACTGTGGCTGAAAGAGGCACTCCTGAGTTTAGTCTGTTCCTTGGCCATTCTAGGCTTGCAGTTCTGAACTAAGGAGCCTTCTGAGTATGAATCTATGGATCAAATTGAGATTTCCCCCACCTGATGACTTAAACCAGAACGATTGGAGGGAACCTGGCATTTATTGACTTGATGATTCTCCTGGGGCCAGTCACTATGGATATGTAGGGAGGCCCTGGCCTCAGTGAGCCTCTGGAACAAACCTGTATGGGAAATCAGCTGTTTGATAATTTTTGGAAAAGTAGTGCAGAGCTTTGGGTGGCACCTCTGTGTATCCTAATCAGATGGGGAGAATTACTGTGGCCCAGGGAGAAGAATGCTGCACTGAGAGTCTGGGCACAGGATGTTTATTGCTGTGACCATTGGCAGGTCACCATATGTCTAGTTTCTTCAGTAAAATTTGTGTGATACATACGCCGCCTGCCTCACAGGACTGGGGGAAAAAATGAGCAAGTTTTGAAAGGGCTACTAATAGAAGTATGAGTTCTTAGTGAAAGTCAAAGAAATTAGCCATTGTTCCACCCCCCCCCCTTTTTTTTTTTTTCTTTTTTGGAGGGCAGTTAGGGTTAAGTAACTTGCCCAAGGTCACATGACTAGTTTTTTTTGTGTGTTCAGTGTCTGAGGTCGGATTTGAACTCAGGTACTCCTGACTCCAGGGTCGGTTCTCTATTCTCTGTGCCACCTAGCCACCCCATTCCACCCTTTCATACAGAGGAGGAAACTGGCTGAGATTTGGAGAAGCAGTTTGTCTCAGGTCATGTAGCTGAACTGGGCTTTCAACTCAGAACGCTGGTTCTGAAGCCAGGTTCTCTCCCTCATTTCACATGTCTACTATAGACATGGCCAGAGACTGATGGAAAGATACCTGTTCTCACTGAGAGGATAAAAGATTCTGATCTTAGGACTTCAGTCCCCTGTCCTCACTTCTTTTAACACTTATTTGTTAGATTGGTCTGACTTCTCTGCCTCTAAAACGAAAGTTTTTTGATAAATCATAGATGAGTATACTTTGAAAAGTCAAAACTACTGTGCAAGTGTTTTTTACATTTTTTCCCATTCAAATTAAGTTCTATTTTTAAATCACTTCTCTTTCCATTTTCACAATTTGTTACTCTTGATCTGGCAGCAGGATGGGTATTCTGAATATCACCTGTCATTTTCAGTATCATAACATCACATTGGCTAGTCACATTTACATTTTATATAAACTAGATTTAAGGGGAAAAGTGTGGCCTTTATTTGGAAGCCATATTATGTGGCCAATTATTTTCTTATACTTTCCAAGGAACCAGGCAAGTTGAATTTGAATTGATTTACAAAGGGAACCCATCCCATTTTATATCCTTTTCTATTATTTCTCTCTTTGGTAATGCCCTTCTGGAAGCACAGGCTTACTTGGTTTTGGACAGAAGCCCTTGCCTTTGGAAATTTCAGTGAAACCTAGCTTAGGAGTCCCCACCAAGGACTTTGCCATTGTTTGTGCGCCTTTTGTGCAGGCTTTATAAATGTTCCCTCACCACTGGCTAGAAGAATGGGCCAGCATTGTGAACTTAACTGTTCATTAGTGACAAATCAGTTTTCCTAATTAAAACTATCCAAGGATACAAAACTCTTACTTGTTGTAGCAAATACCATGGCTGAAATTGCACATGAACTTAAAGTAAATTTAGTTTTCCATAGTCTCTTTACTATTTCCTTTTTATATCTGAAATTAGCTTCATTTTAAAAATTGGAGCCTAAATCTGAAAAATCAGAGAAAAGCAGATTAGATAAAATAGGAGACTTTTTATTTTTACCGTGTCTGTTTTAAAATCTAAATGTATCATGCAGATTATGTTGAAGTTGGTTGAAAATTTTACTTAATATTTATAGGGGGGGGAAAAAAAATCTTTTGAGTCATTGATGCAGACTGGTTAGTGAGAACTGGCCTCCGAAGGTGCATCCAGTAGGCGCCCAAAGCATTGTACCAGCCTGGGTTGGTATGCAGGTGTGTCTTGTATATGATTGGCATCTTTGTGCATATATGGGCCTTTGCCTGCCTTAGTCTCTGGTTTATTTGTAAAGAGTTCCTAAGTAGCTTATGTATTCCAGAGTCCAGATGGAGGTTCCAGAATATAGTCACTGTGGTCTGTAGCTCTGGGCAAGGTTGTGCCATGACAGACCCCAGGGTGGCCTGTATGGCGCGCGCGCGCGCGCGCGCGCGTGTGTGTGCGTGTGTGTGTGTGTGTGTGTGTGTGTGTGTGTGTGTGTGTGTGAACGTGAACACTCACTGTAGCCTTTCATTACAATGTTTGTTTTGATAGAAATAAATTGTAGGGCAGATTTGCTGAGTGTGGTGTGGCTTTCCCTCAAATCTTTAGCCAAATAGAGCAGTGATTAAATTTCAAAGAAAGTTTAGACATTTGGAAAGAGAACTCCTGAAGGTTTACAGACATATGACTATTGACCCTGGAGTTGTTCAGTCACTTTCAGATGAAGAGGCAAGATTTTTGGCTGCTATTTTACAAGAAAGGCAGATAACAAATGACATAATGTATAAAATTAAAATATGTAACCTCTGATTCTGGAAATGAGTTGTATCTGGTTTTGCTAATTATATCTTGATGGAATTTAAGAGAGTTTTGACCAGTATAGTCAGTCCATTTGATCAGTTGTTCACACTCAAATAGAAGCAAATCTTTTCATCCCACATGATGACTGAGAAAACCACAAATTAATGTTATCTATGTTGTATTGTATTTTAATTGATTTTGTTGTTTAGAATGGCCATTACACATTTAGGAAATGTGTTATGTAAAATTAGGAAAATTGAGGGTTGCTTAAACTCCTGTGAACTTGAGGTCCAGTGATCTCCTGGTCGTGGTGGCTCCCTTGGGCACAGGCTCCTCCTGGCGTGTCTTAGCCATATCTCCTCATAAGTCTTCCTACAAGGGGGTGATGCAGGGTCTGCTTGGTTTAGGGCAGGCCCCCCTCCTTGGAGCCTCGCTTTCCCACTCTTTCTGCCTCACCTGTTCTGACACATCTCTTGGATGATGGACATTGTGCCATTTTCCATTTTTGATGACTTTAGTTGGGATTGTTGGGTTCTCATTTTCGAGTGGTTTGTGGTCACCTAGCGTTACCATAAGAATTGTAGTGTAAAGGTGGGCCTTTATTTTGGGGCTCTGCTAGTGCATTTTCCCCAAAAGCCATACATAGAGCTCGCTGTCTTTTCCATTTTGGACCTGTTTGTACAACTGCAGTGTCTGCCCTAGATAAAAGCAACTCAGTTATATCTGCATAGTAGGTATTTTTCACTTTCATTCTCATCTTCAATCATCTCTTAAAATGAACATATTTTATAATTTCAAATGAAAATCTAAGTTACAGATTTGAATTTCTTGGATCTAAAAATAAAAATCAGTTTCCTTCTCTAATCATTAGTATTAGTCATAGAACAGAATGCTTTTGCTTCCGTTGACCCACTGAACAGTGAGCACCAACTATCATCAGCAAATATTTATTGGGCTTCTACTTTATGCCAGGTACTATGTTAACAATGGAGATGCAAAGAAAACCAATAGGCAGTCTGTGCACTCAGGGAGCTCAAGTTCTAATGAGAAAGACAGCAAGTAAACATCTGTGTGCTAATGCTGCACAGACAGGATAAGCTGGAGAGAATAAGGGGAACTGTGAGCTGGCAGTGAGGAAGGAGAGAGGTCCAGGCCTGTAAAGTAGCTAGTGAAAGTGCATGGATTTGGGAGTACCTCATGTGAGGAACAGCAAAGAAGCCAATGTCGCTGTCTCACAGAGTGCATGAAGGCTGGAAAGGCAAGAGCAGGACAGCCAATGACGCCAGAAAATTTACAGCGATCCCAGAGATAATTGGTTATTGAATTGGTGGGTAGCAGTCATCCATGGGCTTCAGGAAGGTCACTTTTGGTGGAGGCTGAATTGCATGTGACAGGCAGAGGAACCTGGCAGGCCATTGTAATAGTCCAGAATGAGGTGATGAAGGCCTGTGCCACGCCCCTGGGATGTGGGGCCAGGGACAGTGCTGGTGGAGAGGAACATCCGAGGGCTTGGCAGCAGATTGGATGACACCTAGGCTGTGATCCTGGGCAGCTGGGTGCCCTGGACAGCAATAGGAAAGTCAGGAAGAGAGAAGGGTTGAGGGAAAAGAGACTCTCTTGGTTCTTGGACATGAGTTTAAGACATCTCTAGGACCTGATTCAATATAACCACTGGGCAGTTACTGTTACAAGACTGGAGGTTAGGGCTAGATTAATAGATCTGAGAATCATTCTTTGTAGAAATGGTATGTGAATACACGGGAGCCTATGAGGTTACCAAGTATAGGTGGAGCAGATTAGAGGGCCCAGGAGCCAAGCCTTGGGCAGCTCAGTTCCACCAGAGGAACTGAGAGAAGGATTAGCCAGACAGATTGGAAGAGAACCCAGAAGAGCAATGTCATGAAGACCTGCTGAGGTACAAGGCGCTGTGCTGCAGGCCATGGGGGACCCAAGGGAGGATAAGGCAGGGGGCCATTCTCTGCTCTGAGGTGGTGCGCATAAAAAACGTCACAATACAAGGCATTAAAAGCAAAGTGAAGGGAGAGGATGTCTACCTTGGCAATCTGAGCCTTAGTCCAGACACCAAAGCAGGGAAACACGAGGGGTTTTTGAGGGATACTGAGCTAAAGTCACATGACTGGGGTATGTAGGGGTTACGTATGTATGTATGTGACAAGGAAAGTAGGTTGGGAACTTAGATCCTTAGGGAACTTCAGAGCTTTGAATACTAAGATAGGAAGGACATGCTTTCTGTAGTGGGTGACACAGTGGCTAGAAC
The DNA here is from genome assembly GCA_028646575.1 of Pseudocheirus occidentalis. Classification (NCBI taxonomy): domain Eukaryota; kingdom Metazoa; phylum Chordata; class Mammalia; order Diprotodontia; family Pseudocheiridae; genus Pseudocheirus; species Pseudocheirus occidentalis. The sequence goes on from CM053595.1 coordinate 290,270,281, forward strand.
CCGGACCTGGAGTCAGAAAGATCGGAGTTTAAATCTGTCCTCAAATACTTACTAGATGCGTGACCCTGAGCAACCTCTCTCTGCCTCAGTTTCCTAAACTGTAAAATGAAGATAATAACAGCACTGATCTCAGAGGTGTTTTAAAAATCAGATGAGATGCTAAGTATAAAGTACTTAGTGCAGTGCCTGACATGTAGCATGTGCTAGTTAAGTGTTATTATTGGATAGAGGATAAAAAATTGCTGTTGCCTTGTGTTTAATAAATAAAATCATTTAGCATAGATATAAATAACAGAATGACAGGCTGATGACATTTATCTTTTGATTTGTACCATTTACCCAGATAGATGGTGGAGGTGACTTGGCATCTGACTGTGGTGTCAGGTCAGGACATTAGACAGAGGTGGTAATGCCCTTCTCTTGTTCTGCTTGACTCTTCAGGGCTTTGGAGATGCTGCTCCAGCATCAAGGAGGTTCCTCAATCACCTCCACTTTACTGAAAAATGAATTTCAGTTCTCTTGAATTAAAACCAGCATGTCTGGAGTTAGCAACTGTCTTTAAAATGAAATTATTTCAGTAAGCTTCAAATGAATCTATCCTTATTTTAAAAGAAGACATTTAGAGATGCTCATCTTAAAGCTTGATAGAGCTTCTGATACATTGTAGGATGATAAATAAAATGCTAAGCCTGAGCAAATTATATAACATAGGAAGGAAGTAGTTCATTTTTTTTAAACGTGTCTTTATTATGAACTTAACCATCAACACATTTTAACATACAAAGCAAAAAAGGATTTATAAGAAACTGAACTTATGTCTTTCTTAAAAATACAGATTAACTTGAGCAAGGCAGTCACAATTGCCTTGTTTTATGTCCCATTCTGAATTTGTTTTCTTTGGATTTTTGAATGATATACTGGTGTTCTTTTGTAGCTTTGTTATGCACAAACTCAGCCTCCCCTCTAAGAAATAAGTAAAGTTAAGGGAAACAAAGCAACACTAGCTGTGTCTGAAGATGTATCCTCTTCTGCCCCCTGATCCTACAGGGAGAGTCCTTCTGTAAATAAGGAGGTAGCAGAAATATCAGTGATGTTTCTGACTGGGTTATATGGTGACTATAATGAATTGAATCTTGGAATGTCTCTCACAGCATTTGAATGACTAAAATTCCCATCCGGAACCTAGAAAATCAGTTTATTTTCTATTGTAGTAGAGGTGTGTCTGGCGGACCATCCTTCGTATTTATGCCACATTAGCCTTGTGATTGCTTAGTCTTCTCTGAAAGCTCTTTGAACCACTTTTCTGCCAGAAACACTTTCTTCAACTCCACTTTTTAAGCATGGTCCCTTCAGTATCTCTTTCCCTTTAGAGAATGATTTGGAATAGGAGGGAAGAAGAATTTTGGGAAAGTGCCTTACTTGGCCCTTGCCAGCTTTGCAGTGCCAGCCTCATAATCTGTAAAGCAGCCCCAACTTTGCAGTTTGTCTTTTCTTCAAACAATTTCGCCTGCTAGTTAACACAGTTCCAAGTAAGCCAGTGATGTGGCCTCAAGACTCAAGTATCAACTTAGCAACTCATTGTGAATGTTCTTAAATGAACTGTAGTACCACATGAGGCTCATTTGGTAGCTGGGCAAATTAGGTGGCAGGTAGTTTTTAGTACTGTCTTTATTGAGAGGCAGCTTATGGTCATTGCATTTGTGGAAAGACTGCATTTGTAAGCAGTCAGGAATTTTTAAACAAACTTTTTGGGGAAACTGATACATTGAAAGAGAAGACTGAATGGGTGAGCCTGAACCTTGTAAAACATTTCTTCTCGACCAGCTGGATGTATTTTTAGACCCATTTTCAGAAAATCTCTTGAAGTTGTGGTTTGAGTGGTTGCTTTAGGAGTCCAAGTTATCTATATCTTTTACAAGGAAGAATGGTGAGAAAGAGAAAAGGCAGGGTCCTGCATGACTCCTGGTAGCTTTTTCCCCCTTCCTCACTGAACTTTTCATTCTCTCCCTCTTCTCAAAAAGTGTGGAATACTTTAATTTTTTGCTATTGGTTTCTGAACTTGCCCCTGGAAACTCTCTAGATCATGGCAGTAAATCTTTGTAGGGAATTTGTCCCTGAAGAGGTGTGATATAGAAAGTAACAGACACTGGGGGGATGCAAAAGGGCATCATGATGGAACTGACTCTTTTGCTATGATTTATTTCAGCAACTATACCAGATCCTTACAGACTTTGATATCCGGTTTTATATGTATGAACTGCTTAAGGTAAGTGATATTCACAAGTAGTCAGCAATTTTTAACAGACTTTTTGGGGAAACCGAAATATATTGAAAGAGAAAATTGAGCAGGTGAACATGAACCTCTTAAAACATTTCTCATATTCCAGTTGAATATATATTTTAGACAAGTTTTCAGAATCTCTTGAAATTACGGTTTTAACTGTTGCTTTGGGGGGCCCAAGTTACATGTTCTTTTTACAAGGAAAGATGGTCAGATGGCATTATAAAAATTCTGCTAGAGATTAAAACCTACTTTGTGTAATGTTTCACGATTCTTTAGGAAGAGACTGAGACCTGTGGCCCTAGCTCTACCGTAACCCAAAGCTGGTTTGATCCTGGTGTATAGTCAGGAGGGACACTTGAAGCACATTGGACATTTGAGAGCCACAGGCATTGTGAACCTTCACGATATTTCTATAGTTTACAGAGGAATTTAATGGTTCCTTAGCACCAAACAGACAGACACAAATAGATAATCCCAGAAAGATTTTGGAATAAAGTACTTATGGGTCAATGGGTTATTGTCACTGTGGAAGAAAATTATCAGAACAAAACAGTGTTAATGTTATGTCAACAATTTCTAAAACAGGATCCCAGAGCAGAATATTTTGCTTTCTTAGGAAAAGGATTATTCTGAGGAACTATAGCTCTGAAATGAACATATGTTTACTTGTAGGCATTAACATGGGACTTCCCTCAACTGGTGGACAGACCCAGAGTAATGCTTCTGCAGACTCCCTTCTTGCCTTAATGTTGTTGCCCCAAGCCTAACCTTTTGGGGGCATCTCAAGAGCAGTCTGTCCTGCCAATGAGATAGACAGCACAACAGACCCAAGTCTGCACCCTTAAGTGGTTGGTAACTGGGAAAGATGATATAGGGAAATTATTGATTTAAAGGCATTAAGTACTGATGTTATTTATTTAGTTTTTGTTACCTTTGCAAAGCTGTTCTTAAATCCCTACTTGTCCCTAATCCCCCTCTTTTTTTTTTTTTTTTTTTTTTGCAAATTCTGGCTAATAACAAAACCAGACCATGTTAACATAAGTAATAAACACTGTCTAGTGAATTGGTGAGAAGAATATCCCTCTGTACAGCATCTCAGTGAGGAAAAGTCACAGGGTGGAGGCTGGGAGTAAGAGAGTCTGGCCTGGTTATAGAGATGGGGACAACCTGAAACAGTGATTGCTCAGTATTCATTAAGAGTTGGTTGCATGTTCTGGTATGAGCTCCTGATTCAAATCCAGAATCCTTTCCTAGGAACCTTGACTTCATAAGATATTTTCAGCAAAACATAGGAATCTTATTTAAGTAACACTTCTCCAGTACATAGTGTAATCTCTCCAAAGGGATTTCTTCTAGGCAGTGTGGCCCTCACAGTGATAGTTTGGAACTCCTAGGGGTTTTTGCACCCGGGCTGCAGGGTCCCCTATGGCCCTTCAGTAGCTCCATGCTGAAACTAAATCAGAGGGGAGGCACTCCCTCTCATCCCTACTCTCTTGCTCCATGCAGGGCACTCCCTCTGCCCAGAGTGGGGATCGGGGAATAGGATAGGGTTGGGGGTGGCATTTCTGCAGATGAAAAACAGGACAAGTCCAGCTATGAGAACGCAAGACTTTTCATCAACCCAATTATCTGGGCACTGTCAAAAATTCAAGTGCTGCTGTGTCGATAGCCTCTGTCATGTACATATTTGGTGTCTCTTTCCAATAGGTTTAAAGACCCTTAATTTTAAGGTTTTTCTGTTTTCACCTTTTCCTCAGAAGAGTTTCCACAGGAGCATTTTTCCTTTTCTAGGGCAATAGATTTAAAATGTCTTGAGCCCCTTTCACTCTAGGTGTGGTCATAGAAAGCTGGTAATGATTCTCAGAATGTCAGGCTGGAATCCTACATGGGACACCTATGGGCCCTACTCGTGGACTTGTATACACAACTGACCACTTCAGCTGTAATTAGGCATGAATCCAGTGTTTTTTATAAAGAGGAACTCAGCTAAGCGAATGGATTCTTGTTTTAAAACAATGGAGGGGAAACTGAGTAGGTAGAAAAAATATTTGGGACAGGGATGGGCATGCCTGTCTCAAAAGGGATTGCAGTAGAAGCCAGGAAGCCATGCAGCTTTCCTTTATTCCCTTGATAGCTTTCCTCAGTTTCTGAAAGTTTGTCATTTTGCATTGTCCTTTGGGACTAAAGATGAGTACTTGATTGCCCAGTGCCTCTGTAACCTTGGACAAGTCACAGAAGCTAGCTCGTCCCTACATTCCTCTACTTTAAAAGGAGAGGTTGGGGTAAGCGGCCTCAGTTTCCTTCCTGCTCTAAATCTATGATTAGAGGGCAGGATTCTTGCCAGGTAATGAAGGTTAAAGTTCTAGGGGGTTTTGGGGGTGTTGGGTATCTGAGGAATACTCAGAGAGTGTATAGACCGGCAGGAGAATAGATTCAGCATCAGCACCACATAATGTGTACCATAGCTAAGCACCTCAGAGGCTGGGGGAGGTGTGCTCCATTCTCATCAGGCGATGCCCCCTCCTGGCAGCTTGGGGGAGCATTCTCCATGGAGTTAGGGTTGTTTTGCCTTCTCTCCCTGCCTTTCAGACTGCTCTCAGCTAACAAGTGTGGCCTCGGTTAATATTCTGTACTTGGTCTTACACAAGCGGACATCTCCTTGTGCCCTGGCTTCCTCTTACTTGGGCCAGGGCCTCCCAGGGAAAGGGAAGGACACTGGGGCCACATCTCAAAGGGTCTTGTACTTCATCAGATCTTTTCTGTTTGTGTTTGCTGTTGACCAGGCCCTGGATTACTGTCATAGCATGGGAATCATGCACAGAGATGTCAAACCTCACAATGTTATGATAGATCACCAACAGAAGAAGGTAAGCTTTTGTGCTTGAAAGCAGCCTGAGACTGGTGCTGAGCTCATGCTGTGCTCTGCCTCTAAAGGCCGGTTTCCAGATTGTTTTGAGGTCACTACTTCACATCCAAGGAGGCGACAGCCTTTAGTCTAGATTGGAGTTTTCTACCTATTGTTGATCTTCATTCATGGCTTTGTGCTGGGTCTCCCGAAGGAAAAGATGGCCAGTGGATTCTGCCCCATCTTTTAGCACCTTCAGGCCAACCCAGACTTCTTGTTAGGCTTTTCTACGCTGTTATTTGTTATCCTAGCAATCTCGGGGATGGGTGATGTCAGTAGTAAGTGGGTTGGTTGTCTAGTATTAGACTGTGGACAATCTCAGGAGATGAGAATCTGGCGTAACTTTAAAAAACCTGGCAGATAGCAAGCAGATCCTAAGACCTTTGCTCTGGAATTATGACCATCTAACTGATGAAAATTAACGGCATTTAAGTAGAACACTATAAAGAAATTAAATGGTTAGAAAATGTTCTAATATGTTGGGCCATTATCTTCAGGAGCAGAAATCTAAAACCATTCTTGATGCATTTCTGTTTTTGTCCTGTCTTTAGCTTCGACTAATAGATTGGGGTCTGGCAGAATTTTACCATCCTGCTCAGGAGTATAATGTGCGTGTGGCCTCTAGGTACTTCAAAGGGCCAGAGCTGCTCGTGGACTATCAGGTAAAACTGCAGGAGGGCCCTTCCTGCCTAGTTGTTAGTTTGGGTTAGTCCATAGCGTTTTTTTTCCTCAGTCCTTTCTTATGGATAACTTCTGAGTGGGCTGTCTGAGTGAAGACTAGGAGAGCTGGGCTAAGGGGCACAGGCTCCTGCCAGCCTCCCTCACTGTGGCCTTCCTGGTCTCCTCAGATGTATGACTACAGTCTGGACATGTGGAGCTTAGGCTGTATGCTGGCCAGCATGATCTTCCGAAAGGAGCCCTTCTTCCATGGCCAAGACAACTATGACCAGGTGAGGAGGCACCATCGGGCTGGCCTTTGTGCTCTGCCAGTCTTAGAGAGCTGCCTGGGTGTGTGTCCCAGGCAGAACTGAAGATCAGACCTTTTTCACTGCAGGCTGGTCTCTTCTGTTAGTCTGTACCCCCCATTCCCATTAGATGGCCAGAAGGAGAAACTGGTTCTGAGACCTTACCTGACTTGCCCTTGGCCACAGCTCAAAAAGAGCCTGGATAGATTAAACCTGTTCTTTGAGAAGTCTCTTTGAGATTCTCCCCCTACCCCCAGCTGCCTGTCCTGTCACAGTGGGTCAGGGGGCAGAGAGCCTAGCATTCTGTCCGTTGGCCACTGAATCATGATGCCTGTGCTCCCTGGAGGAGTCGGGGGCTATTTTGCCACCCCTGCTCTCTGAATTAGAGAAGGAGTGTGGTAGAGGCTGCATGTCTGGCCCCTGGCTCTACTGCCTGGAAGCCAGGGGGCTTTTGGGCAGACTACGTTGCAGTTTTGGCACCTTTGCTGTGGAGCTTTCAGGTGTGGGAGGGTTACATCTCTTTTGAGAGCTGGGACTCGGTCGTGTAAATGTGAAGTGGCCTTAATGCCCTCATTGATAAGTGTTCTGTCACTTCTCAGAACAGCAGAGGGCATGTAGGGATCCCTTTAATATTTGCAAAGGCTCCCCATCTCTGCCAAAGAAAGCATGAAGAGGCATCTGAACTTCTTGGAGTACAGCCCTCCGCAGTCGGCCTCCAGCTTACTCTTACAGTCTCATTTCAGTAAGAGCTCACAGTTACTCAGTCTGTCATGGTAAACTACGGCAGTCCTCTCTGCAGACAGTCCGGCTTCTGCCAGAGTTGCTCTCCAAAGTGACTCTTGATCTCTGAGTCGCCAAATCCAGTGACCTTTTCTGTATCCTCATTCTCCCTGAACTCTGCCGCTTTTGACACTGTAGATCACTCTCTCCTCCTCGATCCTCTTCTCTTGGTTTTCAGGACAATACCCTCTCCCGATTCTTCTACCTGACTGCCTCTTCTCAGTCTCCTATGCTGGATCCTCGTCCGGATCATACCCTCTCATTGTAGGTGTCCCTCAGGGTTATGTTCTGGGCCTTCTTCTCTTCCTCCTTTATACAATGAGACCCCCATTTGTACTTGGGGGTCTCATCAGCTCCCATGGATTTAATGACCATCTCTATGCTGATTGATTCCTGCTCCAGTCTCTCTGCTGGTCTTCAGTCTCACATCTTCAGCTGCCTTCCAGACATCTCACGCTGGATGTCCAGTAGACATCTTAAACTCAGTATTTCCAGAACAGAACTCATTATATTTACCCCAATCCATTCCCTCCTTCCTGTCTTCCCTATTACTGTGCAGGACAGCACCATCTTCCCAGTCCCCCAGGCATACAAACCTCGCTGTTTCACTCCTCACAATCATCTGTTGCCAGGGCCTGTTGATTCACTTCTGCAGCATCTCCCCAATACAGCCCTTTCTCCCCTCTGACATCTCACCCCTTTAGTGCGGGCCCTCATTGTGTTTAACATTTGTGTGGTTAAAATGAACAATGATGCGTAGTGTGCTGGGAAGCTTGGATACCAAATTCATTCTCGGTGTAGTTGATAACGACTTAATTTGGCAGAGACATATCAATCATTGTGGCAATCCTTCTAATACAACTTCCTCAAAGGCTGGAGGGGAATCTGCTGCATGGTGGCTTTGTTAAATCTGTGTTGTGTTTCAGCTTGTCCGAATTGCCAAAGTACTTGGTACAGATGAGTTGTATGGATATCTGAAGAAGTACCACATAGACCTGGACCCACAGTTCAACAACATCCTGGGGCAGTAAGTAAGAGATGGGGAGGGCTTTTGTAGTTCATCTTATTTCAGAGAGAGATGACAGAGCTGATAAAGGACATTTAAAAAATTGCTTCTTTTGGCTTTACGCTTAATGTCGAAATTCTGAAAATTTTAGTTTCTCATTATAAAATGTGCAAATACCATTTACTTGTATTCTGGAAATTAGAACTGCTTCTCCATACAGTATGAATGCCTTTGTTAATTCAAAAGCAGATTCGTATGAAAAACACAATTAGTCAGCTAAGTCAACAATCCATCAGTTATCATTAATAATCCTGAGCAAATCCTATAGAGTTGATTGAATAAAGAGAAAATGTAGAGAAGAGTATTAAAGAGTGATTGTAAAGTCACTAGCACTTCATGTAGCAAATTTAATACAATGTGACAGTTTAGGAAAAAAAATATTTAATTTTAAAGCTACACTAAATTTCCAGGCAGCTGCACAGTGCTTCTAGGAAGGAATCCCTGAGATGCCGGGGAATAGATCCTAAAAGTCATAATTAGGGTGTATTTGTTTATATTGCTCTATCACAAAAGTAAATGAAGAGTTAGGGGGAAAAGTTTTAAGTATTGTAGAAAAGCTCTAAAATCAAATTTGGAAGGTTTAATTAATGAAAGAGGCTATTGATGTAGTTGTAGCCCTAGTTGGAAGTTGTTTCAGTTCATACACTAAGACTTCATTCATCCTTCAGACACTCTCGAAAACGCTGGGAAAACTTCATCCACAGTGAGAATAGACATCTAGTCAGTCCCGAGGCCCTGGATCTTCTAGACAAGCTTCTGCGCTATGACCATCAACAAAGGCTGACAGCCAAAGAGGCCATGGAGCACCCTTATTTCTGTAAGTGCAGTCTGTATAGAGATAGAAGTCAGTTGATCAATCAAGCAATGAATTGTTGAAGCTTTTGTTGAACTGTCCTTAAAAGCCATCATCAGCCAGGCCCTTCTATCTCACACTAGTGAGGTCTTTAAGGTGCCTGCTTCTCCTTGAAACAGCACTATCTACAGAACTGGGCAGCGTTGGCTAGAATGAGGTGCCTGTGTATTGTAAGCTTAAAAGCTTTGGAAAGTGGTTAATTCGGTCTCCCCCAGAGATGGGATAGGTGCTTACCATAAAAATATATAAAAATATTCACATAAAAGAGATAAAGGTATTATGTATTTCAGAGTGGGATAAATCACTTGTTAAAGAAAGAAATAGTGTTTGCATAAAGGAAAGTAGATGAAATTCTTATTGGCCTAAGGTCTTTTGACTAAAATTCAGGCATGTGTGCTTTAGGCGACGGCTTCACTGTCAAGAATTTTCAGTTACTTGAACCTTGAGGTTTGCTAAATAATCTTAACTACGCTTCCTGCTATTGTAATTGTTACTTAGTGGCAGGTGAAGAGCTCAGGTATAGGGATGCTGACTGTGCCTCAGTTCACTCTGTCGATGGGGATGGAAGCCACCAGCCACGTTGGGTTTGCAGTCTTCTCCTCGGTCTCTGTGCCATGGAGACACAAGGCAGAATGTTGGCGTGGCCTGGCAGGCTCCTGCATCTCCCACTGCTCTCTCGATGTGGGCAAAGGGCTGAACATCTCTACTCTTCCTTTTTCTTATTTTTATAATGAGGATCAAATCTGAAGTATCTACGTCATAGGACTTCTGTGGAGATCAGAGGGGACAGCTTAAATTCACATCTGTAGGTCGCTGTTATTATTGGCCGGTAAACATTGTATTAAAAGCAGGTTTCCAGAGTCATTAGATCTCAACTATAGAGGAGGAGCCAGGGTTTCCTTCAGCCTTTGGGTAGGGCTTTATATTCAGAGGTCTTGACAGGTCTGGGAAATAATAGCCTCCAGAGCCGAAATTAATGGCAGGAGTGGCTGAGCAAGTTAGAACGTAGGAAGGTGGTAGAGTATGATGGTGCTATAAGTAGTGGTGAAGGAGAAGGGTTCAGAGAAACCTGAGGAAACTTTTATGAATTGATGCAGAATGAAGCGAACAGAATCAGGACAATAATTTATACAGTAACGATATTGTAAAGACAGAAAACTTGGAAAAACACAGGAACTCGGATCAATGCAGTGACCAGCCACTGTCCTGAGGCCTTGTGGTGAGATGGCCGTCCACCTCCTGACAGATTTGAACACGGCCAGTGGGGAATTTGTTTTGCTTAACTATGCGTGTCAGAGTACGGGAGGGTGGGGTGGTAGGAGAGAGATAACAGTGTGCACCTGAAAAAAATTTTTTAATTGATTGAAGGGGCAGTTTTATTAACCTATTTTTGTGAAATTTTCTTTCCTTTTGGGTAGTGTTCTTCACCATCACATTAGTCCCTTCTTGTTTGCTGACCATAGTTTTTTTTTCACTCTTAGTATTTCAAATGGGAAAGTTATCTAAGAGGCATTGTCTGCCTACTTCACCTTTCTCTTCCGGCTGACATTAGTCTTACTTTTTTGTAGACCCTGTGGTGAAGGAGCAGTCCCAGCCGTGCCCAGAAAATTCTGTGCTCTCCAGTGGTCTCACAGCAGCACGATGAAGACTGGAAAGCGACGGGTAATTCAGGATTGATGATAACCAATAAAACATCCAACCAAAAAAATCTTGAAGGAAAACTACAGTGTGATATGAGAAATTCTGAGTGTTCCTTCTAAATGCAAAGAAGAGTTAAGGAATTTTTTTTTAGTCTTATCAGAAAAAGAATTCCCAATAAAAAAAGGAATAGCCGATAGTCCGGCACACTTTAAGATCCAGGGAAGGGCCTCTTTCCTTTGGGATGAAGGGGAGACAAGCAGTTCAGAGTTGTTGTGATTGTCACTGTACAAGAAGCTGGTGTGCAGGTGCCCGGCCCGCAAACTCTGGCTGTCTGGCTCCTCTCCATCCCACTGTGGTCCTAGTTGCCTTTGGCGAGATCCAGACTCAGGTTTAGCAGAATGTAGGCCGCTGCCGACCCAAAGGAGGCAGTAGAAGCAACAGCATTTCTTTCTTTCCCTTTTTTTTAAGCATTTTTTTTTAAAACGTATTCATGTTTTACACATTTTCTTAATGGCTCAAGCTCTCCAGGGATAGTCCCTCATCACTGCAGTTTTCCTTTAAGTCTCCAAGAATATGCGAATGAACTGAGATCTTGCCTGCAAAACAGTCCTCAGGCATTGCCTGTCATCACTTTCAGTCTCTCCATGTCACTGCCCGGGGCAGCCATTCTCCTCAAAAAGTTATGTGTAACTGTGTGCCCCGCAGCTGGCACTGGTTTGTATGCTTCTAAGACCATGGGTTGTTGTTGTGTTCTTCTGGCTTAGCCTTTTTTAATGTCAGTGGTAGGAGAATCTCACAGGATTTCCTTGCCCCAGACCCTCTGTGTACACATATTTTAATACTGAAACATAGGCTTGCTGTTTACAGCCAGCACTATCAAGGAAAAAAAGTCAGTGCTTCTTAATTGGGGTAACTGGGTTAAAACTAATGGCCACCCTCTGGTTTATAAAATTAAAGAAGAGAAGGATGATGCCTCCTTAGTTGGATCAGAAAAGGCTTTGGGCAGAGTAATGACAGGGAACCTTTATTTCCTGTTTTCTCCTTTCCCTCTGTGAAAGAAATGACTTCTCATGGAAAGCAGAGGAATGTATTCTTTCAAGTTCTGATGTATTAGATGCATAAACATAAAGTATTCTACTTGAATGAGCTAAATGTCATTCATGTGTCAAGAATCTGGAGTAGTGTTGGAAAGGCCGTGAAATAACCTCAATTACTGAGGAAGGGTTGGGGAGGGGGGAGTAATAGGACTTCAGTTGGCACTATTATAGCAGGTGTGAACAGATTTGAATCTAGGATGCTAATCCATGTGTGTTAGCAGAGTAAGCTAGCTTTTGAACTCTTGGGCTGTGATTCATTTTATGGGCGTGCCTGTCACCAGCACTGTTTAATATGGGTTAGGCCTGTCAATCACAGCTGCCTCTTGGAGGTCTCTGCTTGTAAAAAAAGCTGTCCAGCAACAGTAGAGACTTAACATTTAGGCTAGAACTAGTGGTGTCTACCACCCTGTAGGATTTCTTTTATTAACTATTTAATAATGCCATACTTTTTTATGTAAGGTTAGATTGTTTGAAACATCTGTTTACATTCCATGTTCCAATAAAGTTATTGGTATTGGTAGCAGGTCCTATCTATAAATGTAAATTCTATATTTTGTCTTCTGGTCTGTGGGAATTTAAAATGCAAACAAAACAAAACAAAAACAAACCTAAACACAAACTCCATCCCTGTCAAGGTGAATTTACAGACGTTGAAAAAGAGTCAAGAGCCAGGAAATGCAGAAGGATAAGGTTCTCATACCACCACTCTCAGGCCACATCACCTCTCCTGCGTATGTACCTGAAAATAACAATTAAAGAGTTGCATGGCATGAGTTGCAGGCTGAACATGTCTCTCTCTGTCAGGTCACAAGACGGTTTCCAGTAGCCTGTTGGGGTGCCATTCCTAGGGGGCAGTTCCACAGCCCGCAGAGGCTGCTTTAAGGGAAATGGGTTGTTATTTCTTTCACTTTCTGCCCCTCCCCTTTGGCCCAGAAATAACATCCTCTGTGGGACCCTGGAGAGCTCCCTCCCCTAGGTTGGGGGGGGGGGGGGCACTAGGCCAGGTCTGAAGTAGTCCTAGCTCATTCCCTTCCTTGGCTTCATTTTCTCCCCAAAGCAACAAAAGCATATTCAGAAGAAGAGTTGCCTGATTGATCTCCCTGTGCTTTCTTTGCCTTGACTCATTCCTGAGTATCTGCAGTCCCCCTTCATTGGCCTGGCATTTTTTAACCTCAGCTTTGACAGGACTAGATCCTCCAGGCACAGAGCAGCCTAGCTAGCTTTTTGTTGGAGCAGTTTCCCAGCAGGCCTCGTCTGTGTCTCTGGGCTTCTTTCTTTTACAGTATTGTTGTTCTGCAGCATAGTCTGTATAATCTGGATATTTACGTCCCTCTGCCTCAGAACAGTTCTTGTCTGGAGTGGCTAATTCCCCTCAGCTGTTAGGGTAAGGTGGTTTTCTTCTGGCTAATCATAGATGCCCCAAAGGGTGTTACTTTATATATTGTATTGCCTTATCTTAGAAAAAACCTTGGTGATATGCAGAATATCCTTAGTGGAGATTCTTGGACTGGATCACCTCCCAGTCACTTTAATTTGAAATTCTATCTAATAGCAATGGAAGCAAAATGCCTTTGCTCTGTCTATGCTTTCTAAAAGAAAGGCAGAGGAACATGGAGAGAACGGAGCCATGCTGCTGTTAAGCTCGTGTTTCACTTATGTCTCAGGTACTGCCCATGTTCCTAAGTCCACTTGGGTGGGACTTAATATATGTAATGGTTTATTAGCGATGAATAAGCGTGGTTTCAAAGCAGGAGTTTTATTTAAAAGTTTCTGAAGCTGCTAAGTTACCGTAAGACTTAATAAAGTACTTGTGGTATTGCACTTCTGGTCTACATTAGCCATAGTCACAGAAGGGTGTCCTGCCCTGGAATTTGACAGTAAATGCGGCATAAAGGCTGCATGTGACCCTCTCAGGTCCTCAAGTGTGACCCTTCTACTAAATCCAAACTTAACAGATCGGATCTCAGATTTGATCTCGGGTTTCCCACCCCTGAGTTTGATCCATCCTCACCTGTTCCCTGCCCAGATTGTGGGTCATTAGGATGCAAGAGAATTAAGAAACCCAAGTCCAAACCTTCTTGGTTTCCCCTGTCAATCATTTTAGAAACATCTGGGTGTCCTGGCCCAGGCACTCTTGTGCTGCAGATGCTCGAGGCTCAGGACAAATGGTTTTGGCTAGTAATAGGATCTGGCTCTAGAACTGGAAGGAGTGTAAGAGGTCATCTGGTGCATGCCTGCCTTTGCAGAGGAAGACAGTGATGCCCGCGGAGGGGAAGGGCCCTGAGCAAGGTAATCATGGGCTTTGTTCAAATGATTTTACTGCTGAGCACTGGCTAGGAGTCAGGAAGATCTGAACTTGAGAACCCTATCTCAGGTACTTCCTAGCTGTGTGACCCTGGATAAGCCCCCTTGACTCCTGAGCCTCCGTTTCCTCATCTGCAAAATGGAGGTAATGAGGCACCTACCTCACAGGGTTGTTGTGAGGATCAGACGAAATAACCTATGTAAATTAAGTGCTTTGTGAGCCATAAAAATGTCCTTGATGTGCCTGCTGGGCCATTGGACCTGCACCACTCTGGAATGCCATGTTTGGAGAGGAACTAAGGAAACATGGGGGCCTTAGGCAGAGGTCTTGCATGGTGGTGCCAGGGTAAAGAATGATTTGGGGCGTGGGTGAATTGAAAGAATCTGTTTACTACAGACCAAGCAAGTAAAGAAACAGGGTCTGAGGGGAGCAGAGGAATGCCAGGAAATACTCTTCAGGAAAGGCAGACTTGGGATTGTGTGTCAGGCTGAGCTTTCTAAAAGTGTAAGCCACAGAGTGGCATTCTTTTAGAACCCAAACGGGTGAAGTAATAGGAGTCTGGGATGGTACTGACCTCATACAAGAGACTGAACAGGGCTCTCAAGTGTCTGAAGGGTGTGCTTATTTGGGTAATAAGGGTGGGATAGAAACCTGGGGCGGGGGGGGGGGGGGGGGGGGGGGG
>CM053595.1:290284958-290306665 GCA_028646575.1 Pseudocheirus occidentalis
CCTACTCAGCATTAAAAATGCAGCAACTTAATCTCAGAATTACAGAGAAAGTTTCCAGCTCTGAATTTGGTAAATTATTAGAAACTGAAAAAAATATATAAATGGCCTGTGGGAAAAAGCCAGATGAAAAAATAGGAAGTAGCAGTGAGGCACTGTAGTCCTGTATGGTCTCTAATGTTGCTAGACTAAATGTGGTTATTACCTATATGGATTTCTTAAAGGAATTAAAATCCCCATACCCTGGAAAGTAGAAATATATATAATTATAGTTATATAATTATATATGTATATTATATATAATTATAATTATATATATAATTAAATAAATATGTGATGCATGTACTTGGTGAAAGAAATAGCGGGCCGTAATAAAGTTTTCTATAAATGGCGATCCTTAACCCCTAAGTGAGTAGGATTTTTTTAAAAGTAGTCTTTTACAGTACCAACAAATTGGCAGGTTTTTTCCTGCTGGCCATCTTGGCTGAAAATGGCGCTTAAGCTTTTGGGGAAAATTGTGAAGCCCACCTGGAAAGTGCGGATAAGCCATCAAGAACTAGGATGCTGACCGTCTCCTGCTGACCAAAAGAAATGCCCAGGCTGTGAACTAGTTAAGACAGATGACTCCTTAAGATCCAGTGGTCACATCACTTGTACAATCTGTGCTGCTCTATCTGCCCTTACAGAGGAGAGGGCAGAAAAATGCCATGTTCAATCAAGCCTGTTTTCATAAATAAAAATTTTAACAACCAAATTGTTGATGTTGGGAGATTCAGCTGCTGGTTACTATGAGAACCTTAACTCTTGCATTTCCCATTTCTTGAGACTTACTTTAAGACTGTACATGGTATTTGCATTTGATTCCCATTATTTAAAGGAGTTGGAGGGAAGGGTATCCTTTTAGGAACTGCCCCTTTTGCTATAGACAGCATCACTTGGAAGAAATATTCAGACATGCTCACCTCTTGAAATTGAGTGTCTTATTCTGTTGCTCACTTTTGGGTGACATGGGTGGCCTGAAATGCTTTTATAGAATTCTGGTTGGCAATAAGTTTTTGCTTTTTCATTTTTAAGTTGAACCATATGCATAATTCTCAAGGAATTATTTCCCCTTTCAAAGTTGGAATCATGAAATTTCAGCTTCCTTGAGTTTCATATATCCTCTTAACCTGTACATGCTCACTCCATCCAGCCCAGCCCTCATAAGGAAAAGCTCCCAAGGCAAAGATCTCTTTAGGGTTATTCTTACCTTCCCATGTACTGAAGTATTAATAAAGCTTAATTATTTTTCCTCTGATTTCACACCAACGCTTTTGTCGATTGACTATTATCTGAGTAGAAACCAAACAAAATTTTATCCTAAAAATAAAAGTTTTACGAAAATGAATTTACTATGTACACCGACTTCCCAGAGAACCTTCAGGGTGACCCATCTCTGGTTCTTTAGTTCCCTTGTGTAGACAGCTTTCAAGATTTCCTTTTTGGTGTGTTGCCATCCTTACAGCTTTACCACCCAAGTGCAGAGGGGGTAGGAGGGGAAACAGCTCTTTTATCTTCTGGACTTCAAAACCAAATTCCCTCCTCTTCACCCCCTCCCCAAAGAGAATAGTCAGATGTTATTATCACAGCTAAAAAATGACAGCACCCCTTCTTCTGGGCATTCTTAGTCTAGAGTAGCTACAGAGTTTGGCTGATGGTGTTGGCCAGGTTTTCCATGTTGGTAGAGGGACTGCAGAAGTCCAACGTGGCCTCCAGAATCTGGGGAAGACCAGCAGAGGTGTGGAAAAGTACGTCAGTTCGTAGTACAGAATCAAATCACTGAACTCCATTCCGTTGATGGGAATGCTAGCACAAAGCTTGCTATTGAGAAGCAAGTGGGAGAAAGGGACGCCCTGGAGTCATCCTATGCTCTCCCAAGAAAATGACCACTTTGCTCTTTTTTTGTGTGTGGGAGAGTTGAAGCAATTGGGGTTAAGTGACTCGCTGAAGGTCACACTGCTAGTAACTTAAGTGTCTGAGGCCAAATTTGAACTCGGGTCCTCCTAACTCCAGGGTTGGTGCTCTATTCACTGTGCCACCTAGCCACCTCTAACCACTTTGCTCTTTACCTGGCACTTGGAGCTGAATACAGAGTTGGCATCCCATCAGCCAACCAGCCCAGATAATGGAGGCATGCCTTTAAAGCTTGCTGAGCCTCATTAACCTCATCTCTTCCCTCTTATCTCTCCCCAGGTCTGATGCTGTTTCTCCCACTTTTCCATAAGCAGAACAAGAACCAAATCAAATGTCTTAAAAACGTGTGTACAGAGACCACATGCAGCGGACAGACACGTCACGGTGACAGGTTACGAGAGCAGGAACCACACCAGCTGAATGGCGACCAACAGTCTATAAAACAAACCTTACTTCTGAATGTAAAAGGTTCATACGCCTTTGACTTCCTGTTGACTTCCTTCTGACCCAGAAAGCATGGAAAATGTGAAGGGTATGCATAATGGTTGTTGGTTAATGTTGCTCCCCCACTTCCTATATCCCCATCTCAACCCATTGACCTTTGGTCCCATGGTTCCCCCTCCCCCCTTCCCCAGCAAACTGTATTATCTAGCTGGCCACCAACTCCACAGTGGGGAAATGGGGGAAATATATGGCATGATGGACAGTTATATATTATAATTAAAAAAATTATATATTATTGAATAAAAGTTTTAAAAGAAATGTATGAAGAGTTTTCAGTATGGAAGGAGTAATGAGCTGAGACCCAGAGGGGCAGCTGAGAATTCCCAAAATGGTTGTGTTGAAATAGTGGCCTTGGCAGACGGGGCCGTGCCATATCCTTGGCCAGATTGGAACAAGGACCGACCTAGGAAGAGAATGTGTCAGAGCAGTTTTGTGTAGAGTGACTCCTCAGAAAGGTGTCAGATGTTTGAGGGATTGGGCAAACCTAGGAGATGGGGAGCAGGAACATTCAGTGAAACTTACAGGTTTCACTTTGTTCCTTTAACTTTCCCTTGTTAATCTTTACAGGCCTTGATGACTAAGAGCAGCCTGTCTCATCACAGGGGAGAAACTCTTCTTCCCCAGCAGGTTGTATCACTGGCTGTCATCTTTGGCCAGCAAATAAAACTTGCTTTGCTCTTAACAGTGAACTCAGGAAGATTATTTAGCTTTCCCCTTCACGTCCCATCGTCCTTTTCCCTCAACACACATAGTCCATTCCACACCTTCCATCGTCCCTGTTCCATCCCTGCCTCACCCCTAATACTTCTGAAATGGAGTTTTGCCATAAGAGTTAGAAGCTTTGGAGAGAATGAGTCTTTTGTCTTGGATGGGGGTTCGAAGATCTGTGGAACTGCCCACTTCTGACCACAATCTGAAGCTTGGAAGGCTTCAGTGAAGTAGAATTCATAAGACCAATGGATCAGAAAAACAAAGTGACTGTCCCACATAGGCAAGGGGGACAAAATTGGGAAGCTGTTACTTGTTTTAAAATGGGCCTTTTTTTTTTTTAACCTTAACAAAAGTATAGTCAAGGACATTACAGAAAGACCTCTCTCTCCTGCCCCTCACCCTCCCAGCACAGACAGGACCAGTTGAGAAGAAAGTCCATGAAAGTGTGAGCTGATCTGTTTTTCTGAATTCTGCTCTTCCTTCTGATTGTAAGGAGCAGGAGGGAAAGAAAAAAGGTTCCTGGGCTTTTCTTTGGAGCAGATCAGTTATGATGTAACCTAGGTCTTCATTGCTAGTCAGTCCCCCATGGCATTATTTTTCCTTTGTTTCAACAAGTGCTTATCTTGAAATAATGTCACTGTAAACAGGTGTGTATACCCACTTTTTTTTTTCCTGAAGGAGTAGGGAATGGGGAGTTATCTGCCTAGGTTCCTATCTTATCTGTGACTTCTCAGAAGTATTGGAGCTTGAGGCTGTAGGCATTTTCAGCCAGTGAGCTAAAATCTGGAGTATTAATAAAAATAGATACTTAAAACTCATTATATAAGACCCAGTAGGACTCTGTACAACTGAATTTTGTGTTTCCCAGCCCCCTCTCTTTGTTTTCTTCTGACATCCCCTATATTCAATCTCTCTGTTGTAAGGCTACCTCTGATCCAAGGTTCTGCTCACCATTTTTTTTTCACTTCCTGACTCTGAAAATGCATTATAGTACCTCTTTATAACAAGTACCTCCCTGTACCGTACGTTTCATACCTTCTAAACCTTACAGATGTGGTTCTTTGTATGTGCGTGTATATATAAAATATGTATTTATTATCCATGTGTTGGCCTGTGTGTGGATATATGTATCAATCCAAAGAATACTGTTACGGACGATGTGTGCAGTTTGTGGGTTGTCTCTTTTTTTTTTCCCCCAGGACATCATTAACATAGACTCTGGTCTTTTTAATCCAGGTTGGGAGCCTTCACAGTTTCTGCACACGTAAATGAGGGGGGTTGGTCTGGACCAGTGTTCTTAACCTAAGGTTCTAAAACCCCTTGGTTCAAGGATAGATTTTAGTGGATCTGTGAACATAGATACGGGTGGGGGTGGGGGAAGTGACGTCTTGATGTTCACTAACCTCCAACTGAAATTTACTGTTTTATTCAATTATTTGTAAACATCGTTCTGAGAAGGGGCCCATAGGCTTCATCAGACTCCCCAAAACGTCCAATGATACACACTAAAAAAAGATTAAGAACCCCTGGACTAGACAATCTCCAACTAGGACTAGATGGTCCTTTTCAGCTCTTAACATTCTGTGACCCCAGGATCCCTTTTCAACTATAAGCATTTATTAAGCACCTACTGTATGCCAATTATTGTGCTAAGCCCTGGAGATACAAAGAAAGACCAAAAAAAAAAAATCCAGTCCCTGCAGGAGGGAAGGCAATATACAAACAGCTATGTACAAATTATATACATACATACATACATACATATATATATATATATATATATATATATATATATATACACATACACACAGGATAAATTGGTGATAATCAGCAGGGGGAAGCACAAGCATTAGGATGATTTGGAAAAGACTTCTTGTAGAAACTAGGACTTTATTGAAGCTAGGAGACAGAGATCCGGAGGGGAAAGGGTTCTAGTCATGGGGGACACAGGTGCTTAGAGTGCCCAGTAGGCCAGTGTCTTTAGATTAGACTGCTTGGAAGGGGAATAAGGTTAAGAAGATTGCAGAGGAAGGAAGGGACCAGATTATGGTGAATTTAAAAAGCCAAACCCAGTAGTTTCTATTTGGTCCTGGAGGTAAAAGGGACCCTCTGGAGTTTACTGAATTTTAACTCTAGAGTTCCATTTCCTGGAAGCTCATACATAAAGTGTGTCCGAGAACCACACTTACATGTAGGCAGATGTCAAATGGGGAGGTTTCAGGTGGTAGGAAAAATGCTTATTTAGTAGAAACAAGCCTTGGAGGGAGCAGTCGCCATTTTTGGTCTTTTGGCTTGAGAATGAGATATTTAGGTATATTTGTTCAGATAACAGTATTCATCACAAACTCTCCAGGGCCCGCTTAACCCCAAGTGAACATGGAGAAGAAAGGTGCATGCTTATGACTGACCACAGGAAAGAATTCCATCTTTCCCTCAGGTTTTAGTTTGGCTTTTAATTTCTTTGTTCCTAGGTTCCTGATATAGTTTCAATCCAATAAACATTTTATTAAGTCCCTGCTCTATGCAGAGCACTGTGCTGAGCCCTGAGAGACAAAGCTGAGAAACACTTTACTCATTGCAGTTATGGGACTCAGAGTCTTGTGAGAAGGTAGAGCACAAACACAGATAGCCACACTGTACAACAAAAGAAACACAGAAACAAAGTGTTCACTGGAGGTTGGAGAAGGTCATTCATTACCCGTTGGAATGGTCCAAGGAAGTTTTTTGGAGGATATGACATTTGAGTTGGGCTTTAGAAGTTCTTTTGGAATTCAGGAGCTAGAAAGGGAGAGAAGTAGGACCTTCCAGGGATAAGTAAGTTTGAATGAAAGCATGACTTGGGATATTTGCCACCAATCCTCATGTCCGATGGGGTTGGTGAGAATGAATGAGGATACTCGCCCAATTATGAGAAGTTCTTGGGTGAGCAGTATTTTATAGAATGGTATCACAACAAAACTTAGGAGCTTTAAGATTTGCAAAGCTCTTGAGCCACTCTCTGTCTTGGTCCTCACAATAATGCAGGGGAGTTAGATGCTATCAGCATCATTTCCACTTTATAGATGAGACTGAAAACAGAGATGAAGCCATTTTTCCAGACTCGTGCAACTAATAAGTGTCCAAGGTGGCATCTAAAACCTGGTCTTTGTAACTCCCAAGTTCAGCACTCTGCTTCAATGATAGTCAGCATTTATATAGGACTTGAAAGTTTGCTAAGCACTTTACAAATATCTTATTTAATTTAGGTGCCATTTTTTGTTCCCATTTTACAGATGGGGAGCTGAGGTAGACAGGTTAAGTAACCTACCCAGGATCACAAGCTAGTAAGTGTCTGAGCTTTGAAACTCAATTGTTCCTGAGTACTCTATCTGCTGGTTTAAGGTGTGTTGGAATACTTAAATGGAGCATCACTTTAAGGCTGCAGGTTTTAAAAGCACCTCTCCTCAGATGCTTAGTCACCCAGAGTCCCTTGCCGATAAATTTGCTAGGACCAGCATTAGTGATGAACCACAGCCATTTAATGCCACATCAGCCAGTTCCAACTTCATTCCATTGAAACTTTTCCATATAGGGAAGGAGTCAGTCCCCACCTCTGTCCCTAAATGGTTATTGCTCTGCTTCTCAGTGTCTCCCTATAGCAATATCATTTATATAGAGCTTTAAGATTTCCAAAGTTGTTTCCACATATTATTTCATTAGATCACAGCAACTCTGGGAGATAAGTGCTCATGTTATCCCTGCTTTACAAGTAAAGAAACAGGAGGACAAAAGTTTAAATGAGTTGCCCAGAGTCACATTAGTGTCAGAAGCAGGCTTTGAAATTGGGTCTTTCTGACTCCAGGTTCAGCATTATCTGCTTTACTCACGGAGCTGCCTCTCATTCTGGAAGAAGAGTAAAATGTGCACTTGATGGGGTGAAGTGACTTGGCCAGGCTTACAGTCAGTAAATGTCTGAGATCAAATATGAGTCTTCCCAACTCCAGGCCAGGTACTCTATCCACTGTGCCCTCTAGCTGCAATCATAACGATGCCATATACCTTCATCAAGAACAGATGATGTCAGACTAGACACATTTCCCTTTCTAACCCTTTTTTTTAGGGTTAATAGATGGTAGATCGAGGGAATGTGGTAGATATAATTTACCTAGATTTAAGTCTTGGACAAAGTCTCTTTTGCTCTATTCATGGGAAAGATGTACTTGTCAAAAGTATAATTAAGTGGGTTCAGGAACTTGTTGATGACAACCTAAAGAGACAGGCAGGATGTGATTACTATTTTTAAGGTTGTGAAGGGCTGTTCCACTGAAGAGAGGTTAAATTTGTTTTTCTTGGTCCCGAAGGGCATAGAAGTTACAAACAGATTTAGATCTGATGTAAGAAAAAAGATAACAGAGCTGTTCAAAAATAGAATCTGCTGTCTCCAGAGGAAGTGGACTCACCAGTGCTTAGGGTCTTTAAACAAAGGCAGAACCAGCACTCCTGTATATCGTACAAGATCTGGATTAGGCGGTCTCTAAGCTCTCTTCCCACTGTGAACTTTAGTCATTCCTGAGCAACCGTATTAAAATCAATAACCCCTAGTCTAGAGGAAGAGTGGTTTCATGGAGTGGGAGACAATGAGATTAAAAGCAACAATCAAAATCAGATTGTGTGGCAGGAGAGGGTATCAGGAAAGGCTTCCAGCAAAAGTGGTACTTGAGTGGTGTCGCAGAAGAAGAGGGAGTTTCCATGAGGTGGAAGAGAGGAAGGGTAC
Source organism: Pseudocheirus occidentalis (assembly GCA_028646575.1). Taxonomy (NCBI): domain Eukaryota; kingdom Metazoa; phylum Chordata; class Mammalia; order Diprotodontia; family Pseudocheiridae; genus Pseudocheirus; species Pseudocheirus occidentalis. Next base: position 290,292,877 of record CM053595.1, read on the forward strand.
ATTGCAGGCAAAGGAGACAGCTGGTGCAAAGTCCCATAAAAAGGAGATGAAATGCCCTACATGCAAAGAACAGCAGTGATTTGGCTGGGTCCCGGAGTGTGGGAAGGGAGTAATTTCCATTGAGTCTGAAAAAATAGTTTGGGGTCAGGTTGTATAAGTCTTTAAAAGCTAAACAGAATTTATATCTAGAGGCAACAGGAAGACACTGGAACTGATTGAGTCACATGGTCAGATCTAAACTTAGGGGAAAATTATTTTAGCAGCAGTTTCAAGGAGACCAATTTGGAGACTGTTGCATTAATCTAGGGAAGAGGGGATGTTGGCTGTGTGAGCATAAAGAAGCATGGGAGACATGTTGAGAAAGAAAATGGTGAGATTTGGCCACTCATCGGCTATGAGGGGGTGAGGAAGAGGAAGAGTTGAAACTAATTCTGAAGTTACAAACCTGGGAGACTAGGATGATGAGGGATTTCAACAGAAATAGGCAAGTTTGGAAGGGGGGGATAGGGGAATGGAGGGTGAGGTCAATTTGGGGTGCACTGAGTTTAAGATGCTTGAGGAACATCCAGTTCCAAAAGTCCAGTACCTAACGGGTGATAGGAGACCAAAGCTCAGGTGAAGGTATGTGTCTGTGTGTCTGTGTGTCTGTGTGTGTTTTCTGCAGAGAGATGCTAGTTAATCCCATCCAAGCTGATGAGGTTCCTAAGAGAGCCTAGGCCATCATGTCATGTCATAACCCTCTTGGTGATATCACAAAGAATAAATTGTAGAAGATAACTGAAATGGAAATGACCGCTGTTTGTTGATGGAAAACACTGCTCTCAGGGTCAAGAGTTTCATTGTTTGCAGTTTCTTAGGATGTCACAGAAACTGCTTAATGAAAAGACATTTCTTTTCTTTCAGTCCATTCATACCATTAATTTCACTCCATCTGAAAAATGCTTCATTCTTGAATGGTCTCGAAAGAGACTATGTTGGGTTTTCGGAATGGTAACAGGTTGGGTTGGATAATGACATTGCCTCAAAGGTAAGACCTCAAGTAATTGCTTCGTGCTTGTTGTGGGTATTTTTTTTTCTTAACTGAACCTTATCACAGGAGTTAGTAGAAAAGATATTTGCTTAGAGACTTTGAACCATGTCATATAAGAAACATTTGGGGAAAAAAAACCTAGAAATAAACAGTCTGTATATAATAAGAGGTTTAGTTTCCTATACAATCTTCTTTTTCTATGTATATTGATATGTTCATGTTTGTTGATACTTGCTAAGTTTATAATAAAAGAAATTGTTTAAAAGAAATGACGAGAGATGAATAGCCTGAAAAAGAGGACAGAGTGGCCATGATTGCACTTATAAATATTTGAAGAGTTGTCATACGGAAGAAGAATTGGTCTGACTGGCTCCAAAAGAGACAACTGGGATCCATAAGCAGCAGTTACAAGAAACCAGACTCAGTTCCATGTAAGGAAAAGCTTCAGAAGAGACAGACTGGGAACACAACAAAGAAAGGCTTCCTGCAGAAAGTGGGATTTGAGCTGAATCTTGAAGGAGTCAGAGTGAGGAGAAAGTGTAATCTAGGCATAGGGGACAACCAACATGAAGGAAGAGAGATGGGAGATGGAGTGTGGAAACAAAGTGTCCCTGGAGTACATAAATGTACTAGAATACATAAAATATCAGAATATTGAAAGATAGGAAGTAACCAGAGCCTTAAAGAGGATTTTCTATTTGATTTTGAGGTAATAGGGAGGCACACTTACATGTGAGGGATGGTGGTGGATGGAGCTGAGCTTTGCAAAGATCACTGACTTGTGGATGGACTGGAGTGGGAGAGTCAAACTTGAGGCAGAGTCCAGCTAGAATACCATTGCAATAGTAGAGGCAAGACGTAATGAGGGTCTGTACAAGGATGGTGGCTCAGTGAATCGAGAGAAGGGTTGACAATCAATTTTAGATGTGTGGGGTGAGTTTGAGAAAGTTGAGGATAGGGGCGGCTAGGTGGCGCAGTGAATAGAGCACCGGCCCTGGAGTCAGGAGTACCTGAGTTCAAATCCGGCCTCTGACAGTTAACACAAAAAACTAGCCGTGTGACCTCGGGCAAGTCACTTAACCCCAACTGTCCTCCAGAAAAGCAAAAAAAAAAAAAAAAAAAAAGGATGATACCAAGGTTGCAAGTATGGGTGACTGGGCAAGATGGCGGTACCCTTGACAGTAATGGGAAAGTTGGAAAGAGGAGAAAGTTTGGAAGAAAGAATGAGTTCTGTTTTGGATGTGTTTAGCATACAATGCCTAATGAGATAGTCCATTCAGGATGTCCAAAAGGCAAATGGTTATGCTCAGGATATTAGTTTAGGATTAGATAGGGAAATATGGAAATCACTGGAAATCATAGAGATGATAGTTGAACACATGAGAGCTGGTAGATCAGTAGCTGAGGGAGAAGAGAGGGAAAAGAGAAAGAAAAGAGACCAGGTGGAGCCCTGGGGAACAGCCATGCTTAGTGAGAGGGACCTCCATAAAGATCTCACAAAGGAGACCCAAAAGGAGTGATCAGATAGGTAGGAAGAATTGACAACATTTTGTATTTTGTGAAATTAGTTTGGAAACCTTAATGCAGATGGGCCATTTATGTGCTTAGGCACAGATCTCACAGAATATCACAACTAGAAGGGAGAGATGATGGACCTTAAAATAGATAATCTAATTTAGCAATTACTGAGGTCCAGAAGGGCAGAAGAATGCTCAAGTGAAGTGACATGCCCAGGGTCACTCAATAACCACATTCTTTTGCTTGCAGCATACATTTAGAGACCACCTGTGGGCACTGAACAAAGGGATTAATCACATGGTAGCAATTCAGGATCCTGTCACTGCAATCAGAAATTGTGGAAAGGTTATCCTCAAGAAGCCCAGACTTACTGTCAATTAAATTGCAAAGAAATGGTAGAAACTGTGCAATATATCAATTCAATTTGCAAAAATTTGACACCTACAAAACCCCTCAACCAGAATTTTATGGAGTTTGGATCTAGGCATATAGAAATACCAAATTCAGTCCTAAAGGAGTCTAACCCTAAAGAACAATAACAATCTTTTCCTTATATACTTTGGGCCTTTAGATCCCCCCACTGGAGCCCTGGAAAAAATAGCTTATAGTTTAGTTTTGGCTCACATCTGTGGCCTCCCCCCTGAAAAAGGGGGAACACTCAATGTACAATGTAAATCAGGGAATTTTGTATGCAGAAATGTGGACACAACTGAACTCAACAACAAAATCATAGGAGCAAAGGATCACTCAGTTGCCAAAGTGCCAATCGTTCAGCATTGAGTCACATGTTGCCAGGAGAGCTCTGCCCATGTTTCCTCAGGTGGCTCCTACCTGTAGACTCATCCTTATGCCTGCTCAATGGGGTATACTCCAAGCCAGCCCCGCTACTGTATATAGCTGTGCAATCTTATGTGATTTGTACCTTAGATGGCTGGCCTCTTCTTCTAAAATGAAGGGGTTAGACTAAATGACAAAAAGTCCTCTTTTCAGCTCTAAATTTCTATGATCCAGCTCTTAGGACATTGCCTGGCATACAGTAGGCACATAATATTTATGGACAGATTGTGTGATCCTATCAAGAATAGCTGCCCCCCTATGGGTCAATCCCTGCAAGCATTGCTGTGCCCTTGCCCTCCCTCAGCAGGAGGGAGAGGTGAAGAGTGTGTTTCAGGTATGGGAAGCAATCAGTATAGAGACACCAAGATTAATATAGTGCCCTGTTTGAGGAACAGTAAAAAGGGCGATCTGTTTGGACCTTGCAGGGCAGGAGGGTCAAGGCTAAAAATGTAGGGAGGGATCAGATTATGAAGATTTTAAAATACAGAGCACAGGAGCTTGGACATGTGTGATCAGCGAGGTACAAGGCAACCTCAGGAGCTTCCTGAGGAAGAACGGTATGGTCAGACCCAGGCTTTAGGAAAATCACTTGGACTGAGGTGTGGAAGCTGGACTGGAGAGAGGAGAAAGCATAGGGACCAGTTTGGAGGCGAAAGGTTGATGAGGGCTTGCCCTAATTAACTAATGGTCTCCGGGTAGTTATTTATGCCCTGTGAGGCATACTGAGCTCCGTTAGCTTAGGTGGGCTACGAAAAGTACAATCCTTCACCTTCACAGAGAGCACAAGTTAGTAGGAGACGGCAACAAAGTAGACAACAGGAACAGTTATTAATAGCAACTGGCATTGACAATAGCAGCCCACTAGGTGGCACCATAGTGCATAGAGTGCAGGGCCTGGAGTCAGGAAGACTCTTCCTGAGCTCAAAATCTACCTCAGACACTGACTAGCTATGTTACCCTGTGCAAGTCACTGAGCCCTGTTTGCCTCAGTTTCCTCCTCTGTAAAATGATCTGGAGAAGGAAATGGTAAACCACTCCAGTATCTCTGACAAGAAAACCCCAAATGGAGTCATGGACAGTTGGACAGGACTGAACAATGAAAACTTATATAGCAAAGAACTTTATAAATATCTCATTTGGTTCTCACAACAGTCCTGGGAGGAAAGTCCTGCCATTTATCCCCATCTTGCAGATGAAAAAACTGAGGTTAAGTGACTTGCCTAGGGTCACCCAGTTGGTTAAAGGTCTGAAGCCATATTTGAACTCACATCTCCATGTCTAGTACTCCATCCACTTTGCCACCTACCTGCGTAACCATAGTCAAATTTTAAAAATTATGTCGAGGGCAAATGATTAAGTGTGATATATGGTCTTCAGTCTGAAATTCTCTGCTGCACTCCTCCCCTCTCCTAAAAGCCAGAGCTCTCAAGGGAAGCTTCTGGGAGGAAGTAGTAGCCCTTTTAAAATATATTAATGGAAATAACCACCTTCTTTGCCAAAATACTCTTAAGCCAGTGTTTTTGCAGTGTCTCAGGTGAAATGATAGAAAGATCATTGAATTAACAGTCTTAGGAGCCCTATATTTTAATCCCAGTTCATCCACCAACTCTCCTTTGACTTTTAGAATTTATATTATGCCTTACTTAAGGTTCGCAAAACCTTATGCAACGCACATTATCTCCACGGCTTTGAATGCTGTTTGCTCTCCTCCCAAATATTTTCTCCTCCCTATGCTTTTGTGACACTGCTCTCTTTTTCCTCTCCCTCTCTCCATGTCTCTGTCTCTCTTTATGTCTCTGTCCGTCTCTATTTCTGTCTTTCCTTCTTTCCCTTCCTCTCCTTTCCCTCCCCACCCCTTTCCCTCCTTCCACTACATATCTAAGCACTCCTTTTGAATTTCCTTTGCTAACTCATCCTCATCCGTATCTCATCCCCTTCTTCTGGGTGTTTCCCTAACTCACCATCCTGGGTCCTCTTTTCTATCCACACCTCCATTTTTGGGGCAGGGACAATTTTAGCTGTTCCCCTGGGTTCAGTTATCCTTTCTATGCCAACAATGACCACATATACCCTAATCAGCTCTGTCAGCCCTAAACTCTCTCCAGTCCCATTTCACCCATTACCTGCTGGATGTCCTACAAACAATATAAGATGACCTAAATTCAAATGATCCAAAATGGAACTCATCTTTCCTCCTACACCTTCTCCTTCTCTGAGCTTGCCTACTTATGTAGAGGGTAGCAACATCTTTCACTCACACTGGTTTCATTTCAGAGTCATTTTTCCCTCTTCCCTCTCCCTCAGCCCCCACATCTAATCAGTTGTCTGGCCTTTCCAATCCTACCTCCAACATGTTGCTCACATCTGCCTCCTCTCTTCACAAGAGCTACTGCCCTGATTCAGGCTTTTATCCCCTCTTGCCAGGACTGTCAGCAGCAGCTGTCTCCATCCTTCTAGTCTCTCCCATCTCTCCTCCCCATAACTGCCAAAATAATTTTCCTGAGACTTAACCTCGTTACTCTACCCCTCAAGGACCTTTCTTGGTCTTGGTTCCCTATTGCCTTCCCAGATTGGCTGCAGATGATCTTACTTCATCCCCTGCCTTCAATTAAGCTAAACTGATCTGTTTTTTGTTCCCTGAATCCAGCATTCACCTTCTGCCTCAGTTCTTGCAGAGACTGTGCCTTGGGAGATGAGGGGAGACTGATCAACTAGATGTTGACCAGATAAAACTATTATTTGGATCTCTGATTATGTACGAAAGACTCTGTGCTTCCTCAATAAAGAAACATCTCCCAGAGAGCAGTGTCTCACATCACCATGGATTGATTGACTAAGTGTTGGCATTTTGTTATCTCTCCATGGAAGGCATTGTTGTACCCACTGAAGCCTGCTTGAGATGATCTCACAATCTTCTGGATAGAGCTAGAACCCTGGACCGGATGACTAATTAAGTCTCAATATTGAGCACTTACCACCTTTATGATTTTTCGGTAAGGCACTTCACCATGCTAAGTCTTAGCTCCCTTATCTATAAAACAACGGGACTGAATCTCTGAAGTCTCTTGTAACTATTAATTATTTTTTAAGATTTTAGGCTTTTGGGGTTAAGTTATTTACTGATAAGCATCTGAGGTTAGATTTGAACTCAGGTCCTCCTGACTCCACAGCCAGTTGCTCCATCCACTGCACCACCCAGCTGCGGCCTTTCCCCCTTTGAACCAATTATTCTAGGCTCTGAGGCAGTGTTAATGTGAAGAAATCACCGAACACTGGGGGGTTTTAAATAATGTTTCTGTTGAGTCCATGATGTTCAAAACAGTTCTAATAGAAGTTTGGGCCTTTAAGACCCCCCCAAAATGTTGTTGGAATATAAATAGGAAGAACAGCAACCAAAAAATCCAGGCTCAGTGCTGCATAATTTGAAAGACCAGGCTTGACCCTAAAGAAGAGAATATGGTCCTGCTCTCTTCATTGCAGAGGTGGGGAGCTGGGGGTGCATTATGAAACATTGTACGTACTGACGGATGTAGTCAATGTTCTGCTTCTTTTTCGGACAGCTTTTGCTTTTATTTCACCTTCGTTTCTCTAATAGGCCACTTTGTTTTGAATGGGAGCCCATGAAGGGAATGAATGTGAAGTAAATCCAGGAAGACTGGCAACAACTGGGTGGTAAAAACAACTTTGTTGTTTATTTGTTTCAGTTGTGTCCAACTCTCCATATCGGGGTTTTCTTGGTAAAGACAATGGAGTGGTTTGTCATTTCCTTCTCCAGTTTATTTGACAGAGCTGGAAACTGATACCAAGAGGGTTCAGTGACTTGTCCAGGGTCACACAGCTATTAAGTGTCTGAGGCCAGATTTGAACTCAGGAAGATGAGTCTTCCTGACTCTAGGCCTGATGCTCTGTGCACTTCACCACCTAGCTGCCTGGTGAAGGCAGTAGGAAGTCCCTAATGATCCTTGAGGAGAAGCAGTGGCTCAATCAGACCCGTATATCAAGGGGAGAGTATATAAAGATCTGGCTTCCAAACCAGGAAGATCTACCTTTGACATACTGGCTGGTAACCTCAGGACACTCACTTAACTTCTGAGGACCCTCTCTCAGACTACAAAGTGAAGAGAACATGACAACCTGAATTGGTAAAAAGGGGTTACTGTACAAAGTGAAGAGAACATGACAACCTGAATTGGTAAAAAGGGGTTACTGGTCTAGAAGGTCCCTTTACTAAGGAAATCACAGGTTCATCCCTGAATTTAGCAGTATATTCATCCCTTTCCCCATCCAGAGAAGAAAGAAAAAGCATTTTAATGAAACTAATTATACATTCATTTTACTGAATTGTTTTTAATCTTTGTTATAATCAATCAAGCTTTTATAAAGCACCTACTATGCTTCAATTTAATACAACTACAATGAAAGAACCAATCCCTATTCCCAAGGATCTTATATTCTGATAGGGCATTCACCAAGTTTATGTCAAAAATATACAGAACAAATATAAAGTTAATAAGTATAAATATACACAAAGGAGTTTAGCACAAGGTGATTTGGGAGGGTACTTACTAGCCATTGGAGGGGATTGGGAAAGGCTTGGGTTGTTTCTTATGAAAAGAGCAGGATCCTCTGAAGTGGTGGTGGTGAGGGAGTGCATTCCATGGAAGAGGGGGCACAGCCACTGCAAAAGCATAGAAGATGGAGAATTCCATGTGTGAGGAAAAAAAGAGAAGTCCAGTTTGATGGAATCCCAGTGTGGAAAGGACTATTCTACTGGAATTGGAAAGATAGGTTGGGGCCAAGTTGTGGAAGGCTTTAAAAGCTCAACAGAGCTGGTATCTCATCCTAGGTGGTGGTGGTTGTGGTTGTTTGTCCTTCATTCTTGAAGAGGACACAGCCCTGCCTCACTTAAATCCAATTCACCTGCAAGTCACAACAACACCTTCCTGATGCCATGGTGCTCTTGGAGAACGGACAGACAACAGTCCATGAGCAGTACGGGCTGCACCCCTGATCACTTATCCTAGAGACAACAGGAAACCCCCGGAGAAGATTGAGTTCCAAGGCGAGATCTGCACTTCAGGAAAATGACTTTAGCAGCAGGGCACAGGGTGGGCTGGAGGTGGGGGTGGGACTTAAGACAGGGAAATCATTTAGGAGACTGATGCAATCACCTGTGCAAGACATTACCAAGATTAGAGCAAGAAAGTGCCTTTCATAGAAACAGAGAGCTTTTAGAAGAATGGAGGGTTTGGGAGATTATCAGTTCAGTTTTGAACACATTCAGTTTAAGATATGAGCGACTAGGTGGTGCCATAGTGCCAAAATGGCCCCAGACACTTATTAGCTGTGTGACCCTGGGCAAGTTACTTAATCCTGTTTGCCTCAATTTCAAATGACGTCAGTATCTTTGCCGGATGGGGTCACAAAAAGTTGGACATGATGAAACGACTGAAAAATAGCAACAAGAGTTTTCTCAGTAAAATAAGAGATAGGGTCCTCAGCTTTGATAGAGGCAAGAGAGGAAAGTGGTGGTGGTTGTTGCTGTTCCTTCATTCCTGAAGAAGACCATTGATATCACGACAGTAATGTCCTGGCTCAGGAGTGAACTGGATGTTACAAAAAGTCATCAGCCTCACTCTCTCCTCTAGATTCCAAGAAGGAGAGTAGTGGTGGGGGGCTTGAAGAGGGAAGGAAATGTTTGGAATAGCTTCTTTGGGCAGTGAATCAGTTAGGGAGGAATAAAAGAGCTGAAGGGGGCTGAGGGGAGTAGAATGGGGAGAGGAGCTAAGGGCTAAAGTTTGTCAGAAGAATTGTGATAGGATGGTTCAATGAATTAAATTAATTTTTTTAATAAGCACCTGCTATGTACTGAGTATTGAGTTAAGGGATGGAGCTGAAACCAGCTGTGATAATGGAGAATTACCTAAAAAGTCTTTTCCGTAATTAGAGACTTGTGTCAGAGTCTGCACCTAGGGAAGTGGAATCCAGAATGGGACCATCCCCATGTGTGGTTGAGGCAGAATGAAGGAGGGGAGTAAGTCATGGAATTTAAGATGGACCAGGAATTGGAAAGTTAGCAAGTTTGAGAAAGAGTATTGATATAAAGCTATTAAAGTTCCCCAGTGTAAAGGCAAGAGGGATGTATTAGAAATATGACATTGTAAAAGACAGCATTAACAATAAGAATGATAACAAGTCTCTAGCCAGGGGATAAGGTAATGATGGTTCAGGCTACTGTGGATTGGGTATCAGGTTTGTCCTTGTCTATAGAAAGGGACAGACAAGACTGTTTAGGAAGATACAGAGAAAGCTGAGACCAGGATCGTGAGAGCAGACTTTATTCCCAGGGATGAAGCCTGAGCTAAGATTGGCGCCTCCTCAGTCTTAGTCATGACAGCTGTGGAGAGGCCCTGGCAGAGCCTCTTGGTCTATAAGTTGGCAGCAGACAGAGCTAATGATTGAGTGACAAATGTTTCAGCTCCTCATATTCTCAGATCCCAGGAACCTGCCCCAGAGTGGGGTGAGTTGGGGAGTTCTCAGACCCCAGTCTTCTGAGTAAAGTGTCAAGAGTTCTAGGACCCAGTGTTCTAGAGAGAGAAGAAGGGGGGTGTGCCTGGGCTGAGAGATGGAGAGAAGTGGGGAACATTGAGGAAGAGAGCACTGAACATGTGACCCCAGAGTAGAGGGATGTAGTCAAAGAAAGAATCATAATGTGGGAAAGCAAACCTGAATGCGAGCTATTCAGACAGTGCAGATGTGATGGGAAAGAGGGTTGTTTCTTGAGCACCCTCAAGTTTGTGTTCCTTCAGGAGGGCATTCCAAGTTCATAGAGCCTATATTTGTCCCTGGAGTAAATGCAGGACCACCTGGAATGACTGGATTTGGATGAGAATGGTGTTTATTGTTGGATTCCTGAGACTCAATTCTGTGGTTTTGTACAGTGTTGTGACATGAAGTTAAGTCTGTCCTCTGCAACCAGAGTCAGAGTTTGGGCTTGGCTTCTGGCTTCACCTGGAATATGTCCTTCTTCCTCACATCAGCCTTTTCAAAGCTCAACTCAAGCACCACCTTCTCCACTGAGCTTTCCCTGATTCCCCCTCCTCTCATTCTTAGTACTTTGCCTTTTCTCAAATTAGCTTGAATTACCTTTGATGTTGCCATGTGGGGGATATCCTCAGTAGAATAGAAGCTCCCTGAAGTCTGGGACTCCAGTACCAAGGACAATGCCTTCCTTTTTTTTTTTTTTTTTTTGCTTTTTGGAGGGCAGTTGGGGTTAAGTGACTTGCCCAAGGTCACACGGCTAGTTTTTTGTATTAAGTGTCTGAGGCCAGATTTGAACTCAGGTACTCCTGACTCCAGGGCCGGTGCTCTATTCACTGCGCCACCTAGCCGCCCCTGACAATGCCTTCTTAAAGGGGGTTAACAGGTGTTTGTCGTAGGAATTAAACTGGCTGTCACTTAGTTTGATCCTCCCTTTCCTTCTCTGTAAAAATAATAGGTAACATTTTTATAGATTAAAGTTTGCAGAGTGCTTTAAATGAAATTTCATTTGATCCTTACTACAACCCTGGGAAATGTGTGCTGTTATCAGATCCTTGAGACCAGGGGACTGGTTTTTGCCTCTTTTCCCTCTTTTTTTGGTTGTTTTCTTTTTATAACAAATTTATTTATTTACTTTTAATTTACAGTATTCAGTTCTACAAGCTTTTGAGTTCCAAATTTCCCACCTTCCCTCGCCTCCCCTCTCCCCACTATAGCAGTATGCAGTCTGATATGGGATCTTCAAATACCTTCATGTTAAACATTAGTCAAGTTGTAAAGAAGGATTATAACCAATGGAGTGAACAACGGAAAGAAGGAAAGACAAAACAAAACAAAAGAGAGAGAGAGAGAGTAAGTAGTTTGCTTCAATCTGCATTAAGACTCCATAACTCTTTCTCTGGATGTGGACATCTCTTTCCATCATGAGTCTTTTGGAGTTGTCTGACAAACTTGCATTGCTGAGAGGAGCCCAGTCTATTGAAGTCAGTCATCATAGATACTATGTGTCTGTAATTGTGTGCGGTGTTCTCTTGGATCTGCTCCCGTCACTCAGCATCAGTTTATATAAGTCTCTCCAGGTTATTATGAAGTCCATCTGTTCCTCATTTCTTATAGCACAATAGTATTCCGTTACATTCATATTACCACAACTTGTTTAGCCATTCCCCAATTGATGGGCATCCCTTTGATTTCCAATTCTTTGCCACCACAAAAAGAGCTGCTATAAATATTTTTGTACCTATGGATCCTTTTCCTACTTGTATGATCTCTTTGGGATATAGCCCTAGAAGTGGTATTGCTGGGTCAAAGGGTATGCACATTTTTATAGCCCTTTGGGCATAGTTCCAAATTATTCTCCAGAATAGTTGGATAAGTTTACAACTCCACCAACAATGCATTAGTGTTCCAATTTTCCCACATCTTCTCCAGCATTTATCATTTTCCTGTTTTGTCGTGTTAGCCAGTCTGACAGGTGAGATGTGGTACCTGAGAGTTGTTTTGATTTGCATTTCTCTAAACAATAGTGATTTAGAGCATTTTTATATGATTACAGATATCTTTCATTTCTCCTCTGAAAATTGCCTGTTCATATCCTTTGACCATTTGTCAATTGGGGAATGACTTGTATTCTTACATATTTGACTCAGTTCTCTGTATATTTCAGAAATGAGGCCTTTATCAGAGACACTGGTTGTAAAAATTCTTTCTTAATTTTCTGCTTCCCTCCTAATCTTGGTTACATTGGCTTTTGTACCAAAACTTTTCAATTTAACATAATCAAAATTATCCATTTTGAATTTTGTAATGTCCTCTATTTCTTGGTTGGTCATAAATTCTTTTCTTCTCCATAAATCTGACAGGTAAACTATTCCTTGCTCTTCCAGATTGCTTGTAGTATCAGCCTTTATCTCTAGATCATGAACCCAGTTAGACTTCATTTGGTATAGGGTGTAAGATATTGGTCAATGCCCAATTTCTACCATACTATTTCCCAGTTTTTTGTTTTTTGACTCTTTCTGCATCTTAATTGCTTAGCACAATGCCTGGCACATAGTAGGCACTTAATAAATGTTTATTGATTGGTTATTCCATTTAACAGATGAGGAAACTGTGACTTCAGAATAACCCTGTGAAATGGGTGCTATACTAAGTAAGAGGAGATGTAAGTAAGAGTGTTGGAGTCAGGAAGACCTGAGTTCAAATTTGACCTCTGATATTTTACCAGCTTTATGGCCATGAGTAAGACACTTAACTTTTCTCAATCTCAGTTTGCTCATCTGTAAAATGGGAATAATACCTTACAGCATTGTCAGTCAGTCAATAAACATTTTTTAAGTCCCCACTATGTGCCAAGGACTGTACTAAACCCTACAGACCCAAAAAGAGGCAAAAGACAGCCCCTTCCTGCCTTATGGAGGAGACATCATGCAAACAAATACTTTCAATGACATACAACATAAATAGGAAATAATTAAAAGGAGGAAGGCACTAGAATCATGAGGGCTTGGGTAGGAGAACACTGTATACAGTGTACACATACACATATTGTATGATGACCAGTGTGAATGATTTTGCTATTCTCAGCAACACAGTGATCCATAACAGTTCCAAAGGACTCATGCTGAAAAATGCCATCCATCTCCAGAGAGAAGTGATGGGGTCTGAATGGAGATCAAAGCATACTTAACTTTTTTTGCCTGTGTTTTCTATTATAACATGACTAATATAGAAATGTTTTGCATGGGCGGAGCCAAGATGGCGGCGTAGAAGCAGCAAGGTCCTGCAGCTCCCACACCGCCACCCTAAACACCCATAAAATATGAGCCCAGACAAAGTCTAGGAAAGTCTAGGACTCTCAGACTCACACAAATACAGAGAACACAGCTCTCGCTGAAGGCAGCTCAGCAGCAGGGGCTCAGTGCGGCCCCGGAGCAAAGGCTGGAACAGCCGGAAGCCGAGACCTCGGTCAGGCCCAGGACGGTGGGAAGGAGCTGAGCCAAGCCCCGCAGCCAGTCAGCAGCGGTTCTACAGCCTCCAGCACCTCCATATGTGCCAAGGCGTGAGGAGCAGGACGGGGGAGCTCGCACTGCAGCAGAGCAGAGACCCCCAGCCAAGACCTCAGGGCAGTCAGGAGGAGCAGCGGAGCCTCCCAAACAGCAGCTTGAGTCTACTTCAAAGAAAATCTAAAGCACCGGCCTAAGGGGATCTTTAAATCTTCAGATACGGTTAGTGAAAGTGAAACTTTGAAAATTAATTTGGGGGATAAAGCAGTTTGGCCATTCTGCCCCCCAGGGCAAAGAAGCAGTGGGGGAAAGGAACTGCTGGATCCACCGGCGGCCCCCACCAGGCTGCTTCAGAGCC
>CM053595.1:290307165-290333922 GCA_028646575.1 Pseudocheirus occidentalis
AACAGGAGTCCTAATATAAATGCACACAGGGTATTGGACTTGAAATGAGAAGACCTGTGTATGCCTTTGGACAAATAATTTCACCTCTGTGGGCCTTAGTGTCCATATCTATAGAATAGGTGGCTCTCAGAACTGGAAGGGACCTTAGACATTAACTAAGCCTGAGGGCATAAAAATGGTCATAGATGTTGGTAGAGTTTTTCTAAGCAAGTTTTAGCTTGCAACTTGGGCAGAGGGAAGGGTTCAAGGTGGCGTTTTAAGAGGCAAGGCAGCTGGCAGAAGGAGCCCTTGAGTCCAGCCAAAAAAGATTGAGTGCTCATTCTGTGTTTAGCCCTAAACTGAACACCATAGGGGATGCACAAGCCCTGTAAGATCAGTCTGTGCCCTGAGGAAGCTTATAACCAGCCAGGCAACCAGACTAATAAGAAAGAAAGTGTGAGCTGTGTAGGAAGAGCTGTGCATATTATAGAAGGGAGAGATTGGGTAAAGGCAAGAACACTTGGGAAAGGCTTCCCAGAGGAGGTAGAGTAAGGGTAGAATTTAGAGAGCCAACAGGGTTGACATTCCAGGCAGAAAAACAGTGTGAGTAAAATCAAAGAGGTGGAAATGAGTTATGGTATCCTCAAGGGACAAGGAGGTGGACGTAGTGAATGGGGAAAATTTGGAGAGTAGTGAGAAATATTAGAGTGGGAGCAGATTGTAGAGGGACCTTGAATGCTGAACAGAAGAACTAGGAGGAGGAGGAAGGGGAGAGGGAGGATGAAAAGGGGAAGGGGGGGAGAAGAAGGGGAGGAGGAGAAGGGTTGCCCTGGATGATGTCTCAATTCCCTTCCAGTCTATAAAAAGCCTTTGAGTCTATAAAAGGGGTAGTTGTTGGCAATTATGCAGCAAGGCTGACACAATGAAAGCAGGACTTAAGGTGAGCGTCCCCTTCTGTCTTCCAGTCGAGGCAACTACCTGAAGCCCTGGCATTAGCCTCCCAAGAGGAGGAAGAGGATTTGCAGGTCTTCAACAGCAGGACCAATCCACCTTAAGTCCCCAGCTCCCCAAAGGTAGAGATGACTCAAGTGGAATCTGACACTTCCCTGAGGAATATGGAATCCACGGCAAGAATAATAAAGTAACCAATCCACCCAAGAAGGCTTGAGGCTCAAAATGGCAAGGAAATCTATTGATGGTGGAGTAGTGGGAGCAGTTATTAAGGTGCTCCAGAACAAAGGAAGCCAACTCATATTTCTTCTTGGCCCCATGGGAACAAGTGCACCCTTGATTTAGGGAAAAAAGACAGCCTACCTTCCCCTCCATAGGGGTTGGATGATATAAGCAACTTTGTAGATGGGGAAGATGTTCATTATGTGCCATAGCAGGAAGAATAGGTACTCTGGAGTCAAAAGGACCAAGGGTTCAAATCCTGACTCTGTGACTTGATGGAGACAGCTAAATGGCATAATAGATAGCCCACTGGGTCTGGATTCAGAAAGACCTGAGTTCAAATTCAATCTCAGACACTCTACAGCTGTGTGGCAATAGACCAGCAATTTAACCTATTTGCCTCAGTTTCCTCAACTTGTATAATAGGAATGATAACAGCACCCACCTTGCAGGGTCATTGTGAGGATCAGCTGAGAGAATAATTGCAAAAGGGCTTAGTAGCATATGAATTTGCAAACTGGGGATTGTCCTACTCATGTCACCTGCTGCCGCTGAGAGGAGAGCGCTCTGGGAATCTAAGCCAACAATATTCCAGTTAGCTGCTCTTCTCTGATGCTGAAGGTGCAGAGACAAACCTGCCTTCCGAGAGAGGGAATAGGGACCCCCATTGTCCCATGGCCTAGCCCTGAGGGTCTGGTCTGCTTAGTTCTGGGGAGGGTATCTGGTCCCCAGCTTCAGGGAGAAGGGCCATCCTAAGCACCTGGCTCAGAATAGTGTCCCTAAGGTCATCTCCCCTGAGCCCAGAGTTTCCTCCCTGTCATTCCTTCCCCCTCTCCCCAGTCTTCCCCATTTACCCTTTAATAGTATCTATGTCAGGAATAGTACAGAACAAAGAGGGTAAGGCAGCCCCGGGCTCGATAGGGACAGAGCATGGGGAAGGTCTATTTCTCTATTCACCACAAAATAAAAAGAAAACGTATAAGGATGTTTAAGAGAATGGTTTCAAGCGAAGCCTTGTCATTGCTGTACTATGTCCTGCTCCCCACATCCCTGCTCACTCGTCACCCAAATCACATATCCACATACTCTTTCCTTCTTTAACTCTCACGACTTCCTGAGGATAGCAGAGGCTGGGGCTCCCTCTGCCGTACCAGGGCCAGGATAGCTGTTCTCCTAGCCCACACCTACCTCTAGAGGGGGACACAGATGGATGCCAAGCAAGTTACTTAGCAGTGCCATTTGGCCAGAAGGACCAGGAGAGGGGTTGCCTCTTGGTTAATCAGTGGGACCACATACAGGAAGATCAGGGGACTAGCCTGAGATTTCTCCTATCCCAAGGTGCCTAGACTTCATATCTGAATTCTCCCCATTCTTTTCTTCAGTGAGGGCACCCAAAGGTGCTCAGTGCTCTTCCTCTGGATACAGCCTCAGCTAAAAAAGAATCAACTCCCATTCAACTAAACACCACATGCCAGACATCCTGCCAGCTGTTGGGGGTACAGAGAGAACCCACCATTCAATATCTATATGTTACAGGCACAGAGGCCCCTGGTAGCTTTAGGCACAAGTCTGAGTACCCTTTCCTGAAACACAATCTGCCACCCACTCTGGGTGATATATGAAGGCCTCCCTGGACTCATGGTATCATCTCTAGGCTTGGCTTCCTATCAAAGCACTAGACAGTCACAGGATACACAGAAAGAGGACACAAGGTGAACCTGGTGGGTCATGCCATACAGGGAAAGGCTACCTCAAATGCCACCCATAGTGGGTAAGAAGGGTACCAGGATTCTTAGAATCCTCAGTGGGAAGAGGGAGAAGCTGTGTCAACTAAACTGCCCGTGTGAAGAACTGGAAAGCATGAGTGACAGCAGATGCTTCGAAGCCACCAACCTTTCCCCCTTAGATGCATAGGACTTGAGGTCAGAGCCCACCATGAACTCCACCACTTCTGAAAACACATGTTTATAGTTCTAGGACTACATAGAAATGACAAAACTACCTATAAAGAGAGGGATGAGTGGGAGAGGAAACTTGCTGAGTATGACCTTGAAACACCGTCCTACTGAACTGATGTTCTCCCTGAGAAGGCTGTTGAGTTCTATGGAAACAAGAACTCAGAGCTGAAAGGAGCATCCAGCCATCTAGCCTAACCCAGCTGGAAAATGAATCCAGCCCTCCTACATCACACTTGATCAATAATCCTTCAGCCTTTTCTTTTTTTTTTTTTTTTGCTTTTTTTTTTGGAGGGCAGTTGGGGTTAAGTGACTTGCCCAAGGTCACACGGCTAGTTTTTGTGTTAAGTGTCTGAGGCCGGATTTGAACTCAGGTACTCCTGACTCCAGGGCCGGTGCTCTATTCACTGCACCACCTAGCCGCCCCCTTCAGCCTTTTCTTGAAGACATCTAATGAGGGACATTCTCACGGTGTCCAGGAACCCATTACATTTTGGGAGAGCTCCAATTATTTGCAGAGCTTTTCCTGACATCAAATTCAACATTGCTTCTTGTACTGTCTACCCAGGGTCTCCAGCTCCGCCCTCTGGGGCCAAACAGAATCGTCTCTATTCTTCAAGGCTGCCCTTCACATCCTTGAAAACAGTGACCATGCTCCTTGAGTCTTCTCTTCTCCATCCCCTGTCCCCCTCAACCAATGCTAACATGGCACAAATTTGAGGTTCATTTCCCCATCAGCATTGCCCAACTCTGAAGATGCTACAATTTACCACTAACCTTCCCAAACTACCCAGAACTGACTATATTCTGGATGTACAATGGCTAGATGTACTGGGCCTGGAGTCAGGAGGACCTGAGTTCAAATCAGATCTCAGCCACTAGGTCTGTGACCTTGGGCAAGTCACTTAATCTCCAATTGCCTCAGTTTCCTTATCTGTAAAATGTTAATAAGAGTACTTCTTAGGGTTGTTGTAAAGATTGAATAAGATTTTGTAAAGCTCTTTGCAATACAAAGTGCCTGTGTAAATGCTGTACTTATTATTATGTAGATGCAAGGATGACCAGAGCAAAGTACAGCAGGGCTATCCCTTCTTCATCCTGGAACTCGTGCCTCTCAATGCAGCCCAATATCGTACTAGCTCATCCTCCTTCTGCCTTATAGCAGTTTCTCTATAAGCTTCTGACCCATCCCCCTGATTCCAGGGGCAGCTATCAAGGCACCATCTTCAAAATAACTAAATGACAGCTTCTTCATGCCTTGGGGAGTGACCTTGTGGTAGTGGAACTGATGTCCTGGGCTACCCAACTTTCCACTGGGTTTTGCTTCACTGTATTGGCAAGCAAGGTGAGGAATAGCTGGGAAATAGCATTTAACCTGTCATTGACCATAGGAACTATACCTAGGGTTATTACAAGCTAGATAAGCATTTAGTTCACATTTGACACTGTGTTTAGTGAAAAGGTGTCAAACTTAAGGCTTCCCATAAAACTCCTGAGTGTAGCCAAGACCAGACTAAAACGTAATTGAGAAAAGAATAAAATAAAATAAAATGTAATTGGGAAATGTTTAACAAAATGTAAAGACAATATATCATAGGAAAAATGTTAGTTTGTGGTTTTCTAAGTCAATATGCCCTGGCCAGCGGGAAACCATTTCCACTTGAGGTTGACACCAATGGGTGGTAGATGCAAAACAGCCTCGATTGTTTCAGTGGAAGCAAGGAAGGATAGCAAAACTTTGTTTTAACACCTTTCAGATCCTCCCATGGAAAAGTCCTTGGTCTCTTGGCAATTAAATACAAGTATGTGTGCACAAAAGAGCAAGCCAGGTTCTGGCCAAAGGAGATGCGGTTCAGTAATAGTCATTCAGTCAACAAACTTACGTGACTTGAAGATGTTAATCATATTTCCAATGATTAGGGAGTTCTAGGAACTTATCCAAGATTATCTGAGCATATTCCTATGCTGAGACGGCCAGAGTCAGGTACAGCACACCACCACCCCACACATAGTCCCTGCACCCCCATCCAAAAGCCTCCAATAGAAAACAGTTCTCAAACAGATTAGAATCTCCTTAAGGGCAGGGACCAAGTCTCATATTTCTGTATCCTTTCTAGTGGTTGGCACAGGACCTGGCACCCATTGCTTAATAAATTCTGTTGTATGAATGAGTGAATGCAGACACACACACATAAAGAATCAACCCAGAACTGGATACTAATCCACTCCCAAAACCCATCCACAATAAACAGGAGAGTCCACTTTCCAAAATCTACCTCTGTTCTTGGATGGCCACTGTTCAGAAGCTGAAAAGGAGTTTATTTGAGGCCTTTGTTTCTCTGTAGATTAGACCAAAAAAAAAAAAAAGAAAAAGAAAGAAACCCAACCCCTAAGGACTTAAGAATCTCATCAGAAAAGGTCAGGCTCAACATGGCAGAAGGACTGATCTTTGAGAATTAATTGAGGAGTTGGCCCAAGGCAACAATAGAAATTTAATCTAGTCAAATTAAAGGGAAGGAAAAAGGGAACATGGTATGTTAGTAAGTACACTGGATTTGAAGCCAGAAGACTTGAGTTCAAATCTTCACACTGTACTACCTTGGAGACCACAGGCAAGTCAAGTTATTCATCTCCTTTTGCCCCATCATGAGCCATCCCTCTCAACTCTAAATCTAGATTCATTCTCTCAGGACAGCAGGGGCACCACTAGAAAATCCAGACTGGCTTCAATCCAGGATTGCCATGGTGTGAAGTAAGGGGGAGGAAAGAACCTAGAACCCAATTCAGAAGATGGATCACCATGTCTCACAGACTTCCTCAGCACTTCCTTCCCCCCTCTGACTAGAGAGGCATCAGAGAACTCTTCTCAGATCCTTTGTTTAAGGAGGGGGCCCAAAGCATCACTTCCCATTCAGTCCCTCACCTGGACTCCAAATATCTCTAGACACTCATCTTCCAATAAGATCAAATCAACTCTGTAATTCACAATAACTCAGTACTCCCTGCCCCTTTGGCCCCTGCAACTCTTTCTGATTGGAGAAGGTACAGGGTGGATAGAGAGCTCCTCCCAGATCCTCTATGGAGGTAGCCCAGATATCTCAGTTTCCAACTGGTTGTGGGATTCCATCATGCTCCACAGAGGCTCTCTCCCTCTCATCCCTCCTCCCTTCCAGCTTCTTTTTATGTTGTCTCCCCCGTTTGATTTCGAGCTCCCTGAAGGCATAGACTTCTTGCCATTCTTTGCATCCTAAGTCTCTGGCATAATGCCTGGCACATAGTAGGTGTTTGTTTAGACTGACTGATCCTACGCATGGGTGCTGCAAAAGGCTCTTTCCTGGCTCCAATTTCTCTCTACGCTCTCATTGATGTCACCATCTTCCCTAGATTCAATCTTCACAAAGACAAGGAGGATAGACAAAGACAAGGTTCAAATCTATCCATCCAATCCTTACTTCTTTCTGGTTTTCCCAACTACCTGCTAGATATCTCTACCTGGATGTCCCATCAGCACTCAAAGCAAGAGCCAGTCAACAAGCATTTATTAAGTGCCAGACATTGTGTTATGTGTTGGGCAAACAAAGAAAGGGGGAGGGAGGAGTCCCAGCTCTCAAGTAGCTCACAATCTAATGGACCTTGAAAATGGAACTCATCGCTCCTTTTTCTCATCACGCCCTCCCTCCAATCAACTTCCCCATTTGGACTGAGGGTACCACCAACCACCCTTCTGGTCATCTGGCTTCAGAACTCTGGAGGCATCTTTGACTCTTGCCTATATGTGGTGAGGTGCCAAACCCTACTGGATCCACTACATCTGTCCTCTTCTCTCCAGTCTGTCACTAACTCAGCCGGGACCTCATCATCCCTTGCCTGGATTATCACAAAAACTTTCTAATTGATATCCTTGCTTAAGTATCTTCCCTCAATTCAAACTCCACATATATACTAAATGATCTTCCTCAGATAGTCTGACCATGGTGCTATCCTAATCAAAAAAGCTTCCCAGGTTCTCTACTGTCTCTAGGATAAAATACAAACACTCCAGCCTGGCATTTAAAGTCCTCCACAACCTGGCTCCATTCCCTTCCAGCTTCAACTGATGTGCATCTCCTCTGTCTTGCCTCATCTCTGTTCTTTCTCTTTTCAAACTACCCTGCATCTACTTGATGTGTATGATATGTGTGCATGTGCACATGCACATATATATATATACACACGTAAAGTACAGGATCAGGAAAGATCTTTGCTTCTAAAGTTGAAACAGTTGACCTCAGGCTTCCTGACTTAGCAGCAGACTTTAATGACAGCCCTAGACCTACCTAGGATTGCCTTTTTGCCCGTAAGAGGAAGTCCAGGGTGGAGCCACTCTTCCTCCTTCTCCAGTCAAAGGCTTTTCCAAAGCCTCAGCTCCTCAGGACAATTCCTAACAGGCCCAGCCACACAGAGGCACAATGACTTCTGCTCTGCTATTGTTTCCAGCTTCCCTTTCAAAGCCTTCGGAGCCCCATGTGGCTTCAAGGCCACAGGTTCCCCACCCCTGCCCTGACTTACTGTAACACTTGAGCAGTGTCCTAAATCAGTACAAAAGTCTGGGTGAGCAGAAAGGGCCAGACAGCTTCAACATCTAGCAACCATCCCCCCAGAGAGTGTTAGGGGAAGAATGGATCACAGTTCAGAAGTCAGTTGAGCAGAACAGGATATGAGTGACCTGGCTGGCTGACAAATGTGTTCACTAGCTTTTTCTGAAGTTTGGCTACAAGAACCAGAAGTGGCCAGCTGGTTTCCCAACATCCAGGGTCATCTATACTAGGTGTGGGGAAAAAAGTCACTAGTTTTAAAGGCCCAGTGCACCCCAATGGTTCTCAAGCTCCACAGGCCTCATCTATAGTTCAGTGTTATCATTACAAACACCACAGCATTGACCAGTAGAAGACAGAAGCCTAGAGACCTGTAGGAGCTTAAAAGTCAGCTCTCAAGTGAGCCCCTTGCCCAGTCCAGTCTCAGAGAAAGCTGGTGGATCTTTCCATCTGAGAGCAGACACTTACTAGCTATGTGACCTGGGGCAAATCACAACTTCTGGTAGCTGCAAAGGTATTCCTATACAATAAGGAACAACAGCACCCACCTCCCAGGGTGGCTGAGGACCAAATCAGGTACTACCTGTAAAATACTCAGTGCCTGGCATAGTAGGTGCTCTGTTAGCATTATTGTCAGTAATGATGTCTACACCAGCACTTACTTCATTGAGTTTTATCCTAGGCACCAAGAGGGGAAAAGTTAAGTTAAGGAAAAAAAAGAAAGGGTCCTTGGCTCAGGGACAGACCCACTGGTCCTAGAGTGACTTAAAAAGCTGTTCCTCACATAGAGGTGTCCTGACCATTTCACAATACTGTCAGCGTGCTATGTAATGGAATCCCACAGTAACTTAGCGGCCAAGGGCAGGTTTATAACACGGTGCCTATAAAACGATTTGCAGTGTTTTACCTCATGTTTCCACAGAAGTAATTAATGACATTAGGCAGCCCAGACCTGTATCAACAAGTGGAAATTAACGATCCCTAAACTGATTGCTTAAGTGCTGAAGAGTTAAGAAGCAGAATGTTCACACTTGAATGGAGCCCAACAGGGAGGCCTTCTTGGGGGAGGGAGAATGGGGGGGGGTGGGTCCTGAGCTAGGTCATGGAGGTCGTTGGGCGTTGGCTCAGTATCTGATTTGTGCTTTGCTCTGAGGTCTCTTCCAGATCTAAATCTAGGACCCTATGAACCCTTCAGCACAGCAGCCCACCTCTGCCCACCTCCCTCCACTCCACCCCCACTTGACTGTATTGGAGAACAAGATGACAGGTCCAATGGGAATTAGCCACAGCTGCTCTTTAGTTCAAAGTAAACTAAACAACATTGCCTCAGCATCTTACCTGTTCTTCTGAGTCCAATTCACAGTCCCCTAAGAGGGCCTAAGCAGCCCTAGCTGACCACTTCAACCTACCTCTCTGCCTTCTCTCTGTCCACATAACTTAGCACCTGAATATTTTATGAGAAGATGGAAGTGAGGGAGGCACAGTGGAAAGAAGCCCAAGTTCAAATCCTTCCTTTGACACCTCATTCCTGTGTCACCTTGGGTGAATCACAACCTCTCTGGGTCTGTTTCCTCAACTATAGAACAAGGCTGGCCTAGATGACCTTGCAGCCTCTTCTAGCTCCAGATGTCAGATCCTAGACTGTCTCCCCACCAGGACTCCGAACTCCTCCAGGAGACCACCTCACCAGGCACAGAACTGGTGCTCAGTAAAGAGACCTCAGTCTCTGCCTTCCTTGACCTGGGTGAGGGGGGCACCTTGTCTAACCTCTTCATTTTGCAAAAGGAATCTGGGCAAATCAATGTTACCTCTCCAGGACTTAAAGTCACTTGGCTAGTGGCAGAACTAGGACTATCACTCCAGCTTCCTGACTTAAAGTTCAATCTTCCCAGCTGGTTCCACATTTTGACTGCCAGCCTGGAGATGGCGCCTCAACCACGGACAGAGCCACAGGACAGCAGCTTCTGGTATTCCTAGAGAATGACTGTCTCTGTAACCTTGACTGATATACATAAAACCTTGTACTAGGTCATGGTGACCCTGCGAGTTAACCCTTTCTCTTCCCATTCTACTTCATGCCAGTTCCTTCCACACTCTCCAACTAGACCCACTACAGACTCAATAACAAGGGTCAAAGGAATTATTAGACAGACACAGGACTGAAAAGGCCCTACCAATTAATATGTAATTGCCCATGGAGCATACACCGTATTCAAACCTTTGTCTCTAGCCTCGCATAGACATTTGAACCCTAAAGAATTTTGGGAAGTAAAAATGAACTGAGCCAAAGGAGTAGCTTAGGAAGGTAAACCACTTTGGAGACAGGCTGAATTTAACAATGAGACAGGCCTAATCTCTTGCCTTGGTTTGAGTCAAAGGGAAGAACCTTCCACTGATGCTAAGGGTGGCTGCCTTAGAGGAAGGAGCTCTGAAGCACTTCCAACCAAGAAGTGCATAGTTACATAGGCTTGAGAGTGCAATGCTACCAACCCAAGCAAGTGCTTGATTTCAAGCACTGATTTGCCCAAGCAAGGGTAAGACTTCAGTTGTCCACCAAAGAGCAAGGCCAGGAGACTTCTGGGTGTGGCAGAGCTGTGCCCCTCTGTGGTGGAATGGCCTGCCAGGCACCATCCTCACAATTCAGCCCAGAGTGGATAGGCCTCAGTCTCACTGTACATCTTAGCCCCTGGTACATGCCCATGATGTAGGAGGAATGTTTTGTAACTGGTATTTTTGCTATGCCACTCAAGCAAATGCTTGAGAAATTTCTTTGCTAAAGAAATTACAAATTAAAACAACAAAAAAACAAATAATATGGTAAAAGCTGAGGGAAGGTCCTCTGCCCAAGAGTATTAGATATGCTGGCCACAAATACCATAAAGTCCATCATCAGGCATTCTTTCAGTGACACAGCTTGAATTTATGAGTCCAGGCTTATTAATAAGATACACATACCCCAGGAATAGGACATGCCTTCTGCTGCTTTTAGTTACAAGAGTTAACCTTGTAGGTTGCAATTCTGTACAAACAGGAAAGGTCCTGGAAACCTGGGGTGTGGAAGAAACGCCAATTGAGGGGAGAGAGCATATGAAAAGGAAAATTAATAGGTACCAGAGACCAACTGAACGACTTCAAAATTTTGCTTAGGACTGACCCTGATCTGAAGTTCTTTCACAGTTAGCCAGCCAAGGAACCCAATGAAGTCAAAGGCAGCTAACAAGTCACAGCTTTTTGCTATAGGAAAGAGTGATTAGGTGGCTCAGGACTACACCATCTCATTCTCAGTGACTGGCCAATCTCTATTCCAAGCAGGCCCAGTAAATGAGGTCAAAAAGAGGGTGCAGCAAAGTAACCAGCTACCAAGAAGGCTAGTGACAAGAAGACAGGGGTGGGAAGGGTAGCAGTTACCACAGACCAGAATGACTTCTGTACCAAGTGGAATGGGGAGTGCTTGCTTTTCTGTGTAATATATCAGGAAGTGAGGAGATTGAACACTCTATTACTGCCTTCTGTTAGGGATTTGTGGAAGCACAAGAGAAGAGGGGAGACCAGCAGGGCCCTGGCTGCCTCCAGCAGCTCTAAGCAGTCTCTGTCCAAGTCAGTCTCAGCTGTTACAGTAACCTTCCTAATGCATAACCCGAGTCCAGCGGTTCTCAACATGTGGGTCGTGACATGTTTCCCATGGTCTTAGGAGCCAAGATACCACTCCTCTATCCTATCTCCAGGCAGGTCCACCCACATGCAGATATGCCCACATACAAGTATTAAAGGGTCACAGCATTAGAAAGGTTTAGAACCGCTGCTGCCCTAACTGCTCATTGCAACAACTCAACCATTCTCTGCCTAAACTGGATAAAATGCAAGCTCTCCCTGGTCATGTTTTAAGATCTTTGGGTCCTCTGTCTTATAACTCCAATCTCTTGCTCATGTACTCCATCTCCTAGTCAAAGTGGACTGAAGGTATTCTCCAATCTTGTCTGAAACTCTCTTAGCCACAAAATCTTGCTCTTCTTTCAAGGTCCAGCCCAGGATCCAAGAGATTTAAAGTTGGACCATCTGGTTTCCCAAAAAAGCTCTAGTACTTAAAGCCTGTGGGGCCTCCTACAAAACATTTACATTCTAGCATTCAGTGTCTTCATTTGTAAAACCAAGGGGTTAGAGCAGTCCAGCTCTAAGGTCCCTCCCATCCTAACTCTGAGGATGCTAAATCCCCAGGAAGCACTTCCACATTACATCACTGGTAGACCACCATAACCATTCCTAGTTCATACACTATCATTTTTTGGTTCATTCCTGTATCCTTAACACTGAGCCCAGGGATCTTGTTCGTGGCAGGTCCTTGATGAATATTTGCTAAATTCTGAAGTATTGGGACACTTGCCTCCATCTGCAACTCACACCAACTGGGGCGTGTGGGGAGGAATGAATGGATTTAAAATCATTTGCTAAGTTATGTGCTGGGCACAGCACCTCCTGGAGGAGGGAAATGACCTTCCACTGGGTTGGGCTCTGGAACTCCTCATTACCTGCCACTTTCCCTTTCTCCTTTTAAGAATGACTTGAATAACCGAGCTTTCTTTCGAGGTGGCTGTGTTTTTACTTCCAAAAGCATACCTAAGTGACAATAATATCCCAAACAGCTACCTAAAGGAGTTCTTTTTTGCATATCTTTTTTATAGAAGATCCAAAATGACATGAAATTAAACTATACAACTTTGTGAATATTAACAAACTGCTTTTAGAAAGCAAAATGAAAAAGAGCGGGCAGGAACTTTTGTAAGGTCAGGTTCTATGTCTCTGGAGGCAGCGTAAAGTACAAAGAGCTTAACAGTCATGTGGGGAAAAGGAGCCTCTCCCTGAGGGCTGGCCTGGAAATGGGGCTCCTGGAGCAGAGAAGGAGGAGGAAGAGGAGGAGGTCTGTTTCCTCTGACACTCCTTAAAGCTGAGAGTGTGGACAGCTCTGTCAGACCCCTGGATCAAACTGCTTCTGGTCTCTCAAGTGCCAGGACCATGGACAGGTAGAGTGGGAGTGAGAAGAGTAGAATGCTGGCTAAAACACACGTAGTCATTCTCCCGGTTTGCACCAAATTTCCTGGTATTTTCTTGGGGGCATGAGTAGGCCCATCTTGATCTCTACCCAGTCAGTCTGGACAAATGGTCTCTGAAGAGAAGCTGAGAGGTCTACCACACCATCAAACATGGCAGGAAGCACGTGTGGGGCCAGCTCTGGCCATGGAGTTATCAGGCTGTTTACTTGTCTTTGCTCCACTTATCCGTTTCC
This sequence comes from Pseudocheirus occidentalis, assembly GCA_028646575.1. Taxonomy (NCBI): domain Eukaryota; kingdom Metazoa; phylum Chordata; class Mammalia; order Diprotodontia; family Pseudocheiridae; genus Pseudocheirus; species Pseudocheirus occidentalis. The sequence continues at coordinate 290,320,128 of CM053595.1, forward strand.
CCTTCTTCTACTCTCCCCCATCCTCTACTCCCTCCCCTCTCCCCACAAAAAGACTCATAATGCACCATGAGTAGCCAAAGTGAACCCCAGGAATCACCTCTCTGACCCAGGAAGTGTTCAGACATTGACTGAAGCATCTTTGGTCAGCTGACATCCACAACAGTGGTCTCAGTGGCTTAGACAAATAGGGCCACCCAGGCTGCAGGCTATGGAATGCTCCTTTCTTGTCACAACTCAATAACATCACTCAGAGAGAAAAGAAGGGGTCAAGGGACAGAAGGACTACCTAGGGACAATGCTCACTCCCTATACTGCACCCAGACTCTCCCTTGAAAGTCTGCCCTTCCCCATACCTACCAGCCTACAAGACCAAACCTGGTCTTGACTGTGAGAACTGGCATAGGGCCAAGCTTAGCCCCCACCCGTTCAATCTGACTAGAAGCCTCCTAACATTGTTATTTAAATAAGGGGCAGGAGAACAGATACTCCTGCAAACAAAAAAAAAGTCACGGGTGACATTTTCTGCCCCATTTTCATCACCTGTAGCCTCTGTGTATTCTGGTCATCATTCACAGTGGCCCTGCCCTGCCAAGGTTTGCCACTTTAAGATGGCATGTTATGAAGTGCTAATGAAGCCCAAAATGTCGGGAGAAGTTGCCCTTAAAATAGGGAAATTGATCGTTTAACCCTCAGTAAGGGAGCGGCTTCCTCCCCCATTAGGAAAGGCTTTCAGTCCTTTTCTCCCAATGCTAAGGGAGCCTTTGTCTTGTTTCCTATCTGAACAAACCCTCATAAATAGTACCCTTGCAGCAACTCCAATGAACAGCCACAGCCTCCTACAGGGCTGACCTCTGCAGCCCATACTTCTGTTTGGTTCTACCTTCTGGAGCTGACAACAGTAGAGCAGGACCCTTGTCACGGATCCCCTACCACTGGGACATACCGTCAACCTGGTGCCCAGGTAAAAGCAGACCTCCTCCTCTCCGCCAGCACTGTGGCAGTCTTCTCACAAGCCACAGGACTGTTCATGGCCCAGTTTCATTTCTATTTAGGCTGAAAAAATGAGGAAGGGCCTGGGTTAGGGAAGAGGAAAAAACTGGTTTCTGATCTGGTGTGGCTCTGAATTTCTCTCACAGAGAGGGGGCTAACTGGCCCTCAAAGGGCCAATGCCACTAAAAGGCTGCAAACCTGTTGCTGGGGAAGGGGAGGAAGCTTGTTGAAGCCCCATCTGCCCAGGTCAGCTCAGGCTCTGAGATGCAGACAGATGGGGAGCTGAGGCGTGGTTTCATGAACACCTGTTGAAGACACCATTCAGACCGCTACAGTGAGGAGAAAGGCCTGGTGGGCAGGCCAGGTGGGCTGGCCTCAGGTGCCGCTCAGGGCAGACAGGCCGCCACCTGGTAGGCCCCCTCTGCGGTGTGCTGGGTGCTGTGCTCCTGCAGCAGCCCCAGGTCCAGGAAGCGCTCGCCACACCACATGCACTTGTACTGCTGCTCGCGGGCGTGCACGCTGTGGTGCTTGTTGAGGTGCTCTCGCTGCTTGAAGGCCTTGTCGCAGGAGGGGCACTTATAGGGCTTCTCACCGGTATGCACGCGCCGGTGCCGCTGCAGGTCTGAGGCGTACTTGAAGCGCTTGTCGCAATCGGGGCACTTGAGGGGCTTCTCGCGGGCTGGGTCGCAGCGGTGCTGCACAAACTCGGAGGAGGAGAAGAAGCGGCGTTCACATAGTGTGCAGCGCAGGGGCTTCTCAGCGCAGTGAGACAGCTGGTGCTTTTGCAGGGCTGAAGCGCGCTTGTAGGCCTTGGCGCAGACCGTGCACTTGAAGGGGCGCTCGGCGCTCTGGGCACACTTGTGCCGCAGCAGCTCCGACGACTGGTCGAAGCCCTTCTGGCAGACACCACATTTGAAAATGCTCTCAAGATTGTGCACGTGCTGGTGGTAGACCAGGTGGCCCGGCTGTGCAAAGCCCTTCTCACACAGGGCGCACTTGAAGGGCTCGGGGGAGGCGTTTGGGGTCTTGTGTGTGCGCCGATGCCGCAGCAGCGCATACTGCTGTTTGAAGCTCATCTGGCACAGGTCGCACTGGAAGGGCCGCTCCTCACTGTGCGTGCGCTCGTGCTGCCGCAGGTCCGACGGCCGCCGGAATGCCTTCTGGCATTCTCCACAGCGGAAGGGCCGCTCGCCACTGGGCGTGCACGCGTGCTGGAGCAGCTCAGAGGACTCGCGGAAGTGCAGCTCGCAGGCCGGGCACTTGAAGAGATGCTCCCCGGAGTGTGCGTACATGTGGCGCACCAGGTGTGAGCGGTGCTTGAAGGTCTTCTCGCAAACGGTGCACTTGTAGGGCCGCTCAGAGCTGTGGGTGCGCTTGTGGTGCACTAGGTGGGACGACTGGCTGAAGCTCTTGTCACACAGCGTGCACTTGTAGGGCTTCTCGCCAGTGTGGATTCGCTCGTGCCGTGACAGCTCCGACAGGTGCTTGAAGGGCTTCTGGCAGATGGAGCAGCTGTAAGGCTTCTCCACGGGCTCGGGTGCCCGCGCCGGCTGGGCCGGCTCCGGTGGTTTGTAGGTCTTCTCGCAGATGGAGCACTTCATGACGCTGCCGCTGTGCACGTTGTGGTGCTGCGCCAAGGACGTGAGCAGCGAGAAGCCCATCTTGCACACACCGCACACAAAGGGCTTCTGCTCCACCTGAATGCACTGGTGCTCCAGCAGGTCAGTGGCCTGGTGAAAGATCTTCAGGCACTGCGTGCACTGGAAGGAACGGTCGTGGCCCGGCAGGCACTGGTGCTCATGGGGGCTGGAGAGGTGGGTCAGGTCGTGGCCACACACTCCACATTTGTGGGACGGCTCCGCAGGGGCCTGCAAGGGCGGTGGGTGCTGGTGATGCTGTAAGTTGGGGTCCGGCTGCAGGAGAATGCCATAGACAGCACAGCCCAGGGGATTCTCAGCTGCGCTTGGGGGGATGGAGTGTTCGGCCAGGGCAGGGGGAGGCTCCGCATGGTGCTGCGGCTGCTGCGGGGGAGGCGGGGGCTGTTGTGGGGGGGCTGGAGGGGGAGGTTGCTGTTGCCAGCTTTCTGACATGCTTGGGAAGAAGAAACAGGGTTTGGACAGTAAGGGCTTCAGCTTCCCGCTTGAGGTGACTCAACACACAGAAAGGGTGGCCCACCTGTAGTCAGGGGCAGAAGACTAGATCCAGAGTTAAACCTCTAAGACATCGGAGGCACAGCAGAACATTCCTTCTTAAGCTAATTCTCAAGTCATTGACCAAATGGACACGAAAGCACTGGACAGTGTCCTGTAGTTGGCCAGCAGAGACTCCCTAATCTGTGGTGTGCCAGCTGGGGAGCAGGGAGAGCTTGGCTCCTAGGATGAAGAGTTCTGCAGGGAAGAGAGAAAACAGTCAAATGACAGGAACTGAGAAAAACCAGAATATCACAAGGTGTCAGCTGCCTGCCACTCTACCTCCATCCATTTACCTAAATGAAAAGAAAGTCTACCTAACCATCACAACCAGTAGCTGGCACTAGGACAAAACTCATGTCAGGGAGTAGAGACAGGCTTATTAGGACTAGTGAGATCCACTCTCCTTACTGGCTACCAAAGGAGCTCACTCCAAGCTGGAGAACCTCCGCCTTGACATATGCCCTCATTTCACCATCCCCAAGCCTCACTTCCCAGCAGCTTCCTTTATGGCCCACACAGATCCCCTTTACACTTCCCTCCTGCCCTCTTAAATCAGGTGTTTTACAAATGAAAGTCTGGGCTGATGTAGCTACAATTCAGAATTCCTTGTCTCTTCTCCCTCTTCTCATTCTCTGTGGGGAGAGATGTAAAGACTGGAGAATATTGGGGCCTGTTAGGATCTGAGGAAGATCTTCTAGCTTCATCTCCTAAAGATCTGGGGTCCAAATTGCCTTTACTAGAATAACAGTTAAGATTTAAAGTAGGAGACAAAGAAGTACCTTCAAAGCCCACATGTACCCCCAACATCAGCTCTGTCAAAAGAGAGCCTGGATGTCAACTTCACATACTGTCTTTCCACAGGGAGGAACTTCAGCTGAACCAAAGTGAAAATCCAAAGGACCTGAGCCAAGGTGATATACCCTGTTTTAAATGAACTCGTCTGAAATGTTGACCAGTAAAACTTGCTCCACTTACTAGGCGAGGCTACTTGGCCTCCTACAGTATAGACGTCTCCGCTGTAAAATCAGGAGGAGAGACTTGCTGATCCTACAATACCACCTCGCTCTAGAATATGATCCAATGACCAAGGCTCTTAAGTATTTCCAAGGCCACAAATCTGTTCTCTCTAGAAAATGTCCTAGCCTTTCTAATTAAACCAAGATTGATACCAAACTAGAGTGGCTTCTGACTTGGTGCACCTCACTCAGGTGTGATAAAAAAGCCAAGAAGAAAAATGTAACCCACAGCAAAAGAGAATAACCTTCCCCAGAAAGAGGCCCCCTATCCTACCCTTAAATCTATACAACTTAAAGCAGCCTCGAAAAAGAGGCAGGAAATATCAAGGGAAGACTAATGGCTAACACCACTTTGTGGCAGTCTAAGGTAACAATCTTATGAGAGGAAATTTCAAACAGGGAGAACACCACACACAATGAGATGTAAACATTCTCCAATTTCAGGTTTTCTATGGCTTTTATATTAACTTATTATCCATTTTATAGTCCTAGGGTTTTTCCTTCAAAGCCAGTTTGACCTCCTGATGGGGTTATGGGACCTGAACCCTGGACCCCTCAAAGGAAAAGACCTTTGTCTTTGGGACCTAGACCCATAAAAGCCCCAGAACTTTCCCACACCAGAGTTTCACCAGAGGCATCTAGTCCATCGGTCTATCTACTCAATAATCCTTTTAACTGCCCTTTCACTGAGGCTCTCCGACCACTTAACTTTCTTTCACTGTCTGCACCTGGGCCCCACAGGCTATTTACCGCTCCTTAATTCTATCCCAGATCTTCTCAATCTTTTCCGGCATAAAGTACCAATCTTACCCCCAATTAAGTTCCAGACTCACTAGGAACTCTGCCCACTCCTATGGACAATATAATACTGCAGATTTGCTAGGCACCTTGCCGGCCAAACTTTTAAAATGTTAAAATAAATATCACTACTTTGACTGAAAGAAGGCCTGAGTGAGTGGTCAAATTCTTCTGAGGCAGACCCCTATACCCTTGCATTTTGGGTTTCCCAGCACTCCTAACCACAACACTCCCACTCAGTTCTGAAGGAAAGACACAAGTCCCAGACTTCATTTTCATCTCCCTAATATCCGTGGGTGGTGGTGAGGACAGGATTACAAAGAAAAACCAGCAACTGAACACAACCTTGCCTGGTTTTGGTGCCAGAAGTCAGTAGCAGTAAGTAGGAGGGAGGGGAGTGGGGAGGGAAGAAAAGGACCAAAGGCCAGACGACCACCCACTCAAAACTCCAAAAACTTCCCAGGAAAGAGAAGAATTAAAGGAAGTACCTAGCACGGAAAAGCCTGAGTTCTAAGACAATCTGCTCCAACACATTCTCCTCTCTTCAACACCTTGGCTTTTCAGTCTGCCATAACCTTGAGGTTACACATACCTTTTTCCCCTATTTAATAAACACGCCAGTGGAGAATTTAAGCCTGGGAAAGCCTATGGCTAACAGTGGATGCCTCTGAGCTGCTGGACAAGCTTCTAGTTGCAGCATTCTGAAAAGGTACAACCCAGGCTCACACCCACCCCTCCAGAATCCTTTTCTTTCTCTTTGAATCCCAGTGAAAACTGATCCTCCGCTCCCCAGCCCCCACGCCCTGCCCTGCCCAGCAGAGCTGCCATTCGGACAGAATCGAAAACAGGGGACCAGGAATTCAATAAACACAGACAACAACTGCTCCAGAGACAGCCCGGGAGAAAGGGGTAGGAATTGTTGTTTTTTAAAGGAGGAAGCAAAGCGTTAGCACTACCCCATTCAGGCTGTGCCACCCCCCCACCCAAAATTATCTGTCACAATAAACAGTAGGAAACCAGGACCTCCTCTCCCCCTGGACACCAGCCTCGGGTTTTTCCAGGCTAACTCCTTGGAGGGGGAACCAGACCAGATAACAAACCCCAACAGAATCTCCTGCCAGTTTACTCTGGGGAAATGTGAGCTTCAGTTCTCTGCCTTTCCTAAGGACAGTTTCCTTTCTGGCCTAAGGCAGGCAGGAAGTTCCAAAGAGACAGGAACTGGGCTTGGGAAGGGGCATAGGCAGGGGATTATGGGGGGAGTCAGAGGACTCTGGAAAAATGAGGAGGGGAAAACGGGGATTAGGTTTGGAGTGATATTAGGGAAAAGGATGTTTGCAGACAGGGTAAAAAGGCAAAAAGGATTACAGGAGATGTGAGGCCGATGATGAGTGAGGAAGGGGATGTAGAGAGATGGGACTGGGGAGGGGGAGAGATAGATGAAGGTTGTGAGGAGTGAGATGAGTGAGGAAGGGAGTGGGGAGAGATGACGGGAAGATAGAGGAGGGGGCTGGGGAGTTATAGGGCAGGAGATGGGAAGACAGAGGTTTCTCCAGGAATGTATTTCTCTGGGGGCTGGGGTCTCAATAGAGGCTGGGGTTTCTCTGAGGTCTCTCTAGAGACCAGGATGTTACCCAGGCTGGTCTCCATTGAGGCAAGAGTCTCTTTGGGGGCTGGGATCTCCCCAGGTCTCTCCTGGGGCTTTAGTCTTCTCTGGGGATGGGGGGGTCAGCGTCTCTCCCCGGGGACTGAGGTCTTTCGGTCTGGGGGGCAGGGTCTCTCAGGGCCTCTCCCTGGGGTCCCGGGTCTCTCCTGGGGCTGGGGTCCATGTCTGGGGGTGCAGGGCCTCTCCCCGGGGTCCTGGGTCCCCCTGTCTGGAGAGGCAGGGCCTCTCCCCGGGGTCCCGGGTCTCTCCCTGAGGGCCGGGCTCTCTAGCTTTCTCTAGAGGCGGGGGGCTGCAACGCAGAGGAGGAGAGGGGGCGCTGGGCCCGGGGCTCCCCCCTCGGGCTCACCTGGGCCTGCCGGGGGTCCAGGGGTCGCTTTCCCCTTCTCTCCCTCCCAGCAGCCCTTTACTCCGGCTCCTCCCCCTCCTCGTCTTCCTCTTCCGTGGCCAGGGTCGGAGCCGGGGCTGGGCCGGGCCAGGCCGGGGTCGGGGGCGCGGCCTGCGGGTCCCTCCCGATCCCCGGCCTCGCGTAGCGGTGGAGGCGGTGGCTGCGGCGGCGGGTCCCGGGCGGGGCCTTGGGGTCCAGCGAGCTCCGGGCCGGGGGGCGGCGTCGGCGGGAGCGGGGGCGGGAGCGGAGGGCGAGGGCGAGCGTGCGAGGGGAGCGTGAGTGTGAGTGAGTGTGCAAGCCTGGGTGAGTGACGGGCGCGGGGCCGGCCGGGGCCGGGAGGCGGGGCCACGGGAGGGGGAGGAGGAGGAGCGGGCAGCGAGGAGCACGGCGAGGGGCCCGGGAGGCGAGGCCGCCCCCTGCCGGGCACCCGGCGGCGACGCAGGCCGCGAGGAGGGGGCGGGGCGACAGCGAGGGCAGCCCCTCCCCGAGCCCGCCCATGCCCCGCCTCCTCCGTAGAACCGACCTCTGGAGAGGGAGGGAGGGCTTCTCCCCGCCCCCTCCGCGTGCACATGTCTCTGGCTGGGCTCGATCCTGGCCGGGGCTTCCCGGACACTCCCCCAAGTCAAGCACGTTTTCCTGGTTGCATTTGCTCTGGACTGGTCAATTACTGACAGCCCCCCCACACACACACACACACACGCACACAGATACCGAGCCCCAAGGTGCTTTCCTATAAAAGGCTCAGCAAAAGCACCCAAATCTCGTGGTCGTCATGCCCGATCATAAGGAACTCTCCACTTTGGGTGCTACTTCCTATTTTTGTTCTTTGCCGTTTCGTGAACAGAAAGGACTTGGGTTTGACCTCCGGTCATTTGGAAACAGCACGGTCCGTATTTTTCGGGTCGCAGATATAGGGCAGAGAAGGTCCTCGGAAACCCCTGGTTTAGAGGAGAGGAAGCTGACTCCGGAATACAGAACCCTAGGCCTAGACCTGTAAGGGACTAGACTGCCCAGGAGTCCATCTGGTCAGCCCCTTCCTATTTTGCAGATGAGGAAACTGTGGAGTCCGGGGAGTGGCAGAGCTGAGCGAGTTGCCACTCTAGTCTTTGGACTCCAAATCAAGTTGGGCTTCTAGGACACTTTGTTGCCTCTCCTGCAGTCTTTTATTAACATTGGAGTTACTGTGTGTACATTGCACTTTGAGTTTGACTTTCTTTGGTCTATGTCAATGACCGTGTATTAGAGGCAGTGAGGTAGCACAGTAGATACAAAGTCTTTAAACTTCTGTCTGCCTTAGTTTCCGCACCTATAAAATGAGAATGAGTATGTTACCACCCATGTCCCATCCCAGGGTTGTTGTGAGGACAGAATGAGAGGGCCTATATACAATGCTTTCCAAACCTTGAAGCACTAAATAAATGCTAGCTATGATTATTCCCATGATTTTCTGAATTCTTCATATTCATCATATTTTAAAGAACAATAATATTCCATTTACCACAACCTTGTTGCCACATCCCAAATGCTGAGGACATAATTTATTTCTAGTTTTCTGCTAATGATGGGGTGCTTCCAGAGACATGGTGTTTTAGTTCCACAGGCTGCCGTTACTGAAGTCCCTGCAGCATAAACTCAATAGTGGAATCACTGGATTGCTTTCCGGAAGGGTTCTACTGAGTCATCACAGCAAAAAATTATCATGGGATAGTAAGTGAAGGGCTACAAGGAACCAGAGAGGTCATCTAGTCCAACCCCTAATTTCATAGTTCAGGAAACGAATTACTCTGTTTCTCTATACCATTGTTGACTTTTTGCATCTTTTACCATATTTGTCAATGACCCCCACTTAGGAACCGCAGGCGAACTGGGTAACAAGGAATCAGTCCTGCTAGCTAGGTTACCAGTCCTGACTGTTGTATTACCAAAATCTATGGATTCTAACACCACCACTACCACCACCAAAAAAAGCTATCGTCAAAAATCCCTTAGTTTTTCTTTTGGCCCAGGAGAATGTCTATCTTGATGCTTGCCTCAGTTAAACTCCAGAGATACTTTATGGTCAAAAGAAATTTTTAAAAATTAAATTTAGCAAATATTTAATATGTACATGCCCTGTACCCTATAAGGACTGGGTACATAAATACAAAATAAAACCAGGAAAATACAGCATAATACACAAAGAGAAAGAAAATAGCCAGGGTTTTAGAATTTAGATTCTAAGTTTCTACACTTTTATCCTGGTATATCTCTGACTTACCCTTCTCTTCCCCTAGGCCTTTTATAAGAGTCTGATATCAAGAAATATATAAAACTAATAGAAATATATAAGACCAAAAGCAATTCCTGACAAGTGTTCAAATGTTGTGCACACAGTTCTCAAAAGGAATACAAATTATAAACAACCATATAAAAGAATGCTCCAAATCACTAATAAAAGGGAAAATGAAAATCTAAACCCTGTGGTTCCATCTCATTCCCAGTAAATTAGTCAAAAATAGATAGAGTCAATGGTCGAGCAGCAGTGGGAAGATGGAAATATTAATGAATGGTTGGTGAAGCTATGAATAATCAGTACAACCACTCTAGAATATGTAAAGAAAGTAATTAGAATATTCATGTTCTTTAACTCAGATATCCCATTGCTATGCAAATATTCTAAGGAAGTCAATGACAAAAAGAAAGGCCTTATAAGTACTCAAAAATATCTATAGTAACACTTTGGAGTGTTAGCAAAGAACTAGAAACTGGGGAACAGCTAAACAAGCTGTGGTACATAAATGTAATGGAATATTTCTGTGCTATGGGAAACATGGAAAGATTCATATGGGCTGATAAAGTCAGAGGAAGGCTAAGAAGGTCAAAGGATATGAACAGGAAATTTTCAGATGAAATTAAAGCTACCTACAGTCATACAAAGAAAATACTCTAACTACTGATTAGAGAAATGCAAATTAAAACAACTCTGAGGTACCACTTCACACTTAATCAAATTGGCTAATATTACTGGAAAGGAAAATAATAAATGTTGGAGATGTGGAAAAACTGGAACACTAATGAATTGTTGGTGGAATTGTGAACTGATCCAACCATTCTGGAGAGCAATTTGGAACTATGCCCAAAGAGCTATAAAACCAAGGAAAAAACTTTGCTCCAGCAATACCACTATTAGGTCAGTATCCCGAAGAGATCATAAAAAATGGAAAAGAACAAGGCTAGTAACTTACATAAGGACTGCACAATATGTATGGAAACAGCAACAAAGCAACAGAAACTGCACGGTGCAAAATTATAATGGCCAAGGTTGGTCCCATGAAGAGACATTGGAAGATACTTTCGCATTTCTCTGCACAAGTGGTACATCACAGATATAGAATGTTATGTATAACATCAGGCTTTTTTTTTTGACATATTGATTAGTTTCATGGACTTTTTTTCATCTTTTTAAAAAAATACTAGAAGAGGGATGGCTAGGTAGCTCAGTGAATAGAGCACTGGCCCTGGAGTCAGGAGGACCTGAGTTCAAATCCAGCCTCAGACACTTAACACTTACTAGCCATGTGACCTTGGGCAAGTCACTTAACCCCAATTGCCCTGCCTTCCCCTTCCACAAAGCAAAAAATAAAAAATAAAATAAATTTTAAAAATACTAGAAGACCAGGCATGCCAACTGATGCAAAAAATTATTATTTTACTTTGATATGAAATTCTTTTATCCTACAATTTCTATTTGCTTTGTGGATTAAAAAAAATGTACTGCATCTATTGATGCAGATTGCTCCTATAACGTATTCTTAAATTCCTATACTTCTAGTGGTAAATTCTTCATTATTAGAGATGTCTCTGGAATCAGAAGATAAAGTGGTGTAAAAACAATAGCTATTAATAATAGCTTTATTTTGGATAAAGCTTTACCAATTTATCTTTAAAAACCATTTCCTGGCTTGTCTCTGACCTATAAGATGTTCTCAAAAACTCACACGCTTATATATTCCAGGCAAAAGGTATAATCCGAGGCACATCATTTGCCATCTTTGAGGTTCCACTTCAGTATCTGGAAAATGAGAGTATTAAACTAGGTGGTCTTTCAGGTCCCTCCCAGCTCTAAGACCTAGGACCCTACAAATGGATTCAAAGACACCAAAGGAAAATATGAAATCTAAATATCATCTCTTCCCCTGTGGAGGCAGGAGAAAGGTCAGGGCTAAATAGATCTGATTATACTTTGCAGAGAGATGATCACTGAATCTACGAGAGCTGAAGAGATTGCCAGATGGAATGCATTGGGAGAAGTGGACTGGATAGAGCCTTGGGGGATATTCAGAGTTATTGAGCACAACCTGGATGAAATCCAGCAAAAGAGACTGAGAAGGAGCCACCAGACAAGCAGAAGGAGCAGTAGAGGTATTTCATGAAAACACAGAGAGTGAGAGAGTAACAAAAGGAAGAGGGTGCTGTTAAAGACTGCAGAGAGGTCAAGAAGGATGAGGATTGAGAAAAGGCCACTAGATCTGGCAGTTGAGAGATCACTTTGGAGAGAGCAGTTTCAAATGAATGATGATATCAGAAACTGGATTGTAGAGAGTTAAGAGAGTGAAAGGAAAGAAATAATTGTCTGTGGCTTGCTCAAGCTAGAAGAAACACAGCACCTTTACGATTGGGGCTAGACTGACAGAATCATGGGAATTTGAAAAAGCCTAAATTCAAGCTTGATGTAAAGAAAAACATCTTAACAATTAGTGCTCCCCCAAAGTAGAATGTTCTGCTTCCGTTGGGGGGGAGGGGCGGAGACAGGGTGTCTCCTCCCCTCACTGGAGTCTTTGGGTAGAAGCTGGATAAACACTTGTCCCGTATGTTGTAGAAAGGATTCTTTTAAGGTATGTGTTGGAAATAAAAATTCTGTGATTCTGACCTCAGAGATCATTTCACAGATGAGAAAACTGAGATTCAAAGAAGTGAAACAATTCATCTGTGGTCACACAGGTGGTCAAATGATGCAAGACATGAACCTAAGGCCAAATCTCAAGCTCTTTCTGATTAGATATTAGAGGTGAAGGTGGGAGAAGAGAGAAAGATAAACCTAAAACAGGGTGATATTGACAGAAATAGTCAAGTCAGAAAGAGGAGCCAGTCCAAATCAATCAGCAGGCATTTACTGGGCACCTATTATGTGCCAAGCACTATACTCAGTGTTGGAGACAAAAACTGAAACAGTTCTGCCCTCCCCACCCCCCAAAACAGGAACTGACATTCTATCGGGAATATACATATAAGTTGATATAAAAGATTTGTGTGTGTATGTGTGTCACACACATATATTTTTGTTTGATTAGCCAGACCTTCAGTACAGGAAACTTCCTCTGCCAATGCGTATTGTTACCTGTTCTGCAACTAATAAAACCTATGAGATCTTGAGGAATCACTACCTGGGTCCTCCGGAGTACCAGGTGCCCTCTTTTGCTAACAACTTTGTATAATTTGGTATTTATCCACCTGCTATTTCTGCTGCATATTTATTTCTCTATCTACTTGTCTCCCCCGATTAGAATGCAGACTCCTTAAGATTAGGGATTGTTTTCCTTGTATTTGTACTCCAGTGCCTAGCAGAGTGGGAAATTTTTATTAAAAGCGTGTTACATGCCGCGCACTGTGCTAATCACTTTACACATATTATCTCATTCGATTCTCACAACAATCCTGCAAGGTAGTTATTACTCTCATTTTTATAACTGAGGAAACTGAGGCAGGCAGCAATCAAGTGACTTGCACAGGGTCACAGCTAGTAAATGTCTGAGGCAGGACTTGAACTCAGGTCTTCCTAATCTTGGCCCAAGGCTTTGACTCCACTGGGCCATCTAGATGCCTCTATGCCCTTCGATGTAACAGGCTCAAAATGCTGGTGGATATTTGCCTGAGGTTCTCAGAGGCTGTGACTTCACCCCGGTCGCAGAGCGAGTATGTGTCAGGCACAGGCTTGGACCCTGGACTTCCTGATTCAAAAGCTGCCTCTCACCCGCTGCACCTGTGGATGTCCTACAGGCGCCCCCCCCCCCCCATATGGGGGCGGGGATTGAGATGGGGGAAAGACAGGAGGGAGAGGATAGGAAAAGAGATATGGAGGGGGGGTAGAGATAGGAGAGGGGGAGGAAAGATGAGGGAGAAGAAGGGGAAACAGGGAGGGGAGACAAGGGACTGAGGGAAAGGGGGAGGGGAGGAGGGAGAAGAGAAGTAGAAGAGTGAAGGAAGGGTGAGGACCAGAAGAAGTGAGAATTGCGAGACTCAAGGGTTTGATCTCCCTCGATAAGTGAGGGAACTAAGGGGAGGGGCAGGAGACCGCGCAGGCTCTTGGAGGAGGAACTTCCGGGGCGGGCCCATGTTTCCGGGGGGAAGGGAATGAGCGTAGCACCCGTCGAGCCAGGGAGCAGGAAGTGCCCATGAATGCAGCACTCCTGGTGGGTTACAGCAGCAGTAGCAGCAGCAACAGCGGCTCAGAAGGCGAGGATGAGGATAGGTCCGAGCCCAGGCCTGGGCGCGGTGCAGAGCCCGAGGAGGGCGGCGGCAGCCATGGGTGAGGAACCGCCTGAGCTGGCGCTGAGAGGAAGCCGTTTTTCCGACCGGGAAGGGAGAAACAAACGAGGGTCCCGCCCCCGGAATCGGAAGTACTTTCTGGCAAGGGGCGGGGGGGGGGGAGGAAAGCAGGGAGTTGGCGCAGGCGCGCTGCTGAAAGAACAGTCTCTTAATTGGCGGTCCGGAC
>CM053595.1:290334022-290365978 GCA_028646575.1 Pseudocheirus occidentalis
CGTTCCCCCAGCTAGAGAATGAGTTCCATGAGGACAGGGACCTTGTCCAAGCTCCGCATCTTCCCAGCACAGAGGGATGGACGACGAACGAATGCATGAATGAATCACTGCATGAATGGATGCATGCCTCAGCACTGACATAGAACTGGGAGGGGCCCCGGGGGCCTGAAACTGAAGCCAAGAAGGGTCACAGCCCTTGCCCTGCGCCCCCCAGCTGTCATAGTCTGGGCTGAGATTTGAACTGAGATCCTCCCAACTCCAGGCAGGGTCAGCGTTCTGTTGGCTATGACTCCGTGCCAGTGGAAGAGAGAGGGGGCATGGGGCCTGCTAGGGTCTGTCCTAGGAGGAGCTGTGCTCTCCGAGGCAACCCCGACAGGGAGTAAAGAGGATTCTTGGGTCCCAGGAAAGGGGCCAGTTGGGCACAATGAGGCTTTTGGCTAAGGTGGACAGCTCTGGAGAGGAAAGGCCCCACCCCAGAACTGACCCAGGCTCGGGACAGTACAGATTGTTCAGACCAAACCTCCCTATCTAAGGGGTTCCCAGTTTGGATAGTGTCTCAGAGAAGCCACAACAGAATGTTGGCATCCCCAGTCCTGTGAGGGGGAAACCTCGCCCTTTGCCCAGCCCCAGACATCCTGGATGTTTAAAGCACAGCATCCTCCATGCCTCGGTACCTTCCCATTCTCTGGCCTGACTGTCATCCCCAGCATTCACAGCTGAGCAAATTCCCAGGGAGGAAAGCACTTGATTCTTGTGGACAGAGATGTAGGGGGTGGATCATGGGTAAAGATCAGTGAATATGCCACATGTTTTTACTTCTGCAGACATCGCTGGCCTCCTGCTCCTCTTCCTTCCCCTCGGCTGCCCATTCCAGACAGCGTCTTGAACATGTTTCCAGATCCAGATGAAGGGATTGTGGATGACACTGAAAAACATGGTGGCAGAATACGAACCTTCCCCCACGAAAGGGGTATTTGGGCCACCCACGTCTGGGTGCCCTGTAAGTGACAACAGATCTCCCCAACCTAGGAGGGGGGCAGAGATCTTGGGAGGAGCCTCTTCAGTGTTTGCTCAGTGAGGCAAGCCAGGGCAGGGGATCCTTATAAGGTTATTTTTGAGCAAATAATTGTGAGGTTCCCCCATCATCTGGCCTGAGCTCAGACTTGATGCACTGAAATCCTCTTTGCAGGCCTCCCTGAGCATGACATTTTCCGGCTTCACTAGCAGGCCACCCCAAAGGCTGGTGGAGTGGTGTGGCAAGGCCATCTTTGGTCTGCACTACCTGGACAGCTCACATGTTGCTTCCTTTTTGGAGAGGATATCTTTTCATTCTGTCTTCAGTGACGTCCTGTACTTGATACCCTTTGAGTTAAATAAACATAGTTTGTCCTCTAAGTGACGTCTTTGTGAGAAGGGAGAGGAAAAGTAATCTCTCACTCCTGGGATTGTGTTTGTTCCCTGAAGGGCCCTGGCTAAGAAAACGGCTCCCTTTGTTTCCTTCCCCTCCAGATGAAGCAAAGGAAGATTTTTTTGACCTGCTTGACCTTCTCATGACCCAGGCCCAGAGGGTCCTGCCCAGGCTAGTAAAGATGGAGGAGTTCCACATCAGTTTGTCACAGAGTGTGGTCCTGCGGCACCACTGGATCACTCCCTTTGTGCAGGCCCTGAAGAGCCACACGACCTCCTCCCACAGGTGCGCCTTTTCCCCCTCACACTGCTATGACTTCCTGAGCTGTTTTTCTGTTTGATGCTGGGTCTGCAGTCCCGGGAGTAGCCTAAGAATCAGCAAAAAGAACAATGACTTTGAGCCCCCTCTGGATACTTCTCAGTCCTCTTATTGCCCAGAGCCAAAGGATGTAGACAGAACTTAACATTTTATGGAAACCCACAGGACTTGATGCAGTTAAGTTGGCAAGTGGCAAAAAGATGGGCAGAAATTGCCCTTGTCACCTCGACTCCCACCCCCCCAACACACACACACACACACACACACACTCTCACCCTGCAAACATGTTGGCAAAATCACAGTGTTTCTGTTCTCATTGGAACCTAAAGGCTCTCAGAGCCTAAAAAATGAGTCTTCCGAGTCTCTCATAAGCGTGTGGGTGTGGGTGTGTTTCCTTAGCCAAGGAAAAGACAGTGAAGCTCAAGTGAGTTATAAGTCACAGATGAGAATGCAGGGGAGTCTCCCAGAGGGAGTGGGGACTGCTTCATGTGTGAGTTGTGCAAAGACAAGGGTGAGAACTTTAAGTTCTGTGACAAGTTGAGCTTAGTAGATTTGGGGGGTTTGAGGAGTGTTCCCAGCTCACCCCACAACTGTTGCCCCTGGGCTTCCCCCTCCTCATAAGCACAGCCCTGTATGTTGACATGAGTGAGGGAGAAAGAAGTCCAGAAAAGGATCCTTCTTCATCTACCTTCCATCCCCTCATCCCAGTGCCCCAGTGTGTAGTTGGAGCCCTGGACAAAGGTCCCAAGATCTCACTGGACTCAGTGAATGACATTGCTTGGGTTATAGAGACAGTGAATGATTGTCAAGTTAGTGAGAGTATCACGTGTTCTCCCTCTTCTCCCAGTGCAGCTTGCATCCTTCCCACTGGGCCAAGTAATGTCACCACTGACGACGGGGCTCCCTGAGCCTCCTCACAAAGGGGGAAGGCTCCAGCCTGTCTCTCTCAGGCTTGTTGTTTGGTACAAGTAGGACCAACAAAGCCATCAGATGGCATGCTCTACTTTGTTCGTCTCTCTCCTCTTTCAGTGTGACTGGTAATAGAGAAGCCAGTGATCGCTATGGGGTAATCCCCTGTTTTCTGATGTCTAATGCTAACTCCTCCTGACCTGGAAATTCCTTTACTGACCCTGTCTTTTCTTGGTCTATGTTGGTAATATGTACTCATGCATAGAAATTGTGTGTGTGTGTAGATACAAACACGTAATTTCATATAACTTTTTGTACAAGTTGAGATAGATTTGTCTTCCTTTATCTCCCTGATAATCCTTTATCCAAACTAAATCTTCAATATCTATTTCTGTTAACCTCCAAGTAACAAATTATTCTTTTATCTACATTATTACATGCTAATGGTAGATGAGACATCGTCTTCTTCCATGGATCCATGCATAAAATCCAGCCTTTCACTGTTTATTGAAATCTAATTACAGAGTTAGGAGGTGGTTCTCACACCAGCCTGTTTCTAGGGGTCAGATGATACCAGCAGAGCTGAGTCCTTCCTTCCTGCAGATAAGCCTTCTCATCAGTTGTCTTTTGGGGCCTTATTTGACCATGTGTAGAACAGGACTAGGGATCCTGAGCTGAGCCACAGAGGTAGGAAGTCAGGTGACTGGCTTCTCAGTGACTCCAGAATCCTTTGTGTTATGTAACTAGATCCATTTTCCTGTTAAAAGAAAATGAGATTTTTCTTTTTTTCCTCTTAAATTTCAGGTTCTTGTTCACAGCTAACCAGGTGAAAGTTTACACAAATCAAGAGAAGACAAGGTGTGTGTGGGTGTGGGTAGGTGTGTTCCGAAGCAAGCACTGCACCAGGACTGCTCTGGTGAAGGCAGACATAGAGTGGGCATTCTGTGTCAGGGCCCTCTTTCTGAATGTTTGGATCAGTTATAGACCATGAAGCTTTGAAAACAAGTCAGCTGCTTGGTTGAGAGTGCCTCGGAGCAGCATGGGACAGTGGGGAAGTCCCAAGGCAGGGGGCAGAACTGGCCTCTGAACTCATTCTCCCAAAAACTGGGCATTCTTGGGGAGGCTCAGCAGCCTCAGTGTTGTCCAGGGGCATGTGGGGTGGCACCCACCCTGCTGGCTTCACAAGGTGGTTGTGTTTCTTCTAGTTGGGAAGAACTGAAGGTGCTAAACCAGTGTGGTAAATTAGCATTGCCCAAGCTTTAAACCGAGCTGCCCATGCCACAGGTGCCAGCAGGCAGAAATGGTCAGTTCTGTCAGAGCAGGGACTAGATTTGTGGGGGGGAAGTGGGTGTTCCTTTGTGTCCCCAGTATTTAGCATATTGTCTGGTACTAGGAGGTACTTTATAAATGCTAACTGACTGGGTCATTCATCCACCCTCCTGTCTGGCTCTCTGGAGTCTCAGCAGCCTCCCTGTCCAGACCTAGCCCCGCCCCAGCCTCACTGCAGGATGGATGCCAGTCTCATGTTCTCTACCCCTTTTCTCTGCCCAGGACTTTCATTGGGTTAGAGGTCACCGCAGGGCATGCTCAGTTCCTAGACTTGGTCTCTGAAGTGGACAGAGTAATGGAGGAATTTGACTTGGCAACTTTCTACAAGGTGAGATGCTTCTAGATCCCTGTAAACTAGGTGGAGTTTAAACAAAAGGAGAAGTGAGTAGTCCATTTGGACTTCCATCCCATCTACTCTGTGAAAAGGGCACAAAGGAGTGGCTAGGTGGCACAGTGAACAGAGTGCTAGCCCTGGAATTGGGAGGACCTGAGTTCAAATATGGCCTCAGACACTTAGCACTTACTGGCCAAGTGACCTTGTGCAAGTCACTTAACCCCAAATGCCCTGCCCTCCCCCCTGAAAAGGGCACAAAACAAACCCTCTAGGATCACTTGGGATGGCTGGGTGATCTTCTGCACCCTCTGCACAGCATAGGTAATCCATAGCACATGGATTAAAGCAGAGGTGGGGAACCTGTGGCCTCAAGGCTACCTGTGGCCTCAAGGCTGCAGGTTCCCCAGCCCTGGATCAGAGTATAGCCACTGGGCTACATGAGAAGAGAAGCTCCTGGGACCCTGCCCTAACCCAGAGCAGAGATAAGCTCTTGTGGACCTTGGACAGAGTCTGGAAGTGAGGCCATGAGGGCCTGCCCACTGGAGGCTCTGAGTCTTCATTGTTAAACAGAAGGCCAGCCATGCTTCTCTTATGGTCTTCTCACAGCACACAGAAGCACAGGGGTCTTGAAGGGGTCCAGGGCCTCCAGCCCAGCTCTCTTCCCACTCATGGGGGCTGATCTTGTTCCAGGGCTGTTGAGCCTTATCCTAGCTCTTCCTGGTCTTGGGTGATGGCTGAGGGAGTAGCAAGGGCTGCACAAGCAGCCCTAGGGTCCTGAGCCCCCTCAGATTTTGATGGGCCATGCTTGGAAGTCATTCATTGGGCATGGGGCACTTTACTCACCTCCACGAGGCTTCCTTGTCCCAAGCGGCACAGAGAATACTATTGAACTGGGAGTCAGGAAGACTTGAAATCAAATTCTCCGAGTCATTACCCTCTCAAGCTCAAGTCCCACATCTGTCAAATGGGAACAGTCATGCTAGCACCTACTGCAGAGGGCTGTGAAGATAAATCAGTAAAATGTCTGATGCACTTTGCAGACTTTAAAGCGCCGTGTAAGTGCTAATTAGCTGTTATTACTTTATAAGTCCACATCCTAACCCCTGGAATGTGGAATGCTTTATCACAGTATGTGCAGGTTCAAGTTTTGAAGAGTAGAATTTTCTGTTGGGAAGAAATGTACATTAAAAGCCCTAAACCATTCATTTCAAAGGCCCTGGTTGTGTTCCTGTTTCCTGGATGTGTTGGACCCCCCACCGGCTGATGGCTCACCTGTTTAGTCCCAGCTCTGTCCTCTCCCTATTGTTAACAAGTCAAACAGGAAAAACGAAAGGACCGTCCTCTCTTTATGGCTGTTATTAAAATTGATGCATTAGGAATCCAGGGTGCCGAGCCCTTCTTCATAGTGTAGGCGGCTCCCCCCATGTGGACACACAGATGGCCCATCACTGACCACTCTGCATTCTGTGTCCCCTTGTGCCTCTCTCCTAGGAGCCTTCCTTCCACATCAGCCTAGCCTGGTGTGTTGGAGATGTGCGATCCCAGCTAAACAAGTCAGTCATCCGGGAGCTGCAGGTAGGAGCCTTGGCTGGGGGAGATAGGAGTGGGCAGGTTTTTCTGGCCTAAGTGAAAGGACCTACCCCAAAGGGGAAGGTAGCTGGGAAGCACAGTGGCCAGAGGTGTTGGATGTTGATAGCCTCCAGGTTCCCCCAGTGAGGGGGGGAGGAGGGGAAGTCCTCACTTCTGGAGCTCTTGGCCTGGGCTGTGGGTCAGAGATCTTTTTGTTTGCTGTGACCTGTCCTAGGAAATTGTGGATGGCTTTGAAGACTCTGCTCTGCTGTTGCGTGTGCAGGCTGAACAGGTCCGCTGCAAGTCTGGGAATAAATTCTTCTCCTTTCCATTAAAATGAGAGCAAGGGACGGGCCTTTGCCCCACGGCTGCCATCCCGAGGATGAGCCTCCTGCATTTGGAGGATGAGGGAATTCTTGGAAGTCATGACCCTGACTTGATGGTTCCCAGCCCACTGTATGGGGGAAGCAGGGTGCACATGCCCAGGAAGCACCATGCCTACCTAGTCAGACTGTCCCAGTTGTGCCCATCAGAGGTGTTGTCTGCCCGGATCCTGGAGGTCTCCCCAAACTTCTCCTGCCTCAGAGGTTTTGGGTGCAGGGTGGCCATTTCCACAAGATAACCAGTAGAGGGCAGGGCAGACTGTGATTCCTGCCCTGGGCCTCCAGTCCCAGGGCAGAATTCTTTGGGGTCACTCTGTGAGCCCTTCAGCTGTTTGCATTTTTGTGCCATTAGCCTCAGACCGAAATCTTAAGAATTACTGTTTCCACCCTCCCTTCGATCCTGTCCTGGCTGGCCAGGTGTCTTCAGGAGGCTGAGTTCCTGCCCTTTGCTTCTCAAGAACTTTTCAGTTCCTGGGCTATGTCCCACCCAGGCCCAGCTCTGCACCAGGGTCCCAAGCACATCCCCCTCACGCCCTCTTGTGAGCCCCACAAGGTGCCAGGGGAAAACTTGAGCAGATGCTTCTTAAAGGCTTGGCTGTCTGGGAAGAGCTGTCTAGATTTCCAAACGTCCCAGCCTCTAGCTTCCCACATTAGTTTTCCAAAAAAATAGGAAACAAAGCTTCCCATGGAGGCCCTTCCGCTGGATGTTCCATAACTATCTCAGGCTCTGTCTCCATTTGCCCCTTTCCGCCTGATTGAGCAATGAGACGTTTTACAGGAAAATATTCAGGGCCTGTTGGGGAGAATCCTTTTTTACTTCAGGCCTTCACTGCAGTTTAAAAAAAAAAAGTGGGTTGTCCAGAGCAGATCCAGCTGCCACCTGGAATTCTGGTACTGGATGATGGGACTACATATGGATATTTAAATGATGTTAAATGAAATAAATGTTTCTATTTCTGCTTCTTGGGTTCCCACAGCAGTATTTAACATCAGTAAGGTGAAAGGAGGACTTGTTTTCCTTTCCTCCTCACTGCCGCCACCCTTGCTGCACCCAGGGCACAATCATGTTACAGGTGTCAGGAGTCTGGGAGTCCATCTTCCTCTAGTTGCTTCTTCCACCTTTCATGACTTGGGGCCTGGGTTTTCTAGAGACTTCGTGGTCTTGGTGTGCTGTGTTTAGCGATCCAACCACAAACGTTTCTAATAACACCTGATACAATGGAAGGAGCACTCTCCTTGGAGCCTGGAGACCTTGGGTTGAATTTTAACTGCAGCCACTTAATACCTTTGTAACCTTAGGCAAGTCAGAACATCTCTCCCCTCAGATTTCCTTATCCATAAAATGAGGCAGTTGGACCTCATGACCTCTAAGGCCCCTTCCAGCTCTTGACTGATTCTCATAAAAGGCTGGTAAGGAGAGTAGGGTAGGAAGCCTCATCCCTCTCCATTTTATAGATGGGAAAACCATAGGGTGTATGATTTGCCCAGACAGAGATCATCCAGTGAGAGAACCTTCATCTTTTAACATCTACCACGTTGCCTCCAAGTTCTGGCTGGGTCATTTTTTTTAATCAGCAGTTTATCTCGGAATATGGAAACATTTGCTCCCCAGGATGTGCAGATGGAGTACACAGCTTTGTTTCATGAATTGTCCTTCATCAGGTCTCCTCCAATCATCTTTTCAGAATCTGGTGCTGCTCCCTGTGCTGATGACAGTTCAAGGTTAACTGGTTACCAGCCCTCCTCCTTGGGCTTACGCTGGAGAGAGAGGAGCTTGCTCGTTTTTTCTAGGCTTTGAGGGGAACCAAGCCTGCCTGATTTCTACAGCAAAAGTTACAGCTGTAGAAAGCCCCAGACAAAGGGGAACAAGCTTGGTCCCAATTGACCAGACCCGTCCGGTTGCCCTGTTGCTCCTTCGCCATCTGGATGCAACCAATGTCTGACAATTTATTGATGCTGGTGTTTTTCCACAGTCACTTGTGGGCAGTTACTGGGAACACACCGTCTGCAAAAGACAAATGCTCTTAGAGTGTTCTAGGAAACCAGTCCCTTTGGAGAGCCCTGCCCAGTGTTATTAGGCATTTCCATTAACAACAAGGATGGATTTTACTAATCAAATTTGGGAAGGATGTGGAATTGGAAACCAGCTGTGCTGAATAGGGAATTAGAATGCAGCATGACTTTGAGAAATGGGCCAAAATCAATATGATGAAATTCAATGGGAGAATGGAAAGGAGCTGATAGAGGAAGGAAATCGGAAATTCACTGAGAGATGAGGAGGCTGGCTGGGCAGAAGAATGACAGAGAAGCAGTGGGGGAGCTCGGCTTGTGGCCAGCCCAGGGGACCTCTGGAAGAGACAGGATTTGGGGCCTTTCAGGAGGAAAATAAGATTTCACAAGAGAATCAGGGCTGGGGTGAAACCCATTGGGTTCCCATCAGGATCACTGAGCACCTCTGGAACATGAAGAAAAAGGGGAAATATCTTAACTTGCTGAGGTATCACAAAAGAAAAATAAAATCTTCAATTATATGAGTCATTTTGCAGCCCTCAGAACCACTTTGCCGATTGTATTAAAGGAAAAAAAATAGCTGAAGATCCAAAAGAAACTACAAAACAACTGTGCCTTCAAGATATTCCCTGCAGGCTAGGAGAATCATCCTTGGGGGGGTGTTGTTTTTTGGGAGGGAAGACTGGCCTTTATACACCTGGCAAATACCATTCTCACACCCAGCCCCTGCAGACCACCCCCAGCTCTGTATCCAAGAGAGGAAAATTAACACAACTTAAATTGTTTATTCCTTCTCTTGGAACCAGAAGCCTTAAGTGGAGCTCCTTTGGGTACTGGCCCTGAAAACCCAGCAGGGGGTGTTTTGTAGGCAGAGCACAAAGATGAGGACTGGGCCAGGCCCCAAAGCAGGAATATTGCTTTTTAAGTGGTGGTTCTCAAAATGAGAACTATGGCAAACAGCTTTAGAAAGGAAATCCTAGAAGTAATAAAGCATAGGGTTCTATGAGACCCCGAGAGGATACCTTGCCCTCTACGTTGTATAGGACTATAGTAATGCTACTGTTTCATATGGAAGAGGGATTAGATGTTGGCCTGTTTGACCTGAGTAGTTAGAAGGGTGAGCAGTGGGGCAGGATTTGCCAAAGAATCTAGTGTAAACTTGATATCTAGGAGGAAAAAAACCACTTTTCTAACGAAGAGTAATCCAAATATAAGACGAAGGGCCTCTGGAGGCAGTGAAGGCCCCTTCTTTGGACATCTTTAGTCAAAGGCTAGGTGAGCACTTAGGTGTGCTGCAGAAGGCATTTCGTTTTTTCAGGTATGGGTTGGAATAGATGCCTGAGATCCCTTTCACCTCTGAAATTCAGTGATTCTCCCAAAGTATTCCTACCAGTGGCTCCCTCTCAGGAAATGTACTTTTTCTATTACTGTCCCAAGCCTGGGGAAGAGTCTTGTAAGTGGCAGCTCAGCTTGCAGCCAACACTGCAGCTACATGGATGACCCTCTGAACTCTCCTGTGCACTTTCATTCCTCAAAAATTTGTTCATCAGCTCCTGCCCCATTGGTCTAAATAGCCAGCAGAACCAAGAAGCAAGATCAAAATCCCTCAGGTGTGTGAGACCATTTGAGCAAACACCTTTAGAGGAGGGGACAAGTAACATGTAACTGGCCTAGCTTTTCCCTGCACTCACGGATCACAGAATTTTAAACCAGTGGGGCCACTTCATATATGCATGTAATCCTGCGCAGGACACCTGGGAAACACTAGGTGGGTTCAGTGCCTTCCCTGATGACTGCCCACAGAAATCACTCCCTTTGTTATTGACTATCCAACACTGTTGGCTAAATGTTTTGTTCTGTTTCTCTTGAAAAATAACATCCTAAATTTGAAGCTGGAGGGGACCTTAGAGGTCCAACACTCTCATTTTACAGATGAGGCGACTGAGGCCTCCAGAGATCAAGTGATTTGGTCAAGATCACAGAGGGAGCAAGTGGCAGCGCTTGAATTTGAACTCAGGTCCGCTTCCCTAAGGGTAAGCAGGCTTTCTCCTGTACTTTGGGGACAGAGATGAGTTGCTTATGATTTGTAGCCTCCTGGGCCTAGACAGTGCCAGGAACACAACAGAAACTCCGCTCCTCAGTATTTCCCTGCTCACTGTCAAACATTTGAGAAATATTTGTTTAATTTGAAGAAAACTGACCTCAGAAAATCTGCCTAGATGCACCCAATCCCTTGGGCCTCAATAGACTGGATGGAGTGGAGAACTGAGCCGTTAGCAATAGTCATCCTGTTGAGAGAAGTGCTGTCCTAGAAACATAAAAGTCATCCAAAGGAGAGTTAACTCTAAGAGGGAGAATTCCATCATAAAAAAGGACTTTGCAGACTTTTTCAAGCAAAGACCCTGTTTATGATATTCAGGGCCCCTCTTCAGCAGTATAAATGAACAGCTTCCATCGAGCCAAATATTTTTCTCAATGTGGTAGATTTTGAATAAATGTTATTGTTAAAGATTAAAACATATTTCCATCAAACCTGGAAACATAAGTGGTCCATTTCTGGTGGCCTCCGTGCAAACTGCAAAGGAAAGGACTGGATTGGGAAAGCTTGCTTTCTAAAGGGCTGATTCCAAAGAAATCAGGGACAACTGTCTCTGTTATTTCTTATTCTTCTTCATTAGAAGGCCCCAGGGGAGTAAAATTAGTTTGTTTCTGTTATCTTGGGAGAAGCCCTAACTAAACATGCGTGCAGGATCTTTTCAGTAGTCTATGGTCTTTTTCTTCTCTTGACAGGTTAGTCTTAAACATACTCTAGGGGTGAAAAATACAATTTCCCAAACACCAGCCAGCTCCAGTTTTAGGGAAGTGGGCACTGCTGGGGACTGCCACATAAAAGGGGAATGTAGCTCAGAGGGCAGCAAAGAGTCCCTTGTGGAAACTGACACCTGATAAAAAGGTCACACTCTCATGCCAAAAGTTAGTAGCTGAGAAGACAGAGGAAGACAGTAAAGTCTCTGTACATTGTCAAACCATTCTGGAGAAAGGGGGGGGGGGCGGGAGCGGGAGCGGGGAGCTCTTTTCCCTTTATCTGCCCAGGGCTGGTTCTCTAACTGGCTACGTTACAATAGCTCTTGTCAAAGAAAAGTGGGTGGATGGGGAAATTTATGAGTTTCTTTCTTTCTTTTTCTTTCTTTTCCTTCTTTCCTTTCTCCTTTCTCTTTTTTTCTTTCCTTCCTATAATGCTAGGTGGCGCAGTGGAGACAGCGCTGCACCTGAATTCACAGCCCCAAATTCAGTCTCTGATGCTTACTACTTGTGTGGTGGTCCTACACAAGTCACGTAACGTCTGTCTGCTCGGTTTCCTTATATGTAAAAGACTAGCTGTGGTTATTACTGCTCAAGTTTAAAGGGCAGGATAGGCAGCAAAGGTCAAGGTTTTTATTTTTTAAGTAATCTCTGACATTTGTCTACTCCTGCCCAGAACCACACTGAAAGTACCCGAGACGTAGGGGGGAGGGGCTCATTTTGTCAGTTTCAGGTTGAAGTCCCGCCTCTCTCACTTGACTCCCTGGGGAGCAGGGTCAAAATACATCCCACGCGCCCCCCTCCCTCGGGTCTCTTGGGGAAACTTGGTGGAGAGTTTTACAGCAGAAGCGGGCAGAAGAGCACGGGCTCCCACGCGTGCACCTGCCTTTGGGGAAGCCCTGGGCGCTGGGTTGCGGGGGGCTGCCGAGGCTCCGGGCCGGGCTGGCCGCCCCCTCCTCGCTGCCTGGCCGGCCGGCCCACGAACGCACGGTCCCTTTAAGAGCCGCGGAGGAGAGGAGGAGAGGGAGGGGGTGGGGAGCGGGCCCCGAGCGCAGGAGCTGGCTCAGAGCTGCGCCGATCCGGCCCCAAGGACGCGCGCCGCTCGCTCGGGCTCGGGCTCCCCCTGCCCTCCCCGCCCCGCCCCGCCAGACGCCGTGGGGGGCCTCCTCCGCCCATCCCCCTCTCGCAGACCCCGCCGCGGGGGGCGAGGTGCCCCGGGCACGGGGAGGGGGAGTGCGCGCCGCCTCCGCGGGGCCCGGGGAGCGCACGCCTCCGCCTCTCCGGCCCCGGGCATGGACAGCAGCCGCAGGCGCGCTGCGCGGAGCCCTGGGGAGCGCAGCGGCCCCGGGCAGCCCCGAGGCTGAGCCCTAGACAAAGGCGGCATCCGGCGGGGAAGGAGCCGACAACGCCGCCCGCACCTGGCTGGCCGTCGGGCTCTCCCCCCTCGCCGTGCCCTCCGCCGGGCTCTCCGAGCCGAGCCTTGGGAACTTGCCCGGGGGCGCCCCCGAGCTTCCCTGGGGAAGGGGAAGGCGAGGACCGGAGGGTGGTCCCGGCCCCTGAGCGTCTCGCTCCAAGTTTCCGACCCCCCAGGGAGGAAGCCTCAAGTCCGTGCCCAGCCGGGGCATCGGGGCTCTCCGACCTCCCTCAGGAGCCCAGCCCAGCCAGCGCTGCCAGCATGAGCGGCGGCGGGGCCGGGCGGGGCGAGCCTCGGAGGCCGGGCTGGGCCGGGACCTTCCTGGGCACTGGGGAGCTGCTGCTGCTGCTGTTCGTGTGGCTGGGCCCCCTGACCTGCAGCGGCGTGGCCGGGGACAGCGAAGTCAACGCCGAGGTATGTAAGCACGCTCCCCCTTGGGGGGCTTGCCCTCCAACCTCGCTATCCGTTTCCTCCTTCCTTCTCTGATTGTCTTCTTAGCTAAACTTTGCATCCTGCCCACCCCCCACCATTCTTCCCTTGCTTAATAAATGTTTGGACTGGGTTGATTCGCCTGGCCTTGGGGGAGGGGAGAGTGGCCCCCTCCCTCCCTAGAGGTAGACGCTTTTTCTGGGTGGTGGCTGGACCCCTGCGACTGTGCCCCCTTAGCCCAGCCAGCAGGATCTATGCAAGGGAATGGACTCAGGGAAATCTCATCCCTTCCATTATCTGGACTATTCTTCCCTTGGGTATTGACGCTTCAGAGCTGGGCATCTAGCTGACCCTCTCTGTGCCCTGGTCCTTGTAGCCACCAGCCAGTCATATGCTGCCTTGCCTGGTGAAAGGGGGAATGAAGGGTGTCCCTGCCCTAGGCTCAAAACACCGAGGTGGCAGGGCCAGGCTCAGCCCCAGTGCCTTAAGAGCACACCAGGGAGGCTACCGGTCTGAGGCAAGAATAACGGTGGTGGGCGTTGGAGCTACGGCTGGGCCAACGCCTGAACAAGAGGGTCGTGCTCAGCGTTTCTTGTAGTGAGTCTGCAAAGGCCCCTCCCTCCTTAGCACAGTGCTGGGCACTTGGAGTACTCAGTAAAGAGCCAAAGTACTGGACAACAACCTTATTAAGTAATGGGATCAAAGGTGAGGAGGAGAGGGGGTAGGTGACCTCCCAAAGAGACCCCTAAATGAAACTGGGCTCCACCACAGTCTGGAGGAACCCAGGGATCCTGAAGCCTGGGAGCTTCAAACTCCTTGGTTAACACCACTCCCCAAGGACTTCCTGCAGGCTTCTGGGCATGGAGTGATATACTGAAACTCTCAAACCCTGCTTTTGGGACCAAGGAATGAGCTTAGGAGCCCATAACTCTCCTGCACATGACATCTGCCTGTATAAGCACAGCCTATTAAAGTAGGCATGCTTCCTCCCTTGGAAGGCTCATCCCACAGGACTGGAAAATAGTCCCATTCACTGACCAAATGAAGTGTAGGCAAAACTCGGTACAAAACAGCAAGGCAATTTTTTAAAATGTGAGCTATTGTACAGCTCACATAATTGAATAGATTGTGCCCAATCGGGAATAAATGATGCTATGCCTGCCTTCAGATAGCTAAGACAAGTTTGAATAAGATATGAGTAAGAGAAGTCAGAGAGAAGAAACAGGGAGGATCTGTAGTAAGTAGGATCCATCCCTGTGAACTAAGGGCACCTGAACTGGGCCTTGAAGGAAGAGAAAGGTTTCACCAAGCAAAGATGTGGAGAGAAGGTATGGGATACAGCATATGCAAAAGCTTGGAGGTGGGAGGTGAGACCGAATGATCCAGTTTGGTCGGATGTGCTCCTTCTTTCTCCCTTTCCCACATGCTATGTTCTAGCCACTGGCCAGCTTACCAGCTGTTTCTGCTATTTGGGTATGTCATTTCCCAACTCCCCACTTTTGCACACACATTTTCCACAAACATTTTCCGAGGTGTTTGGAATTCATTCTTTTAAAAAAAAAAAAACAACCATTGTCACCTTCAAGGCTTAGCTCAGGTGCCAGGCCTCAGTTTCCCCTCTCTTTGTGCTGTCTCTTTCCTCAAGCTGCAGAGTTAGGGACTTGTTTCCACGCTGTATCTCTTCCTGCTCTGCTCCCCTGCCCCTCCAAATGTAAACTCTTTAAAGACAGGGGCTGTCTTTTATTTTGTTGTATCCCTGTTCCTAGCCTAGTTCCTTGCCTGTAGTAAGCACATAAATGTTTGGATTAGATCGGAGGCCCCTGAACGTCAGGTATTTTAACCAAGCGGACAAAGCAGGGTATTAAGCAGGGAAAAGATAAGATCATGCCCGTGCTGTGGACTGTTTCGGCAGCAGACAGGAAGATAGGTGTGATCTCTCTGCATGTGCCTGTGAGAGCCTGGGATGGGCCAGGGCTGGGGTGAGGCACAGGGGCTTCCAGGCAGACATGGGCCTTCACCTCTTTTCGGCCCTGGCCAGAATTCCATGCAGGGCTCGGGTTAGGATCGGAGAGGCCCTGGCCACCGCCTGCTTCTCCCAAGGACCTGCCCAAGATCCTGCTCTCATTTGGGGCCCGATCTCTGAGCATTTATATAACCCTCTGTCCTGCCTTCCAAAACTTCATCCTTTCATTCTGCCTGAAATAAGAACTTCATAGCTCCCATGCAGATCACCCCCACCTCCTGACCATGTTAGCAAGCCTGAGGCGGGCAAGGGAGAACAAGAGACCAAAACGGGAGAATCTGGAAGGCATTCAGCCAGGGTCCCGACTGTCCAGCTTCTTAGAAAGGCTCTGCGGCTCCTTTCAATCTTTCTTGTGCCTGGAGGAGAGACTGAAGTTGGCCTGAAGACAGCAGATGCAGGAGGGCAGTGTAGGCCCACCTCTGAGGCCATGCGTCTGGGGGGCCAGGAGGTCAGATGTGAAGAAGCCTCCTGTGCTCTTTCCCTGGCCCATTGATACCCTTCGAGCTAGGTCTCTGGAGAACGGCCCAGTTTGGGGGTTTGGATCTCAGGCCTGGGAACTGTTTCTATTTTGAGCCTCACACAGGGCGCTCCCTTCATTCTCTGCCCTCCCTGACTTCCCGTAGTTCCCCTTAGCCCGGTTCTCTGCCGCCCCAGAGATTTTTCCGATCGAAGCCAGCTGGTTCCTGACCTATTTTAATAAACTCCTCTGGGGAAGGGCAGGGAATTCCTCCTAAGCTCCAGTTACACCAGAGAGCCAGCTGAGGCTCATGGGGGGTGGGGAGAGGACATAACCCGTGTGTGTGTGTGTGTGTGTGTGTGTGTGTGTGTGTGTGTGTGTGTCTGTCTGTCTGTCTGTCTGTGTGTGTAAGTAAAATGGAGGCCCAAGGGCTCATGCTAAGAGTCTGTCTGACCTCCAGAGCCTTGGCCTTGGGGTGCTGCAACGATTCATTATTATCTAAGTGCTGATAAGGCACACGTGTTATAAGGAACCAGAACCTCTCTACTCTGTGTCATGCCTGGATTCGAATTCCAGAGGCCCCAAGTTGAGCTTCTTCTCCGCCTCTTACTACCTGCATGACCTTCAGTTCCATGAGCCTCGTTGTCCTAATTTGGAAACACTGAGGAGTTTGGATTCAGCTCCCTCCAGCTGGGCTCCACATCTTGGATGGGCTAGTATGGTCACGGCACCCTGAGGGCCATTGTGGAAGTGATGTTGAAGAAATAGAATCTGCCTACCCGGCGCTTATAATCTCGAGTTAGGGACACACCAGATGACTGGAGAATAAGATGGTGTGATGCTCAGTGGCACAGTGGGCTCGGAGTCTGAGAAGACTGGTCTCAGACGCTAGCCTCATGACCTCGGGCAAGTCACTTAACCTCTCTATGCCTCAATTTCCCCATCTGTACAATGGTGATAACTACAGCGCCTACCTGGTAAGATTGTTAGGGCAGAATGAGATAGGCTTAGCCCTATGCTTAGCACATAGTAAGCACTGTTCTCTTTATAATTATGATCATTATGAACAGTGATTCTCATTGGCCGCTCCCACAGTCCCTGCCCTTGCTCCAGCCCTCCATCAGACCTCCCCTAGACTGCTGCCAGTCTTCTGACTGGGCTCCTTCCCTGCCTCAAGGTTTCCCCCTCCAATCCTTCATCCACCCTGTAGCCCAAAGTGATATTTTTTCCCCCAAGCACTGATCTGACCATGGAGCTCCCATGGCTCCCAGTGGCCTCCAGGAACAGATAGAAAGTCCTCTGTTGGACACTGAATGCTCTTCATCCACTGGTCCCTTCCTGCTGTCTACGGTCCATCAATGTCAGCCTACTTGTAGTTCCTTATACTGGACCCTCCCTCTCCTGCCATGTACCTTTGGAGCTGCCCTCCATGCCTCCAGTGCCTTTCTCCCTGGGCCCTCCCCACCTTCCTTTTCCTTCCTCTCAACCCTAATCCTCCAAGCCAGTGTTTCTCAACCTTCCTAGAGCCGGGACCCTTTAATACAGTTCTTCATGTTGTGGTGACCCCCAACCATAAAATTATTTTCGTTGCTACTTCATAACTGTCATTTTGCTACTGTTATGGATCATAATGATATTATGATATTTATTTTCATTGGTACAAATTGAACATAACCCACAGATTGAGAACCTCAGCAGTTATCCCCTACCAGTTAGTTACTAATGCCTTCCCCTACACCCAGTTATTTACAAGTTGTTTCCTCCAGTTAGAATATGAACTCCTTGAGAGCAGGGAAGGAAAGAAACAGTCATTTATTAAGTGCCTATTGTGTGCTAAGTGCTTTGCAAAAAATTTCCTTTGATCCTCTCTGCAACCCTGGGAGGTGGGTGGTGTTATAATTCTCTTTTATAGTTGAGAAAACTGAGGCATACAGGGGTTAAGTGACTTGGCCAGGGTCACAGAGCTAGGAAGTGTCTGAGGCTGGGTTTGAACTTGGGTCTTCCTGACTTTAAATGTATCAGTCTCTCCAGAGTGCCACCTGGCTTCCATGAGCCCATGTTTTTGCCTTTCTGTGTATCCCTAGACCTTGGCACAATGCCTGACTTCATAAACGCTTGCCTACTGACTCACTGGCATCAGCATTCTGTTTTACAGCCTATTACCAACATATGTAAGGTACTGAGAGAGGAGGTCTAATTGGCTGGGTCTTCCCTCTTCTGATCCCTAAATGACAGTCTCTGATATCCCCTGCCTTTCCCTTCTGGATGTCCCCTGAATCAGCATGAAAAGAACAGGCAGCTAACTGGGCACCTTTCCCAGAACCAGGGACCTCTGAGAGGAGAGGGTGTTAGTTCAGGAGCTGAAACATCAGCTGGGTTTATAAGTTCAGTCCACAGTCAATGACTGAGTGCACCCTGGCCTTCAACCCCTTTTGGCCCTGGCCAGAACTCCATGCAGGGCTCTAGTTAGGATCGGAGAGGCCCTAGCCACTGCCTGCTCCGCATAGCCTCTAGGATCCCCTAATGTGATGGGATAGACATAGGGCTGTAGCAACCACATGGTATCTGTAGCCAATCAACAAATGTGCCAAGGTGCTGTCCCATGTGCTGGGCATGCAGTCACAAAGAATGAGACAGTCCCTGTTCTCAATGAGCTCACATTCTGTTGTGGGGAGGGAAGACCAAGGGGAGTCAAGTATTGACCCTGCCATTTAATATCAGTCTGTGCATAAGCAACACGTTTCCCTTTCCTGGGCTTCATCCACAAAATGAAGAGATTGGACTGGGGGACCTGAGATCCCTGGCTACTCTCAAATCCTGGCATCAGTGCATTGAATCCAGTCAGAGGCCAGTGTAGCCCTCACTAGCCACCAGAAGACCATACAAAGATGGGGCAGAAGGACGCCAGCCGGGTCCTCTCATACAACATCCTTGCATGCCTCTGTCAAAGGCAGGATCCTAGAACGTACATGCCATTCGTTGTAGGTTTGGGGCGAGCCAACAAGAAAGCTTGGACTGAAGGATTTCCATGATCTTCAATAAAGAAGATTCACTTTCCATCAATGCCAAAGAACTGCTTCCCTCCCCTGCTCTCGATATGGTGGCTTAATCCTTTCTTCCCTAGAGTATAGTTTTTTCTGTCCATCCTCCCAAACCCCTCAGGGGGAGGGGTCACCCCAGAGGACCCCTAAGGATCTGATACCTCCTCTGTTGAGCTAATGCTGCTACACCTCCTTGCCCTCCCAGGAGGAAATAAGAGACTCCCGCTTGACTGAGCAAGAAGAAGGGCGACCCAAACCACAGGAGTTTCACAGAGAGCTGAGGGAGGGCCCTTTTGGGTAGCTAATCGGCCAAGTGGAGAGAGCAACCACTTAATGTTCAGATCCTGCCTCAGATACTGGCTGTGTGGCCTGGGGGTGGGGCTTTTCTGAGCCTCAGTTTCTCTGTAAAGTGGGGGGTTTAAGAAAAGCACCTCCCTCCCAGCTTTGTTGAGCTAATAATCTCCAAAGAGTTTTTGCTTGTTTGCTTGGGAAAAGGAAGGGCAATTGGGGTTAAGTGACTTGCCCAAGGTCATATGGCTAGTAAATGATAAGTGCCTTAGGCTGGATTTGAAGTCAGGTCCTCCTGACTCCAGGGCCAGTGCTCTTTTCATTGCACTACCTAGCTGCCCCTCTCCAAAGAGGTTTGCAAACCCTAACACACCATAGCGGCCCACCGGATCACTGTACCCAGATCTGGGCATAGGTCGGCAATGGTGGAACATGGCTAGCTGAAGGGTCATATGTTGAGCTCCTGCTCAGTCCTAGGGAAAGGACAGCCGGTCTGTCGATTCTGGCCCTCCTTGTCCAGGGCTTTGGTCCAGACACAGCTCACTTTGCTTTTTGGCTAAGGTATCCTAGAGTGACTTAAACTTCTCATGGGTTTTGGGTTGGTTTTTTTTTTTTCAGTTTTTGGGTTTTTTTTGCCAAACCAAATATTTCCTTCTGCCCCCAGAGGGAGAGAGAGGACCACTCCTTTTGGCTCCCCCCTTCCCCATCCCAAAGCCAGCTTCAGACCAACACCCTCAGCCAGGTGTCACCAGCTTGGGTCGCCCTCCATGTGTCTCTGGGTGGAGAGCCAGGATATCAGAAACATGAACACACTCAGACCCACCTTCGAATTACTCACCCCGAGGGAGCCTTGGGAGAGTAAGCGACCTTTGAAACTGGATAACACCATTAAGCAACGGGCAGGATCTGTTTG
Organism: Pseudocheirus occidentalis; assembly: GCA_028646575.1. NCBI lineage: Eukaryota > Metazoa > Chordata > Mammalia > Diprotodontia > Pseudocheiridae > Pseudocheirus > Pseudocheirus occidentalis. The sequence goes on from CM053595.1 coordinate 290,353,650, forward strand.
CTTTACTTCTGTTTTTGGCTGCAAATCGCAACTGTGCCTCCAAGCACACGCCTGGCTTCTTAAAAGGCACAGGACAGAAATGACTTGAAAAAGGTGAGGAACAGCCCCCAGAAAGCAACGGGCTGAACGCCACAGCTGACCCAGCAGGATGGGCCCAGTTGTGGATACTTCATCTTACCTCATCTGATAAAGGTCAGCCAATCTAGGGGCCCTGACCCACCTACTTAGAAACCACTCAAGGTCCATCTTGTTTCTCATTTTCCTGCCTACAAAGGTCAGATTAGGGCCATTGGCAAGAGATCCCCCCTGCCTACCCTGCCAAGAGGGTACTTTAAGGAGGGAGGTGAGCTTTGGAGAAGAAAGTCAACACCTGAATTTTTTCTTCCCAAGTCTGTATGTAAACAGTGCTCCTGATATGGAAGCTTGTGAGTGGGACAGGACTCATTCCTGAACACCAGTGGGAAATGCAGAGCTGCTGTTCTGACATTGAACCTCCCGTACCTATATGGCTCCGTGGCACAGTGCCTGGCCCTTAATAAATGTTTATCACGATATGGAGTCTGGGGTCCCAGCCACTGTACAACTGCATGGAATAGTGGGGGTAGGGAGACCCACTGGATTTGGAGTCAGACAGTCTGCGTTTAAATCGTGGCTCTGATACTCCCTATGTCGCTTTAGGCAAGTCCCTTAAAGTCCCCATCTTCCTCTGTAAAATGAGATTGGTTCAGAAGATCTCTCAGGACCCTTCTCACTGTAAATCCTGTGATCTTATTCCTCGGGCATCTCTGTCCATCATTCATCTGCCTCTTGTGCGCACAGCTGAGCTAAGTCAGGTGCCATCAGTGGGGGCCCCTCCATCAGTGGCTGCTGGCACAAAAACACTCAAGTACAAACCACTAACAGATGGTCATTCATCGGTCTGGCATGGGGTCTCCACTTTTAAGGGGCCATTTAGCATCATCATCCTGCTCCAGGCAGGGAAAGCTATCTGTACCAGGGCAGAAATGGATTAAAATAACGATCTGATTGAGACCTGGCAATTGCTCTGTCTGCCTTTCTATTTAGATTTCCACCCCCAAGTCACCTGAGAATGGGCAGCCATGACCAAGAGAAAATCCACTGTGGATAAACCTGTTTGTTCCTCAAGTAGAATGTAAACCTTTCAAGGGCAGGAGCTGGATCATTTTATTTGTAATCCCAGTGCTTCTGATGGTATCTGGAACATAGTGGGAATGTGATGCTTATTAACATTTGTAAAAAAAAAGTAATGTGGAATCTTTTGGACCAAAGAGCAAACCGTGAGTACTCTGCACAAGACCAAGGTGTAGCCCCCAAGCTTATTTAGAGCTCCTGATGCATAATGCTCATGGGTATTTCATTTTAGCCCTGTACCCCAAGGTAGAGATATTTTAAAATTCTCTAGCAGTTGTCCTGAGACTCCAACTTCTGCTTCAGATACTGTTCCAGTCTAAAGCTGGGCTAAGAATATACTGGCTTCAGAAATAAAGAAAAGAATCAGGGCATCAGTGACCTTCACTGTCTTTGCTTGGAAGGGCATCAAGGATCTCATTCGGCAGATAGGCATCAGAGTGGGACCAAAGAACACCTGTTCTAAAAGACACATCCAACAAAGGGAGATTGGGAGCCAGAGTAAACACAGGCCAGGGAGACGTGGGACAATGGGAAACCATGGAAGGTTTCACAGCAAAAGAGTGACAGCTTCTGGGTCGGACCAAGTCTTCAGACTTGGTCTTGGTGATTGAGAAATATAAGGAGTTTGAATGGAAGTGGGAAGAAGCTAAATTAGGAGGCTGTTAAAATAGGTTGGGCAAGAGGTGATCCAGAGTGGTGTCTCCTTCATGAGTGGAGGGATGGTGCAGATAAGGGCCAGTATAGAGGGAGAACAGACAAAATTTGGCCAGTGGTTGGAGAGTCAAGAACCAAGATCATGAGAACACAGTGCCCTCAGCAGAACATTTAGGGAAGGTGCAGGTCTAGTGAGGAAGATGGATAATGACCCCATTGAGGACATCTGAGACGTAGCCACTAGTTCTTTTGGCATTTGACCCATCCAGATGGCTTGCTTGGCTTGGTAGAACTTTTATCCAGTCAGCAAATATTTTAAGTACCTACTATGTGCCAAACACTGGGCTAGATGCCAGGGATACAAAGAATGAAGCTATCCTTTTTTTTTCATAGAGCTTACGTTCTGAGATGTATATACACATAGATGTATATATGTGAATATGTATATATATTCATATAATATATAACATGTAAAATATATACACATGCCTGCATGCATATGTATGTGTATATGCCTTTATATGTATGTAAGAGCACATGCATGTGCATATAAATACACAGAATAAATACTAGATAGTTTGAGAGGGAGGGCATTAGCAGTCAAAGGGATCAAGGAAGGCTTCATGGAGAAGGTGATGCCTAAGGTGCCTCTTGAAGTAAGTGAGGAATTCTTTGAGACAAAAGTAAAAAAAAAAAAAGTAGAATTTCCCAACCTGGGGAAAAGGCCTGTGCCAAGCCAGAGAGGTGGGAGCTGAAGTGGTAAGTGTGAGGAATGGAGAGAGGAAGCCGATTTGACCCTCCCAGCACTTGGGAAGGGGAATAAGATGAGTGTGGCTAGAAAGATTGGTTGGGACCAAATTGTGAAAAGTTTTAGGAACCAAACAAAAGAGTCGGTACAGGATCCTAGAAAACAGGGGCCAGAAGAGTTTGAGTAGGGCAGTAACATAGATTAAGAAATGTGCTTAAGCACATTTAAGTACCTACTATGTGCCAAACACTGGGCTAGATGCCAGGGATACAAAGAATGAAGCTATCCTTTTTTTTCATAGAGCTTACGGTCTGAGATTTATATACACATAGATGTATATAAGTGAATATGTATATATATTCATATAATATATAACATGTAAAATATATACACATGCCTGCGTGCGTATGTATGTGTGCTTAAGAAAAGCTATTGTGGCAGCTGAGGGGAGAATGAGTTGGAGTAGTGAGAGAATGGAGGCAGGAAGGCCAGATGGGAGGCCATTGCAGTATTGGAGGAGTGATGAAGTCATGAACCAGGATGGGACCTGGTGAGTGAAAAGGAGAGGAAGTATGGGAGGGAGATTTCAGAGGTAGAAATGGCAAGTTTTAGCAGCTGATTGGATATATGGGGTAGAGATAATGCTGAGATTACAAACCTGGGGTGCAGAAATAATGATGTTTGGGAGAGTCTGCAGGGAAAGCTAGTGAGCTCTCTTTTGGACATGTCCATTTTCTTTGGGACCTTAAGTTTGGAACATCCACTTGGCAAACGAGTAAAGGGGAACCAGAGCTCAGGAGAGACTGGGGCTGGATGTGGAGAGCCATGAGTCACTGACTGCATCAAAACGACCATTAAGACAATGGTCACTGACCAGGGCTGGGACTATGGCCACAAATGGGGAGGGGCATAGATGATGACTGAGCAGAGGAGACTGAAAAGGAGCAATTAGACAGAAAGGGGAACCAGGAGGGAATAGTGTCCCCAAAGCCCTAAGAAGAGAGTGTTTACTGCAGGGGAAAGCTGTCAAGCCATGTCAAGTGCAACAGAGGTCAAGAAGGAGGAGGGCAGAGCAAAGATCATTGAGAGATCATTGGTCCCTTTGGAGAGGCTGTTTCAGTTGAGGGCTGAGATCAGAAACCAGATTGGAAAGGGTTAAAGAGTGAGAGGTAAGGAAGTGAGCCAAGTGAAGGACTGAAGGCAACTTTTTTAGCTGTTTGACTGAGAGAGGGAGAAGAGGGATAGTGTGAGAGCTTGAAGAAATGGTAGGGGCTGGTGAAAGGCTTTGAGGGTTCTGTTTTTAGGAAGGGATGGAGACATGTTTGAAGTCTGTAAGAAAAGGAACCATTAAAGAGACTAGAGCAGAGAATAAAGTGAAGTCTGCCGGAAAGGTTGGGAGGGGATGGGACTGAAGGTAAATGTCCACCTCATCAGAAGAAAGAAGGAAGGAGGGAAGAGAAGGAGGAAGGAAGTACCTACCATATGCTAGGTACTACACAAGTAGTTCACAAATATTATCTCACAGAGAGTGGGGGATGTCGGTGAGGGATTTAGAAATGAAAAGGGAGCTCACAGAGAGTGGTCTAAATTTTTTTCAGTAAACTGAATCTAGGTGCTCATTAGAAAGTTTGGAGGGAGGAGGGGAAGGTGTGAGAGATAAAGAATGAATTAGGGAAGAATAAAACAAATTGCCTTACTGCAGTGAGGGCCCAGTCGGAGTTAGACAACATAAATTTCTGATGTACCTTCAGCTCAGGTCCAGGACTTTCTCCAGTTGTTTTCCTTTCCTTTCCTTCCCCAACATTTCTCCCACCCTCATCCCTTATCAGTCACCCCAAGTTATGTTCCACTCCTTGTGAGGTTTCCTTGGCAGAGACACTGGAGTGCTTTGCCGTTTTCTTCTCCAGCTCATTTTACAGATGAGGAAACTGAGGGAAACAGAGTTTAGTGACTTTTCCAGGGTCACACAACTAGTAAGTGAACTTAGGAAGATGTCTTCCTGACTCCAGGCCTGGTGCTCTATCCAAGATGGTGCCACCTAGCTGTTCCCCATTACATACTGGCTAAAGTAAGCCCTTCCCCAAACTAGCTCCCTGCCCCAACTTTCCAGATTTATTTCATAGGACTCCCCTTCCTGTTTCTCAGCCTCCGCTCTCCATCTCTTAAGCCTCTACGTTCACCCAAGCCTCCTGTTTGCCCAGAATTCATGCTGCCTTCCTCCCTACTTCCCAGAATCCTTGTCTTCTTCCAGGTGACACCTCCAGGAGAAAGTAAAATCCTTGGAAGTCGGGACTATTTCATTTTTATCTTTTCATACCCAATCCCAAGCAGCACTTTGCCCATAATAGGCACTTAAAAGCTTTAGTTTAATTGATGAGTCAAATGATCATAAAATACATCCCAGATGTAGTAGTAAGTGCTAGCTGCCAAGTGAAGTGGAGGGGGCAGGAGCTGGGCAGAAGCCAGGATGGTAGACAGGAGAGAGGGGCGAATGTTCTCTAATAGCACAGGATTGGACGTCACAGACTCAGGATGAGTCAACAGTGATGTGGCTGCCAAGAACGCTGCTGGAGGTTTAGGTGGCGTCCAGAGAACCTTGGAAGGGATGACCAGGAGAGCCGTGGTCAGTGCAGAGCCCCACAGTTCAAGGCCATTGATACACCCCAGACAAGAGTTTTGTTTGGAATTGTGGCTTTAGATGCCTTTTTGGTCATTTCATCCCTGTGGTCCTCAATAAAATGGGGGAAGTGAGACCAGATTAGATCATCTCCAGGGTTCTTTCTGGTTCTCAGTCCTGTGACTCCAGGACTGATTTGTTCATCACACCTGGAGTCACTGCTTAGGCCAGCAGTGGCTTTGAAATCAGCAGTGTCCCCTGGGTGGGGCCAAGCAATGGATGAGAAGTGAACACCAGTTTGGGTATGTTTCAGAAGGGGCTGGGCTTCGGAGATGACCCCTTTGTCCTTGTGCAGGCAGTCTGTGGCTGGCCACAGAGCCCTCATGATCCCTGGCTTAAGGCCAGCGAAGAAACCTTGGGCAAACAGACAGTGTGCCCTCACCCACAGGCCAGAGGGCCTCTTTGGGTTTTTTCCCCATGGAGTCCATTCTTAAGTTCTGGAAAGCCTTCCCTTCCCATTCCAGGGTTCTGGTTGCTGGGAGTTGGCCTGCTGGACCTTGGTGTGAGGGGAGAGCCTAAGGCTTCTCTTGTCTGCCTGGGGCCTTGTTTCCCCATTCCATTAAGACTTCTCCCCTAAACCCAAGTTCCTTCCCTTCTCTCTCCCCCTTCATTCTTTTTCTTCCTCTTCCTACTCAGTTCTCAGTTGGACTGTGACTTCCTTGGTTCTGGTCCTCTGGGCTTGCTACCTTTGGTTCCCTGGGACCTCTGCTGGTCTGGTACCACAATGGACAGAGACCACCTGGGCTGGGAATTTGGAGGAGTAGCCTCACCCCCCACCTCCATTCCTGCTCCCAGAAAGGGTTTTCGTGACTCTGGAGAGGGACAAAAATGCAGATAAGGATCCCTTTGTGTCTAGGCAATTCCCAGCCAGGCCACCCCCTACCTTTGCCTCCAATATGTCAGGCTAGATCAGCTGAGCTGGACCAGACCCAGGCTGAGAATGTCCTTATCAGGCAGCCTAGATAAAGCTCCCAGGGAAGGTCTGGAGGCTGGGCAGAGGGGGTTTTGCCCGGAGCTCTCATTGTCTCAGAGGAACAATGAAAACCTCAGGATCTGGCTGAGATGTGGGGCTCAGGGAGCAGTTCTGTGCTCAGCCAGCCCTGGAAGGGGAGGGAAGCTGCCCCTCCTAGATGTGGATTATCGATCTGGGTGTCTGTGTTCCCAGACATTCCCTCCCAAAGCTCATCTCCATCCTCACAGCAGGCAGCCTTCCTGCTCCACACCTAGAGATGCAGCCCCAGGGAGAGAGATACACCACCTCCCAGGCAGGCAGCCAGGCCAGTTTCCATGATACTGGGCCACTCCACAAAGTTCTCAAGATAGCCCACCACCAGCCAGATCCCACCCCTGCCTCTCTTTGGGAAGCCTGAGGTGCTCCCCACCCTCAGGGGCCTTGGTGCAGCCCTAGAGCCCAATGAAGGCCTTTCAGAGGAGGGGGGACATGCCAAACAGAAGAGCTGGGGGCCAAGGTGGGGTCTGTACTACCTGGTCTCATTCATTCTCAGGCCCTTCTTTCTAGGAGCTTTTAGGCTCAGCTCAAGCTCCCATCTTATCAAAGCTTCCTATCCTTCCAGCCTTTGGTGGGCCCACTGTCTGTCAGGCTCATTTAGCCCTTAATTAGTCACCTGCATAGTATTGAATGTTTTTTTTTATTTTTAAATTTTGATTTTTTGATTGATTAGGCTTTTTTTTAGCCATCTCCCATTAGATTGTAAGCTTCTTGAGGAAAGGAGAGTAGGGCGCTTGCCTTTCCCATAGCACTTGGAAGAATTATATTCACATTGCTCAGGTACTCTAAGGTTTACAAAAAGCTTCCTTTATAATAGTCCTGTTTGGTGAGGCCAGTGGGATCAAAGGATCTGGATTCAAATCCTGTTTCTGCCCCCTTAATACCTGTGTGACTTTGGGCTAATTCCTTCGGCTGATCAGATATTAAGCATTTATAAGACACCTGCCAGGCAGTGGGTTAGCATAAAAAGTCCCTGTCCTCACGGTGCTTCCTTCATCTCATCTCTAAGAGGAGGAAGTCAAACTGGTGGCCTCTGAAGTCTGTGCCTAACTTAGCTTCAGGACATCTCCAAATGAGGAAACTGAGGGTTAGCTGAAGGAGGAACCCACTAAATAGCAGATGGTCCCAGCTGGGCCTGAAACCAAGGCCTCGCCCCCCAGACCAGTTTTCTTTCCAGTCCTCCATGCTCCAGGGCCCATAAGTGCCCAGTGCATACTTGTTGGCTGGAATAGCCTCAGGCTGATGGATGCTGACACCAATGAAGCCCCAAGCACTCATTAAACCTCCACTGTGTGCCAGGTCCTGTGTTCAGCATTGGACACACAAATACAAGGAATGAAACCATCTCTATTGTCATGTTAAAGGACTCTAGACCCTGCCTTATTTCATTCAGAAGGAGGAGGGAAAGAAGCCTTCTAACCTGAAATGCCTGTGGGTAGAGCAGGCATTAGGTGATCCTGTGTTGTTCCCCCAGCCCTCCCTGGAGGGAGGATTCACCCCCTGACCTGCACTAGGAGTGGGGCTCATAGCCCTCAGCCTCAGTCAGTTGGGAGCCGCCATCTTGGTTTTTCTAACTGCTTTCCTGGGGAGCACGGGGATGGTTTGGTGGAAGGAAGACTGAGCCTTTCCTCCCTCCTGCTGATTTGGTAGGCAGATCCTCCAGCATCAGCAAGCAGCTCTATCAATGAGATGAGGCTATTTTAAGCAGAATACCAGCCATCCTGATCTTGGAAGCAACCATTTACCCCATGCCTGAATGGCAGGGCCCAACCCCTCCTCTCCCTCCTTCAAGAGGGCTCCTCTTTTTGATTACCATTGAAGCCCATTTGCATGATCTCAGGAAACTTCATTATGGATACTCCTGAAAAGGCACTCGGAGGAAGGAAGAAGAAGCCCTTCGGAGGCGGAGGCGCCATGCTATAAGCCGTGTCTGTGGCTGATTTATAAGCACCTGGCATCCGGCCACCCCGGAGAGTCAGAGCCAAGCAGAATTGATCAGTGTTCTTGTCTCTGGCTTCAATCCCACCGTTCTTATTTTCCCCATCTTCCCCTGCTCCACTATTTCACGCACACACCTCCACCCCCACCCCTCCTGTCTCCTGATATTCTAATGCTGTGGTCTCCTCTGGGGAGGGGGAGATGACTCCATTTCCTCTAACTCAGCAGGGGACATTTTATCATTAGACCTCCTCTTGGACCCTGCCCCTCCTCCTCACCTTTCTAGGACCATTAACCCTATCAGCTCCTTAGCTAGGAGGCAGCCACCCACCCTATCCCATAAGGAGACAGGACTCCCCACAGCCTGAGAGACCTGGAGTCTGGCCCCTAGCTCTGCCACTGAACCAGCTCTATAACCTTGGATCCACCCTTTCCCCTTAGAGAAAACAAAAGCCTTAGATTAGACGGGCCCAGTTCTGGACTCTGAAAGCTGCCCCACTATGTGCCAACCCCCAGGATGGTTCCTGATGGGTCATGTCCAGATCCAAGGGACTAAAGCATCAGTTCTTAATGCAGGCTCCATGAACTTGGTTTTTTTTTTTAAAAATACTTTGATAACTGTGTTTCAACATAGTTTCCTTTGAAGGTCTGTGTATTTTATGCACTTACAAACATTTTCTGAAATGGGGTCCATCGGCTTCACCACCATGACCAAGAGAAAGCAGTCCATGACAGCAACGAAAAAATAAAATTAAGAACATCTCAACTAGAACCCAGACTGCTGCCTCTCCCTGCCTCATGCCAGTATCTGGCTTGCCTGGGGCAGGTAAGTTTCTTCAGGGCCTCTCCCGTTTTTTCCTAATGCCAGCTACTTCCTCTGAAACACCTTGAATGCTTGTCTTTCTGCTTCTTCCCACAGCTGAGCAGTCTCTTCACTGGTGCCCAGAGCACCTCCTTGTGCTGGGGGAGCAGGGTGCACACACACTCCTAGCCCCAGGGGGAGCACAGGTGGTGCATGGCCCAGGCCCTAAACCACCTGGATTATACCAAGATCCCCTCCTGGCTATCTGACAGCAACAGCCAGACCTCATTTTGTTATATTGGCTGCCTCTTTTTTTTTTTCTTACAAATTGAAGGTCTGATGCAGCTCAGCCTCTACCTCTACCAAGTCTATAGGCACCATTTTTTTTTAACAGCGTGTGCATATCATGTTTCTATGTCCCATTTTGGCAATTCTAGCAATATTTCAGACTTTTTTCATTGTTATTCTGTTATGGCAACTGGTGATGCGTAATCTTTGATGTTACTATTGTAATTGTTTGGGGGCACCAGAAAATGCTCATATAAACTGGTGAATTTAATTAGTAAATTTTGGGTGTGTTCTGACTTCCCACTGACCAACCCAGCCTTTCCCCATCTCTCTTCCTTTCCTCCAGCTTCCCTATTCCCCTAGACACAGCAATATTGACAGTAGGCCAATTAAAAACTCTACAATGGCCTCTGGGTGTTCAAGGGATAGGATGTGGCAAACTTCATTGTTTCTTTCCTTTAAGAAATTGCCACAGATGCCCAAGCCCTTAGCAACCACCACCCTGATGGGTCAACAGCTGTGGACATTGAGGCAAGGCCCTCCGCCAGCTAAAAGTTTGCGCCTCACAAAGGCTCATGATATTAACATTTTTTTTTTTTAGCAATAAAGCATTTTTTAATTAAGGCACAAACAGTTTTTTTAGACATAATACACACATTTTGGACAATAATACACACATATGATACACTTAATAGACTCGCAGTTTAGTGTGAACATAACTTTTGTATGCACTGGGAAATCAAAGAATTTTGTGAGACTCCCTTTATTGCAATATTCCCTCTATTGTAGTGGTCTGGAACCAAACCATCTTATCTCTGAGGTGCCTGTACGTGCAGACAAGAGATTTGCAGGGAAATCGGAATCCATCTCAGAGGACAGAAGGCTTTATAACCCAACGGGACCAGAGCACTTGGAGGGGAATCGAGAGCAAAGCTGGATTTTGTTTTGCAGACTCTGCTCCCTGACAGGTCCATCCCCAGTCCTCAGCGTACTCAGCCAGGCCTGCCCCTCCCCTGTACCCGACACCCCTCTGAGAAGCCTTTACCCCAGTCCCTGGAGCTGGTCTATGGTCTGGTCTGAATGGAAGTAGTGGGGCTTCTCTCTTTGTGAAAGATGGACCTGGAGTCAGGAAGACCTGAGTTCAGATGTGACTGCAGACCCTAGCTATCAATGAGATGAGGCTATTTTAAGCAGAATACCAGCCATCCTGATCTTGGAAGCAACCATTTACCCCATGCCTGAATGGCAGGGCCCAACCCCTCCTCTCCCTGTGTGACCCTGAGCAGGTCACTTACCATCTGTCTGCCTCAGTTTCAGGGTGGGGGGGGACAGTAATAGCTACCTCCCAGGGTTGTTGTGAGGATCCAGTGAGATCGGTGTTTTTGTAAAACTCAACCGTGTCTGCCAAATAGTAGGTGCTTAATAAATGCTTATTTTCCTCCCGACCCCTTTTATACACAAGCAAGCTGACACCCTTCCTGGGGAAGTAGCCCTCCTCCGCCAGGACACGGGTGCCAGTAGCAGAGCTGAGGTGCAGACCCAGTGTTTCCCACTCCTAGATAACTCATCCCCTAAAATTCTCTAGTTTCCTTCCTCTGGAGCTGGGAAGGAACCGGCCCTAATTGGTTTAATTATCCACCACCCTTCCCCCCTCATTCTGAAAACATTTCCAATCAAGCCCTCCTGGTGATGAAATCATGCTGGGGATGATTTCTGCCTCATGCAGATGAGCGTCCTGGGGAGCTGCTCCTGGCCTCCCCCGGGGCTCTGGTCTGTCTTTGGGGAGTGGGCAGATATCTTCCTGTATCTCCCTGAGATTCCTAATGAGCCATTGTGCCCCCCACTTTCTCCTGATGCCTCCTTTTGTAGCGAGCTTCCTGTAGCTTTTCTTGGGCTTGGATTACAAATGCAGGTTCTCCATGGTAGTGGCTAGGAGGCTGGACCCCGAGCCTATGGGGGTCGAATTGGTCTGGAAGCCCAGGTGTTCCACTGGCTTGGTGAGGGGGGCCCAGGGATGCCAGCCAGTCCCTTCCTTAACTGTGACCATATGGCGCTTGGCCTTCAGGCTGCTGCTGCTCCATGGGGGTCTCTGTCCAGCCAGAAGTTAGCTTCTTCCCTTAATCTTGTCATTAACCCTCAGCTACTAAGCAGTACAGTATATGGAACGCTGGACTCGGGACAGGAATGACCTTGAGTTCAAAACCTGCCTCATACACTGCTGACTGTGTGACCCTGGATAAGTCACTTAACTTCTGTTTCTTCATCTGTAAAATAGCACCTTCCTCCCAGGATTGTCACCAAGATCAGACTGAGTGAGCTAACCCGTGTAAAACATTTGGCAAACCTTAAAGTGCCAGACAGACCCCGTCCACACGGTTTCTTGGTGTGCCTCACTCCCTGGCTGGGCTGGTAGCTAGAGTCCGGCTTCTACAAACCCCTCCATTAATGTTCTGTTAGCAGCTGCCCAGGCCCAGCTCAGCAGAGCCACCTCGTGATGGGTGTCCCTTCCACGCTGGCGGCCTGGCTGCCGGCCAGGGCCCAGCATGGGTGAGCTCGGCCTCCAGATGCTCTGATCCAGCCGGCGGGCAATGCTGAGGAGAGTGTTTAGGGAGCAGGACACGATGCCCTGGCAGGGCCAGAGGAGTCAGTGGTGCCCCCTGCTCCGCCAGGCTGCTGCAGGCTTTTTGTATGCAGGCCTTGAGAGCTTTGGGCCTGCTGGCCCCATTCAGCCAGAGGCCTTGGTTCTTTGGGTCTTTAATTCCACATTTTCCCATTGGAAGATCTGGAAAACCTTCCCCCAAACTCCTGGTCATTTCCAGGCCCCAGGGCTGCTGAGACTGAGAAGATTCTGCAAGAACCGAGGAGCCACTGGCAGGTAGTGAGGCTCCCATCGCTGGGACTCTCCAGGCTAAAGCCGGATAACCACTTGCTGAGAATTTTTGCTTAAAAACAAACAAAAAAAAGTTGAACGAGATATACGGAATTTTTGTGATATGGATGCTTATCCCTGTCCAGAATCCTTAGTTTCTTCATTTATAAAATAGAGATCATTCTGCCTTGG
>CM053595.1:290366478-290433111 GCA_028646575.1 Pseudocheirus occidentalis
AAAATTAACCCTTATCTTGCCATATTAATACCTCCTTCGACCTTGTTCCAGCATCCAGCCTATGTTTCTTATTCTTCCCATTCAGGGAGGAGTAGGTCGGTGGTGTAGAATACCAGACTTGGAGTTAGGAAGACTTGAGTTCAAATCTATCCTCAGACATCTGGCTGTGTGACCCTGGGCAAGTCACTTTATTTTTGTCTGTCTTAGTTTCCTCAACTATAAAATGGGGGGAAATAATAGTGCTAAACTCCCCGGGTTGTTGAAAGAATCAAATGAGATAGTATTTATAAAAAGCTTAGCACAATGTCCAACATACTGTAAGTGCATAATAAATGCTTTCCTACCTCCCTCACTCCCTTCTCCCTCTCTTCCTCTCTTCTTTCTGTCCTTCCTTCCTCTTTCCTTTTTCTTTCCCTTTCCTTTCCTTCCATCCTTCCATGTTTTAACCAAACTGGCCTATTAGCCATTCCCTGATCTTCTCCATTAAGAACTTCGTGCTAACCTCTGGGGTTACAAAGATAAAATCAAAACAGCCTCAGGCCCAGACAAGAATTAGCTTTCACAACCAGCCTGTATATATAAATAAGAAAACATAACACACACACACACACAAATTAAGTTTGCAGTACTGGGCACTTTCATCTGGGGAGCTGGGGGTACCAAGAGGAAAGAGTGTTTTAGGATTGAAGGTACAAGATACGAAACACTTTGTACCAGGCAGGTCAAAGTGGCTACAACGTGAATAGGCATATAGTGGATAAGGAGGTACTTTAAACACCAAGCTGTGCGTTTTATTCCTGAGGCAGTAGGGAGGGAGCCCCACAAGTTTCTGGAGCAGGGGTGTGGTCTGGGCACAGATAGTGCTTCAGGAAGTCAGCCTGGCCTTTCTCTGTGTGTGTTGGGGGCAGGGGGTGGTTCACCCCTCCCCTTCTATGGATCCTGACTTCTGTGCCAGTTACTAGAGCCCCAGACCCATTTTCTGTTCCCTTTATCTCCCGTCTGTCTCTGCTCGGTGAATCGCAGAATGTTAGCATTGGAAGGGCTCTGAGAGCCAAGCCATTCATCTTACAGATGGGAGGATGGCGCCCAGGAGGTGGGGGGATGGCTCGGCTCTGACTTTGTATCAGGGACGCCAACGGTGGAGTGTCCCTTGGAATCTCAGGAACCCTGAGGGTTGGGTGACTGCTGCCCATTGTCCTCCATTGTCCCATCTCCTCCTCTTTACCCCATCTTTCCCATACCAAGAAGCTTGTAGAGAAGTTCAAGCTTGAGATTGGGGTTTGGACCCCAGTCCGTTGCCCTTCTCTGGTCTGATCGACCCCGGCACCTTGGCTTTCCACACAGAACTGGCTGCGTTTCTACGGCTACCTCCCCCAACCCAGCCGCCAGATGTCCACCATGAGGTCGGCTCAGATCCTGGCTTCTGCCATCTCGGAGATGCAACGTTTCTATGGGATCACCGTCACGGGCGTGCTGGATGAGGAGACCAAAGCGTAAGTCTGTCTCTGCCAGGGACCCCTCGCCTCTCTCTTCTCTTCCCTTCCCTTCCCCTCTCTTCAGGATAGTGAAGTCCCATCCATGCCCAAAGTCTGACAGCCTTCCACCCAACCCCATCCACTCTCTCCTGTCCTTCTCCCTTCCCTGTAATTAGCAGCCTTCCTGGTAAACCCATAACAAACCCAGCAGAGACCAACACCTCCCTAGGATGTGAGGATTCTTGAAGCCTATCCCCTCTGGCACCCCCAGGGGTTGGTCCATATGTCTGCTGCATCCCCTTAGCCTTTATCATGTGGGCCTTGAACAAATTTGAATGAGCTGCTGGCAAACCCATAGTCTAATATTAGTTACTTGGGGGAAAGAATAAAGAGGATTCAAGCCCTGCCCTCAGCCAGCTAAGAGTCTGAGAACATAGGCGTGGGGCTTGAGGAGGGGGGGACTTCATGATCAGTAAAAATACCCAAATAGTCATTTTTGAGGGGATAGGGATGGTGAGGAATGATTCTGCCAGCTCTTATCAGATGGGATTTCCCCCAAATAAAGAGGAGGTGATGCTAGGGGGCTGCATCTTGGTAAGCCAGAGGCCAAATGTTCTGGGTTTTCTGAGCAGCCTGGGTAGCAAAGGCACAAAATGGGTGAGGAGGGGGAGAGAGGACCTAATAGTGTGTGTGTGTGTGTGTGTGTGTGTGTGTATGTGTGTATGTGTGTGAGAGAGAGAGAGAGAGATTAAGAAAAGCAACCTGACTGGAAAACAGGGAGGGGTCAGGTATGGTGGGGGAGAAGAGAGGGCCCAGCACAGAGAGGTGGGGGGGAGGCTCAGAATTCCTGGGAAGCCTGGACCCCCCCCCCTGCTCCCTCCCTCTTCAGAGACCCTGCCAGCATGCCATGTTCTCTGCAGGTGGATGAAGCGGCCTCGCTGTGGGGTGCCAGACCAATTTGGGGTACGGGTGAAAGCCAACATGCGGCGGAAACGTTATGCTCTCACCGGGAGGAAATGGAACAGCCATCACTTGACTTTCAGGTAGTTTGCTGGCCCTGTCCTGTGGCTTGTGAGGGGAGATGGCCCTCACATTCAAGTGTCTCCCCTGCTGAGGCCTCTCCTCCTCATCCCCTGGGACCCCCAGGGCCTTGAGTCCTGTCCCTAGTGTCTTCTGTCTGGGGGATTTCCTTTCCCACACTTCCCTTGGCTGTTCCCACCCCAGCCCCTCAGTGAGAGTTCTTCCTGGCCCCAGCCCTCCATCCCACACTGATGTTAAGGGGCCTCAGCATCTCTGTGGGAGGCCCACCTCTGTGTAGTCTCCCAGCCTAGGGCAGTCTCAGGCCTGGGCCCTCCCAAATGAGCCAAAAGCCCCATCATCACCTTCCCAGATGTTCATCCCTATTCTTCCCAAGAAACTCTGAGCCAGACATGACCAAGACCTTGGAATTCTAGGACAGGCATGGACTGAAAGGAGGGGCAGGCCTGATTGGAAGCATCTTCTAATGCTGTAGGCATTGGGAGGCCTAGGGGATGAGGATTCAGACCTGGAAGTAGAGGGTTGGATGTGGGGATAGCAAGGCCACATCCTTACTCGTCCACCCCCTCCCCAGCGCAGCATTGTGGCAGGTTCAGGAGTCAAGCACCTGAGATCGATTGTAGCTGTGGTGGATCGGTTGAAGGGCCTGGGTTCAAATCCTAGCTTTGCTGAGCACACTGCCCGTGGGCAGTTCATTAAACCTTTCTTCCCTCCATTGGCTCGGCTTTAAAACAAGAGGGTTAGTCAAGATGACCTTGCAGACCCTCCAGCTCCAATTCCTTTTGACTTAGTGCTTCCCTCAGCCCTGGAAGACTAGCACCTTATAGGTGAGCCCCCCAAAAGAAGCCAAGATTCCAGAAAGGGACCAGAGCCCAAGATGAGGGAGTGTTGCGTCTACAGCTTTGCCCAAGGGATTGGCAGAGGGTTTCTAGTCCCTTTCCCTCCAGCCAACCTGAATCTCCCCTCCCCTGCCCTCCAGTAGAAAAAAGGTTACATTTTCCTTAGTAGGAATGGTTGCCCAGGGGGTGATGGGAAGGAGGATCCCAGTATGGCGGGTCCATCCTCCCTACCGTTTCCATTGTCCCTAGCATTCAGAACTACACAGAGAAGCTGGGTTGGTACAACTCCCTGGAGGCAGTACGGCTGGCCTTCCGCGTGTGGGAGCAGGCCACGCCCCTGGTATTCCAGGAGATCCCCTACGAGGACATCCGACAGCGGAGGCAGAAGGAGGCCGACATCATGGTGCTCTTCGCCTCTGGTTTCCACGGCGACAGCTCCCCCTTTGACGGTGTGGGAGGCTTTCTGGCCCACGCTTACTTCCCTGGCCCAGGCATGGGGGGAGACACCCATTTTGATGCTGATGAGCCCTGGACCTTCTCCAACACCGACCTACATGGTGAGGCCGACTGGCAGGGGAAAGGAGAGGGTGGGGGGCTAGGGTGGTCCCCATCTCCCTAGTGGGGAGACAACTATGTCCTGGGGTCCAGAGCTGCCTCAGAGCAACAGGTACTAGAAAGCAAAGGTCATCTCCAGAAGGACCCAGCCAATTTGACCGCCTCAGTTTCTTTCCACATGCATTCTGACGAATCTCTTTTATGCCTGTGACCTCATTTTATCCTCCAAACATCCCCCAAAAGGGACAGTGAGACAAGGATCCATCTTCCCTTTTGACAGAGGGTGGTGTCTGAGGCCTTGATTGGTGGAATAGCTTCCCCAAGGCTCCAAGTAGAGTCTGGGTGATGACACAATCTGCCATTTCATCAGGATGGGTGCTCCTACATCCGTGCCCAGCTGCGAACTCTCCATGAATTGGTAGATGGTCCTTTAGGGTTTCTGTCACCCTCAGATTCCATAGTCTGGGAGTGACTTGAGCTGAGCTTCCCCAGACTTAGCCAGGCTGATCACAGGGTGATTGGAGGGTCCATCACTCATCCGTGCCTTGCTCTCCCTTTCCCTTCCAACTTGGTGGTTCCTGGTGGAGCTTGTACCCCCCTGGCTTAGCCTGGAGAGACCCACTGACTTACTTCCAAGGAGACTTCAAAAGACATTAAGTAGAGAACAGTAACGTCTCCCATACATAAGACTTTAAGGCTCAGAAGGCACTTAACCTCACAACCACCCTGTGAGCTGAGAGGTTAATTATGTTTTTCTGACTCATGTGTCTCAGAGAAAGGGAATGGCTAACACAGAGTCTCAAAGCTAGAAGGTGGAAGGGTTTGCCCACCAACCCAAGTCTTCTGAATCTTTCTCTAGCAATGTCCTTCTTGCCTTTAGCTTAGCTCTTTGAATCCAAGGGGCAGGCTAGAGACCCTGGTACATCCTCTTAAGCCCTGTTGATTGCAAGCAAGACTCTGGAAAAGAGCATAACCTCCCTCTGTTCACCAGGAAACAACCTCTTCCTGGTGGCTGTGCATGAGCTGGGCCATGCCTTGGGTCTGGAGCACTCCAACAACCCCAGCGCCATCATGGCACCCTTCTACCAATGGATGGACACGGACAACTTCCAGCTGCCTGAAGATGACCTCCGGGGCATCCAGCAGCTCTATGGTGAGCTCACTTTACTTGGAGGGGTGGCCTTCTGTAGAGAGTGAGTACCCCAGGCTGTCAAGTCAACCCTTCCTTGCTGATCCATTGATTTGTATTCATTAATTTGTTTTTCCTGAGCCTGGGCATGTCCTGCTTTCCCATTAGATTATGAGTCGCCCTAAAGTAGAAACGATTTCTGTCTTCTTTTACCTCTCCTTCCAGTGTTGGTCATCAGGTCCCAAGCAACCCAAGTCAATTCCCTGACCATGTAGCCCATAGGGTCATTATAGAACCATAGGACACTGAGTTGTAAGTGACCTTAAAGATCATCTAATCCAGCTCCCTCATTTTACAGATGAGGAAACTGAGGTCTGGAGAGAGGACATGTACTGGGGTCTCTACTCTGGGGAAAGTCAGTAGCACCAAGGATTAAAAGTCCGCTGTATACAGAGGGCCGGGCTGTCCGTCACCAAGGCTTCTCATTCATACATCACGACTCTTACGTTAGATCTAGTTCCCTCGTTTTTCTCATGAGAAAACAGATTCATGGAGGTTGAATGATTTACCAAGTTCAAATGGCTGGTAAATATAGAGCCAGGTCTTCCAAGTCCAAATCCGGTGCTCTTCTGGATCGCCATCCTGTCTGTTTTACATGCCTGTGATGGCCGGCTCTCCCTCAGTTGGGCTTGAGGGTGGTACTTCTTTCACATCCTTCCTTTGTTCCTCCCCCCATTTTTCAGGTACCCCAGATGGCCAACCTCAACCCACCCGGCCCCTTCCCACAGTGCCACCCCGACGCCCAGGCCGGCCAGATCACCGACCGCCCAGACCACCACCACCCCCTCCTCCAGGGGGGAAGCCAGACCGACCCCCCAAACCAGGGCCTCCTAACCAGCCACGAGCCACAGAGAGACCAGACCAATATGGCCCCAACATCTGTGATGGGGACTTTGACACCGTGGCCATGTTGCGAGGAGAGATGTTTGTGTTCAAGGTGAAGCGCCCCCTTCTGTTGGTCCTTTCCTTAACCCCACCTATGCATGTGGGTGCTGTACCCTCTAGAAGAGATCAGTGGAGTGTCTGAAAGAAGCCCTTTGTTAGTGGGGTCCAGGCAAGAGAATCCCTCTGAGGGCAGGCCAGACACTCAGCAAGGAAGAGCACCCCAGTCTTCAAAGGCCATTGGATGGGGAAAGGAAAGGAGATGGTGTATAGGCGCAGAGGGGGATTTTGATAGCATAGGATCTTAGGACTGGTCATGACCTTAGAAATCACCGTTTATTTCTATTAGAAAGTTTAATCACTTTCCTGAGTATGGGTATGTCCCACTTCCTCATTAGACTGTGAGCTGCCTTAAAGTAAAAACTGTGTCTCTGCCTTCTTTTACCTCTCCACAGAATTTAGGTGCCAAGCAACCTAAGTTAATTCCCTGACCATATATACTGTAGGGTCAGTTATAAGACCATAGGATATATATGGACCTTTATTCCAGCCCTCTCAGTTTTCAGATGGAACCAAGGTAGGAAGTAAATTTGCCTCCATTCTGAAGGTTAAAAAAAAGTCAAGGATAGAGTTGTACCTTAGGAAAGTTATTGGCATACAGAAAGTGCTTAATTAGTGATTTTTATTCATTAATTAGACACCTGACAAATCTCCCTTCCCCATTTTTTTCTTTACTCCAGACTGTCTGCCATCCTTCTCTTCAGGACTCCCTCTCATGCCTCTTAAGCCTGACCTCTGCCCTACCCTCACCCTTCCTCCTTCTCACAGTCTGACTTTCACCTCTGCCCTACCCTCACCCTTTCTTCCTTCTCATTTTCCTTTCTGTTCTCACTTTCCTGTCACTTTCTTCCCTCTAGACAGAGTTTCCTATTTCTCCTTCCACGTGATTCACACACCCTGTAGGTTTAGACTGTCCTGGTGTGTCCCAAAGCTTTTTCCTTGTCTCACCCCCATATTCTCTGTCTCCTCTGGGAAACAAGCCCAAGGGGATACTAAGGCAGGGCCAGCTCTGATGACCCACAGATATTCCTGCCACTTCCACATGTATGGTGTGTATACTTCCCCTTCTCCCTTTCCCCATCCAGTACAGAGTTCCTAACCCACTGGAGGTCCAGGGGCTGGGCTGCATTGGTCATGGTCCACTCTCCCTACTAGGGCCGCTGGTTCTGGAGGGTCCGGCACAATCGGGTGTTGGACAACTACCCCATGCCCATTGGGCACTTCTGGCGGGGACTGCCTAGTGACATCAGCGCTGCCTATGAGCGTCAGGATGGACGTTTTGTCTTCTTCAAAGGTGAGCCAGATGGCCCCAGGCTGGGGAGGAGGGGTACTGGTTGGTGGCTGAGGAAGGGGCCTCTTCACCAGTATAAGGTCTCCAAGTCTGTCGTCGGGCAGGAAGAGGAGGGGAGGGGGCCTGATTGGGCTGCTGGCTGAATATCAGCCTGGCTCCTGAGAGTCCCAGCTCATGTTTTCCCCATTATGGGCTAGATGAGGTCATCTCCATCTGTAAATGTAAAGACAGACAAAGAGAGAGAGGAGCCAGGCTAGGAGAGAAGGGAGGAAGGGAAAGTGAGCTGGGGATTGTGACCTGCAGCAGAGAGTGGGACCAGGGCAGGAGAAAGGGGGGATCTCTGGGCCCTGGTTCAGGTTTCTCTTCTTCCCTGCTCCATCCCTGTAGAAAGTGGAATTGAGATACCCAGAAGGAATTCCAACTTCTGTAGCCTGCCAGAGTAGATGGAATATGGTGTGACCCTCCTGCCTGGGGAGAGCAGAATTCAAGACTGTCCCTTTCTCATTGAAAGCAGGGAGTATGCAGTGTGGTTCAGAGTCCTGAGACTAGTGGACAGGGCAAGGCAGAGCCCTCTTACCTGAAGAACAGAAGACCCTGGGTCTCTTTCTTCCATCCCCTCCAACCTCACATCCATTTCCCTTATTGTCCCTCTGACTAGTCAATCAACAACCATTTATTAAGCACTTTACATGTGCTTGGTGTGAAACATGAGGGATACAAAAAAATTAAGGTCACACTTGCTCACAGGGAGCTTAAATTCTAAAGAAGGAGACAGTATTTACATACATGAGTATGTCCAAGATGCAGACATAGTAGATTGAAGGAAATCTCAGTTTCAAAGCATTCGTACCTGGGGGGGAAAGGGGAAGGGTTGTCTGAAAAGTCTTCCAGAAGTAATACTTAAGCTGTCTTAAAGGAAGCCAAGATTCTCCAAAATTGAAGGTTAGGAGAAGGTATTTCAGGCATGGGGACATCCAGTGCAAAGGGAGATAGAGTGTTGTGTTGTGTGTGAGGAATAGTGAGCTGGTCGATGATGGAGGTGTGGAGGGATGTCATGTTAAAGACTGAAAGGCTGGAATGGGTCCAAGTTGTGAAGAGATTTCTGTTGGCTCCTAGAAGTCATAGGGAGTTACTGAGTAGGGCTGTAATATGGGCAGACATGCTGTAGAAAATTCATTTTGGCAGTTGTGAAGAGGATGGATTGGAGAGGGTAAAGGAGGGAGGCGGGGAGACCGGTGAGAAGACTATTGCAGTAGTCCAGGTGCTTGGTGACAATATGGTGGTGATGGATCGTTGAAAAAGGGTGACATGCCAGAGATGATGGTGGAGAGGTATAATAAGATTTGGATATGTGGGCGATTGGGTATGTGGGATGGGCAAGAGAGAGAAACTGAGAATGAAGCTGTGATTGCTGACCTGGAAGACTGGGAGGAATGGTGACATCCTTGATGGGAATGGGACTCTCTTGGATCTGTTTTTGAGTTTGTGGTTCCTACAGGATATCCAGTTTGAGATGGTCAAGAGATAATTGGTAATATGGGAATGGAGCCCGAGAAAGAGGCCAGGGCTGGGTAAATTGATCATAAAGATCATAAAGGTCATTGAACCCATAGAAACTTAGGAGATCACCAAGTGAAAGAGTCTATAGAGAAAAGAGACAAGGTTCCCCCATCATCCTTGCTGCCTCTATTGCTTCTCTGCCCCTACTAGCCACTGTGTTCCTCTTTGGGGCCAAAATGACCTAATCTCTCTTTTAAATACATGAAGGCTCTGCCGCACCACTCCACATATGTGTCCCCTCACCTGGACTGTAAATTTAGGAAGGACCTGACACTTCCCTCTTCCCTCACCCCTCACATCCCATAAGTTGACAAACATATTCTATTCTCCTCAGGAAAAGTAAAAGGTGATAGGTCTAGAGCTGGAAGGAACCTCAGAAACCATGTTGTCCAGCCTCCTAGGAGGTCCAGAAAGCTGAGGCCCAGAGTGACTTGGCTAAGGTCCTGCAGGTAGTGCATATCAGAGATGGCTTTCAAACTGAGATTCCCAGACTAGAGAGCCAGTAGCCATCCCCGGGGACCACACTGTTTCTGTACTCCTTCATCCTTTCCATTCTTGGATCCACCATCCTATATCAGGACCTTGCCCCCTTTGCCTGAACTGGCAACAAGCTATTTGGACTTAGCAGTTTCTCTTCTCTATGGCCCATCCTCCACATGCCGGTCAACGTCGTCTTTCTGTAGGACCAGCCTGCCTGTGTCACTGCAGAATCTTCAGCATCTCCTTATGGCCTCAAGGATAAGATATAGGCTTCCTCACTAGGGTTTCTTCTGACCTTCCCAGGCTAATTTCACATTACCCTACTAAACACGCTCTGTGTTCAAGCCAAACCAGCTCCTTTGCCATTATGGGAAAAAGTCAGCTTTCACACAAGCTTAGAACTCACTCCCTTCCTCACCCCAGCCCCTTGGCATCCCTGGCTCTTTTTGAAGCTCCCTTTGTGGGAAGCCTCTCCTGATCCCCTGAGTTGTTAACATTCTCTTCCTCTTCAAATGACCATGAACAGTCTCCACCATTTACGTGTCTTGTCCCTCCTGGAGCATGTGCTAAGCTTCTTGAGGGGAGGGCCAGTTTTCCATCTCACCTTTCTGTCTCCTGGGACCCCATGCCCAGTAGATGTTGAATAAATGCTTGTTATATTGGATTGGCTCGGACCAAAGGCAGGGAATATATTTCATATTTCTTCAGAATCCTTTGCAGCTGACACAAGACAGTGTGTATGTGTGTGTGTGTGTGTGTATATGCATATGTGTGTGCACGTGCATACAAATGCTGATCAGTAAATGTTTGTCACGTAGAGGGCCTCTGGGGCCTTAGGATGTCTTTTAGTATGGCACATAAACGCCAAAGGCAGAAACTGTGGGCATCTCCACCTCCCTCTTTTCTTTGAGAGAGAGGCTCCAATTGATGGGAGGGGAGAGGGATACAATCTTCTGCAAGCTCAGGCCTGAGCACAAGTCCTAAATAATTTGGATCTCTGCCTTCTCCTGTCTTCCTCACTCCCACAAAGTGCTGCTGCCTCCTAATCTTGTGTGCCTCCCTCCACAGGGGATCGGTACTGGCTCTTCCGTGAGGCCAACCTGGAGTCTGGTTACCCCCAGCCTCTAACAAGCTACGGACTGGGTATACCCTATGATCACATTGACACAGCCATCTGGTGGGAGCCCACAGGACACACCTTTTTCTTCCAGGAAGACAGGTAACTAAGCAATTGCAATGAGCCTGGTCTGAATTCCAAGGAGAGGAGGCTCCAGTCACCAGCTAGAGATCAGGGCCTGGGGAAGAGGGGATCAAGCCTCTGACCACTCCAACATCTGCCTCTTCTCCTTGCTGAGGCTTTGAAGATTAGGCTTTAATCTTCTCAGATCTGGCCTTTGCCCCCCTATAACCCAGATGGTGCCTTAAGGCCCCTAATGGAGGTGGGGAGTGGGGGGAGAGGCAGCTCAGCTTAAACAGAATTCCAGAAGTATTCACTTATCTTGGTGTCTGCTTGGAAAGTGGGTGCAGACAAGAGCTGTTCTTCCTTTACGAGAGCTTGGGTTCCATGCATGCTAAATTTTTCCCTCAGGATTGATTAGGGAGTCTGTAGGGATATCTGAGGACACCTTATAACCAAACTTGACCATAGCCTTAAGGCTCTCTGCCTTGACCATATGTACCAACTCATCTGTCATATTGTGAGCTGGGCAGGGTGGAAACTTGGAAGAGAAAAGAGAGATGTGGGAGAAGGGGATGGGAGAATGAGAACACCCTGAAGAGCCAGAGAATGGGGGTCTCCCCACCCTAAGCACTGGCTGTCCAGTGGCAATAAGATTGTATGAGGGACTGCTTGTGCTCCACCATCATTGGACTCTTGTTTCTGGCCATGGGGAGCAGTTTGTTGCTGAGCTGTCCACAAGGTCTCACCCAGCTCCTTTTGCATTTGAAAGGAGTCAGGTTGGAATTAGAAGTGCAGTCTTTGTCAGGTCAGTCTTAAGTGGCCCCCAGAAGAGTCCAGCCCACAACCTTGGCCTCACTAACACTGGCTTGCAAACAACTGAACAGACCACAGACCAAACCCAATCCTGGTGGTTTTGAAGAGCAACCCAAGTATCTGGCCTCCCTCCCTGAGAGTCTGGAAAGGAGAGGAACACACAGCTTTGTATCGCCAGGCCTAAGATGGAACTGGAATAATGCCCAGTCAGTAGAGAGTGAGCTCTGTCCTCTCCCTGTCATAGGGAACCCCTTGTCTGTCTTGGAAATTCACCCCTCTGGCATCTCAGAAATGGACTGAGCCTTTTCCTGGGAGACCCAAGTTCTGGTCCAAGCTGTAACTCTGCATAACTGACTTGGTGATGTAGGGTTACAAGGTTAGGCATGTTGGCATATGACCTTGGCATCAAGAAAGGGGTGATGGGAGCAGCCTGGTAGGGTTCTGGGAACCCATCATCTTGGCACTGTTGACTACAGGTACTGGCGCTTTAATGAGGATACTCAGCGAGGAGACCCCGGCTACCCTAAGCCCATCAGCGTCTGGAAGGGCGTTCCATCTGCACCCAAGGGGGCCTTCCTAAGTAATGATGCAGGTATGAGAAACCCAGACCCCTGTCCAGCTTCATTCCTTTCCCATCACCATGTGAGAACCAGATGAGATAAAGGTGTAAAAAAGCACTTAGCCGCCTAGTGCCTTGCAAGCCGTAGGCAACACTGGGGCCCCAAAGGTATGAGATTTGGGCAACATAACCAATGTGGATTAGCGAATGGAGTGAGTTAGGTAAACCTGGGTTTATCTAATCCCACCTCTGACTGTTAAGAGCCACATGGAAAAATCACTTCACTGCTCTGACCCTTTGTTCCTGACCAGATTAGAGTTGTCAGGCCTTTGAAGTAGCTTGAGTTGGGGGATTCCAAGGCTGCCACATAAATTCTCCAGCTTCTGGCCCAAAAGAATACATCAAGGAAAAGCAAAGTACTTAAGATTATAGGATTTAGAGCTATCTGAGACATTGTCTAGGCCAGCGAGCGAGCTCCCGCGCTCGCTCTCTCTCTCTCTCTCTCTCTCTCTCTCTCTCTCTCTCTCTTTCTCTCTTTCTCTCAGGCTGTTTGGCATAGGGAGTGGGGAGCAGGGGAGAGGGAAAAGGAAGGAAGAGGCACGGGGAGAGAAGAAAAAGAGAAACAGAGAGACTGAGAAGTCTCAGACCTCTTGGGCACCAGTCGAGAGAAGGGCTTACGGAATTTTATTTTATTTTATTCAGAATAACATACATAGGACTGCAGAGGAAACGAGTTATAATGAATAAATGAGGGGGAAGAGAGAGATAAGCATTTATCAAGTGCCTACTTTGTACCAGGCATTTTATACAAATACCTCGTCTGATCCTCAGACAACCCTGTGAGGTAGTTGTTATAATTATCCACATTTTTACAGTTGAGTAAACAGAGGCAGACAGTAGTGAAGTGACTAGGCCAAGGTCACACAACTAGAAAGGCTGTGATTGGAACTTGGGTCTTCCTGACTTCAGTCCCAATGATCTATCCACCACAATACCAGAGCCCTCTTTACAATAAAGACACGTTTTTTTTCCCGTCCAAATTCATAGACCCCTTGAAATCCACAGGACCTATCTATCCATGGACTCCAGATTAAAAACCCTTTCATATTTTATATAGAAGGATTTTAAATCTGAAGCCTAGAGAGAAAGGATTTGGCAGTTTTATTGAATTTCAGAATTGTTGGGGACCTCATACTTGAGAAAGAATGCCCCCTGTGATGTATCTAAGCTTGGCTAAAGACTTCTGGTGGGAAGGAACCCCTGACCTCCCAGCCTGACCAGGGTCCTCTAGGGAGTAAGCGGTGGGGCCCAGGTCCTGTTCAAATCCAGGACTACACCTTCCCTAGTCCCTGTTTTGGACTAACAAATCCTTGGACCCTCCTGCCTCAGCAGCCATCCCCACTGCTAGAGTCAGGTCTGGAATCTTGGACTTTTCTCTGCTCTTTAGCTTAGTTAATGGCTCTACTGAGCTCCTGTGGGCAGATTTGGGGATTGGAAGTCAGGGGGCCTCAGGAATATCTCCCATGCTGTCATGTACTGGCTGGACAACTTTGGGCACATTTCCTCACCTGTGAAATAGGCATGATGATCCCTGACCTTCATGGAGTAGTTGTGAGTATGCAATAAGATCATGGGCATGGCACCTTCTGGAAAAGGCTGGTGGGGGTGTTATTTCTTAAATAACACTTTCAGTTAAGCAGCCGATCAGAGCCAAGGACTAGGCAGGGGTTGGAGGGTCTGGGTTCACAGCCCGTCTCTGCTGCTGACCACCTGGGTGACCGACCTCTACAAATAACCATCTATAAGATAAGAGTTTTCAACTTCTTCTGACTTTAAATGTATGATCCGATAACCTGCAGGTTCCAAAAGCCCCCTCTCCCCTTGTAACCCCCAAATAGACTGTGGCCAGAGCCATCCAACCCATCTCACTCTGGTCCTTTTCCTCCTCCCACAGCCTACACCTACTTCTACAAGGGCACCAAGTACTGGAAATTTGACAATGAGCGGCTGCGGATGGAGCCTGGGTACCCCAAGTCCATCCTTCGGGACTTCATGGGCTGCCAAGAGGAGACAGCCGATCCTGATGCTGGGCGCCGCTGGCCCGACCTGCACCGACCACCCTTCAACCCCAACGGTGGAGGCAGGGAGGAGGAGGAGCAGGAGGAGGACAGGGTCCACCCACGGCCCGGGGAGGAGGAGCAGGAGAATAACGAGGTGGTAGAAGAAGAGGGAGACTATGGGGACGACGGCAAAGGTGGTGGTGGCAACCGCGTGGTGGTGCAGATTGATGAGTACACGCGGACCATGAATGTGGTCATGGTGCTGGTGCCGCTGGTCCTGCTGCTCTGCATTCTGGGCCTCATCTACGCCATCATTCAGATGCAGCGGAAAGGCGCCCCGAGGATGCTGCTGTACTGCAAACGCTCCTTGCAGGAGTGGGTCTGACCTCAGCCCGCCCTCTGCCACCCTCCCCCCACCCGTGCCTGCCCCTCCCCACCCTGATCCCCGCCCTGCCCCTCCCACACGGTGCTAACCCATAGACATGTATGTATATACTGTGTTTGATGATGACTTTCGAGATGCTGACCTTGGTCTCTTCTGTTGGTGGATGTGGGCGTGGGCTCCCTGCCCATCACCAGGGATTCTGAGCATCCTTAAAATGAATGTTCCCTCTGACAGCCCCAGAGGCTGGCGGCGGCCTGGAGACCCGTCCCCTAGTCCCCTTATCTATTTATACTAAGATGCTTTTCCTTCTTTCCTTCTTTCTTTCCCCTCTCCCTCTCCATCCCTCCCCTTCTCTCCCCTCCATCCCACCTTACTGGGTGGAGGTGGGAATGTGCCCAGCTCCCCCCAGTTCCTCACTTTCCTTAGGGTAGACATTTACCCTCTTAACCCAGTTCAGCTTTTGAATGTGTTGTCCTGTCATAGAATTCAGAGCAGAAAAGGACCAGGATGAACATCTAATGTGTGACCTTCCATTAGAAGGGACACCAAGGTCTTTTTGGAGAGTGAGAGACAGGCCCTGATTTGACCTCAGGTGTTCTGACTTGAAATCCTACACCCCCCTCTACTCCACCTGTGTGAGAATTAGGGTCCTGTCCAGCTCCTCCTCCCTCTTTTCCCATCCCCGGACTGAACAGGCTTTCCATGGTCTGCCACTGCCCTGGGCTGCTGGAGAGGACGTCTTTCCTTTGCTCATTCTGGGCTGATATGCAAGGAACCAAGAGAGTCAGCACAGGTGTCCCATGTTTGCTTTGGAGACCAGCTGCTTAGCTAGGCACAGAGCCCGAGGGAGACTGCCGGAGGAAAAAGCCTTGGGTTGAGTCTGTCCCCCAGGCCTGGGAAACCACCCAGCCCTGGATTATCCCACTTGGTGGCATGACTGTGTTTTCCCAGTGGCCCCTCCTAGCTCAGTAGAATGAATAGATGGATGGAGTTAGGAATCTATTCCTCCAGCCACCTCTGAACTATGGAGACTTACTCCATAGCGTGGGGTCTGGCCAAAAGTGTCACTGGATTTACTGGGCTCTCCCCTAGAGCTAATTCCTGCCCTTTCTCCCCAACTTCTGGTAGGCACCAAGATGTTGCCACCTACCTGGGTCAGGATCTCACCCACAATCACCTAAAGAAGGGGGAAAGATAGATGTCCAGGGGTCATAGTAGTGATAGAGGGGAGAGATGCATGAGGGAAGAAGGGTGCCATCCCCCCTTATAGATTGCCACCCCAGGACCCCATCACTGACTGTGGCATCATTAGTACCTAGTTAACAAAAATAGGTTAAGAGAGGAAACTGCCTATTTCTCCAGAATGAACTCATCCATCATGGTGGGGTATACGGCAGGGGGATTCTTAACTTTTTGGGTGTCTTGGACCCCTCAGGTGGTCTGGTGAAACCTTCCAGGCCCTTTCTCAGAATCATGGTTCTAAATTCATGAAATAATTGCATATAGGATTACAAAGGAAATCAATTCTACACAGTCCCCAGGCTCAGGACCACCCTCTCTCTACTCCCATATCTAGGGGATCACTGCCTTTTTCCCCTGGCCATGCCTGACATTGAGGGTGCCTTTCCTGCCTCTGGAGGGAATTTCTCACGTTTAAGAATTCCAAATCTCTATAGAATTTAGTTCTAGAAGGGACCCCATGACCAATCTACTGCAGTAACTTCACTTTACCACAGAGGAGGGGAGGGGTGACTTGTACAGTTACAGTTCAAAGCCAAGGGAGGATTCAAATGCAGGCCCTCCGACTCCAAGACCACTCTTTCTGCTGCCAGAGGTTCTCCACCCATGGTTCGTGGGGGTCCTTGGATAGATTTCAGGGAGTCTGGGAACTCTGATGAGACAAAAATGACATATTCTTTTTCTCTAAACTTTTCATTTCCTTTGCACTACCAGTTTTATGCCTTTAAAAACATGATTCTGAGAAGGAGTCTGTCCACAGGCTTCACCAGGCTGCCCCTCAGGGGATCCAGGGCACAAAAAGTGTAGGAGCTCTGTGAGTGACTAGGCCCAGGGAGATGTTCTGCCTTGGACTGGTCTCCCTTTCCATGAGGACAATGACAATAGCTTTGTCTGCTCGGCTCCAGCTATGAACAGAGAGCGTGCTCAAATCCTCCATTATTTGGAAGAAATGGCGCTCTGGACCCCTGAATAAAGCAGAAAGTTAAGGGAGGAGCTGGAATCTGGCGTAAGGGGGCTTGTCCACTGCCCTGCCCTCTTCCATTGGCTTAGTCTCAACCATGGTGACTGCATTGAGGAAAGGGTGCTGGGTGGGAATAAGACAATTCGCTCCTTTTCATGCACACATCCCCTTCTTTCAGACAGACGGTTGCTTTGGGCACAGTCTTGGAGCACGGGCTTTGGCTACCTGCCCTGGGAATGTTTGCCTTCATCCAGCCCCACTAGAAGCAGTAGGGCAGCGTGATCAGGGATGGAAGAGAGGTGTTTGATTTGAGTTCATAGGTTGGTCCAAGTGGATACTACCACAGGAATGGCAGGGGGTTTGATGGAGTTACTTAAGAAGATACTCCAGACTGTTGGAGCTAGAGGAAGCTGCCTGGGGATCCGATGCCATCTTCACAGTCTTCAGAGCCATGGAAATTAGAGGGCTGGCTGCTGAGTTCTGCAGGGGGTATAGAGGTCATATCATCAGGATGCTTTTGGATCTGGGAAATGGGTCACTGGGGAAAGAAGGGAAAGGCAACACAAGCAGTCTTGAGAAGTAGCTTTATCTTCAGTCAGCCAACAATGGGAAGAGCCAAATGGAACCCCCCAAAGTGCTGTATCCGCCTCTCTCCCTCCTGGAGCTATGCCTGGCAGCTCCTAGCCGCCTGCAGCCAGGGCAGTAATGGGGAGGGGCTGCAGTAATTGGGGCCGAGTCCCAGGGGGTCCCCCCTCCTGTCTTGACCTGCTTTACATCTGGTCTCCTCCCCCTCCCTACATCCCCATTCCAAAATAAACAAAAGTCTCTGGCCACTGTGGGAAACGGTACTGGGAAGCTGGGTTCTCTGATCTCTCTGTCAGCCTTTTCTCCAAGCTGCCCCCTCCCCATCCTGTCTCCTTTGTAGGCCTTGGCAGAAGCTGGCCAGTAGCCCCCTAATTCCTGGGCTATCAAAGTGAGTAGGGGATGGCTCAGAGGAGACATTAGATTTGAAACAGTAAATTAAAAAATCCATTCCTGGCAATCTTGACAACCCCCCACACCCATCTTTCTCCAGTTATTTTGGCAACTTTTTAACCCTAGGCAGGGCCCCAGCCCTGACTCTCCCCTCCCACCCAAGGGTTTCACTCTGGAGGGCACTGACCACATTTCTGACCCTTGCCCCGGCAGGCAGTAGGATCCTTCATGGCAAAGGTTAGATGACCCTGTGTACATTTCTGTAAATAACATGCAGCTTATTAAATTGTACATACAGCTTCCGATAGGTGTGGTTTGCTTTGTGATGGGGAAAGTGTTGCATTGAATTTAATTGGGTTGCATTGAATTTAATTGGAAGGGCCTAGCTTAGAGGTCAGGTAGCCACAGCAGAACACCGGCCCATTTCCTTTTCCACCTGCTTCCTACCAGTTTCATGTGGGGTAGGCTTCAAGGGAAAAAGAAAAGCTTGAATTGTCCTGGCACTTTGCTTTAAAGTTTACAAAGTGTTTTTCTCATGACAACCCTGTGGTATAGATATTACTCAGAATGAAGTGATTTGCCAGTGATACAGGTATCAGAGCAGGGTTTGAACCAAGACTTCTGGCTGCAAAGCCAGTATTTTTTCCCCAGCTTTAGCACCTTCTAGGTTTGTTTTTGGGGACTTGGGGCTCCCACCTTTGGGGGTGAATTTCTGTTAGAAGAAGGGGAGCCTCAGGACTGGAGGTTGACTTTGGCCAGGAGGGTTATGCCTGATGCAGAAAGGGCCCAGATGTGCCCCCGGCAGGTTGGGCTCGAGGCCTGACCAGAGAGCCGAGAGGCCAGTGAGAGCTTGGAGCCCCTGCGGCTGCTCTCCGACCCTGGGGTGAGGAGGAGGAGGGGGAAGGAATGTGTGATTCTCAGTTATTTTCACCTTCCCCATGAGAAAGGGCAGCCTCTGGCTCCATTCCCCACCCTGAGTCTAGGAGTGGGAGGGAGCCTGGCTGTGGAAACAAGGTTAGAGCTGTCCCTGACCCCCTCCTCACTTCATCCCATCACTCCAGGCCCAGCTTAGCGCCTTCCCCAGTCAGTCTGAGAACCCAGCCTGGGTGGAAGCCAAGGACGGAGAAGAGATAGAGTCAGGACAGACAGAAAAACTGTTCTGCTTGGAATCTGCAGGTGCAGGCCTGTGGTGGGAGAAACCAGGGCTGGCAGAGAGCCCAGGCCCTCCTCTCTCCACCCCAACCCTTTCATTGGCTTTCCCAGAAGGAACCTTCCTTCTTCCCCTCTCTCCTCCCCACCACATCTCTGTCTGCCTGTTTGGATATCCATCCTTTTACTGTGAAACCAGAATGAGGAAATTTGATTGGAAAAGTCCTCATCTGTTTTTTTTTTTAATTTCTCACCCTCTCCCCTACTTTGTAGCTCCCACCTCTGTGTTTCTCTATTGCTCCCCCTCTCTGCTCTGGGTAAGGGGCTCACTTAGGGAGGGAAAACACAATGAAAAAAAAATCACATTTATCTGGTCCCTGAAGCTGGGGGAGGGGCGCGGGGTGTCTCTGTCTGTGTGTGTCTGTGTGTGTGTCTGTGTCTCTGTGCCTTCTCTCCTGGTTTCATCCCTGTCTGCATTGGGCAACCATTCCGTAAACAATTTCTCATGTGTATGTTGGTTGTTTTTTTTCTACAATCCATGCTGGTCATGATTCAAGGCTCTACAATAAACCTATGAACAGCTGTGGTTCAGGGCTCCTATGTGTCAAAGGCGGTCAAGGCCTACACCTACTGCTGAATGAAATATGTCTGGGACTGGAGTCCAGTTGTGAGGAGATGAGAACCCCAGACTGAGGAGTTTACTTTTCATCTCACAGGCTGAAAAGGTTTGAGCCGATAGACCTGATGTGGGCCATGCTCTCTAAACTGGTATTTATCCCCAGCCTGGGAGATTCTCCTGAACCACAACTTCCCTCCCTGTCTCTAGACAGTGTGGTAGGCATGGCAACAGACTTTGCTTTGGGACCAAGATGGGGACTCAGGACAGAGACGCTTCCCATCCTAACGATAAAAGAGTGTGATAACCAAGCTAGAAAAACCCTTAGACCATGGATTCTTACCCTAGGATTACAGTCTGTGAACATCGGTGGGAAAACAATTCTATCTTTATTTCAAAGAATTGACTTTATAATCCTATGTATTTTATTTTCTGCATTTAAAAACACTAACATTATTCTGAGAAGGGGTCCGTGGGCTTTACCTGACTTGCCAAAGGGGTCCATGACCTACAAAGAATCCCTTTAATTGACTTTCAAATGTAGGCCATAGGAACATTGAATATTAGAGCCGGAAGAGATTGTCTTTGATCATGTGACCCGCAGTCTAGTCAAACTTGTTCCATTTATAGATGGGGAACTGAGACCCAGAGAAGGCCCCAAATCAAAAATTAAGATTCAAACCCAGGTCTCTTGACTGAGCCACATTGCCACTTCCTCAGTCAATCTGAGGCTAATTTTTTAATACCAGTTGACATTTATCTAGTACTCTGAGATTTACAAAGCACTTTACATACATTACTTCATTTTAGGCCTTTCTTTACTTAAATCTAAAAGCCAATCTCTCTTCCCCCACCTCCTTCTAGACCATCCTAAGCCCTGGGCTCAATGGGGGTGATGACTGAGGCTGGAAATAGGCTACAGGGTAGGGTGAGAGAGGGCCCAGGGACAAGGAGTGACAAGCATCAGAAAGCCTTGGATCTTTTTCTCAGGAGATCTATGCCTTCGGGAGAGACTTGGCAGGGACTGTGGCTTCTCAGGAAATCATGTCAGGAGTTTCCCCCTGGCCTGTCTGTCTAAAATTAGGCCACAAAGAAACAATACGGTGGAGGGGAGGACCTATGTGAGCACCAGCCCATTTCTCCCACTTTCAGAATCAAGCAAAGCCTTTATCTGCCGAGGGGACTGGGGGTGGGGTTGTCTCCATGGTGGCCCAGAGAATGCTGAGCTCCTCCTGATGAGGGGCCTGTCACCCCACTGCAAGAGCGAGCCGGGGCTGCTGATCTAGCTGGGAGAGGAGGGGGAATGTTCACTGATCTCAAGCCGGTTAGGTCAGAAGACTAGTCTGCCAGAGTTTGGGGAGTGGGAGGAGTTCGAGGGACTGCAAGGCAGGTGGGGGAGGGGGAGGGGAAGCAGGGCAGCCTGAGGGAGGGGACCTGGCAACTCCAGTCCTAGACTAGGAGTAGGAACTGGCTCGGCCTCCTCCTCAGCTGGTTCCTTTGTCCAGTCCCCTCACATTGCTGTCCTAAGCAAGCAGGACAAAAAGCATTTATTAAGCATTTCTATGAACCAGAACTAGACGACTCAGTGGATAGAGCTCTGAGCCTGGAATAAGGAAGACCTAAGTTCAAATGTGGCCTCAGAGACTCACTAGCTGTGTGACCCTGAGCAAGTCATTTAACCCTATTTGCCTCAGTTTCTCTATCTGTAAAATGAGCTGGAGAAGGAAATGGCAAACCCCTCCAGTATCTGTGACAAGAAAATCCCATAGTGTTGGCTTGCTGTGGTCTATGCCGTAGACTCTACAGGATATAAAGAGTGGGACAAGATTGAAAAATCACACAAAGCCAGACCCTGCACCCTGGGGAGACCAGATACAAGTAAAAGGAAAATGTCTCCACCCTCCATGAGCTTACATTTAAATGGGGGGAGATGCCCGTACAAGGGAGCTTGAGAGGAAGGCATGGCGGTGAAATCTGTAGTGCTGGGAGGGCTGCCAGGAGGGGAATGAGACCTGACTGTCCAGGTCCCGGGATGCAGAGCCCTGAAAGAAGTTTTTCCATGGGAGGAGCGGGTCAGCGTGGCGGAGGGATATTCTAGGGGAGAAGGCAGTTGAGTCATGATGGCAGCAACCTTACTGGGGCTGGGGTGTGGAAATCTGATTATCCGGCTCAGGTATGACTTGGAAGTCCTGAAAGGCACCTGGGGTGCTCCGGGGGATTAAGGTCACATATAGTCTTTGGCCATGCCAAACTCTTCCAAAGCTTCTAACCCTAATCTAATCCCAATCCCTGATTTTCCTGAGAAAATGGAAATCCCCAAAGATTCCGAGACTTGCCCAAAGTGATGCAGATGTTAAGAAGTCAGGGTCAGAATACAGGTGCCGTGACCTTCAGCCTACCGTCTCCTCGCCAAGCACCTTCAGCTGTCCCTGTCCCTAGCACCTGGCCGCCCTGACCCTGGATTTAGCAGAGATTCTGACAACCACAGGGGCATAAAAAAAAGGAATCAAGCCCCAGCACCTTTATCAGGACCTCCTCATCTTTCAAAGGAGGGGGATTGCTTTGAAGCCTATTGCCAAAACAAAAGTTTCTCCCTCCTCTGCTCGGCCCTAACTGGGGGGAAAGGGGAGGTGACTGCCGGATAGACGTTGACCTGGATGCTGCAGCCATGTTGGAAGGTAGAAGGCCATGGGTCTTAGCCAGACAGAATCAGCCCTGTGTCCTGCACCACCCTGTGACTCAGTGGGACCCTGCTAAATATAAGACTCATTACTGCCGTTTATAGAGCCGGCATTTTGTACTGAGTGACCCTCCTCCTCCCTTCCTGAGCTGAAATTCCTGAAGAGTAATGAGCCCTTCCCAGAGGACCTGCCCCCTAGGCCATCCTGCCTTGGGAAATGGATTTGGATGCCCCAGAAGAGGCTCAGGCGTAGCTAGAGCCTTGTGTCCATCATTACTAGGGACCAACCTCCAATTTAATTGGTAAGCTTGGTGCTTAAACTAGAATACTGGTCTCCAAGTCACAGGTTTAAATCCCCCTGTCTCTGACACATGCCGAGTGTGTCACCCTCAGGCATTTATCAGAGTGCTGACCTGCGTTGGTAAAGGGATTTCCTCACCTGGGAGTTCCCATGCCACTGAGATCCCGGGGCCTGTCCTTAAGTGCCAAATCAGGGTCGTACACTGTCGTGCTCTGTATGCACGGGAAGACTATCAGATCCCTGCCTTATGAAGGAGAGTAAGGAATGTCATTTCTCTTCCATGTCACCGTCCCTTGGATATTTCAAGTCAAGTTACATGTATTAAGCACCTCGTGTGTTCCAGGCAGTGTGCTAAGCACTGGATGAAGACAGTCCCTGCTCTCAAGGAGCTCACAATCTAATGGGGAAACAATGCACAAACTAGCAGTAAACAGGATAACGAGATAATTAACAGAGGTAGGGCATTGGCATTATGGACAATCGGGACAGACTTCTTGTAAAACAGGACATTTTAGCTGAGAACTGCAGTAAATCAGGAGTAGGAGACAAGAAGGGAAAAGAATTTCAGCCTTGGGAACAGCCAAGGAAAATGCAGGCAGGAGATACGGGGTCAACACCAACGAGGCCAGAGGCACTGGATCCCAGACGATTCGGCGGAAGGGGCAGGGGAAGATTGCAAAGCAGGAGGTACGCCAGTTACGGAGGGCTTTACAAATCAGCGGGATTTTATATCTGATCCTGGAGGTCCTAGGGAGCCATTGGAGACGATTGAATAGGAGAGCCCTTAGCTTTAGAAAGATCACTTTAGCCACTGAATGGAGCATGGACTGGAGTGGGGAGACTTGAGGCTGGCAGATCCACCAAAAGACTATTGCAACAGTCCAGGTGTGAGGGGATGAGGGGCTACTTGGGGTGGGGGGAGGTCAGAGGAGAGAAGGGGCCACATACGAGAGAAATAAAATCAACAGGACTTGGCAACTGATTGTATACGAGGGAACTGGAGAGAGTGAGGAGATGAGGACCATGCCTAGGTCTGGCTGGCTGAGATAGTGACGGTGCTCCCACTTATCCTGGGGGTACCAGGAATTGAGGAAGAGGGGAGGATTTTGGTGGGGGAAGATGAGTCAGTTTTGAACGTGTTGAGTTGGACGTCCCATACTTGACATTTAATCTAAGCCAGTGGTTCTCAACCTGTGGGTTGTGTTCAATTTGTAACGATGAAATCCTGTGTATCAGATATTTGCATTACCGTTCATAACAGTAGCAAAATTACAGTTATGAAGTAGCAACGAAAATAATTTTGTGGTTGTGGGTCACCACAACAAGAGGAACTGTGTTAAAGGGTCGTGGCACTAGGAAGGTTGAGAACCACTGATCTAAGCCATCCCAACTCCCTACATCTTCTTTTCTCCAGGTTAAAAGACTACCCCTACCCAGGTTCCTCCAACTGACCCTCAGATGCCTTGATCTCAAGGCCTTTCACCATGCTGTTTTCCCTTTTTTCTTTCCAGTTTTCCAGCTGATCAGTGACCTTCCTAAAATGTAGTGCGCAGAAATGACCACAATACTCCAGATATGGTCTGAACAAGACAGCATATAGGACAGCTATCACCCCACTGGTTCCTGGAAACTCATGTTTAATGCAGCCTAATAGACTAACTATTGACTCTTCCTGAGTTTGTAGTTACTCTGACCTCCTAGATATTTCTCAGATGGAACGCCCTCACTTTGTTATTGACTTTACATATTTATTTCTATAAAATTTCATTTTATTGGATATGGCCCAAAGTTCTAGTCTGTTAATATCTTTTTGGGTGAGAGGGGGGAAGGGAGGGATCCTGACTCTTGTCTTCTAGCATCTTAGCTGTCCCCCTTAGCTTTGTATTATGTACAACTTTATCTTTATCCAGGTCATTGATGACCGTGTTAAAGAGCTCAGAGTCAAGATCAGATTTCTGGAGGCCTCTACTAGAGAGGCTTCCTTTCAGGCTGGCTTTGAGCCATTAATGGCCACTCTCTGGGTCCAGCCATTTATTGAGTTCTGAATGCACCTAACTTATCATGGAGCCCACATCTCTCTATCTTCTCTACAAGAAGAGCATGAGAAGCATCAATCAAAGGAAGGCGTGAGACTCATGACTTTGTGCAATTCAGCCTCCCTTAAATCCAATTGACTCAAAAGTCAAGACATCATCTATGACGACATTGGTCTTCTTCGAGAATGAAAGACCACCAGCACCAGCACCACCACCAAAGTAAACTATACCTGTAGTATATAGACATATAGATATATATACCATACACACATATGTGTATGTATATGTGCACGCATACACATATGTATATGTAGGCATAACCACACACATACATATAGTAATAATATGTGTGTGCACATATACACACATGCATGTGTGCATACATGTATACATATATGCATTGTGCCTCTGTGTGTGTGAAATATTCCTGATCTCCCAGTGAATTAATCCTGTCCAAGAAAGTAAAGATGGTCAGTTTGGTGTCTTCCATGCTTTATGAAACCATAATAGATCATTCATGATTTTCTTCTTTAAATGTTCACTTACTTTCTTTTTCATAATATGTCCTACCAGAAGAACAATGGACATACTACATACCCCAAAGAAAACGAAAAGCTCACTCAAAAGTAGCCAGTCTCTGAGTAATTAAAAACCAGCAATAATGGCCCCAGAGAAGAGATAATGAAATGTTTCTCCACCTCCAGGCAGGGCCACTGAAGCAGAACGTTGCGAGAAGCGTCAAACTCACTCACGGTATCTGTTGCTTTTGCTTCGATGTTTTTCTTTGTCCTAAAAGAGGGCTCACACCTGGGGATCCAGGAGACATCCATAAATGATTGTGATGTGAAAGTGATGGCATCTATACAACTTATCTTTAAAATAAACACAGAATTATAAAATCTGAGAGTTAGAAGGGACCATTGGGGCCATTTGGTCCAACCTACATGAAAAAGGGCCCACACTATGACCTAAGAAGTGATAACCTCGACCCACCGTTGCCCCGAGCAACTTATTCCACTTTTTATAGCTAATGATACTAGCAATGATGACAATTTTGTTGTTGTTTCAGTTATGTCCAACTCTCAGGGACACCATTTGGGATTTTCTTGGCAAAAATACTGGAGCGGTTCTCTATTTCCTTCTCTAGCTCATTTTACAGATGAGGAAACTGAGGCAAACAAGATTAAGTGACTTGCCCAAGGTCACTCAACTAGTAAGTGTCTGAGGCTGGATTTGAACTCATGTCTTCCTGACTCCAGGCTCAGAGCTCTATCTACTGTACCACCTAGATGCTAGCTGCCACTTTTGGACAGCTTTCATTGTCAGAAAGTTTCTCCTGACATCAAGGCTAAGTTGGACTCCTTGAGACTTCTACCCACTGCTCCTGGTACCTCAGAGGGCCAAACAGATCATCCCTCCTCCATATGACAGCCCTTCAAATACTGGAAGGACGCTGCCATGTCACCCTTGAATCTTCTCCCTTCAGGCTAAGTATCCATCATCTCACATAGACTTAAGGCCTTTCACCATCCTTGTTGGGTGGTGCCACCTTTAGAAAATGACTAAGTGTCTGATGTCCTGAAGTCATGGTGCCTGGAATGAGGCATAGATCTCCAGATGAGATGTGATGAAGGCTCAGGACAGGTGATCTATCACCTCCTTATTCCTGGAAGCTCTGCCCCTCAATGTGGCACTGACCCTCTTGGCTACCATACCACCAGGCTGACTCCTATTGAACTGGCAGCCCACCGAAACCCCCAGATCTTCTTTAGAACCACTGCTCTTTTTACCAGCTCTCCTCTGTCTTGTGAATAATCATAACACATTTGAATTTTAGCAGGAACTGAAGTGAAGCACATAGCCCTGTAGTTTTTAGACTCCAATCTCTTGCCTTCTTTGAAAGATGGAAGAACATTTATTTGCTCTTGTCCAGCCCTGTAGCACTCCTATGTCCCCAGTGATCTGGAGAGCCTTTATCAAGGCTCTCCATTATTGAGGGGATTTGTATCTAGCAACTGGAGCTGTGGGTGAGGCTACAGGTGCCCAACCTCAGTTCCAAGCTCTGGGATAACCTCAAACCACCACCTGGTGCCACCTCACCAGGTTCCTTGTGCCACATCTTGATCCCATCATCCTCAATAACCACAGCTCTCCTTTCTTTCTTGGCTGAACTCCTTTAAAAAACCATCTACAATAGGTACATCTACTTTCTCTTCTCTCACTCTCACTTTAACCCTTTACAATCTGGCTTCCGATCTCATCATTCCACTGACATTGCTTCTCCAAAGTCATAAGTGACCTCTGAATCGCCAAATCGAACAGCCTTTCCTCAGTTCTTACTGTTCTCAACCTCTCTGCAGCCCTTGATGATGTAGATGGTTCCCTTCTTCTGGATATTCTCTCTTCCCATTCTATCTGACTGCTCTTTCTCAGTCTTCTTTGTTGTGTCTTCACCCATGTCTCATCCCCTAACCATGGGTTCTGAGCCTTCTTCTCTTCTCTCTCTGTGCTATTTCTCTGGGTTATCTCATCAGCCCTCATAATTTAATGATAATCTCTATGCAGGTGTTTCTCAGATCTCTTTATCCAGCCTTGACTCCTCTTCTCCATGACCTCTAGTGTCATATCTCCAACTGCCCATTGGACATCTCAAATTGCAGATATTTCAAATATGCAAATATTTATCAGATCTCCTTATCCAGTCTTAACCCCTCTCTTCCCTGACTTCTAGTCTCATATCTCCAAACTGCCCATTGGATGTCTCAAATTGGATGTCCAGTAGACATCTTGAACTCAATTTATCCAAAATGAATCTCATTATTTTTCCCCTCCTAATTCTCCCTTCTTCTAAGCTTCCCTATTATTGCTAGGGGCACCCCCATCTTTCCAATCACACAGGCTAACAATCTTGGTGCCATCTTCTACTCCCACATCCAATCAGCAGTCAAGTCTTTTCATTTCTGCCTTCATGACATCTCTCCTACGTGTGTCCCCTTCTCCCTCTGAGCCATCTCTAGTTATCCTGAACTATATGTGGCCACTGGACCCAGATGACCCTGGAGGAGGAAGTTAAGTTGGTGACTTTGCACAGCCCTTCCTCACTTAAACCCAATTCACTTGTAAGTCATGGCGTCTTCCTGGTGACATGGTCTTCCTCAAGACCAAAGGACAAACCACAGACCACAAATGGAAGAAGAACAAGAAGAAGGAGGAGGAGGAAGAGGAGGAGGAGGAGGAGGAGAAGATGATGATGATGAAGAAGAAGGAAGAGGAGAAGGAGGAGAAGGAGAAGGAGAAGAAGAAGAAGGAGGAGGAGGAGGAGGAGGAGAAGGAGAAGAAGAAGAAGGAGGAGGAGGAGGAGGAGGAGGAGGAGGAGGAGGAGAAGATGATGATGATGAAGAAGAAGGAAGAGGAGAAGGAGGAGAAGGAGAAGGAGAAGAAGAAGAAGGAGGAGGAGGAGGAGGAGGAGGAGGAGGAGGAGAAGGAGGAGGAGGAGGAGAAGGAGAAGAAGAAGAAGAAGAAGAAGAAGAAGAAGAAGAAGAAGAAGAAGAAGAAGAAGAAGAAGAAAAGCATTTATTAACACATGTCTCCTTTCTGTTCCTCAAAGGCACTATCTCCTGTCCCTCCTCACTCTCACCCCTGCACATCCCCAGTGCCTTTCAAGGCTCAGCCAAAATGCTGCCTCTCACAGGAAGCCTGCCTGTTCCCTCAATGGTCTGAGCTTTCCCTGCTAAGGTTTCCTTGCTTCTGCTCAGTAGTTATTCTGTGTAAATCTATTTATTCACACATTGTTCCCCTGTTAGACTGTGAGTTCTTCCAGGGTGGGCATGTTTTTGCCTTTCTTTGTGTCTGGAGCTTAGCACATAGTAGACGCCTTAAGGTGCCTGTTGATCAGTCTTTGAGATCCCTTCCATTCCCGAGATTCTGTAATTCTACCCCTTTTTCTGCCCACACCCAGAAAATAATGAACAAATGTTAATTAAGTGCCTAAGGAGGCCATAGAGTATAGGGTCTAGACTTGGGTAGAGAGACCTGGGTTCACCCCCCCGCACTAACACCATCTGGCTAACTATGGGCAAGTCTCACCATCTGAGGCTCAACCTTCTCATCTCTAAAATGAGAGGAAGAATATTTACACTGTCTACCGCATTCAATTTGCAAGAATTTATTAAACACTTGCTATTGTTCCAGTCACTGTTCTAGGCACTGAGAATATAACGAAAAAGGCAAGACCATCTCTGCCCTCAAGGATCTTACATTCTAATGGAAAAACCAACAATCCTAAAACAGGACATACAAGATGACTACAAAGCTGATGGAAGATTCTAAGCCAGGCAACACAATGGTTACCACCATAAACAGATCTCTAGAGGAAAGAATCAATGACATTTCAGTCTAGCTCCAAATTCACCACACAAAGTGCCCCCCATTCCACTCTCTTTTGCAAAAGTCCCTTGGGGGGAGGGGGACATTTGAGTGGTGCAGTGGATAGAGCACCAGCCCTGGAGTCAAGAAGACTGGAGTTCATATCTGGCCTCAGACATTTAATAGTTGTGTGATCCTGTATAAGTCACTTAACCCTGATTGCCTCCCCACCACCAAAAAAAAAAAAAGATTAAAGAAAAGGTCCCTTGGTAATTCATGAGGCTCAAGGCTTCTCTCTCCATCACAGAAAGTCCCACAGGGAAATTCAGCACAATGGACCCTGTGGTTAAGGCCAGGCTGACCAAGGCAAGTCAGAAAGGGAATGCTTCTGCCATGCTCTGATCCAGCCTCAAATCCGTTTTCTTCCCACATGGCCCTCCACTCCCCCCTACCTCCTGTCCATTCCCTCTTCCCTCAGGGGCAGCTGTGGGTGCCTAGGAGGCCCCCACATTCTGCCTGAATGAACAGCAGCTCGTGCCAAAAACTCTGAAATGCAGAGGCCACCAACAGATCCTCCTTTCATGGCTGGCAGAGGGAGTAGGGGCAGGGCCGGGGGCACCGTCCTGAGTTCCATCCTCCCCAACTGCTTTTGTCAGAAAAGCCTTTTTGTTGGGAAGTTACACAGCATCTATTCTACTGCTCACGGGAAGGAATCTGGCCGCTTCCTCTCCCCACTGATGGGGCCGCTTGCTTCTCTATCTGGATCCAAGAGGCACAGACTTCCTATTCTTGTCACATTGGTGGCCTTCTGTTGCTGGGTCCTGGTAACCACTCAGTCTTCTCCCTAGCTTCTGATTGCTGAGCTATCTACCTGGGGTCATCCTGCAGTGGCTATGCCACCCCTCCCATATCTACCCCATCTATCAGTCAAGGCCACAGATGAGCTACTCTGAACCAATGGATTGGCATCTGTCTCATGGGGGGCAAGATGGTTGCCCAAAGAAAGTGGGGCATTTCTCCAGGAAAAAGTCACAGCTCTTCCTTCCTCATCCCCCATTTCTAAAAGTAGGTCACAATCAATCAATCAATCAATCAATCTATATGTACATATATATGTGTATATATATTAAACACCTGCTTAGCACTGGGCTAAGAACTGGAGATACAAAAGACAGTCCATGTTCTCAAGAAATGACTGACTTTGGGGGTGGGTGAGGTGGGCATTACTCTGGTAATGGAAATGAAGTTGAGGGAAATTGCTACAGAGCCTAGGAGAATTTAGAAAGATCCAAGCTCCAAAGATAGCCTGGGGTTACCTTAGGTAAGTCACCTAACCTCTCTGGGTCTCAGTTTTTTCCTCTGTAAAATGAGACAATTGAACCAAATTGAACCCTTTGCAACTCAAAGTCCTGGGATCCTAGGAGCCTTGGTTTTCCCAGCTGTCACCCAAGGATAGTGCAGCTGTGTCAGAACTGGAAAGACAAGTAGACCCAGGCAAGGGACAACTTATTTCTGACCTTGCCAGGCTTGCAGACCCTGGAGTGCCTTTCAGCCTGAGAATCCAAGAGATGATCTGAGGGGAAAGGGCCGGGCTGAAAGGCCAAGGAAGAGCTGGAGGCTGAGGGGACCCTCCCTGCCTCACCCGAGGCCTCTCCCTTTCCCTCCCACATCTCCTTGAATAGTCCAGCCTGGCCGTTTTCTGATTCTTGGCCAGCAGCCATGTATGTGGCTGAGGAAACTCTTGAGTTTCATTTGCTATCTGGCTCCCTCCCCCATCCCTCATCCCCTGAGCAATGACATCACTCATTTCCTATTCCTTCTGACAGCTGACAGGTCTGGACTCCCCTGGGGCCCTGGGTTTAATTGTGCTGATAATCAGGCATCCCTTGTGATCAGTGGGGGAGAACAGGGCAGGGGCAGGAAGCTCTGGGTCTCACTAGGGGGTGGAAAAAAAATCATGTAGAATCTAGAGGGATAAAAGAATGAATGAATGAATGAATGAATGAATGAACTTAAGGGCAAAGTAATGTCAAGGCTTTTCCAGTGCAGAAAAAATTTGCTAGCTCTACGCAAGACACCTATGCATGTAGAGTGAGGGCCACCCTTATCTAAAGGGTGACTCATTCTTCTTCCTCTGTTCCCCTCACAGCTGTGGAAGCCCTGGCTGAGCACTGTTCCATGGGAGGAGGTAATTACGGAGGAGAAGGTCTCTTTCCATCCCCAATGCCCTTCCCTCCACCCCCAGCTCTAAGGGTCTCTGCAGGCCCTAGGCTGCCTCGATTCAGTGCCTCTAAATTCCCCTCTCCCCACCCTCTTACCAATTTTTCAGCCCCTCCAGTCCTTACCCCAAGCAGCCCCAAACTCCCACTGGGTGCCTGCTCTATTTCCAAGCCCTCTTCCTTGGCTCAGGGTGTTGCTATCAAGGAAAATGAATTAATTTCTGACTCAGAATTTATTGCAAAGCTGGACTTGGCTCTAAGTGGGAAGATGGGCCCCCAGGATGTAGGAGATGTAGAAATATATTTATTTCTCCTCCTGGCCTAACTCCTCTGATTAACGATCCACAAAATAAATGTAGTTTATTCCTCTATTATCTAGTGAGATGGCCAGAGTGACTCGAACAATGATGGCTTATATTTATAGAATTCTTTCAAATGGAAACTCGGGTCTTCCAGACTTGAGGCCCAGCACTCTGTCCAACAAGTTTATTCTGGCCTGACTTCTGGAGTGTCCTGTTCCGTTCTAGATGCCACATTTTTAAAAGAACAAGCTAGAGCAAGTGACCAGCACAGTAACTGCAGGGAGGAAAGGGGAGGAACAACCTGTGATAATAATCTCCAAGTATCTGAAGACTCTGGTGAAGAAGAGAAATTCTATTTTTTTTTCCTATTTATTTGTTTAGGTAACTAGGTGGTACAATGGATAGAACACTGGAATCAGGAAGACCCAGGTTCAGATCTAGCCTCAGACTAGCTAAGTGTGACCCTGGGCAAGTCACTTAACCTACTTCATTTTCCTTATTGGTAAAATGGAGAGGTTGGTCTAAATGACCTCTGAGGTCCTTTCCTGCTTTAGATCAATGGCCCTCTTGTCACATGGGATGGGCCAAGCATGCTGGGATAGCCTCTTCCTGCTTCCAGATGACTCCATGTGTGACTCATCACTAGACCCCTTTGGGGATGACCAAATTGACTGGCTCCTTCTCACCAAAGCCCGCAGGACCCTGGCAGTGACTGACTCCAAAGGCCACTTTGGGGAGATACAGTCTCCTCAAAGATCGCTTTACTTAGCTCCCCAGTCTCTGATCTTCCATTCCAGCTGTTCTTCTCCTCACCCACTCAAAATACTAACTGTTGATCTTGCTGCTACCGAAATCAGCTTCTCCTACAACTGTCCTTTCAAAGCTCCCCAAAGGGAAAAATGAATCGCATAAATGGACACTCTGGAGGTAGTAAGACAAGCCTGACACAGGCTGCTCAGGTACTTCATGTTTGCTATTGAAATGAAATGAGGCACTTG
The DNA here is from genome assembly GCA_028646575.1 of Pseudocheirus occidentalis. Classification (NCBI taxonomy): domain Eukaryota; kingdom Metazoa; phylum Chordata; class Mammalia; order Diprotodontia; family Pseudocheiridae; genus Pseudocheirus; species Pseudocheirus occidentalis. Next base: position 290,398,686 of record CM053595.1, read on the forward strand.
TGATCCATTTCGAAGTTAGCAAGAGAAGGTTTACTTAGCCATAGCAGGAAAAGGATTTTCAGCAAGGATACAGCATTGAGTCAGTCAGGCATAACTTCCCTGACTTGTTGGCCACTGTGGTCCACCAGTCAGAAGCCTAAGGGAGAAGACAGTGATAGCTCATGCCCCTGGCTCTTTTCTACTTAGGCCGTTAGGGAACCATAGTTTCATTGGCACAAGCCTTAGATCCCTTACGTTAACTAATTCTCAAGAATGTTTTCAATAACTTTTAAAGGAAAAACTGTTCTAGGTTATATGGTATAGCATCTTGGGAAAATCTAGTCTAGGCTACATGGCAGAACCCTAGGAAATAATGATCCTACTACAACCCACCCCTGGGTGGCAAGGTCCTAAGGGTCTTCTAAGGCAGTGGTATCAAACTAAAATAGAAATGGAGCCATTAAATCATTCATAAGGATCACTATGGACCACACATTGACTAAGAAAACCGGATATTATTATCTATACTTTTATATTATTATCTATATTTTAATTATTTATCTATAATTATTATAATATTAATTATACTATACTTATTTATTAATTATTATATTTTATATAATTATTATACTATATTTAATACTATAATTATTAATTTTATCTATTCTGTCTATATTTAATTATTTTTAATAATTTAATATAGTAATTATCTATATTTTAATGTATTTTTAAAAATATTTCCCAATTATTAATCTAGCTTAGAAGTACTCAGGAGTATCACAGGCTACATGTGACTCAAGGAATTGTGTCTGATGCTTCTGTTCTAAAGACTCTCTACCGCTTCAATGGTTTTAAGGCTCTTACTGGACAATCCTGATCTCAAAAATTTAAGAAACCTGGCATAGGCTGCGATGGAAGAGCAGTGGTACTTAGTCTGAGGCTAGATCTGAACCTGGGTCTTCCCGATTCCAGTATTCTATCCGCTGGACCACCTAAATACCTAAGTACCACCTAAATAAAAACTGAAGTGAAAAGAGAGCAGAACAATAACTAAAGTAAAGGTTCCTTGAAGGAGTGACCGTGTGGAGGAGCAGGACAAAATCTGAGACTTCACTTGCCCCTTCAGAAAAACCAAATCCAGTGGATTCATTATCTGGCCGTGCGATGGATATTGCAAAACCTTTGCGGCTCACAGGGGACGTCCCAACGTCAAGTGAGCACCAGGAAGCAGTGACGGTACTTTCTGCAGAGCCACGAGTCCTCATCACGGGCCAGGATAATCTATAGTGCAGTAGCTAAGAGGTCAGAACTCTTCCATGGAGCATGTCCCAGTTCTAGGATAGACACTGAGAATGCCCCTGTACCACCCTCTGTTCGGTATGCCCCAGTCCACCAGAGCTCACATTAGCTTAGTACCTGAAACAGTTTTTATCCGTATGAGGAGAGAGTGAAACACTACTCTCTCTGTGACTGCATCTCCCTAAAACCTACATAGCTGTGTGTAATGGTAAGGGAATTCGAAGGTTTTCTCTGATCCTTAATAGACCTAGGGAATTTGAAGATCTTTCTCACCCATTAATAGGCCTCACTGGGAGCCCAACAAGAGAAGCTTGCTTAGGGGAGGCTTGTTTTTCAGGAAGGCATACACCTAGTTACTTTGTAATTAGGCTGTGGGTCATGAAGGTTGTGATGTTCTCTGACCCTGGAGAAGGCTATATATACCTCTGAGGTGAGGTTTTGCTTTGGGGTTCACTTTAGGAAGAGTTGTGTGATTGGGCCAGATGAGATTCTGGGCAGCCATTGAGCCCCCAACTTTGAAAACCTATATGTTGGTGTTTCTCTCTCCGGTAACGAAGACTGTATGTATGTGATGGTTAGCAGCTAGAAGCCCTGTCTGTTGGACTGTTGAATTGTGTTATTTTCTCTGTCTGTATTTTTTTTGTTTTGCTTTTTGGAAGGGCAATTAGGGTTAAATGACTTGACCAAGGTCACACGGCTAGTAAGTGTTAGGTGTCTGAGGTCAGATTTGAACTCAGGTCCTCCTTACTCCAGGGCCAGTGCTCTATTCACTGCATCACCTAGCTGTCCCTTTGTTTGTATTTTTTTATCTGCTTGTAATTTCTGTTTGTATTTTTTTTGCTTTGGGGGGTTTTTTTTGGGGGGGGGGAATTGGGGTTAAGTGACTTGCCCAAAGTCGCATGGCTAGTAAGTGTGTCAAGTGTCTGAGATCAGATTTGAACTCAGGTCCTCCTGACTCCAAGGCCAGTGCTCTCTTCACTGCGCCACCTAGCCACCCCGTTTGTATTTTCTGAAGTTGAGGGTGCTAACTTTTTCCCCTGAACTAAGTGAATGATAGATAGACAGACAGACAGACAGACAGAGAGAGATTTGATTAAAGTAAAATTGTTAACCCCTTTTGAGTTGCTTTCCTTTAGAAAAGCAGATCAAAGAACCTGTGCTAGCAGCCATTCTGGATATGCTACGGTGCTTGCTGATACACCAGGCTCTCCCTGTCCACAGTTATCCATCTCAGAAGCCCCTTATGCTATAATTCTCTGACCTTAGTAGAGGTCAAATGGAGTCCAGATGACCACTTGTCAGAGATATTATAGAAAGGATTTGTTCTCAGGTCATTGATGGCTTCTGGGATCCTATGGTTAATTCAATATTCTGGTTAATAGAGAAATGTCTTAGGAGTCTTCTCAGAGGGGTTAGACTGGGTGAAGCTCTCTCTTCAAGAGGGAGAGGGCCTCATTTCAGATGGAAAAGTTCCCAACATCGGGTTGAAGAGAGCTTAATACACTCCTCTCCTTGATGAAGCAGAGTGGATAAGACAGGCCTGCATGTAGCATGTCTGTAAGGGGAGCCAGGGATGAGGAGAATTCCCAAGGAGCAAGATCTGGGAATGGATTGGAACAAGGAGATGGTTGGATCAAAGAGGCCAACCATCAGGCATTAGGTGATGCCCCGGGGAGGTGGTGGTGGTGTTGGAAGAAATAAAGTGAGGCATAAGAAAGGTGTTATGAAGGTAGAAGTGACAAGACTTAAGACTGGTTATGTGTGGGGTTGGCTTGTATGAGGAACAGATAATGGATAACACCAAGGCTTCTGGTTCATTTTTAATCCCACAAGAATAATCCACCAAAGTTTAAGAGATGCCAGGTACCCTACTCTTCTCTTTGGCTAACTTTATGGATACCATTTTATAATGCTGTCTTAGCCTGCCCAGGTGGAGGCTTCTTACCTGGAAACCCTCAGAACTTCTCGAAAGCCCCAGACTACTGAGCATAAAGCTTGAAAAACTGTCCCCGGGGTCTCCTGTGGGCAGGCCTGTGAGTTGGAGTGTTTGAAGTCACAGGAGACTCAAGCTATTCTGGGAGAAAGGTGAATGGGTTTTGCTCACCTGAATGTGGGCTGGTACAGCTTTCTGGCATTTTCCTGTTAGTTTCTGGCCAGGAGAAATGCTCTCGTTTTAAAGCTATTCCCATCCTGGGTTTGCAGGTAGTGCTAAGAAACAGAATCCTTTAGACACAATTTAACTTTAGAAATTCCCCTTTTATCTGGATAGGGGCAGAAACAAGTCAGAGAGGTGATGTGTCATCAAGAAATCTTTATGATGTGAACGTGTATCTTCTTGAGTCAAGAATCTGGAATGCAGGTTGTGCATAAATAGATTTGTAGTTGTCAGATAAGAATTGGAACACGATAGCTTTATTGCTGCTAAATTCTAATGAACATGCCTTTATATTTAATGCTCCAGAAGATACTTTTTTTGTTTGGAATATTAACTTTATTTCAGAATAGGGGTTTTCAAGCTTTTTTGTGTCTTTGGCAGTCTGGGAAAGGAAACCTATGGACCCAAGAATCATGGTTTTAAATGCGTAAAATAAAATACATAGGATTTTGAAGTTTCTATTGAAATAGAAATGTGTGTGTATGTACACACACACACACACACATATATACATACACATACATACATATATATATATACACCCAAGTTCACAGGTCCTCAGGTTGAGCCCCTACTTATAAGCAGAATTACAGAATCTTAAGATTGGAAGAAATTTTTTTAAAATAAGTTTTGTTGATTTTTTTGGTTTGTTTTCATATCGCGGTTACTTCCAGATCTACTTTCCCTCTCCCCCAGAATTAGCCCTCCTTTGTCACAACAAAAAGAAGCTCATCACAAGTTTCCCAGTGACCACATATAATCATGTACGCAACACCCTGCTTCTAGAGACTCGCTATTCGCCTACTTTCTATGGAAAAGAGAGAGCTGTTTCATGGTCTTTTCTCCAGGACCATTATCACAATTTTTCAGCTTTGTCAAAAAGTTCCTCCTGCTGCACCGTGTACCACATTTTGCTTCTCCTTGGGCCAGGGGGTATGGGTGCTTTGAACAAGCCCTTTCCTGTTCTCTGCTATTAGGGAAGCAGTCTGGTCTCCATAGAAAATCATAGATCCAAGAGCTTCAGTCTCTGGCTTTCCAAGGGCCAGCCAGCTGCTGGTCCTTCACACATAACGTATTAGAGGCTGACTTCATCTGACTGAATTGTTTCTCTGTTACAATGGAGACTTTTGTCCTGGGAACAACTTTTTCCATTTTCCAAAAGGCATCAGGAGGGAAAATTGAATTGGGGAGAGAAAAGTCTGTAGGGAATGGGTGGAGAGAGCAGAAAGACGGCCCCGGAGGCCCAGGCTCTGATTCTTGGTAGGTCTCCTCCAGGGATCCAGCCCAAGCCCCGTCCCTTCTCTGCTTTTACCTCCCTCTGGATCCTCCTTGTGAGCTGGAGAGTTGAATGACCTCAAGCTTACCTCTTCTGTCTCAGAGAGCACTGATCGTTGAAAGATTCTCTCTGAAGAGCCGGTGACCATAGCATTGCTCAGCAGCTATGAGGATGAAGTTCTGGCTGAAGAACTGTCTTCATTCAGATAGTTAGATTGCACTTCCTTATGTGCTGATCACCGCGCTAAGGGCTGGGAACACAAATAAGATAGTTCTTGGGCTGAAGGAGATTATGATCTAAGAAGAGGAGATATCACATGTAGGAGGGCTGTAGAAGGAGGGAAGCAGGAAGAGGGTATCTTTATAAAGGCATGGAGAAGAGACAGGGGGAGATAATGTTGCAGCCTGAGCCCCAGCAAGAACAGACCAAAATCACACCACTCAAGAGTCAAGGAAGCCAGAGAGGAGTCCAAGTTTCTGGTGTTGGGATGATGAGAAAGCAAAGCCATGACAACAAGACTGTGGAAAGAGACAGATGAAACAGACACAAATGGGAGACAGGAAAACACGGGCGGTCATCTCAACAGATCAGGATCCCTCCTACCGGTCCTGGACAGACCAAGACGGAGCCCTGCAGGGGAGGTGGCTTTCTGAGTAACTCTGGAATGATCAACCAAGGAGTGCTGTGTAGTGAATATGCATGTGTATGTGTATGTGTTCGTATGTATACATGCACACAAATCCTCTCTGTGCACCCAGGCAATCTTCTAAGACCCCAAGTTGCAAAGCAAGTACTCTGCTATATTTGTAGGTGGAGTTTCCTCACTATAAATTTCCTTCACATATGGAATTACAGGTCCAAATGAAACTCAGGCCAATAAGCCACGTGGATGGTAATAATTAGATAGCAATGATCAAATAAAAGTTGAAACTGGCATAACTCTGTAAAGTCTACAAAGCATTCCACATACATTATCTTATTTAAATCCCACAACAACTCTTTAATAGAGATGGAAAAGGAATATTCTACCCATTTTGCAGATAAGAAAACTGTGGCTCGGAGAGATTAAATGTGCAAATTGATTGGCACAAGAAGTAACTTTGATATGCTTTTGTTTTGTGGCAGCAACAACCATGTGTATGTCCTTTTATTGACCCTAGGTAGACTCAGAATATCTGACCCTGATCTGAGAAAACTAAATAGAGTTGGTTTCCCCTCCTTTAGTTAGTTCTCTGCCAGTTCAGTGCTGGATTCGGTGCCATATGCACATTTTGTGGATCTTGTTTATTGTGTTTTTAAGAATGGATATTATTCCAAAGGTGGCACAGTGGATAGAGCACTGGGCTTGGAATCAGAAAGAGGCATCTTTTTGAGTTCAAAAAGAGCCTGAGACACTTACTATCTGGGTGACTCTGGGCAAGTCCCTTCATCCTGGTTTGCCTCAGTTTCCTCGTTTGTCAAATGAGTTGGAAAAGGAAACAGCAAATTATTCCAGTATCTTTGCAAAAAAACTCCAAATGGGGTCACTAAGAGTCAGATGTGACTGAACAACCACAAAATTACTCCAAAGAAATGTGCAAGTGCTGTAGTCCTTCAAGAACATATTTCAGTGACTGCTAGAGATATTGCAAAGGTTGTTGGTGTGGGGAAGTCAAGCATTTCAGGAATCAATGAAGCTCATAATTAAACAGGATTAGTCACAGTTAAGAGCAAGGGAAAGGAAAGGAGATCAAAAATAAAAAATAAAGCCAAGAGCTGACAAATTATTTCTATGTGAATGATGACAGATCTTTTTGTATTTCCATATTTTGTGACTTTGAGGAGGAAGGCACAGGAAACAGGGAGTCTGAGCCACCAGGACACAGAGGCCTGGAAAATTCTCTAAACCTCAGCACTCTTTGAAGCAGAATCTGTTATGCTTCAGATGAGGGGGAAAAAAGGCAGGGGTAGCACTCATGATCTTGGACAAAGTAAAAAGCAAAAATAATTAAAAGACATAAACAGGGAAACTACATTTTGCTAAAAGGTTCCATAAACAATGAAATAATATCAAAAAATTTTATAGCAGGTTTCTCCGATAGAGGTTTCATTTGTCAAATACATAGGACGCTAAATTAAATTTATAAGAATGAGAGTCATTCCCCAATTGATAAATGGTCAAAGGCTATGAACAGTCAATTTTCAGGCAAAGTAATCAAAGCTATCAATAATCACACGAAATAATTACCTAGAGAGGCTTATACAAATTGATGCTAAGTGAGAAGAGCAGAACCAGGAAAAATTTGTACACAGTGACAGATTCATCATATGTGTGACAACCAACCTTGATAAACTGGACTCTTCTCAGCAACGCACAGTTAAAAGACAGCTCTACAAGTCTCTGAATGGAAGGAGATACCTACACTCAGAGAAAGATCTAGAAAGACCAGAGTTTAAATGGTGACTGAAGCAACACATGCTATAGTTCTTTTCCATGTTTGGGTTTGTTCCTTTTGTTTCTTTTTATTCCCCATTATTTGCTCCATTGGTCACAACGCTTCTATACAGCCAGACTATTGTACAATGTAAAAGTGTTTGCAGATCCCATACATGATTGTATGCCACCATGAGGGGAGAGGGGAGAAGGGAGGGGAGAAAATCTGAAACTCAAGTGATTCTGTAACTGAATCTTGTAAACTAAAAGTAAATAAACAAGTCAATAAATTTTTTTAAAAATAATAATCACTGCTAAATAGAGAAATGCAAATTAAAACAATTGTGAGATATTCCTTAACATTTATCAGACTGGCTGACATGATAGAAATGGAAAATGATAAATGCTGAAGGAGATTTGGAAAAATAGGGACACCAATGCACTGTTGGTAGAGTTGTAAACTTGTCCAACCATTGGGAAGAATAATTTGGAATGATGTCCAATGAGTTATAAAATTGTGCTTACCCTTTGACTCAGCAATACCACTCACTACTAGGTCTGTCTCCCAAAGAGATCAAAGAAAAGGGGAAAAGACCTATATGTACAAAAATACTTATTGCAGCTCTTTTTGTGATGGCAAAGAATTAGAAACTGAGGGAATGTCCATCAATTAGGGAATGGCTGAACAGCTGTGAGTATGTGATTGTAATGAATGCTATTGTTCTATAAGAGATAACAAAGGGGATACTTTCAGAAAACCTAGGAAGACTTATATGAACTGATCCAAAGTGAAATGAGAAGAACCAGGAGAACATTGTACATGGTAACAGAAATATTGTATGGTGATCAATTGTGAATGACAGCTGTTATCAGCAACATAATGATCCAAGACAATTCTGAAAGACTTATGATGGGAAAATGCTATCTCCCTCCAGAGAAATAACAGGTAGGGTCTGAGTGCAGATTGAGTCTATTTTTTTCTTAACTTTCTTTGTTATTCTTGGGTATCTTTTTTTTTGGTCTGCATTTTCTTTTACAATATGGCAAATATAGAAATATTTTGCATGACTGCGCAGGTACAATCTATATCCAATTGCTTGCTTTTTCAAGGAGGGAGGCAAGGAAAGAATATGGAGCTCAAATTTTAAAAAAAATTTTGTTTACATAAAATGGAGGAAAAAATAACAAAAATTAAGTGCAAAAAAATTAGAAGAACCAGGAAATCATTGTATACAGTAACAGTAATATTGTAATAACAATCAACTATGGAAGACTTATTTACATAAAATGATCCAAGAGGATTCCAAAGGACACATAATGAAAAATACTCCCTATCTCCAGAGAAAGAACCAATAAACTCTGAGTGCAAATTGAAATATAATTCTTTCATTTTCTTTATTTTTCTTGTTTCTTTATGACACAGCTAATATGAAAATGTTTTGCATGATTTCACATGTAAAACTGATATATTATTATTTGCCTTCTCAGTGAGTGATGAAGAGGCTGGAGGGAGAGAGAAAAATTGGAACTCATAATTTTTTCTTTTTCTTTTTTTTCTCAAATTTTTTCTTAAGGAATGTTTAAAATAAATAATTTTGGGGGGTGGGGGGAACCCATCCTCACTCTATAAAGAGTACCTATGATTTCCTATATTAATAATAATGGTTTGTAGAGTAGTGAGTATTTCCACTGGAGTATCTCCAAGAGTGTTCTAGAATCAGTTGGTATTAGTTATCAAAAGTCAATTGTTAAACTTTTAGCATCAGCATTTATACTTTGGAAATTGGTAAACAGTACAAATCAGGATTTATTTACTGTCTTGTTGACTGCCTAGGTTTAAGAAAGTCTACTAAAAAGTGGTGGAGAAAATGTTAATAGATAAGATTAAATTTTAAAAATGTGTTGTGCATTTTCCCCCCTGAAAGCCCATTATTAAACATTTACCAATATATCCCTGGGACATTTCCCATTGCTCTGTCTCCTTTCAGAGGGACATGTGCTATAGCCTCTTGGTAAAAGACATGTGTAACCCATTGGGGTTGAACAGATTATTGACTATGAGGTCAGAGGAACATCCTGCTTCAGTCAGAACTCTAGAAAGAGTCTACATCTATTTTGTAGGTCAGAGGTCAGCAAACCATGACCCTCAGGCCAAATTAGGTCCACTACCTGTTTTTGTAGGGCCCACAAGCTAACAATGGTTTTTGGATTTTTAAATGGATGGAAAAAAATCAAAAGAAAAATGATATTTCGTGACATGTGAAAACTATGTGAAATTTGAATTTCCATGTCCATAAATAAAGTTGTATTGGCATACAGCCTCATTAATCCTTTTCCATGGTGTCAATGGCTCTTTCAAGCTATAATGGCAGAACTGACTGTGATTCTGCCTGCATATGGTGTTCTCATCCGTCCTCACTGCTGCTCAGTGACTCAGTTATAACTACACCATTTCAAGTGCCACTCACATAGCCCTACTGTGACATTATTTTTTATTACCAGCGCATACCGATTGTGTCAAAACAAGAAAAGAAAAGGGAGAGAAAAGGTTTTAAGGCGATTTTTTTCAAGATCAGGAATGAGATTGACGTTTTTCTGAATGAGAAGAACCACCCTTAACCATTACTATTGAACACTGAAAGGTTTTGGCGATTGGCTTTTGCTGCAAATTTGATAACGTTTCTTAATGAATTCAATCTAAAGTTATAAGGCAAAACAGCAATTATATACAGAACTTATTTTGTGAGAGAGTCAATTCAATGACAACTAACGTTTGAATTGCAAGTGATTTCAAACTATTTTATATGCTTGACACACTGTCAAAAGTTAAAACAAGAAGCTAGATCTCTATTCCCACACAAATTTGCAGTAGATGTATTTTATGAGCTCAAACTACAGTTGTCGTAGCATTTGTTTGGCCCTTGCTGTTTGGTGGTGGTGGTGGTGGTCCTTCATTTTCAAAGAGGACCGGTAGCATCAAGGGATGATGTCTTGACTTGTAAATTGGATTTAAGTGAGTCAAAGTAGCACAAAGTCATCAGCCGCAGTCTCAAGTCCACAAGTCATGGACTTCAAGATGGCTGGAGAAGGGCTGGCATACGGTGGATGATAAAGACATCTTCTACATCTGACCAAGCTCTAAAAGCTCCACATCACTTGCTTCAGCTGCCTTCATGGTTATTGGAACAAACTGTGCTCATCCTCCCATTCCACCTAGGGGAAATTTCCACATGCTTGGGGTCAACATCCCCCTAACTCACTGACCTTGATTCAAATGCAAAAGAAATTCCTCTACTGCAAAATCCACTTAACTGTTCAGTTGAGTTCTCATCTAACCTCCAATTGTCAGTGATTAATTTGCAATGTAATGACATGTTAAAAGGCAAATTTCAAGAGAAGAATCTAATAAAAATTCCATAAGTGACTTCCAAGCAATGAATATACTCAAAACCACATGCTTATGGATTGAAATCAGAATTTGGCAGTACCTAACTATGTGAAGACAGTTTCAGAGGTGAATTATGTAAAACCTTCTTATAGAACAGCACTAACAAAGATTTGCAATTAACTTGGATGATAACTTCAAACCCCAATTAAATAAAATGTTACTTGCCCCCAAAACAAATTCCACTCTTCTAATTAGTAGGCCTCTAGTACAAAAAAAAGGTACTCAATCATTATTATTATATTTTTAATTTCACAAATAAAAATTTTATGGAAGTTTGTTTCTTCTCATTATATGAGTACCCACATAATATCCTTGAATTTGTCTCTTGGTCCACAAAGCCTATCATTTTTGCTATCTGGGCCTCTACAGAAAAAGTTTGCCAACTCCTGTTATAGATAATGAAACTCAGACTCAGAGAGATTTAAGCAATTTGCCTATAGTTGCTTAGGTGGTGGGTACCCAAGGCAAGATTTGCTCCTGTGTCATGATTAATTCCAGGTTCAGTACTTTATTTAATACACCAAAATTTCTTCTCCCCTTGGAAAAAAGTATAGTTTTTAACCTGTTCAACTGTTTTTCAGGGTGAGCTCTCCCCAGGTAAGTTAATAGCTCAGTCATGAATGGTGTCCTGGAGCTTCTCTCCCAAGTTCCCCCCCCCATAATGGAAAGCTGAATCCTTAGTTTGGTTTCCCTCCAGGTTCTGGAAGCAGCCCTGAAGAGTTAGGGACTATCTTTCTAATGTTAATGCTCATAAGGGTCTACATAGGGATATTTTCCTATTAATTAGTCATCCAGACAATTAGCTTTGTAGAAAGGAGCACCTGTTAAAACATCCCCCCCCCAAATTAGTGACAAATTTTCATCAGTATATACTTGAGTATAGGGGAAAGTAGACTCAAGCTTGGAGAACACATGGAGCCAAGGGATAATGTCTAGTTCTTGGTTGCTAGAAGTCCTTTTTCTCCTCTTTTTGGGGTACTTATGGAGTTCCTGCTAACAATGTTGTCATTTTCTGCTAGGCTCCTTGTACTCTCTTAAAGTTCCCTTTCTTCACTGTGTCTTCAGTCCTTGGTTCTCAGTTCAGATAGCTGCTGCTGCCTTTTCTTGATCCTGCATAAATAGACAGGGAACAATTAGAAAATGCCTATGCGTTCTCTGAAATGGAGAGCTGGACTCCTTTATTTCACATTATCATGAAGGTAATGAGCTTTCCAACAGCAGGCTCACCAAACACATACATGGGTCCTATGCACAGACTCCTAGGACTGAGTCCTCATTGGCTAGTCTCCCCTTACATATCTCATTACTGAATTCTGTTCTAATCATTCTGTTGTGTGCATTAAGATTCTTTTATGGTTAGCACTTCTTTATTTATATGAATAAAATGATCTCTCATATCTGATTCATATTGCACATTAAGCATTGCTTTTCCTACTGCCCCCTTTTTGCTGAGGCCATAAATTTGGGCCAAAAAGTAAATTGTTCCCGGGATGCCAGGATGGAGATTTGTTTGTAAGTCAGTCAGGGTGATAATGGGGAGCCTAACCCTTATAATTAGAGGTCAGGTTTTCCCATGAATAAAACTGAGGTGAAGAATAATGATTAGGTTCAGAAAATGAGTGGTAAAGGTCACCAGCCCCAAACACTCTTTGCTAAACCCAAATGGAGATAGAATACTGCCATACAACCTTGTACCATGATAACATGAAAGGTTAAGAAGTTTATTTAAGAGATGGAAATAGATGTGCTTCAGCGGCCTGGGAACTCATCTGATTTAAAACCTATTGAAAGACTATGGGTTAAAAAAAAAAAGACAAAAAAAAAAACAGAAACACTTTAGGGGCGGCTAGGTGATACAGTGAATAGAGCACCGGCCCTGGAGTCAGGAAGACCTGAGTTCAAATATGACTTCAGACACTTAACACTTAACTAGCCATGTGACCTTGGGCAAGTCACTTAACCCCAATTCCCCTGCCTTCCCCCCTCAAAAAAGAAAAAAAGAGGAAAGAAAGACTAATGGAGACTCAAAATGATTCCTAGTACTGATAGAAATATATAACCATAGACCACTTTCTCCTGGAAACCCACTCTACTTAAGTGAAAGTAGATTTCTACTTCACCTTAATACACATACAAATGTGATCTGTGCACACATGCACACACACGTACACACACACAGACACACAGACACACACACACACATACACATTATCAGCATCTACTAAATTCAATGACTTGACTGACAAAAAGGTTCTGAAGCACAGTATTTTTCTCTCCCCCTGCCCCCACCCCCAGCATCTTCTTGCACAAAATGACTAATATGGAAATGTTTTCCATGATGGCACACACATAACCTATATCTGATAATTGCTTATTGTCCCAGGGAGGAGAGAGGGGAGGTAGGGAGAAATAGAATTTAGAACTCAAAACTTTTTTATAAAACAAATCTTAAAAATAGTTTTTATGTGTAATTGGGAAAAACAAAATCTTATTTTAAAAAAGTAGAAGGTTCTGAGAGACAATCTCATGTTGACTTGATCCAGAGCATAATAGACTAGCCATTTCTATAACTAGCCAATAATCTTCCAGCGTGTTTTACAGCCTACCACAGGTGATCTATATAGAGGCAAAAAGGACAGACCACTGGACCTGGAGAAGGGACGATACGAGTTCAAATCTAGCTTCAGTCCCTTATTCACTGTGTGAATCTAGGCACATAGAGTGTGTTAGCTTCAGTTTCTATAATTATTTACCACCTACTTCCCAGGGATGTAAAGAAGATAAAATAAAATCATATCTGGAAAGAGTTTAACACATTGTCTGGCACTTAACAAATGTTTATTCCTTCCACTACAAATGTGAATTGACAGCAATGATGGTCGTAGCGTACACATATATACGAATGGCCCTTAAAAAATGTTTGTTGGGGGTGGCTAGGTGGTGCAGTGAATAGAGCACCGGCCCTGGAGTCAAGAGAACCTGAGTTCAAAACTGGCCTCAGACACTTAACACAAAAAGCTAGCCGTGTGACCTTGGGCAAGTCACTTAACCCCAACTGCCCTCCAAAGAGCAAAAAATAAAAAAATTAAAAAAAATGTTTGTTGGATTTAATTATACAGTACTTTAAGGGTTACAAAGTACTAAACACATTATTCATTTGGTCCCCATGACAATTTTGTGAGACAGGTATATTATACCCATTTCACAAACTGAGGCTAGGAGCAGTCCGGTGCTTTGCTCATGGTCACCCAACTAGTAAACAGCGGGATCAGAATTTGAACCCAGGTTTTCATCTCCCAATTTAGTCTTCTTCTTGCTACACCATTGATAATGATAACCAGAGGCTTCTCCATCTCAAGGAAAGGAGAGTGCTATCCTGTAGATATGATCCTGACAAACCTTCCTGCAATTTGCACTAACATTGGGAAAGTACAGGAAGAGAAGGCCTGGACAGAAAGAAAGGAAGACAAAGATCAAGGCCAGAGGAAATTTAACTACTGTGAGCATTAACGGGTGACCTTTGTCCAGCAACCACTCAATCTGCTCTGGGGAGGGACAGAGCCACATTGACATTCCCTCCAGGAATGAAACCAATCAATAATGAAATTGCAGCTGGGTTGAAGGATGGCTTCTAGCTTCTCCTTGGAAAGGAAATAAAAGGAGTTGGAAGATTTGGTTTCATCACCCATCTAAATGTAAGAAGAAGCAACACTTGATGCAATGCTTGACTATCTCACGATGAACGGAAGCAAACAGATCACCTCGAAGAAAACTGAAGTTTATGCACCAAAAATCTCAGCTGCAAAAAATGGAGATGTGCAGACAATCTCTGAAGGAATTCTATGCCAGGATGAGTCAAACTAAATCAATGTTACCTATTGATTGTTGGTGAACTCATGGCAAAGGTGAGCACCAACCTTAAGGGAAGAGCCTTTCTATTCAACAAGAATTGATGAGAAAACTAGAAAATTAATCTTGGGAAAATAGGTTTAGATTACCATCTTGTACTTTAAGCCACACAATACATTCCACGTAGACAACCCTACCATCTCCTCCGATTATCTTTTTATAGCTTTCCTCCCTTTCACCAACAAATTCTTAGAGAAAGTTGTCTATGCTGGTCTCCAATTCTCTTCTCATTGGCTTCTCAGTCTAAGGTGTTTTTTCTGTGCCTTTTGATTTAATTTCAAATTGATCTTGACCTTTGCTCTAACCACATGGTACTCTGCTTACAGAATGCCAATTCTGAAATCACACCAGTAACAAGGCATTTTCTGTCCCCTAAGATGGAGCCCAGTTCACTTTTTGTGATGTTACTCATTATTTGCTGTGTCTAGTAATCTCTGACTCTATTTTTTTGAAATATATTACGCAATACCAATATAAGTTTTCTGTGTATTTTAACAAACACCTCTGGCCTCTTTCACTTCTTGGTCCTGAATCTTGTTTCCATCGTGTGTTTCAGGAATCTCCCCTGAGCTTTGGAGAGAGCAGCTTCAGTTGCATGCTGACGTTGGAAGCCAGACTAGAAGAGACCGCTAATCTTCCAAGAAATATAAGCACAAGCACAAAAAGATAGGGTTTTTTTTTTTTTGCAAAAATAAGAAAGATCATTGAAATACTTGAAAAGCTACACTTTACAGAGCTATGAAAAATAGCAACAAAATTAGTTTGGAAGAATAGAAAGTTAAAAATATAAAGGGCTACAGTTTCAAAAAGTAGAAGGGGTTGGTACTAACCAATCTTAAATGTTAACCCTCTACTACTGTATCAAAAATAAAATTAGACTAAATACGTACAGCAAGAGACAAATGCATACAGGAATCCTATGCTTGATAATCCCCAAAATACAGAGAAAGGAATTCTCTATTCAATAAGAAATAATAAGAAAACTTGAAAACAGTCTTGGGAAAATAGGTTCAGATTATCACCTTATACAATAACATATTGATTTGATCCTGCCATCCCCTCATGCTGTGGTTTCATATCTTTCTTCCTTTTCCCAGCCAACTCCAAGAATAAATTGTCTATTTGTGAGCTATCCACTTGTCATTTACTTTTTAAACTCTTGTGATCTGGTTTCCAGACCTACCACTCACCCGAAATTGCCTACAAAGTGATCAGTGACCTCTTAGTCACCAGATGCAATGGTTGCCTCTTCTCAGTCCTCACCTTTCTTGACCTCCTGACAGCTAACTAACACTACTGACCATCCTTTGGTTTTTCATGACACTGCTCTCTCTTCATTCTCCTTCTGCCTTTCTGGTTACTCTTCATTCACCTTTGCTGGATCATCTAACCCCTTCTTTACATGGATGTACAAGGTTCTTTCTCTCTTTTCTCTGTGCATCTTCTCAATGACCTCATCAGCATCTGTACTTGGATTCAGTTATCATCCCAAGGCAGATGGCTACCAGTTCACTAGATCTAACCCTTTTCTCTCTTCTGACTTAGAATCTCACTAACTAGTGGTAGTTGCTGGGAGATCTTCATTTCTCTCTTTTCAAAGCAAAGTGGCTGCTGAGTTGGATCAAATCTTAGTCTTCTTAACAACAACAAGCTAAATGAACCCAACTAGAAATGTGACTTAATAATATCGGTAATACGTTCCTGCTTCATTTGTGTAGCACTTTAAAGCTGACAGAGTACTTTTGTGAAACAAAACAATCCCAACTTTGTGATCTTATTTAGTAGGAAAATGAGCCTCAGAGAAATTAAGCGAATTGCTCAGGGTCCCAGCTAGTAAACATAAGCGTCAGAATTTGAACCTAGATTTACTGGTTGACTACAAGTCCAACAGGACTTTAAGTGGCACTCAATCTAATATCTCTAGTCCTGAGACCTTGAGCAAATCACCTGACTTCTCTGGACCTTAGTATCTTTGCCTGTATAAATAAATAAGCAAACAACAGATGGATGAATGAATGAATAAATAGATAGATGGGTAGATAGATAGACAAATGAATGAATGAATAAAATGAAAGGATTGGAGTTAGATGACCTCTAAGGTCCCTTCTAGTTCCAAGATGATCTCCTACAGTTTCCATCAAGGCATTGGTGGACCCAGACTTATTGCTAGAGATGTCATTGTGAGCAAGACAGATTTAGCGATATTCCCCCAAATTAAACATGTGTAGGGAGACACTTCCCATCAACCCCCCTCCTCAAACATGCTAACAAGATTAATTAGCAGATGGTCAAAGAGCCAACTCATTTTCCCTGGAAGCCTGCTGAACCACCACTTCCCTGCCCCCAATCTCAGCCTCCCCAGACAAGTTGCAACAAAAAAGATCCTCTGTCTTCTGCCCACTTGGGCTAATCCCAGAAATCCTTCCCCGGGCATAATAGTGGCCTCTGTCCTCGGCCTCAATATGCTCTCCCGCCCTCAGTTTTGCCTCCCAAACCCCTTCTTGAGCTCTGGGCCTCCCCCAGGCCCCATATGGCTGGCATCCAAAGAGAAGATGATTATCTCCCTACTTTACTCTGGGTTCACGAGGCCAGAATCGTCACAGACGATAGCTGTCTTCCAAGGAGAGACCAGGGCAATGGGAAACCAGACCCCTTAAGTGATGCCGACATTTAGGAAGGACAGGGCTCCAGTTGTCCAGGGCCCATGGTAAAAGCTCCCACTGGCAGGGGGATGGGGACCTCTAACAATCTGTGCTTCCCAACAGGCTTCGTCTTGACTTTATCCCTCTAATGTCAAGGAGGGAGACTGCCCTACATGCAATCCTTCTCCATCTCGGGCCTCAGTTTCTTTATCTGTATAATGAAGGCATTGAATTACATCATCTCTAGTATTCCTTGCAGATTTCCACGTGTGAAACAAAATTAACCCCTAACTTGAGGGAAGAATGGATGGGAATTTGTTTTGAGCCTTTCCCTTTGTGGGTTATCTCCCGAGCCTGGAGCACTCTACCCCCTCCTTCCACCTTCCTGCGTATCCCCAGCCCTTCACACAGAGTCTGCACACAGTAAGCCCTTTAAAAATACTTATTGACCAACAGGGAGTCAATACACCACTCGGCCTCTTTTGTAGAGTTGTGTCCCTTGCCTGCCTCTACCCCTTGGGTAAGGAGGAGGAATGAACATTTATTAAGAACTTTATAAATATTATCTCATAGAATCCTCACAACCACCCCAGGAACTGGGTATGATTATTACACCCATTTTACAGATAAGAATGCTAAGGGAGATAGAGGTTAAGGGATTGGCCTTGAGCCACACCCCTTTAGAGGAAGTGACAGGTCTAAGGTATAGATCTCAGACGAAGAATAGATGCAAGAACAGGCTTGTTGATGCATGAGCTGGGCTAGTTGTAGCCACTAGTATAGTAGGGGGTGAAGGGGCCTAAAGGAAGATTTCCCTTCCTGTTCCCCTCCACCTTACACAAGTAATTTTCGGACGAGACTCATCTGGCTGGATCTCTGTGGAGCTGGTAGAAAAGAAAAAGGATTAATGATCTCCCTGCCTTCCCTAAACTCAGCATTTTCCTTCATTCATTCAATCAATGGATAAGCATTCATTAAGCCTTACTACGGACCGGGTATTGTGCTAAGCACCGAGGACACAAAGACAGGCAAAAAATGGGTTCCCTGCCCTCAAGAAGCTCAATTAATTGAGTATTTATAAAGTGCCCACTGAGTCTCAGGCACATATTCATTGAGTGCCAATTATGAAAGCGTTTTTCCAGCCTTAAGGTGCTATATAAACGTGAGTTATTAATGCCATTATTTACAAAGTCCTAAAGAGCTCCTTAGGAGAGCAGAGCTAAAACCAACCCAGGAAGTGGAAGCTACTTTCTACTATTTGACACATGGAGAAAACATTCAAGGCTGTCTTCTGGTTTTTTAGGTCACCAAGGGGCAGAGTCCATCCCTCTCCATCCACACACATACACCCTGTCCTTTAGATTCTGGCTAGCCAGAAGCAATAGTATGCCAGACCTGAGATTCCTTAATGAGGGACTCATCCCAGAAGAACCCAGGAGTCCAGTTCCAACACCCACCAAGACTGTGGTGCAGACTATGAGGAAGCATCAAGGCTCACCTAAGGCACCATGATGAAGAAGGCAGAGTTGACGTTTTCATATGGCAGACAAATTGATTACTTACTCTTTCCTAAGGATGTTCATAGTTCCCTTTGGTAAACCAATCTTGTTCCACGCCTTTGGGGAGCATCTGTGTGGTAAAAACTCTCCAATCTAAGCCTCCAGTCCTGACCTTTCCCATTTCCCTGCTATCACCTCAAACCCAACATTAAAACAGACCTCATCTTACCCTAAACATATCAGTCTCCACACCCCATCCCCATACCATCCTCACTCCAATTTAACTATTTCTGTCAATGGTACCTCCAATCTCCCTCACTGAGGCCCCAAACTTTGATGCTCTCCTTGACTCATCCTCCATTCCCTAATCCTTCAGTGTCAATCCTTCCTTCAGAAAGTTCCCAGGATCTTCTCCTTCCTCTCTGTCCCTACTGCTATCCCCCTCTGTAGCCTCTGGGCTCTTCTTTCCTACATCTGTCTTAAAGCCCTGCTGGAAGAAATCTCCTTAAAGCACCATCTCCTCACATCCTGCCCTTGCTCAAAGAACCTCCACTGTCTGCCCTTGACCTCCAGAAGAAAGTGAAGATTCTTCCGTCTATTGTCCAAGGGCCTTCGTGATTTGTCCTCCAACGCTGGACAAAGTCTCTTTTTCTGCTCTATTTCTTCCTCTTCTTCCTCCCTTCCATGGATGAAGTCAACAACTTCCAAACAAGGCTTCCAATTCCTCATTTGTAAAGGGAGGGGGTTGTTCTAAGTCATCCCTAAGGGCCTTTCTAGGACTGATGTTCTCTATCTAAGAGCCTTCCCAGAACTTACCTTCAATGATCCAAGGGCCCTCCCAACTCTATTCTAAGGATCCAGGGAGAAATGTGACTTCTGTGAGTGAGTAAAGGAGAGACAGGCCTTTCCCAAAAGATGTTTGCTGATTGATTGAGGAAGGAACAGGATGGTATATTGGAAACAACAATGGGTCAGGAATCACAAGGCTGGGCTCTAGAGTCAGTTCCAGTCCCAGAATTTCAGAACTAGAAGGGAATTTCAGAGGCCCTCTAGCCTAGCCTCTCAGACAATGGTCAATGAGCATTTATTAAGTGCCTACCATGTGCCAGGCATTGAGTTAAATCCTGGGGACACAAAAAGAAGCAAAAGACAGTGTTTGTCCCCTAGGAGCTTACAATTTAAAGGGGAAGAGACCATAAGCAAACAAACACTTGAACAAGTAGAAGGCTTAGCCTTGGTAAAGAGTAAAGCCACCTCTTCTTGTGAGATGGGGGTGAAGGAGAATAGAGAAGACTCCTGAGTGATGGAAGCTGGGGAAGGGGGGAGAAGAGTAAGCTCACAGCAAAGGGCCTCAATTTTTAATAAAATATGAGACAAGTTCTTAGTGCAGAGAGTTGGGGGAAGGGGAGCAGGAGCCATGGGAGGTTTGAAGAGGTTTGGAAGAGCCACCATGGAGAGTGGGACAGTGACTTGATGAAGGAGGTTTAGTAGGATTGCCCAGCAGCAGTGAGAGCCTGGTTGAGGATATATAACCTAAATGTGTAGCGGACAGTCAGGAAGGGCGTGTGATTTTCTCTACCTTCATTCATAAGTAAATAAAAATCCTTCCTACAGGCAGCACAATGCACAGAGCGCTGGTCCAGGAGTTAGAAAGACCTGAGTTCAAAACCAGACTTAGACCCTTACCAGCAGTGTGATCCTGGGCGTGTTATACCTCTCCAATGTCACGGTCCCCTTCTAGAACAGAGGACAAACAGCAATCACACTATCTCCTGCTTTGCCCTGAAGTCTTCACCTTTCATCAGAGGTACTTTCCGAAGATCAGCGTCCTCACATTCTGGGAAGGCCCCAAGCGGTAACTGCTGGGTAACCGAGGCTACCCAGCTTCAGAGGGACTTAAGTCAGAGTTAGGGGACAAGGATTAGTGAGTAATGGGGTCATTCCTTTTCTGCAAGGCTAGTGGGAAGGAAGGGAACAAATATTTCTTAGGTGTCTACTATGTATCAGGCACCCTGCTAAGTGTTTATAAATATCTCAACAGCCCTGGGAAGTAGCTGCCCATTGGTACCCATTTTACAGACGGAGAGACAGAAGCAAGCAGAGGTTAAGTGACTTGCCCAGGGTCGTGTGTCTGAGGTCAAATTAGAACTCAGGTCTTCCTAACTCCAGCTCTATTCACTAGCTGGAAAGATATAGGCAAATACTCTGCTAAAATCTAGGTAAATCAATTAACTAAAACTAAATCAAACTAGGCCAATTAAATCTTGGTAAGCCAGTGTTCCCACCAGTCTAGCAACCCTGTCCAAAAGGGAAATGAGGCTAGTGCGGCACGATGAGAGCTCCCCATCTAAAATGAGCTCTTCGCTATTGTTTGTTCGTCTGTTTATTTGTTTTGTGGGCCCCTTCAGCAGGCTGATAAAGTCAGAATCCTATTTCTAAATACATAAAATAAACTACAGAGGATTATAAAAGAAACTAATTGTAGGAAAACATCGTGATCAAAATATTGAAAAAACAGGTTAGGACCCCAGGTGAAGAACCAGGTTTACTAACATTCCCTTTAAACAATCCATTCTAAAAAATTTCCGGCGATAGAAGCCAAGCCCACCAGGCTAGAGTCATCAGACTTCCTTCTCTACTACTGAGTCTCTGTATGACCTTGGGTCAGTCACTTCTCCCCTCTCTGGGCTTGAGTTTCCTCCTTTGTAAAATGCACACATTGGACTAGGACAGCGGTTCTAACCTGGGGTCTATGGATAAATTTCAGGGGGTCTGTGGATTTGGACAGGGAAAAATATCACATCTTTATTTTCATTTACCTTTGGGTTCCTTTGAATATTTTTTATTTCATGCATTTCAAACCATGCATGTCAGAAGGGGATCCATAGCCCCCCCCCCAGATTGCCAAGGGGTCTATAGTACAAAGCAGGGGCCCAGACAATCAAGAAAGTGCCCTCCAGCAGTGGCAAGCTCAGTTTTACAGAAGACTCTCCAGTCCTTTGTAAGGCCTGCATAGAGCCTTGCTCTGCTGAGAGGACAAAGATAATTTCCACGCTTTATTCTCCTTTAACCTCTCTTATGTTGCTTAATGTCTTCTCCCTTGGGAACCATTAGAAAGTCTAAAGAAATCATTTCCCTAACAGCTCCTGCTTTGCCCTGAAATCTGTACCTTCCTTGAGAGGTACTTTCCAAAGGTCAGCTTCCTCTGAGTGATTCTGCCTCTCCGGCTCAGACTCAGAGAAACCGAGCTGAGATGAGGGGAGAAGGTTAGAGAGTAATGAGTTCACTGTCATCTCCCCCTCCCCCTTCCTCCCAGGGTTTGGGTAGGAGTCTAGCATGTCCAAGATTCCAATTCTCTTCTCGGAGATGTGGGCCACAGACCACCCTGGCCCTGCACCCCATCCCACAAGCCCAGCGTGGGGAGCTTGGACTTCAGGGGTGCCCGGCTTTGGCCATTCCCACCCCCAACCACACTTTGTGTGCCTCAGTTTCCTGACACATTAAAAGAAGTTGATCTATTAGCCTCCAGCTCCCCAGGGGCAGATGAAATAGTGTCTGGAAAGCACTCAAGAGGAAAGTGCTTAGCTCAGCAAAGCTCAGCTCTTAACGTCGCTCTCAGAGGCCTTGACTGCCCACCATCTGCCGCGCTCCCCCTCCTTCCCTGGGTTGTCCTGAAGCCAGAAACTCTAACACCCAAAACACTTAGGAATCATTAGGGTCCCTTTCTGCCTTCGAAGAAAAACGGTAATACATATATGTGTGAGACATTCGGTCCGTTGGAGGCGTGTTTGCTTACTAGAGGGTTCACAAAGAGGGAGGCTGCAGATGGGGGCTGGGAGAGGGCATGGAGTTAATGGAAGACGCTTGTCCTGAGCTCAGAGATGGCCAGAGATGGGCCATTATCTCTGGAGTCGGACAGATGTTGAAGGGAATTTCGGGGAACTCTCCCAATATTTTTTGCTTCTATGAATCTGTCTGTGTCTATGAGCCATTGCCCCAAAGGTGGAAAGCTTTTCATCACACACGGGCTTGGGCCTTAATGGCAATTGTCATGATCACGTCTGATCCCTATTACTCCCAATACTGAGTCAACATACCCAAAGAATGACATACACACCCTCTCCAATTTCCCAGCACTTAGCACCAAGCCTGGCTTATTAACTGTCTGTCTGAACCCCTCCGCTCCCACCCCCCAAGAGGCTGCTTTGATCTCCAGCCACCCTAGAAAGACAGTGCAATCTAACAGTCAAGAGCATGGGGCCTGGAGTAAGAGAGACAAGGGCTTGAGTCTCAGCTCTTACACTTACTACCTAGCAAGTCTCTCTATGTCTGTAAAATGGGCATAATCGTGCCTGTAACACTGCCTATAGGGTTTCTATGAAGCTCAAATGATAAATTTGTGAATTGCCTTGCAAACCCTAAAGTCCTATGTAAATATGAGTTACTTTTCTTGGTTTTTTAATTGATATTTATGGTTTTAAAATCAATCAGTTAATATTTACTGATTTCCTACAGTATATTGGCCTGACTCCTGACCACAGGGAAGGAGATATGTTTCCTTAAAGGATGGATAGAGTTTTATAAGCAAAGGGGAGAGGCAAGGTTATTCCAGGTGAAATGACTGGGCATGAATTAGAGTAGGTGTGTGGTTTTGTGGGGCTTTTTAAAAAGGTTTTAATTATTATTTATTAGGTATTAATCATTATTTGATTATTACTAATTATGAAATGATAATTTGACAAATAATTATTTATTAAAATATAATAAATATTATTTAGCAATAACTTTATTATTCAGGTAATTATCATTATAACTTTCACAACAACACTTGAATATATATATATGTATAGAGAGGGAAAAAGAGAGAGAGAGAAAGAGAGAGAGAGAGAGAGAGAGAGAGAGAGAGAGAGAGAGAGAGAGAGACTGATGGACCCAGGATCCAGAAGGACCTGAGTTCAAATCCCAACTTTGTCAATTATTCTGTGTGAATCTAGGTAAGTCTTGGCTTCTTGGAAGCTATTTCCTCATCTGTAAAGGGGGAATGATAATAATGATAAGTGTAGTCCCTTCTTCAGAGGGTTAACGCTTATGAAAGCATGTGTGTAAAGTGCTTTAAATGTCATTATGATTGGCACACAGTAATAGTGATTTATGGATTGTGCCTCTACTGGGCTTGACTCCTTTGGGGGAACCTACTCCTTTGAAGTGAGCATTGTAGATAAGAAGTCTTAGGCTGAGAGAAATCTAATGAATTGCCCACATCTCCATAGCTATTGAGGCTGTGGAGGCAGCCAGATGCAGGTCCTTCTTGATACCGAAGCTAAGGCTCAATCCATACACTGTGCTGTGTCTTGGTATAGTTGTGGTTTTTTGTTTGTTTTGGTTTTTTTTTTTTTTTGCTTTTTGGAGGGCTGGGCAATTGGGGTTAAGTGACTTGTCCATGGTCACACAGTTAGCAAGCGTTATGTTAAGTGTCTGAGGCCGGATTTGAACTCAGGTCCTCCTGACTCTAGGGCCAGTGCTCTATTCACTGTGCCACCTAGCCACCCCCAGTATAGTTGTTTTTAACTTGAGGGCTGCTGAGGCGGGAAGGCATGGAGTTAGCAGAAGAAGCTCGCCTTCTCCCTTACTAACTCATAAGTTAGTAAGCATGCCTTCAGTAGAGGGATGTATTACTGGATTGTTTTTTTTTTTCAAATGTATGTAGATATTCTTGGGATTAATAAAATGCAAACTCTTGCAAAAACATTCCTGAGTTCATGGTGGATTTTTGTCATGACATAGACGCTGCATTTGGACTCAGGAAGACCTGGGTTCAGATCCCACTTCTGGCATTTCCTAGCTGTGTGACCCTGGTCAAGTCAATCACCTATATAAGCTTTAGTTCACTGCCCTGAGTTTGGGCTTAATTGTTCTGCTTTATTACCAGGGAGGGGTCATTCTGGAGGGAGGGAGGATTTAGAAATGACAATGATCTGAGAACCAAAGGCATCAGCAAAACTTTAAAAAGAATTCTATCTTCCCTCACCTCCAATAACAGGATCATAGACACGAGCCAGAACAAAAGGAATGAGCAAAAATGTGTTAAAGCACCTACTATGTGCCAGACACTGCACTAAGTACTTTACAGTAATCTCATCTAATCCTCATAACCACCCTGGGAAGTAGGTAGGCTTTTAAAAATGGTTTTAATTATTTAATTATTACAATTTGATAATTAACTATTTGTTAAAATATAATAAATATTATTTATCAGTAAATTAATTAATTATTATTCATTATGATTTAGGTATTTAATCTCATTTTACAGATGAGAAAACTGAGATTAAGTGACTTGCCCAAGATCACACAACTGGCACATATCTGAGGTCAGATTCAAACTCAGCTCAATCCTGACTCAGGGTCCAGTGCTATCTAGCCACAGTGCCGCCTTTGGGATCATTTCCTCTACCAGGTCTCAAATTTTTTGGTCTTAGGACCCCTTTATACTCTTATTGAAGACTCTAAAGGGCTTTGTTTATGTGGGTTATGGCTATCATTATCTACCAGACTAGACACTAAAATATCTTAGTATGATTGTGAAGATAAGTTTTGATCTCAAAGACCCCCTGAAAGAGTGTGGGGGGAGAGAAGTGCAGATCCAATCTCCTCATGCCCGACAGTCTGGGTCAAACTATAAATATGGTAGAGATTTGAACCCAGGTCCTTTGACTTTAAATATCCCCCACTTACTGCTACCCAACTCTAATTATATCCTCAAAAAGACAAACCACAAGTAAGTCCACCGTCCTTCAAGATTCACTCTTTTCAGGAAACTCTATCCCACACTCATTTCCCCTTCTTTGAATGCCTATGGCCCTGTGGCTATTTAACATCTCCCTTAACCCTTAATTCAAAGCTATCTCATATCTATGCTATGACCTGGTTGTTTCACACATAGTACTCTCCGTCCTCTGCTAGACTGGAGGCTGCCTGAGGGCAGGGGCTTGCCTTGGACTTCTTGTATCCCTGCAGCCCCTAGAACAGGACCCTGCACAGAGATGCTCATAATACAGAGACTTGACATCCGGAGGCTTGCTTTAAAATCCCCAGCTCTACCACTTTCTGGCTGGATGACCCTGAGCATGAGCTGGGTTTCTTCGTCATGGGAATAACCAGACTCGCATTACTGATTTTGAAGGAAATAGTTCTCTAAACAGGTGCAGAAATGTGATCATTGGTCTAATCGATCAAGTTTTTTTTTGGGGGGGGAATCATAGATTGAAGTCATCTAGGAGTTCAACTGCTTCACTTTACAGAAAAGGAACCTGACATCAAGAGGTTAAGTGACTTTCTTAAGGAAAAGATAGTAAGTGACCTCGAACCTGGGTCTTCTGACTCCCAGTTCTCTGTGTTCTTTCTTGTTGTTGTTCAGTTGTGCCAACTCTCTGTGCCCCCATTTGGGGTTTTCTTGGCAAAGATACTGGAGTGGTTTACCATTTTCTTCTCCAGCTCACTTGACAGATGGGGAAACTGAGGCAAGCAGGGTTAAGTGACTTGTCCAGGGTCACACAGCTAGGAAGTGTCTGAGGCTGGATTTGAACTCAGGAAGATGAGTCTCCTGACTCCAGGCCACTGCATCTCTACCCCATGCTGCTGATTAAAAGTTGATTAATTTTAAAATAAATATGTGTCACACATAACTTTTAGCAGGGCATTGAGATGGCAACTTCTGATGGGAGACATCAGTGCTCTCTTGGCTTATCCTTCCCTTGATGGAGGAAGAAAGTTTTGCTACTCAAGGCGGGGAGACTGGGGTTTTTATCCACAGTGCTTCCCTATAAAGACTCTGACTGGGGGCTGGGCTTCCTTTATCTCACCAGATGTAGGCTTAGAAAACTGTCCAGAAGACTCAACATGGCGGGCAGCTTGAACCAGAACTTTGTTCTCAGCTCCTCATCCATCTCCTTAATGAACTGTGAGGGTGAACAGTCGCCTCCCCTCTGCTGCTGCCTCAAAAGAGGGAGGTCAAAGGTTGCTTTAAGAAGATTGGGGGGAGCAGGGGAGGGCAGGGGGAATGAGATGATTTTGGATCCTACTGGCCTTGGCAGAATGAATTTTCAGGAAATCCTCTGAGACTAACATCCTTCTTCCTGCAGGCCCCCAGTCAGCATGCCTGCTCTCTGTGAGCACGGATAGATGTGCCCCCAAGGAGAGAGGAGGTTCCTGCTGATGTAGGCGGGGGTGCCAAGAAGGCAAATAAATCAACCAGCATTTATTAGGCGCCTACTGTGGGCCCAGCACTGGGATTACTAAGACAAAGAATGAAACTTTCCCTCATCAAGAGAAGCTTAAGTTCTAATGAGGCAGCAAGGCTGTTGTGGTTTGTCCTTTGTTCTTGAAGAGGACTATGACATCTGGGAGGTGATGCCATGACTTGCAAGTGAATTGGATTTAAGTGAGGCAGGACTGTGCTAAGTCACCAGCCTCACTGTACCTTCAGAGCTAACGGAGTCCAGCGGCAAAATATAAGTCAGAATAACTGGAGGTGACCCTTGAGGCAGCAAGGATAATTAGAAGAAAGCAGAGAATAACTGTAAAGAGAAATGCAAATGTATAAATGCAAAGTAGCTTGAGATGAGGTCACCAGCAGTTGAGGGTTATCAGGAAAAACTTTATGTAAAAGGCAATGCTCAGTCTGTATCTGGAAGGAAAAGAGGGCGTCTATGAGACAGAAGTGGGGAGGGAGTGCCTTCCAGGCATGGGGTAGAGCAAGTGCAGAAGCCTGGTGATGGGAGAGGGAATACCGGGTGTCGGGAACAGAGAAAAGGCCACCGTGGCTGGATAGCAGAGTATGAGCAATGCGCAAGGAGGCCAGAAAGGTAGGCTGGGCTATTGTTACTGAGGACTTTCCTTTTGATTCTAAAGCTGATTGAATAGGGGAGCGACACGACCAGACCTATATTCGAGGAAAGTCACTTTGGAGTGATGGAGGGTACATTAGGCAGGGAGAGCATTTAGGAGGCTGTTGCACTAATCTAGGCCAAATGGGGGGAGGGCTTGAAGGCGGCAGCTCTGTGAGTAGAGAACAGTTTAGATGTGAGAGACTCGGTAAAGGGCAAGATCTGTCAGCTGCCTGGATGTACCGAGGGGAAATGAAGATCTAAGGACAATGCCAAGATTTTGAGCCCAGGAGACTGGAAGGATGGGGGTGTCTTGGACAGAAATAGGGAAGTTTGGAGCAGGGGTTGGCTTGGCGGGAAGGGGAGGAAGGGTGGGAGAAGAGGATGAGCTCAGTTTGGGGCAGGCAGAATGTGAGGCGTCTCTGGGCCATTCTGTTTGAAATGGTCAAGGCAGCTAACTGGTGAGGCCAGATTGAAGCTCAGGAGAGAGACTGGGCTGGATATATAGATATATAGATCTGGGAGTCATGAACCAAGAGGCATGTAGATGATCATTAGACTCGGGGAGCTTAATGGGAGATGAGAGACAGAGACACACAGAGACAGGAAGACAGAGACATGAACAGGGACAAAGGACAGAGAAAGAGAGATACCGAGACAGAAACAGAGACAGGGAAACAGAGAGGGACACACAGAGGCAGAGACACAGAGACAGAAAGGGACAGAGACAGAGAGAAACAAGGGGCAGAAAGACAGAGAGACAGAGGCAGAGAAACACAAAGAGATGCAAAGACAGAGAGACAGAGAAAGAGAGAGAGAAGAGAGAGAGAGAAAGAGAAAGAGAGAGAGAGAAGAGAGAGAGAGAAGAGGGGGGTAGGGCAAAGCTTTGGGAAGGACCCACAGAGAGGGGCAAAATTCAGCTCACTTCCTTGCCCTCTGACTTGGCAAAGGACTGGAGAAGGGTTGATGGAATCTCCCTAGAACTGCTTGCAAGGAGGCCAGTGTTTCTCAGGCACAGGGTCAGCACTGACCCCAGGGAGAAGGGAGATTGTTGAGCTCAAACCCCAGCTGGGATGGGGGGTTGCCCTGCTCCCCTTGGCCCCTCCAGAGCTCCCTCCACATCCTCTTACTCATCAGCAATTAATGGAGAGATAGTCCAGACAAAGTGAACAAAGGAGCCAGTGTCTGGCTCCCACCCTCAGCCCTTTACTCCCAGTCCACCAGGCCCAGCTCAAACTTTATCTCTCCAGAAGAATGAGCCCCAGAGAAGGAAGCTTTGTTCCATGGGGGAGAGGGAGCAAACTTGCAGATTCTCCTCCTACCCTGAGGATCGGAAGCAGCCAATGCAATTCAATTCAGCTAGGGTTTAATCACAGATTTAGGACTGGAAAGGACAGCAGAGGTAACCTTTCACCTTACAGATATGGAAACTGAGGCCCAGATCAGCCCAAGACCACATTGCTAGTAGGTGGAAAAGAAGGGAGTCTCAATCTGGATTGTCTAAACCCAATTCCACCCAGACAGAGAGTTCACTGGGATCATCCATCAGTGGGTCAGTCAATAAACATTTTTCAAGTGTCTGCTGTATGCCAGGCACTGTGATAAGAGCTAGGGGTACATAGAAAGGTAAAAGACAATCTTTGCTCCTGTTTTGAGGGAGCTGATGATGATGAGGAAGACAACATATAAGACAACAATGTCTTTGCAGTGTTTTCCCCCACTGAATCCTGCTGCCTTCCTGAGTTTCTATTACCTTCTGAACCCTCTGTTAAACAATGGGGAAGAAGGAGGAAGAAGGGCAAGAATATTAAAAAAAAATCGAATACGACATTCCTGAGCTCTCAGGAAACTTTCAGTTTTTAAGGGAGAAAACAAGACTTTATGTATGATGTAGTTTATGAAAAACAATATGAGACTATTGAGAGACAACATGAATGTCCGACGCTGGGCAGACAAAGAAGGGAGAACCTGAAAAGCTCCTTGAACAAACTACGGGCATCACCAGAGAGGAGAGGGAACATGTATTCCAGGCTATGAGCAGAAGTTTGGAGAATAATGCTGACCCATATCTAAGCAAGAGTGCCCAGCCTGGACAAGTGGTCATTCATCTGTTGTTTGAAGGCCTTCAGTGTAGGAGGTAGGAGGTGCAGTGGGTAGAGCACTGAACCTGGAGTCAGGAAGACTCATCTCTGAGTCTTCAAGAGTTCAAATCCAGCCTCAGACACTTCCTACCTGTGTGACCCTGGGCAAGTCTTTGGACCCTATTTGCCTCAGTTTCCTCATCTGTGAAATGAGCTGGAGAAGGAAATGGCAAACCCCTCCAGTACCTTTGCCAAGAAAACCCCAAATGGGGTTATCAAGAGTTAGACATGACTGGAACAACAACAGTGTAAGAGACCTGAGCACCTTTCTCAGTGGCCACTTTGGGATGTTCTTCATTGTTAGGGAGTCATTTTTTCCCTAGATGTCAAGCCTAAATATGCCTTTTTTCAACTTTTATCTGTTGCTTTTAGTTCTGCTCTCGGGACCAAGGAGAAGGAGAAATCTTTTTCCACCAGAAAGTCCTTCAAATCCTTGAAGACAGTCAGTAATTTAGTCAGACTAAATGTCCTCAACTCTTCAAAAAAGTCTCATGTGGGTTGTACTGATAGCCCTTTACTGTCGTGGATGCCTTCCTCTGGAGGCTCTCCAATTTCTTACATTCTCCATGATGGAGAACCCTGAACACAATTCTTTAGCTAGGGTTCCACCCAGACAGAGAGTTCACTGGGATCATCCATCAGTGGGTCAGTCAATAAACATTTTTCAAGTGTCTGCTGTATGCCAGGCACTGTGATAAGAGCTAGGGGTACATAGAAAGGTAAAAGACAATCTTTGCTCCTGTTTTGAGGGAGCTAATGATGATGAGGAAGACAACATATAAATAATCTATATAGACAAAGTATAGATGGAATAAGTTAGAAGTAGTCAACAGAGGGAAGAAACTAGAGTAAAGAGAGGGAGGGAGGGACTTCTTTAAGGAAAAGAGGCAGAGATGAGGAAGGAGAGTCTTCCAGCCATAGGGGAAGCCAGAGAGAATGCCCACACTGAGAGAAGGAATATTTTGTTCCAGGAGGCCTGTGTCACCAGATGGAGGAGAGGAGAGAAATAAAGCGTAAAAACACTGAGAAGCTAAGGAGGGTAAGTACCTTCTTTGTTCTTAATACCAAACTCCGTTTTTGTTATTCAGTTGTTTCAGTGATGTCTGACCCTTCACGACTGCACTTGGGGTTTTCTTAACAGAGATACTGGAGCAATCTGCCATTTCCTTCTCTAGCTCATCTGACAAATAAGGAAACTGAGGCAAACAAGGTTAATTAAGTGACTTGCCCAGGGTCACACAGCTAAGTGTCTAAGGTCATATTTGAACTCACAAAGATGAGTCTTCCTGCCTTCATAGTCTCAAATCGAATTCACATTTTAAGAAGCCTAATCTCATTGTTGACTCCTGTACTTTCAGACCACTAAAACCCTCAGGTTTTCTCCAGGTGACCAGCTGTCTAGACAGGCCCTCTCTATCTTGTATGTGTGAAGATAATTTCGGACTCCAAGTAGATTGCTTTGCATTGATCCCTATTTAATAATATAAATAATAATAACTGACTCCTGTGTCACACTTTAAAAGGTACAGAGTTCTTCACTATCTCATCACAATAGCCCTGCGAGGTGGCTGGTCCCCATTTTGTAGCTAAGGGAAACTGAACCTCAGAGGAATAAAGGGACTTGACCCCTGTTGGACAATCAGTGATCCTGCCAGAGGTGATTTGGACGCAGGTTTTCCTGACTGACTTCAGGTACTATTACAATCAGGCAACAGATTAATTCTGCCCAGATCTTTTTAGGTCCTGCCTTGGTCACCCAAAACAGCATCTGCTTTGCATTGGCCACTTGTTTCCTGTGACCTGGGCTTATACCCAAGGCTCCTTGGGCTCTGGCTCTGTAAGGTGGGGCAAGGATTTTTAACCTTTTTTGTGTCCTGGAACCCTTTGAGCAGTCCGGTGACTACCATGAACACCTTCTCAAAATCATGCTAATATATGCATGAAATGCATAGGACTGCAAAGGAAACCCAATGAATTGAATTTTTAAAAAATTTATATATATTTTTCCAATCACAGGTAAAAACAATTTTTAGCATTCCTTTTTAAAATTTTGAGTTCCAAATTCTCTCCCTCCCTTCCCCCCTCCCTAAGAAGGAAAGCTATTTGATATAAATGTGCACGCATGCAAAACATATTTCCATATTAGTCACATTGCAAAAGCAGAAACAAAAAAACAGGAAAAATAAAGTTTAAAAAAGTGTGTTTCGAGCTGCATTCAGACTCCTATCAGTTTATTCTCTGGAGGGAGGGAATATTTTTTATCATGAGGCCTTTGGAATTGTCTTGGATCATTGTTTTGCTGAGAACAGTTAAGTCGTTTACAACTGATCCTTGTACAAAATAGCTATTACTGTGTATAATGTTCTCCTGGTTCTGCTCACTTCACTTTGCATCAGTTCATGTAAGTCTCCCCACATTTTTCTGAAACTTTCCTGATCGTCATTTCTTATAGCACAATTGTATTCTGTCACAATCATATACCACAACTTTTTCAGTCATTCCCTAACTGATGAGCATCCCCTCAATTTCCAATTCTTTGCCACCACAAAATGAACTGCTGTAAATATTTTTGTACAAGGCAACTTTTGTAAAAGTTCCTTTTCCTTTTCCTGTGCTACCTTTGGGATATAGGCTCAGTAGTGATATAGTTGAATCAAAGGGTAGACAGTTTTGTAGCCCTTTGGGCATAGTTCCAAATTGCTCTCCAGAATAGTTGGATCAGTTCACAACTCCACCAACAGTGCAGTAGTGTCCCAACTGGAAACACATCAAATTGAAATACTTATCAAAACATATTTTAAAAATCCAAGTTCATAAACCCCAGGATAAAAATTCTTTGTGGGGTGAGCAAAGCTTTTTGTAGGGAAGGGCTCCTTCAAAGCAACCAGCTGCGTTAAGTTAAGCTTGGTGGGGGAAGGGAGTACTGATGGAAAGAAATAGCGGGGATCCAGCCACTCAGCCTGGGGAGCTAGCTGACCCCATGCAGGGAATGTCTCCCCTTGGCCTTTTCCTTCCCAAGAAGACTGGAAAACGCGCCTGCCCTTTTCTTCTCTTCCCCTCCCCCTACCCAAGGCCTCTGGGGTGCCAATGACAACTTGGGGACAGGAGACACATTCCCAGCAGCCAAGAGACCAGTGGGAGCTTTTTTTTCTCTGTAGCTGTGGCCTTCCTTTCATTGATCTGGAAATCTGATATAGCATGAAGTCACCCAACAGCCCTGGTCAGGCCAAGGTAACCTAGAACAAGAATGTCCTTCCTCCCTTCCCCCTCCTTACCCAGGGGAAAGGAAATAAACCCGATAAACTTGTTTGTACCAACTTGGGAGTTTCGGCCCCTCTCTTGGGATTGTTTGTGTTTCGGTTCAAGCTGTTTGCTGGCCCCTTCCCTCTTCCCTTCCTCCCACCCCCCACAGGAGACTCAGTTTGGCTTAGTCCAGAGTGACACCACCAGGCTGTCAGACACCTGGGAAATTGCTCCCCTGGTTCCAGGTTAGTTTTCCCAGCTGCCAAACATGAGGAAAATCATCCCAGCCTTGGGCAGAAAGACTCCTGGTACAAGGGAGAGATTGCTTGATTTGGAGTAAGAGCTGGGAGGAGAGAAAATAATGACTAATAATAGCCCAAAGTCCTGGGTTCAAAGCCAGCTCTGCTCCTTACTATCTATGTGAGCATGGAGAAATCACTCAGACTCTCTGGGCCCAAATGTTCTCATTGGGTATTAAGGAGAATGCTGGTAAATGTTTAACAACCGGCTTTTGGGGGGAAGGGGGACACAAGCTACACTTTTAAGCTTAATTTTCATTATTAAAATCTTCTGCATTAATTTCTTAAATCTAGAGAATCAATAAAACCACAAAGCAAGCCTTGATGTGTACAATTTGCCAAATTCCAAGGTACAAATGATCACATTGAAAATTTAACAATAGACTCTTCAGGAGGAGCTGACTCTAGCCCACCACTGTCTGTCCATAATACTGAGGTGATAGATTTGATGTAGTCAAGCTCTGGGGACCCAATTCTTCTATGACAGTGGAGCTAGGTTCTCACATAAAATGAGGGGGATGAACCCAATGGCCACCATCCAAGGTCCTTTCAACCTCAGTTCTGTGAGTCTGGTCCTGCTCTGCCGAGAATTCACCATGTGGCCTTGGGTCAGTCTCTTTCTCTCTCTGCGGGATTGTTTTCTCTTCTGTAAAATGAACTGGGGAACTATGAGACATAATTACTAGCTTTCATTAACTGCCTGATGGGAAACACAGTTTAGATTGTAAGCTCCCTGAGGGCAGGAACTGCTTTTTGCAGTAGCCCTAAATAAATGCTTATTGACTGATTTACTGGGTGGAAGAGGATAAGGCACAAATACAGATAATTCTAATATTACAAAAGGTTACAGAAAGCTTTAAACCAGAGGGATCTGAGGGGAAAGGTCTCTTCACCCCCTAATATTCTACCACTTTGATTCCCTCAGAAATCAATAATTATCTTCATCCTTCACACCTGTAGAGTACTTTAAATCACATTCACATCTATGATTGTCAAACAAATATTTATTTCAAAAACAAAACACTGAACTTGGTAGAAAGTCATGTAGATTTCATTGAATCTGGCTTAGGGAGGGAATGACAAACTCTAAACTGGGTATCTGTAATGGTAATCAATTTGTTTGATATTTAGGGCTAAGTAGATCAGATACTTAGGGCCAAGTAGATCAGATACTTAGGGCTAAGTAGATCAGATACTTAGGGCTAAGTATAGAACTCTGTCCATTGGTGAAAAGGTGTGAA
>CM053595.1:290433611-290471111 GCA_028646575.1 Pseudocheirus occidentalis
CAGGGGAGGGGCTTTACAGTGGGATTGCTGTTTTAGGGTTAGGGCAGGGGCAAGACGGGGAGAAAATGTGTAATTCAAAAATGTAATGAAAATGAATAATGTAAACAAGAAAACAAAAAATAAATTAAGAAAAAAGAAATGTTTTGCATGACTGCACATATATAGCCTATATAAAATTGCTTGCCTTCTCAATGAAGGTGGAAAGGGAGAGATGGAAGGAGAGAATTTCAAACTCAATTTTTTTTAAAAGAATGTTAAAATTTTTTACGTATAATTGGAAAAAACCAAAGTATTAAAAAAGGGATTGGGGAAATTATTCTGTAGAAAATGAGATTTTAATCGGGATTTGAATGAAGGTGGAAATGAGGAGGGGAGAGCATTTCAGGCTTGTGGGATAGCCAGAATATTTATTGAGTAGGTGGGGGGTGACATGATCAGACCTGTATTTCAGGAAAATTATTTTAGTGGCTGAATGGATGGTGGATTGGAGAATAGAGAGAGATTTCAGGTATGCAGGCCCACTAGCAGCTATTTAAATGTCCAAGCAAGGAGTTATGAAAGTCTGTATTAGGATTGCTGTTTCAGAGAGAATGGAGCCTAGGGGAGAGATGCTGTAGAAGTGAAATGGACAAGAGATGTTGTACAGGTGCAATCGACAAGAGATGCTGCAGAGGTGAAATAGACAAGCTTTGGCAATAGTTCATCTATTCTGGGCAGGGTTGAGAAAGATGGTGAAAAATCCAAGGACTCCTAGGTTGTAAGCCCAAGGGACTGAGAGAATGGTGTTACCTTTGTAGTAATAGGGAAGAGGGGAGGGAGGCAAAGAGAATTTAGGGGAAAAGATGAGTTCCATTTTGGACATGTTGAATTTAAGATGTCTACTGGATATCCAGTTTGAGATGTCTGGAAGGCAGTTGGAGATGCAAGACTGGAGGCCAGTAGTGAGGTTGGGATTGGAAAGGTAGGGTTTGAGAATTATCAGCATAGAGATGGTAATTAAATCTATGGGAGCTGATGAGATCACTAAGTGAAACAGTATTGAGGGAGAAGAGAGGGGCCAGGAGAGAATGTAGAGAGAACAGAGCGTAAAGTGCTTTGCAAACCGTAATAATGTATATATGTGTGTATCCATCCATCCATCTATCTATCTATCTATCTATCTATCTATCTATCTATCTATCTATCTATCTATCTATCTTTCTGTGTCTGTCTGTGTCTATCATCTATCTATCTAATCATCTACCTACCTACCTATGCTCGCTATTGTTATTTTACAGAGAAAAGTGGTTGAGAGAAGTTCGTTACCACCCTGGGAGGTAGGTGTTGGAATCATTCATATTTACAGAAGAAATTGAGGTTCAGTGTCTTCCCAAGGGTCAGCCAGCTAATAAGCATCTTAGGTAGAATTGGAACTCCCGACTTCGAGCTCAGGGGTCTATCCGCGCTGCCACCCAGTGGTCTTAAGTGAGGACGCTCCTATCCTAACAGTCTCGGAATCCCTTCCAGGCTTTCCCAAGCCCTCTGGGCTCTCTTAGCTCCTCCTCCCTCCCTCCCTCCCTCCCTCCCTCCCCTAACTCCCTCCCCCGCAAGGGGGCGTGACCACCTTTCCCTGGCTCGCCATCCGCCCCACCCCCTGCGGTTCCCATGGTACCACGCAGGCGCCGACAACAAACTGTGCGTCGAAGAGCCGAGCGGGTCAAAAGTAAAAAAAAAAAAAAAAAAAAAAAGTAGTTCCCTGGCAACGGGGCTTCTTTCGCGCGGGGCGGGGCCGGGGGTGCGCCCTCAGGGCGCCGGAAGTCGTGCAGAGCACGGCGGAAGGATCTTCCTAGTTGAGCGTCTTCGTCCGGAGCGGCGAGCTGGAGGCGCGGCCGGCGGTTGCTCTGGAGGCGGCTTGGAGGCGGCTTGGAGGCGGCTTGGAGGCGGCTTGGAGGCGGTGGCGGAGGCGGAGCGGCAGCGGCGGGAGGCAGCGGCGGTGGCGACAGGGCGAGAAGCCGAGGCGGCGGCTGAAGCGGAGGCTCCTGGGAGCCTCGCACGCAGTGTCCCGGCCGGCTGAGCCGCCAGGTCCACTGCTCTCCGCGCGGAGCCGCCTCGGGGCCTAGGCCGGCCCGGGCCCGCGGAGGGCGCGGGCGAGGCCGGAGCGGCCTCCGGCGAGATGTTCAAGAACACGTTCCAGAGCGGCTTCCTCTCCATCCTCTACAGCATCGGGAGCAAGCCCCTGCAGATCTGGGACAAGAAGGTGCGGGGACCCCGGTCCCTCCCCTCCCGCTTCTCTGCCACCCCCCCCCCCCCGCTGACCCCTGCACCCCTTCTCGGTTCCGTACCACCCCCCTCCATTCTCTTGTACCCCCGCCCCTCATCCCTCCATCCCCTCTTCCTCTCCATTCTCCTTTCCATCCTTCTCTTCATTCGCTTCCTTCCACCACCTCCATCCCCTTGACCCCCTTCTGCCCCGCTCCTTCCCTCCTTTCCCTCTGCTCCTCTATCCCACTTACCACCCTCTCCCTTTCATCCCTCCATGCCCCCTTCCTCCTCTCCGCCCCCTTCTTCTGCATCCCCGCCTCCCTTCCATTACCCCCCACCCCCACCTCTCCCACAAAAGCTTCATCTTCCCAAAAACCCTCCAGAGGCCTGAGAAAGGCCAGTCTTATAACGTCCGCCGGTGACTCCGGGTCATTGATCCCTCCGTGTCTCGGTCTCTTCATCCAAAGTGAGGACGGTGAGCAAGGGTCACCGAAGGTGGGGATGGAGATCGGAGGAGATGATTAGAAGCACCGGCTGTCACCTCTGGGGTTTGTCTTGGCACCTTGTGCAGCCTTATAATCCAGGGCTCTGAAGGAGCCGGGCCAGGCAGCTCTGGACCTCCTGTGGTTCAGGGCAGAGAGCAGCTGTTTGGAGGCAGAGGATCTTGTTGCAGGACTCCCCCCACCCCCAATACCAGTGTGATCTCTAAGTCACTTCTCTTCTGGCCTCAGTTTGCTCATTCTGAAATGGAAAGGTGGGACTAGGTTCCTTTTAAAGACCTTTTCCCATTCTAGGTGTCTGATCCTAAGTTACTTATGGTATCTGTGCATGGAATGAGTAGACCAGAGAGTCCCTGAGGCCCCCTTCTGTTACCTTCCTATGGTGACTTAAGGTACCCTTGTTGGGGGGGGGGGGGACTCATCTTGGGGATGTTTGACATCGCTGAAGACAGCAGTGTTTTTCTCAGCCTTCAGTCATTTTTGGCAGTAGAGTTAGTAGGGACCTTAGAGCTCACTTGGTCTAGTGCCCTAATTTTACAGACCAAGACAAGATCCAGAAAGGTCATCAGACTTCACCAAGGGCCAAGTTAAGTGTTTTTTCTTAACTCTTAGTTCCTATTGGGCTTCCTTCTGCACAGCTTTCCCACCTTTGTAAAACTGCAGATTGGAACCAGCTCTGTTCCTTTCCACATCTGGGTTTCAGTTATTTATTCCTTACTTTTAACTGATTCTGGAAATACTCAAAAAAATGTAACTGGAGGCTGATCTCTTATGTGATGCGGCAGCAGGGAAGTGAGGCATAATTAGCATGGGGGGGGTGGCTGGTTTCAGGAAACTGGGGGGCCAGACCACCTAGCTGCACAACTGGCTAGCAGAGTAGCTGTGGACAAGCCTCAGTTTCCTCATTCTTAACATGAGGGGACTAGAATAGATGACTTAATGTCTCTTCCACTACTGTCTGATTGCGTGAGTCAATAGGTTTTGGATCTGAGCTGAACTATTTGTGCCTTAGTGTTGTCTGCATTAAAAAAAAAAAGAAAAAGAAAAGAAAACGGTGAAAGAAAGTCACCAAGGGCATAGATTCAGAGCTAAATGCAAGACCCTGTTTGAATGGCTACTCCTTGTTCCGTGAGATTGGGAGGCTGGAGCTGGAGGATGGGGAGCAGAAGCTGGGCAGTTTTTCCAGCTTCAAGCGCTGGCTTTCTTTGAGTGGGTTTTCAGGACAAGGATTTTGTTTTGTTTTGAATAGTGTTCCCAGAATATCACTCACGTATATTCAAATGTAAATACAAAATAAACATCCTGAAGCAAATAAAAATGATTTAGATTATACATAGTATCACTCCCCTCTCTTAGCATGGATCACCAAGAAGTGAATGTGCACATTCATGATGTCTGGACTCATTCAAACTTTTCTCATTAAAAATATGAAACTTCTTTTTTTTTTTTAACCCTTTTTAGTATCTTGCTTTTCCTTAACTTTCTTTCATTTTGCTCAAGCAGAATAACCTTGCTTTTTTCTGTAGATTTTTAGCAAACTTCATATTGAAAAGCAACAATTACGGAGACTGAATATCTAGTTTAACGTGGTAGGACGTCTTTCAAATGCTGTTCCCCAGAGGCAGATCTCAGACTTGCCTCATAGGTGGTGTGGGTGCACTGGGCTACATCGGGCTTTCATGGTCCAGAGTGTTTTGCTTTAAGGTCTATAATTGGACCCATGTAGCTGAATCCATGGGATGATCTGTGCAGAAACAGCATTCTACAATCTCCTCCATCTGCTTCAGATTCTCTTCCTACTACTGAGGTGGTTGTGACTTGCTGGTTGTACGCACCAGACTACACTGCTGATGAGAGTACGTGACAGATCATCAGCCTGGGATGGCTTGATGTGACTCGAATCAGGGCTGCAGATCTGTTTCTCATCTGGTCAGTTCATTTTGCTTCACACAGAGAATTCTGGTCCTCTAAGCAAGCAGCTGTTTATTAGGTACAAGTTCTTGGTCACAGAGTGGATGAAGAAATTAAGTATAGATGACCTAGGACAGCTCAATGAACAGTGCACATGTACACATTTCTCCTTCATGGCGTCATCTTTGTATCTGAACTCTAGTTGAGAAAGATTTGAAAAGCTTTACAAATTATAGGACTCTGCATATGAGATTTGACAAGCTCCTTTCTTATGCTAATGTTGTTTAAGAATTCATTCCATTGATGCTGCTATTGCTAAAAATGTGTAAAGCATGTCTCTTTTTGTGATCTGGATATCTGGTAACTTAGTCATTTTACAATGAAATAAAATTTCATAAATTCTGAAATTAACGTCTGCAAACAGCTGGACGTACCCCTAGTTACCAGTGAATTAGAGGGAGGTAGATGTGAGCCAATAACTGACAGTGGCTGGGTCAGGTTAGTTTATCCAGCTTAGAAATAGTTGGGCTAGGAGTGTTCACATAATGGAACTGAGGGGAAGAATTCACTAAAATCGTGGGAAGGAGAGATATGCAGATGAATGTCAGGGAGCTTGAGGAAAGTTCCAAGAGCCCTCTTGGGTTTTGGAAGTTTCAGCATTTCGATGGGGAGCAAAGCCACAAAAAACTTTAATGAAATCTTTGTCAGAGAATTGTTTGACTCTTTTTATTTTGGATTTCATCCCCTTAAACCCTTTTCTTTGAGTTTCATTTTTCACATCTAGTATATTAATAGTCAACATGTTTACATGGGAATTATAAAAGCTAGTTACCATGGTGCACTGTGCGTCCCTTAACATTGCCACTAGAGGTCAGATGATACCCTGACAATATAAACACACAGACACATACACAAACACACAAGATAATCTGTTTATCCACCAGGATTACGAATTATAAAATAAACCACAGATGAGTGTAATAAATCTCAAATGTCCATATTAGTAAAGAACTTATAAAACCACAAAATTTTGATAAAGACCTTCATCATAGCAGTAAGAATTATCAGTGTTTTTATGGTACCATTTAAATGTACAGGAGATTTAAAAGTACTTGGAGATTTTTTTTAAGCTCTAAGGTGCATAGAATAACCATACTAAGATTATAGATGGCGTGTGTGTGTATATATATATATTTTATCATTGATTTAGTGCTATGGCCGGAACAGATTTCTGGAAGGAGCTTGAAATTGAAAACAGCTTGAAAATAGTCCCAGTCCCAGAGATTAGGGGCAAAATGTATCAGGAATAAGGATGAGATGTGGGGAGCTCATGGAAGAACTGGGGTTTGACCTGAATTTGTACCTGTTTGATAAATATCAACTTAGATAGTTACAATATAATTTTGCAATCATATTAACATTTAGGACTCACATACTTCCGTGGACTGAGATCTACTTTGTCCACTAGTGTAGATCAGTCCACACAGTCTCTTGCTCTGTGGTACTTGACTCCTTGAGTATCAGCTTGGCACAGTAAGGCATGTGCTCACCAGAGATGTTTGTCAGTGTCATGGGAGAAGATTCCCTTTGATGGAGAAGGTGGTTCTGCTTGTGGATGAAATTGTGCTTAGTGTAGTTGAGTCCTAATAGACTACTGAGATTGACTTTTATCCAGAAGCAGGAGGAAACCGGATGGAGAACACATCTTGCTCTTATTAATAGGTGGTGGCCCAGAAGTCTTAGTGCAGTTTTAAGCTGTTTATGGAGAGTTGGTTTCTCCCTTCCTTGTGCATGGTGACTTATACCTATCATAGGGAACTGGGTACTTTGGCCTCTGGAGGATAACCTTAATGTGAAGAGTGGAGGGCATTGGTAGAATTCCTGCTTCATATAAGTCTTTCTCCAGGAACATCCACTTGATCTACAAATAACCCCCTCCTGATGGTGTAGCTTTTTCTTGAGGATATTAATAACTTTATCATTTTTATTAACATTTTGTTAACATTCTTATCTTCATTACTGTAGGCAGTTTACCTGTCTAGAAGAAACTGAGGAACTTACTTTGAAAGTCATATTACTACGCATAGCCAATCAAACTAGAATGACATGTTCTGACTCCTTAAGAGTAGTGCATATCTAAGCCCAGGTGTAAAACCCAAGTTCAGACTCCAGTTAACTGAACTTCAGTAAATAGTCACCATATACATTGTTTTATTGGATAAAAAAAAAAGTTTAAAAATAATTTCTTCTAAATTTGCAAAGATTTGTGATCAGAGATAATGTCCTTATAACCTCTGAGCTCAACAGAATTCGTTCTTTATTCCCTTTTAAACAGTTCATTCATTCATGATAATTAGTGAATAGTTAAGATACTGATTTCATTTGCTCACAGGTGGGACGTTAAAGGATGCCGGTATTTGTGAAAGTGCCACATGGCTTAACCACAAGGAGGCGCTGTTACTCCGTGAAAGTCTTTCTGGCCCATGTGCTCCAACTGTGTGTCTGAATATTTTTTCTAATTAGTTTTTCTCTCTTCTCCCTTAATTGGTCATGATATAGAACAGAAGACCATAGTGGGCTTTTTTTTGGGGGGGTCGTGCTTAATGAATAGTGTCTTATACTTTTTGTTTTGTTTCATAGAAGCAGATGAATGGAACTTTTAAATATTTTTTTCCAATTTTCTCTTACCTCAGTGACCCTTGATTTCTGAACCTTTCAAGTTTCTTTATAGAAAAAGTTCCTTATTTCAGCTTTAAATAGTAATCTCTATGGTACTTTTAAAAGCAGTTCACATTTATTGAGTGTTTGATATTTGATCAAATGTATTGGGGGGGGAAGGGGCAGGAGTTGGAGTATATTCCCATTTTATAGATGAGTCCACTGAAGCTCAGAAAGGTGAGTGACTTGACAAAGTCACAGGGGAAATAAGTGGCAGAGTTGGTAAATGTACCGAAATTCCATATAAACAAGTTTCCCAGCAGCCTGTATGACAAGGAAGGTCAGACACATTCTCATTACATGAAAGCAAAATAGATTTCTTAAAAAAAAACCAAACCTACTTTTGCTAAGTTACACTTAGCATTCTAAACTAGTAAGATTTTACTGTAGTTTTTACTGTACTTTTAACAAGATTTTTCGTTAACCATTCATGGGTATATATAACTTCACAAGGTTTTTACTTTCTGAAGCAAAAAAAAAACCAGTTAATTTCTGTTGCACTGGATAGTTAGGTTTGCTAATTAAAGAGTTGCAAACTGAAAATGCATGTTAAATTTTTACCCTCAGTAATTATCTTTTTTTTTGCTTTTTGGAGGGCAGTTGGGGTTAAGTGACTTGCCCAAGGTCACACGGCTAGTTTTTTGTGTTAAGTGTCTTGAGGCCGGATTTGAACTCAGGTACTCCTGACTCCAGGGCCAGTGCTCTATTCACTGCACCACCTAGCCGCCCCAACCCTCAGTAATTATCAAGTAATGATGCCTAGCTGTCTGCAGAGGTCTCCCTCAGCATGTTCTTCCATTTGAACAGGCTCTAGTCTAGTGCTGACTTCTGTTGGGACTTTGACTCTGGTTGAATGTGAATCTGAACATGTCATTTAGTTTGTTGGATGGCTGTGGGATTCAGCTGCTGGGAGAATTGGGTGGGACTAGAAAGATGAGGCGGGGGGGGGGGGGAAATATGTGGAGTAGATTCAACAGATTTTATTTTTAGAGCACAAAGCATTCAACAGATCCTTTTCCTGTTTTTCCCCTCCTACTGACCTCCTTCCTTGGTGGTAAAATCAGAATTCTCTCACTGCTCTAGCATAAAGTGTTATCCAAAGATGGTGGGACTGTTTGCA
The DNA here is from genome assembly GCA_028646575.1 of Pseudocheirus occidentalis. Taxonomy (NCBI): domain Eukaryota; kingdom Metazoa; phylum Chordata; class Mammalia; order Diprotodontia; family Pseudocheiridae; genus Pseudocheirus; species Pseudocheirus occidentalis. The sequence continues at coordinate 290,442,102 of CM053595.1, forward strand.
AGATATGAGTTTAATGGTTGTTTTTCTCCTATGCAACTTGACAGAATCCCTTATTGGCATTAGGAAGATTGGGTATCACTGTTAAATGATGTTAAGTGATTTGAAGACTTGGTTTTAAGATATGTAGGGTATCTCTATTTCAAAGTGCATCATAAAGTTAGCAAAGTCAATTTAATTTGCCACACTGCATTTGTGGTCTTGGGGAAGACAGGTCTTCAAATTAAATGATGTATGGCAACTTAAAAAAAAATCAAAGTCAGTAATTTAGATAGCTTAGAGAGTCAGAAAAACTGCTTCCAGAATGGATAGTTCTAATTGATGAGTGATCTGTCTTTGGTGCAAATTAACTCAGTGACCTGATCCATGAAGAGTTTAAGAAAAGAAGCAAACATTTTCCAAGAACCAATAGCACATTAGTGCCCCAGAGATAGATATAAAGGTAATTCTTTGAAAGTTGTTTCCTTATGTGATTATTAATCTTATTTTTGAATTAAACGTCAGAGCTGGTAACCAACTTTTCCAGTTGCTTTGGAAGTCAGTTTAGGTAGTAAAGATGTAGGATTGGAACTAAAGGGGACCTTAGTTGCTTTGTCCAACATTTTGCAGGTGACAAAACTGGGGGGCCAGGGAATTTGAGTGACTTTAAGTTAGATGAGCTTATTAAGTAACAGGGTTCAAATCCACTTCTTCAGAACCGAATCCAACCCTCTTTGCCAGTAAGTAGAGCAGAGAATGGTTTGTACATTTAAACTAATGATAATAACTAATAAAGTAATCATCTTGGAGAACTGTCCTTTGATAGCTTTCTTCCTTGTCCCTTTTCTTATTTCCTCATACTAGTTTGTGCTCATTCACATTCCATAGCACTTAAAGGTGGCCAAAAGGCTTTCCTCAAAACAGCCTTGAGGTAGATTGTGTGAGTGTGAGCACTCGGCAGACTCTGAAAGGTTCAGTGACTTGCTTGTCGTTACACACCTACTAAAGATCTCGGTGGGCTTTGAATCCAGCTTTCCTAAACTCAGGTTCAGTACTCTGACCACTCTGCTGCAATGTCTGTCTCTCAGGTTAATCTTAAAGTTAGTTTTATCACTGTGGTTTTTGGAACTTGTGGAAGTGAGAAATAAGCTTTCACTAATGAACTTTGGTCATTTGAATTCCGTTTCCAGCCTTGGCCACTGAGGAATCAGCAACTTATGATATGGAGTTTATGATATGGACTTTACTAATTGGCATCAGCATTCTCGGTTTCAACTGAGCATGCTTGAATTAAATGGGCAGTGGAGAAGGAGGTGCCAGTCTCCCTTCAGAGGTGAAACCTCAAGGCCGAACTCATCAGGACAGGTTGAGGACACACGGCTGGCCAGCAGCCGGGTTGTGTGACTAGGACCTTGGAGAGGATGGCTGGCTCTCCCCTCTTCTCCTTGTCCTCAAATAAAAGCTCCTCTGCTCGCTTCCCAACCAGATACTTTCTTGTCCGCAGATCTTGATCAGCTGGGTTCTGAGAGTGTCACTTGTCAGGGTTATCACTCAAAGTAATCTTTCCCTCAGGAAGTTACAGCCAAAGCAGAAATATAGGAGTATGGTTGGCTGGCTTTAGCTTCCTGTCTGCTGGCTTCTGTGTGTAGTGGAAGGCATTGCCTATATTCTGGAAACCCTGGGCGGCCTCAGTATTCTGGAGAGTTTCTGGGAAGTCACTATAAACTTGGGAGTGGGCAAAAGGCAGGGTGTTCTGTGTCCCAAGTCTCCTTAAGCCTGAGGGATGTGGGTTAGTGAAACAATAAACATTTATTAAGCACCTTTTGTGTGCCATGAACAGTGCTAAGCTCTGGGTAAGAGAAACCTTACTGCTTTTTTTGACTTTGGCTCAAGTGGCTAAGGATATCTTACTTAAGTGCTCCTGAAGGCCAAACTTTAAAACTGTCTTAGATGTTTACTTGTTGTTATGGATGTGTTGATTTTAAAAAGAAAAATTAGAATACTCTGCTTTTTAGTAGCTAGCTCTAGAAACCCAGAGGGTATATTTCCAACTTCTACAAACTTTACCATTCAGCTATCAAATAGACAATTTATGTGTTAACAAAATGTCCAGAAGTTAGGTTGTTAAGAATGATTGTGTTATTTAAATTAAGGTCTTTCTTTTCCTTATTGATTTGTGAAAGTCATATTGACAGCATCAATAGTGGGGGTGGTTTTCTTGGTGAATGGCGGGCACTCCAGCATGTTCTATGATTGTCAAAACAGTCACCCCTCATTCAGACCTTCTCCCTCCCCCCCAAGTCTTTGCAGCTCAAGCTCTATTTTCCTTCACAACCAGTGGCAGCCATGGTCCTGAAAGTACAGGAGATGTGCCACTTTTCCTGAAAGCATTTGGCAATGTTAGTTTGTCCTAAGAAGACCCAGCCATTTGAGATTTTAACCAGAAGCTTTCACTAGCTTCATTTTTAGGAGCAATATGGAGTTTGCTTTTTAGAGAATGTAGAAAATGCTGTCCTTGCTAAAGTGTAGGATCTGTTCTACTGTCCTCTTAATAGAACTGTACCAAGAAAGTTTTTTAGGAAAACATGTTCTCCATGACAACTCTGAAAGGTTAGGATGTGTACTAAATATCTCTAACTTCCTTTAAAAACTTAACAGTTTTAAGAATTTATTTAAACCTTTCTTCTTGAACCCACATATATATATATGTATGTATGTGTGTGTACATACACACACATATAATTATTTCCTGAAGTAACATTTTAAAAAATTTGATAATGTTTGTTAAAAAAAATTGCTAACCTTAAAACTCTAAATATCAACTATTTGTATTGTTAGCAATGGGGATCACTATTGATCCAGTGTGTGTGCAAATAAGCGTGGGAAAGAAAAAAGTATGACTCAATTGCTGCTAATTATTAGAGTTTTGTAGAAGATAATGCTTATATACAAAAAAAGACTAGCTGTTGTCAGGTATTGAATTGTACAGGACAGACTGGTGACCATACTTGGAGATGTGGATACAGAAGATGCAAGTGTGGTCTAGGATGACATATCTGGGAACGTGCATAGTGTGCTTGTTAAGGCTTCATTTTTTTCCCCAGAAACACCTGTTTTGAACTTTAAGAGTGACCCCATTCCTAGTATTCCATGACTTAGTCATGTTAACCCCTACTCATACCCTTAGAGATTTTATAAACACAGGCCCCCCCCCTTTTTTTTTCTGCTTTTTGTAGGGCATTTGGGGTTAAGTGACTTGCCCAAGGTCACATGGCTAGTTTTTGTGTTAAGTGTCTGAGGCCGAATTTGAACTCAGGTCCTCCTGACTGTAGGGCCGGTGCTCTATTCACTGCACCTCCTAGCTGCCCTAACACAGTCCCTTTTGACATTCATTTTTACAGATTAGGGTTCTGATTTTTTAAAGAAAATATATCTTCCTAGGGAAATCTTTGTTTGGATTGTTTTCTGTTTTTCATTAGGTCCTTTGTTGTGGTATATTGGTAATAATCATTTCAAAGATACCAGGTATTTATAAAGTCCATTGTGTCTAAAAAGTAGGATGGTGTTTCCGATTTTTAAGGTTGGCCTTTTTGCCTGGGGTTGTTGTATATGCTTGATCTTTTTGTGACCCCAGTCCCTTTCTTGGTCTTTGGGACTCTGTTAGTAGAGGGAGCCGCTCTGTCCACTTGGCAGGGCTAGGCCAGCAAACCATTGCCAGAGGCCTCCCTTTGCTCCTCACAACACTCTGTGCTTCCTCAGTGGTCCCCCTCACCTCACCCTTCCTCCACGTTGTGCTGATTGCCTGATATTTGAGTTCTGACCAATTTCATGTCCTCTCTGTCTGTCACTAGGTGCGGAATGGCCACATCAAAAGGATCACAGATAATGACATCCAGTCCCTGGTGCTAGAGATCGAAGGGACAAATGTCAGGTAGCTTACCTGAAGCTTTTTGTCCTCCCAGACACAAATTGGGTGCTGTGGATTCACTAGCAGAGACCAGGATTAAGGCAAAGTGTGGGCACAGCACTTGGATTGCATGACTTGGAGCGCTCAGTGCTTTAGAGATGTTGGGGAAGGGTTTGGTGGCTCTGTGCCTCCAGGTCTGGGTTGTTTCCACATTGAAAGAGCGATCTGATGAACTCTGTTGAGTGTCCCTCTGAATAACATCAGTCTTTTTGGTAAGCTGGACAATTACTTCAGATGTTTTTAGAGCACAAACTGCTTCTCAAAAAGGTTGAAAGGATCCTCTTAAGCACTGGCTAGAGACATCTAGATGAGCTCATTTCCCTTGAGTTTTCCTAAATCTTGTCTCTGGTTTATTTTCTTCGAGTATTGCCTCTGTGCTGCAGAGACTGCAGAGATGCAGGGCTCCTCCAGCTGGGGACAGACCGAAGAGAATCTTGCCAGCGGGAGGGATGGTCGCTAACCCAGGCTTGTTCTCTCTGTTGTCTGTTTCCACAGTACTACGTATATCACTTGCCCTGCGGACCCAAAGAAGACTCTAGGCATCAAACTTCCCTTCCTGGTCATGATCATCAAAAACTTGAAGAAGTACTTCACTTTTGAAGTCCAGGTGAGAGAGAGAGAGAAAGAGAGAGAGAGAGAGAGAGAGAGAGAGAGAGAGAGAGAGAGAGAGAGAGAGAGAGAGAGAGAGTGTGTGTGTGTGTGTGTGTGTGTGTATGTGTGTGTGTGTGTGTGTGTGAGAGAGAGAGAGAGGGTGGGTGGGTGAGTGTGAGTGTGCACATATGTGCATGTGCGCATATGTGCGTATGTTTCAGCGTCCTGCTGCTGCTTTGGGTTAAGGAGAATTATCTTGTCTCCCTTCTCAGCAACATTGATTCAGCACTTAGTAGGTACCAGTCCCCATGCTAAGCTCTGGAGGTATGAAGCAAAGCAAGCACCAAGTCCCTGCCCTTGGTTCCTTGCTGGAAGAACTGAAATAGCTTGCACCAGGAGGACATCTCCCTCTCTGTCTTATCTTATTTCCTCTGTGTAGAATTTATATGATGGTATGAATGTGGTAATAACAGTCATGGCATTTAAAGTTTGGTCAGAGAAACTCTAGGAATTAATTGCTAGTGAAGCCAGTGTTCATTGTGTGATTCATAGCTCTTGACTAGATTACTGCTGGCCCCAACTCTCCACTGGGTGTTGAGTGGAGAGAAGGTTCATGAATTCATCCTCTGGTCTGTGTGCCCCCTCCCATGATGTCATATGCAGATGGTGCTGTCTTGGCCACTTGACAGGATAAACTTCTTGTGACTTCCTGGCCATCTGTATCCAGTATGGACTGTCTCTGGGCTGCTCATTTCTCCTCCATGCTCAGATTGTGAGAAAACCAGGTTTTGTGTTCAGGAGCTTGCCCTGCTGGCTTTGGTTCCACTCTTTTAAGAAGCAATTCACTTTGTTTCTCCTCTCTTCCTCTTGCCCCTTTTACCTGATGACAGGTTCTAGATGACAAGAATGTGCGTCGACGGTTCCGGGCCAGTAATTACCAGAGCACGACTCGGGTCAAGCCCTTCATTTGCACCATGCCCATGCGGCTGGATGACGGCTGGAACCAGATCCAGTTTAATCTGTCTGACTTCACCCGCAGGGCCTATGGCACAAACTACATAGAAACCCTCCGGGTGCAGGTATGCCTTCCTCATCCAGGTCTGGAGGAGTCAGCTCTGTCTGCTAGGCCCTGTTATAGACTCTGAAGTAGTGTCAGGCATTATCAAGGGGCTTCTGCCTTTAAGAGACCCAGAGAGTGGGGTGGGGGTGGGGGAACAAGCCAGGCAGTTTTGAGTTCCCAGCGCTAGCAGAGGGACTGGAGAGAGACAAGGCCAAGAATATAGAAATTAATTTGAGGCCAGGATCTGTTTTAGATCCACCTTGGTACCAGAGGAGTAGAATGCAGCATCACCACAAAAGGATTAGGAGTCAGGGAGAGGAGGAAAGAAGAGACAGAGCCAGAGCCTTTGAAATGAAGTTTTGCTTTCACAGATTCACGCAAACTGTCGCATTCGGCGAGTTTACTTCTCAGACAGACTCTACTCAGAGGATGAGCTGCCAGCTGAGTTCAAGCTCTATCTTCCAGTTCAGAACAAGGCAAAGGTGAGCTGGCCTTACCCCCAACAAGAGAGTGCAGAAGTAGTTGTGAAAAGCAGTATTTTTGGTGTTTAGGCTATTTTAAGATTCTGCTCATCACCACAAGTATTTCTGCTTCCCATAGGGCCTTTCCAAAACTTATTTTTGTAATAAGAATCTTTATTTTTACTGGTTCTGAATGGGTATAACTGCATTGTGGCATTATGGCCTCAGAGCCTGAAAGACCTGAGGCCAGGCCTCATCTCTCAACACATACTTTTGAGTGAACCCAGGCGGGTCACTTACCTCCCCATCCCTTGAGCAGTCACAGATTTATCTTGGTTAAGGGTTGGGGGTTGGGGAGGGTCCTCACTAGGCATTCCTTGTACCAGTGGGATCACATGTATGGCCATAAAAGGATTATTGGTGCCCTTTGATGATACTTCCGATGAATGACCTACCAGGGATGGTCTGGGAATCTGATTTGTTTTGGCAGCAAAACTCTCAGGCCACTTCTGACTCATAGAGTTGGGGGGTGGGGGTGGGGGTGGGGGTGGGAGGAAGGGCTGATCTCATTGCTCTTCAGCTCTTGGACCCCTTTCTCCTCTCCCTCACTTCACGAAGGTCTCCTGTCTCATGCCCGGAAGACAAATGCAGGCATTCTTACTGCTCTGTTTGGAGACCTCTTCTTTGGAGAAAAGCTCTCTTCTCTAAAGCCTGGCAGACTTGCCCCTTTCACCAGCCTGTACTTTATGTTAACAGCTTAATCCAAAATGAAAAGTGTGAGGGTCTCCATATTCCTTCTGCATCGTAGCCCGGGCCCTTTGTGCCATTTCATTTGTCTAGATAGATAAGCTGAGCTTCCTCTCCGTGCTCTGGGCAGGTTGTGCCAGAGGTGCTGGGCTCGGGCATTTGTGTTCTAAACATTTAAGTGCTGTTTGCATCTGTCATAGGTGTGTTGTTTATTTCTTCCTCCAGCAATAACCCAGCACCGGAACTCAACATGAGGAGTGAGCCCTGGGCCTGATGCTTAATGTAAGAAGAAGAATAGCTGGAGGACAATGTGAAATACAGACATATTTAGATAAAGTCACCGTGGTGGGGTCCTTTTATTTAATCATTTGGTGTCCCTTGTTTTAGGGCACCAGTAACCATGTAATGACTCCGTAATTGCATTGTAAGTGCAGTGGGAGATAAGCAGTTCTTGCTCACAGGATGTTTATCTATTACTTTACTAAAAATCTGCCCACTGTGTGATAACCAAGCAGGGGAGTTTACCCTTCTGCCTGTCCCAGGACAAGCGGAAGTGGTATTTACCATGAGATTACAGAGTTAAGTGTGCCCTGTAAAGTAAATCCATTCCAATATTTTCTCTTACTGGTTTCTTGTCTTTTTGTTTTATATATTATCTAAATATATATGTATATCATATGGAATACTTACAATCTTGAAGTGAATAAAATGTTTTATTCTGTTTTTAAGTCTGATTTTAGCCTGTACCTTTTTGAATGGTGATATTTTCTCTTGGATTTACCCGCATCTCCACCAAAACAAACAAACAAACCGAAAACAACATTTAAAAGCTGTTTCCTGAGACCACTCTCAGTGGACATTGTCTTAGAATTTGGTTTTGTTCTGTGGTGACCAGATTGAAAGTATTGTGGTTAGTTGTTTGGATTTTGGAAAGAGGTACAGATGTCATGTAGCCTCAGTCAATGTCATTTCCACCTTTTGGGAAGCCAGAGCATGTAGCCAGAAGGAGTCCTCACCCCTCACCTCTGAAGTGATCCTCAAGAGGGCTCCAGGCTGGCGTCAGCTCCTCTCTGTGCTTGTGACAGACTTGCGCGCTGCCTCTCTCCTTTGGGGTCCCTCTCGGTGTTCCGTGTCTAAGAGCTTCCTCTGCTATTCCAGGAGCAGTGTCTGCTGAATCCAGTCACTGTAGCTCTGTGAATGCCAGTGTTTCTCTCTTCTTGGCTCTTTAGTACTGTTCAAGGTCAGGCCTCTGGGCCCTCTATCCCTTTCATGGAGATGCAAAAGTTCTTCTAGGCTTTGGTGTGGGTGGTAGGATGAATGAGGCTTTTGTCAAACAGAAAAATGGGGTTCACATTCTTCTCATTTCAATTTAGATGCCTTCTGGAATTGAGTGCTTCTGCAAGTCCAGGGAAGTAGAGGAAGTTATGCCCACTCTTAGAGAACCTTTCTCTCTCCATACCCCATGACCCACTATGTGTAGGGCTGACCTCTCCATCCTCATTAGTGGGGAAGGGGCAGTTCTTGACTCCCTGGTCTCTGCATGGCCTTTGGAGAGGGAATAAAAGAGCATGGAGGCTGATGGGTTATATTTATCTCAAGTGGCCTAGGAGGGGCAAGGACACTGCGACTAGTTGGAGCGGAGAGGAGAAGAGATCATTTACTCCCTGAAAAAGAGGGAGATGAGAGAGAACTGAGTTGATTTTGGCTGTCGAATATCAGAGGATACCTTTATGTTGAGCATTGGATTTATGGCTGGAAGAGGTGTTCGAGGTCTAAGTCCGAACTCTCCCTGAAGGGTTATTTGCCCAAGTTAATTTTCACTTAGGATTTCTTTTATGCTTGGAATTGGCATCACATGGCTCTTTGGGATTAAAGAGAACTCGTCTAAGCTGACCAGTGCTAGAGATGCGGGGTGCAAGCAAAGTGCCCCCAAGGGCTCGAGTCTGGGATAGAGAAGGGAATCTACTGTAGTCTTGGTTTCCCAGGAAAGTATTCTATGGAAAAAGGTAAATTCTTGACTGAGTCCTGTTCCCTTGCCCAAGCACAGACGCAGTGGGGTAAGCATGGACCTTTGTTTGACCCTCTGTAACGTGGGCATGATAATAATTGTAATACCTCCCTCTAGGGCAGTGGTTCTCAACCTTCCTAATGCCATGACCCTTTAATATTTGTATGTGGGTCACCTGCCTGGAGACAGATGGAGGAGATGTAAGGAGCCATGTTTCAGTTCCTAAGACCATCAGAAATATATGTTTTTCCGATGGTCTTAGGCGACCCTGTTCAACCCCCAAAGGGGTCACAATGCACATGATGAGAACCGCTGCTCTAGGGGTGTGTGTGTCTGTGTGTGTGTGTATCAGCATTGATTGAACACCTCGTAGGTGCCTGTCACTAAGCACTTTTTATACATGGGAGCTCGCAACCACCCTGCAAAGGAATCACTGTTATGATAATCATTTTACGGGAAGCTGAGGCAGACAGAGGTTAAGTGACTTGACCAGGGTCATGCAAGTAAGCGTCTAAAGCCAGGTTTAAACTCATCACTTATCTAGTAAGGCAGTGGTGGGAAGCTGCAGCCTCGAAGCCACATGTGCTCTGCTAGATCTAGGTCCTCAAGTGTGGCCCTTTGACAGACTCCAAATTTCACCTGCATTTGAGGCCCTAGACCTAGAGGGCCATATGTAGCCTGGAGGCCACAGGTTCCCCACTCCTGCACTAAGAACTGAGGAAAGCACTTTGTAAACCTTAAAGTACTGTATAGTTCATTTCAGCAAACATTAAAGGGGAAAATCATATAGGTCCCTGCTCTTCAGGAACTTTGCCTGGGCATAAAGGGGAGGCAAGAGAGAGGTCCTTACACAAAGCTCTTCATCACTGCAGTTAATGCAATACTTTGCCCCGACTCCACATCTCACAACTGAACAAACACTGACTTTAAGCATCTAGTTAGGAATAACAGACTAGACCTGTAATTTACAGGGAGAACTTCTGGGTGAGGGAACTCCTTCTACCAATGCAGGTCAGCACACATCTGCACCTTAAAGTCTTAAATGTTAGATGACTTGGAAGGATCATACAGCCAGTACATCAGAAATGGGACCTTGACCCTAGGTCTTTCTAGCTTTTGAGCAGACTCTCAGGCTGCTGTGTCAGGCCACCCTCTAGGCACCCAGTACCTAGTTAACTAGCATAATTAGTTAAGACAGGAAGTTGTCAAAATAGTCTGCTTTTTCCCAGTTGTTCCCTCTACAATCAGTGCCTCCATTTCCTTTTAAATCCTCTGCAATAAAATCAACTGAAATCGCTGTATCCAAAGTTACCAATAATCTTTTAATTTAAAGTCGAATCTAATGGCTTTATCTCAACCCTAATCCTTCTTGATTTTTCTACAGCTTCTAACACACTCACCACCCTCTTTTCCTTGACATTCTCTTCTGTCGAGGTTTCCATGACACTGCTCTCTCTTGGTTTTCTTACCTTTTTCATTTTATTTTGCTGGACAGTTCAAGCCCTGCTAACCATGGCTGCTGTCTAAGGCTCTGTCTGTCCTGGGCTCTCTTCTGTATTATTTTGCTTGGTGATCTCATCAGGTTCCATGGATTCAATTATCATTTCTGTCCAAAGGATTTTCAGATCTATTTATCCAAGCTCTCTCGAGGACTCCAATCACACATTACCAACTGCCTACTGAGCATCTCAAACTGGTGTTAACGAAAATCTAGAACAGTGGTTCTCAACCTTCCTAATGCCACAACTCCTTAATAGTTGTATGTGGGCGTGTCTGCATGTGGGCGGACCCACGGGGAGACGAATAGAGGAGGTTCCTAAGATCATCGGAAATATGTGTTTTCTGATGGTCTTAAGCAACCCCTGTGACCCCTGTGAAAGGGTCGTTTGACCCCAAAGGGGTCGCGACCCACAGATTGAGAACCTTTGATCTAGAACTCAACATTTCCAAAACAGAATTCATGATCCTTCTCCCAAACCTTGCCCTCAATCAAACTTTGCATTTATTGTCGAGGGCACCATCATCCTCCCAATTATCCAGGCTCACAACCTCCATGTCATCACTGATTCCTCATACTTACCCCAAATATTTAATCTGTTACCAAGTCTTGTCATTTCTACCTTCACAACATTTCAAATATATGTCTTCCTGCTTTTCACTCATAATTGCTACCCTGATACAGAACCAATCACCTCATAGTTGCCTACTGATATAACCTCATGTCTTTTCTCACTCCACTTCATCCATCCTTTGACAGTCAGCTGTCAAACTGTGGCACAACAGACAGGGTATGGAAGTCAGGAGTCAGGAAGACCTTAATTCAGATTTGGCCTCAGACACTTATTACATTGAGGACAAAGGCGAGGTGAAAGTAGAGAACTTGGAGAAATTTGAAGGGACGAATGAGGCTGCATGGAAACTAAGTGAGGGTCTATATTTCCTATGTGTGCGGAGCAGGGAACATGTAGAATTCATACCACAGCTAGCGACCAGTTTGGCTAGACTCTGCTTTGTAGAAGCTGGATAAAGGTCTGTTGTGTTGTATTCTAGAGGCTATACTAGGGAGCCATGAAAGGCTTTTGAACGTCAGAGTAAGGTGGTCAGACCTTGGCTTTGGGAAGATTATTTTGGCAGTTGGGCAAAGGTTGGATTGGAGAGCGGAGCCCTGGAGTCATGGAGACCATTGAGTTAGACAAATTCTTATGTAATTATCACAGGGTCAGAGACTTGAAATGTACTGTCTTGAACAATTTGTAGTGGACTGATAGAATTTCTTATATATTGTAGTAGTAGACAGTGCTGTGGATGAAAGGGAGCTTTGGTCTAAATCCTCAAAAGAGGTGAAATGGTAAAAGGAGAGAATACGGCTAAGCTAGATGGCCATAGTCAGGTCCTGGAGGATGGTGGTTGGTAGATACTAAGATGGGGCTAAAGTAGATCTTGGAGTGTGTGATTGTGTTTAGTGTGGGGAAGATCTGCAGGCCTACGGTTCATCAGAATTACTAGAAGGGGTAAGAAGTCCCATTTCTCAAACGCCTCTGTGCCAAACACCCATCCCCCAGTGGAGAGAGAAAGTCAGCCTAAAATATAGCTGCCTGTTATATATCCCCATGGAGCTTACCGTGGAGGCAGGGTGAGACACAAAACTACAGCAGGATAGATAACCGTGACTGATAAGAGTATTTGGAAGACAAAAACCAGAAGTTTTACATGATATCAGAGGGAGTTCTTGAGTGTTAACTTTAAAGTATGCTGGTGGATTCAGAAGTCAAAGGGGTTAGGAAGACAATAGCTCATTTATGTGGCACCTCCCCAACCCTCACCCTAAACTTATCTCCAGCTAGCGTTTTGTACAGTATGCCGTGTTGCCTCTTGGCAACTAGGTGGTGCACTGGAGAGAGCGCCAGGTTTACAGTCAGGAGGGACTCACATTTGTGAGTTCAAATCTGGCCTCAGACACTGACTAGCTGTGTGACCCTGGGCAAGTCACTTAACTCTGTTTGCCTCAGTTTCCACACATGTAAAATGAACTGGAGAAGGAAATGGCAGACTGCTCCAGTATCTTTGTCAAGAAAACCCTAAATGGGGTCAGAGTTGGACATGATTGACCAACAAAAATGTTGCCTCCGGTATTCACCCTGTATTTTTTGTAGTGGAGTGCCTTTCTGGATATTGGGCTGGCTCACCCAGCACATAATAAAAAAGGTTCTGAGGCATTCATACCTGCCACCCATCTAAATTGCCAGTTCCCCGTCAGTAGTAATAACTGGCATCCATTGTTCCAAAGTTGGGGGAGGCTTTCCCTCCTCCTTTTACATCTAACATCAGACTGTGGTTTAGGGGTTTATGTTCTACTTCCTGGCTGTTCTGGATGGGTTCCTGAACTGGTTTTCCTTCAGTGTCAGTCTGGGGTGAAGGTGGTAGTACCTGGCTTTTCCCTCCCTAGGGAAGGCCTTGGGCTCTGTACAGCCTGGAGAGAGTCTTTCCTGTCTAAGCGGGAGGGAAACCACTCAAGTGCCTAGGGCCCTCCTTCCTGGGCTGTCTGTGTGAAGGCTTTGATCAGGGCTCTGAGGGCAGGGTCTCTACTTCAAAGGCCAAGCTTTCCTTTGAAGCCTTAGCTGGGGGCACCGCTGGAGCCTGGCCTAGAGTTCTTGGGGTGGGAGGCGATCTTCAGAAAGAGCCAATAAAGAAGGAAGGAGGGGGGCACTTGGAAGAGCTGGCGTTTAGCTAGTCCCTTTCTCCCTTGGGTCATTTGGCAGCTCCCTAGAGGTGATGACATATTTAGTATGGCTTTGTGCTAGGCTGGGGAGTGGGAGTGGGTCAGGTCAAGCCAGCTCTACCTGGGGAAGCTGCTGAAGCAAGAGAATGCTAAATTGGGTTGTGGAAATGCTTTGGGGCATTTGTTTGCTGGTTCTCCCCATGGCTCTGTCCTGCACCTTCTCTTTACGCTAATGTGTAATAATTATATCAGCTTCCATGTGTTCATTTATCTCTATGCTGATGATTCCAAAATCTGTAGATTCAGCCCTTATTCCTCCTGAACTACAATCCTGAAATCATCAAGTGTATTTGGACATCTTCAGTCAGAAGTCCCACAGACAGCTCAAACTCAGTATGTCCAAAACAAAACTCATCCTCTTTTCTCCCAAATCTTCCCCTCTTCCCAGTCTCCCCATTGGCATCTCTGTTCCCCCAATCGCCTAGACTTGCATCCTTTGAGTTATCTGTTGCTCTTCAGTCTCATCCCATAAATCCAATCTCTTGTCAGATTTTTCGTTTCTTCTGGCACAACATTTCTCCTACATAAGTACCTTTCTCTCCACTCAACCAGTCGTCACCATGGTTCATCACCATGGCCTTCACCACCCTTCACCTATATTATTGCAATAACCTGCCGGTTGGCCTTCCTACCTCACATTTCTTCTTTCTCCATCCATCCCAATCCATCTGCCAAAGTGATTTTCCGAAATTGTAGGTCTGACCACACACACACACACACACACTTACACACACACTTTCAGTGACTCCATTACCTCCAGGATCAAATAGTAAGTTTTGGGGGGACATTTAAAGCTTTTCATAATCTGCCCCTCTGGTACTTTTACAGTTTTCTTTCACTTTACTCCCTTCCATTGCATCATTCAGCCACGCTGGCCTATTTGCTCTCTCTGACCCTGGATGTTAATCTCCAATCTCTGTCTGCATTCTCTGTCCTCCCATGCCTTGAATGCCCTCCTTCTTCACTTCTAGCATCTTTCAACGCTGAGCTCAAATCCCACCACTATCAGAAGTCTTTCCCTGACCGTCCTTCCCCTCTCAGTTACCTCCTACTTGAACTACCTCTCTTGTATGTGTATAGTTGTTTGCATGCTCTCTCCTCTTTTAGAATGTGAGGCAGGGGACTCTGTTTTTGCCTTTCTTTGCATTTCCAGCAGGTAGATCAGTGCCCAGGTAAGTGCTTAATAAATGGTGGTTGCCCAGAGAGCAGGATGAGTGAATGGAGGGGAGTGGGTTTGGGGGATGGTGAAACAGGAAGGGAGTGTATGCCATTCCCCAACTAGCCTGAAGGAAAGAGCCCAGGATCCAGCTAGGCTTGGTTCTGTCTTCCTAAACATCCTTGGGAGTCAGAATGTGAACAATGGGTAAAATGAAGCTAAAAGACTGAAATCCCAAAGAACTCAGAAGAGAAAAAACTCAACCTTGAACAGACCTTGAACACAAGCAGATAAACCAATAGGGAAAAATATCAGTGACAGAAGGGGAATTGGCCTGTAGATCTGGAGAATGAATTCAGGCATCTATGAATAAATACTGCAGAAAAAGGGGAAATGAATCGGATTTGGAAGAATACAGACCCACAGCAATGGTCTTGAATGATTTAAAAGAGAAATAAGAATTTTCAAAGCAGAACTTACAGTCTGCACAGTAGAAATAATTGATCCTTGAGTCCATGGTTGGTAAGCCCTAGAGTGGATTTGTCTCTTCTCTCAGAGAAACAAAAGAAGGACTGACAGATTGGGAATGCAAATACATAGAAGTAAAGGATAAAAACAAAATACAGTGACCTTAAAAGAAAGCATAATCTCTCTTCAAGCAAAACATTGATCTTGAAGACAGGATGCAGAGACAATTTAAGACTCCCAGAAGAAAATCAGTCAAAAATCCAGAAACCATAATGCAAGAAAACTGCCCAGAATCTGTGAAAACAGAAATCAATACTGGTCGACTGACTGGAAGGGTCCTTAGAGATCACCTAATGCCAAAGCGCCCAAAAGACCATTTTGTCAAAGGCTGTTGTATGATCATGGGGAGTTCAAAGCTCAGCTCCCTGGAGGATGCATGAGTTTAGTTCTGGTGTTCTTCCCCTGTTTCCTAAAGGCTGACATTGCCCTTAATATGTTCTCCAACTTCTGGATCATATCCTTTAAGCTGATAGTCAACTTTTTCATGTTGTCTTTGGGGTAGGGAATTTGAAATGGGGAGTGGGTAGGGATGGGATGGTCTTTAACAGGTATACCTCCTTGGTCCCCTTCTTCCAGGATGTGATGGAGATTGGATTGTTCCAATCAGGAGCCCCCAATATCTGAGGGTCTTCTGTGTTAGGAAGGACCTATGCTTTCTTCAGCCTGCTCTCAGAGTCATTGAATGGGACCATTTTTTCTCTGCACTCTTTGAATTTTGGGGCTGGGGGATTCTGTCTTTTTAACTTTCCCTTCTTAATCCTTTGCAGCTGTTATCTTGCCCAGGGAAGACAGTTGTGTGGAATGGGATGGAAATATTTATTTTGAGTTGGGTTTGCTGGCTTTGGACCAGGAAAAGTGAATGACCATATTGGGGCCTCTCTCTTGTTACTGAAAATGAGGTGGTTGGGGGGCAGGGTTAGGAATGGGGAGAGGCTTACCGGTGATACTGATCCAGGCCTGAAGATCTGGTCAGGGGAGACCACCCAAGCAGAGGTGAAAAGGTTGGTAGTATGCTGGGCAGGGACATAGGAAGAGGTAACTGAAATGGATTGTAGGCAATGGGGGTATTGCTCAAAAAGTGAATTGGGGAATACTGGGCATTGGATAAACTTGGCCGGGTGGAAGGCTGGATCAAGCTAATCTTGAACATTTTGGAGTTTGTGTCAAGAGGGGAGGGCCCCCTCCACATATTGGCAATGATGTGTCTCAGTTCCAACAAGCAGTTCCTTAAATTTGAGGTTTCTGGAAAGGGCCGATTTATGAGAATTCTGTCCATTAATATCTAATGTTGGACCTTGTTTCTTCAGGCCAGGGTGCCTTTGGTTTTGTGAAACAGGGAAAGCTAAGGCTGAGAGTCAGGATAGCTAGTTCTGGTCCTGATTCTGTCATTCATTTACACAGGAATGGAATTACTCCCTAAGGAAGGGAAATCCAGTAGAATTGTGAATAGCAGGGAGGGGAAACCCAACCCCTCTCCCTGATATTTCTCCATGAAGGGGCAGGAAGTCAAAGATGAAACCAGATTCTCAGGAAATGCAAACATCAGAGGACATCCTGTGGCAGAGAGTAGGTTAAGACCAGCTCCCAAATTAGGAAACTCTACCATGAATACAGCCTTTCCGGAAAGGGAAAAGTAGTCACTGCAATGGATCCCTCCCCTTTTGCCTGCCAGTCTTTAGAAAGACCTGTCCCTTGAGTAATCCTCTTGTGGAGGGAGGGAGAGGAGATTGGTCCTCTGAATAGCTGGATTCCCAGGTGCGCCAAAGTGCTTGCATAGCTACTAGTAAAGACAGGCAACACTGGTGAAGGCTGGATCAACGTTGAGTGTTGGCAAGAGTACCTCTAGGGATGACTGGCCAAAAGTGTTTGGAGCCACAATGGAAAACAGAGCTGGGACAGGGATCACTTAGTAGACTCTAGGCTATAAGCACGTGTATCAGCCCAACCCTTACTGTCCTTAACCTTGGACCAAAAGCATTATACTGTGCTATCTTGGAGCAGGGCAGGGAGAAGGATCCCTAATTCTACTGGCTGAAAACCTTCATGGTATCATTCCCTTACCACACCACAGTGGGACCACACAAGATGGTGGCCGACGTGACCATGAAATGCTGTAAATAGTCATTTTCTTCAATGAGCCTTTGTTGAACGCCTACGATGTTGACCCCCTACAATGTTGACCCCAGGCGTATGTTAGGCACAGCAGGAAAATAAGAAAGTGACCTGCCTCCCCTTGAGGTTCTCACTGGCTGGGGAAGCAAGAAAAGGGATTTATTTCAGTAACCATACTTGACAGTATTGTATATAATGGAGTGCAGAGACGGAGCTGAAATAATAAATCAAACCCTCCAACCTTCCGTGGCTTCACAGTCCCATGATAGCAAACAAATGAGTTCTTGCTTGTTTTTGTACTCGCCATTGTGGGGCAGGGAGCTTCCCAGAGCATCAAACGAACCCTCAGTGGAACCCTCTTACTGCTCCCCAGTTGGAGATTATTGGGTTACCAGACAGAAGGAAGATGGCATAGTGGGGAAAAACTCTGCACTGGTGGGTCCTACCTGTGCCACTAACTAGGTGTGGGACCTTGAGCAAATCCTTTGACCTACTTCTCTGCACCTAACTTTCTCTTTGTGTAAGATTAGGGAGTTGTCCAGCTCTAAAATATTTTTTTAAATCAAAAGAAATAATGAGTTGGGGTTGTATAGGGAGAAGAAACAAAGATAATTCCCACTGGGATTTAACTCACCTTGCTTCCCAAAACTGGAGGTTATAGAGCATATATTCCTCTAAGGCAAGGGCTGTTCTTTTATATGGACTTTAAAAAAAAACAAACATTTGGGCCAAGCAGCCTAGGATAGGAATAGGGCACAGGATAAGGGCAGTGGACTGGGGAGACTCCTAGGTGGCAATATACCAAGATAAGAGAAGGAAGTATACCCTTGGCTCTTGGGACTCTTTGCAGTCCCTGCTTCCTGAGGATGGCCCAGACTGGTGGCTTGCTTGAGTTTGGGAGTATTGAGCTTCAGTAAGGATAAAGCGGATGGGTGTCCAAGCTAAGTCCAGCATAGTATGTCTGTTCCTCAGGAGAGGAGGCCACCGGGTTGTCTGAGAAAGGGAGAACAGCCCAGGTTGGAAAAATAAAGTAAATGAAAACTTCTGTGGCAATCAGAATTGGGATGGGTCTCTAGCTTCAGTTGGGTCAAGCTAGAGAAATCTAATCTCCAAAAACAACAAACCACTCAGATATTAAGCATTTGGCATGTGCCAAGCCCTGTGCTAAGCCATGAGGATATAAAACAAGCAAGCAAAAGGGTACCTGCCCTCAAGAAGCTTAGGTTCTAATACGGGAAGGTGACAAACACATGCAAGGGTAGTTAGCTCATGCCAAAGTGTGTAGAGAACTGGGCCTAGAATTAGGAAGACTCATCTTTGTGAGTTCAGATCTGGCCTAAGACACTTATTAGCTGTGTGACCCTGGGCAAGTCACTTGTTAACCCTATTTGTCTCAGTTCCCTCATTTGTAAAATGATCTGGAGAAGGAAATGACAAACCATTCCAGTGTCTTTTCCAAGATTCAGACACAATTGAAAACAACTGAACACATACATTGGAAGTGGAATGGGGTGGGAAATGAGGGCAGCATGGCTTTGAAATGACTGGGAAGAGGAGTGGTGGGCCTGGGACTAGACAAGATAGGGTAAAAACTCACCAGTTAGGGCCTAGAGTCCCATGGGCAGGACTCAAGGTCTGGTGGGAGAAGGAAGAGGACCAGTACAAACACAACTATCAGATCACCTCATGGGAATCACCAAGACTTGGGATGGGGCTGGAGACTAGACAATGGCTTTCCAAGGGGTACCTTATCTTTAAAAGAACAAGACATTTAAAGTGTGCACTTTGGTAAGGGTTTGAAAGTGGGGTAGAAAATTGGTAGAATATCACTATATGAAGAAAATGTAATTTTGAGGAACAGGGAACCAGAGGAGAAAACATGGATAAACATGGGTAATGGGTAAATGGGACCATTCAGGTAAAGATTAGCAGAAACAGTATAATTGGAAGCAAAGTCGTTAACACCTTGTTTCAGCTATTAAATTAACACAGTAGTTAACACCTTGTTTCAGTTCATGGTTGTGTCAAATATTGAGATCCAGAACTTGTGAAGCCCATACCTTGTGAACCCTAGAACCTGTGAATGAGAGGAGCTAATGAGCAGATGTAGGGAAAGGCCCAGGCTAGAGAGAGCAGAACCGAGAAGGGAGTTCTTGTGGTAGAGAAGGAGAAAACTTGTGGTATCCTGGTACTCTATGTGTGTCTGTTCTGTCTGTGTTGATGTTTGTTTGTGATACTTTCTACAGAAGCCTTGGGACCTTACTAGAAGCCCTGAAAGAGGATTTTCCTGTCCTCTGTTTACAGAAGTCCTGGAGGAGGGATTTGGAGGTCCTGGGACTTTACTGATGATTTGTATTGATCTCTTGGACCTTGTTTGTGGGTCTGAGTTGATTTCTATACTGATGATTTGTGTTGAGTTCTCAGACCTTGTCGGTGGGTCTGTGTTGATTTCATAGGCAGATAGTGAATTGATGATAGTGCCAGCAATACGTATGAATGTTGTTTTGGTTCTACTAAGTTTTGTCTTCCCAGAAACAGGAACTGTGAAGGACTTGAGGTGGACTGGACACTGTGAGCTTCAATATGGACAATATGGACAAGGAACTGGATGAAGAATTGGACAAGGAGATGGACAAGGAACTGGGAGCTCCCTGCCTTTGAACTCAGGTGACAGTTGTGTAGATTTGGGCAGGAGCTGGGACCATGGAAGAGGAACCATGGAAGCTGAGAGCCAGCCTTGAGTCAAGATGAAAAGATCTCTTCTTGGATACCTGATGCTGACTGAGAAGATCATGATTTACTGTGACCTAGGGGTGGAGAACGTTGACCTTTGTACTTTGTGTCCATTAAGGAGACAAGACTCCTCAAGGATGATTGAATTAAGGATTTACTAAATGATTGAGTTACTAAATGAATGTACTTTGTTTAAAACTATGTAGCCACTTTGGTGAAAACTGTGTGGCTATTTTAGTGATAAGTTGTTACATCATAACAGTGTGAATGCTGTACTTTGATTTTCTGTAAATGTTTTGTCTTTATTTACTTCTGAATAAATAAAGAGTTCACTATACTGTGTAATCAGAACTTTGAAGCTATTCACAGCCTCAGTCCTCTGTAAAGCTGCTCATGCTTGGCTTTACAGATAGAAATGGTTAACCACTTGTTATGGGTATATACTATAGTCCACTTTGCCAGAAAGAGGAGGATGACCTGTGAGAACTGGAAGGCAAGATGGGATGATATAGTAGTGATAAAGGTACTTCAGTTATCCAGAAGTCTGCTGGAAGGCAACTGACAAAAGCAAAGTAACTAATAATTTCTTGACTTGCCTCCTTCAGAATCTAGAAGGAGAAGGAGGGAGGGGGAACCACTCTGGGGAACCTGATTATTGTTGAACATCAGGGATCTTGGCAGGGCATGGTCATCATAGAATTTAGAATTGGAAAAGAAAGCAAAATGTAGGTATATACAGTCCGACATACACTCTTGATTTTAGGAGAGCAGACTTCAGAGGTTCCAGACAGCAGATGGGCTCCCTTCCCAGGGAAGTCAGCCTGTGAAGGGTAGTAAACTGAATGAGTTATGGAATAATTTAAAAGAATGAAATGATGAAGACACAGAGGGACTATCATGATAAGAAAAAGGGAAGCTGTTTAAAGAGACCTGTGTTGAAACTCAGGCTTTTCCTTTACCTACCAACCTAAGATCTGAAAAAAAAAATGAGTTCAGAATTCAAGGAACCATGAGAAGGTCATGACAAGGTAGTCAGAAGACCTGTGTTCAAATCCCAGTTCTGAGACTTAGTACCTGTGTGACCTTACATACAACCTTTCTGGGCCTCAGTTTTATTTGCAAAATGACTGGGTTGGACCAGATAGCTATGTGGTGCAGTGGGTAAAGCAATGGGCTTGGAATCAGGAAGATTCATCTTCCCAAGTTCAAATCTGGCCTCAGATGATTTCTAGCTTTGTGACGCTGGGCAAGTCACTTCATCCTGTTTGCCTCAGTTTCCTCATATGTACAATGAGCTGGAGAAGGAAATGGCAAAACCACTCCAGTCTCTGCCAAGAAGACCCCAAATGAGGTCACCAAGAGTCAGAAACGCAACTGAATGAATGAACAACAAATGGCCTAAGTGAGCCAAGAATAATATGACTTGACCACAGTCACACACTCAGAGACTCCGTTTCAATTCCAACCCAGACGTGACTCTGGTTCAGGTACTCTTTATACCACAGGTTGGCTGTTAGAAGGAGGTCTAATGATGGCCTCCCTGAGATGATTACGCCCTGTGTTGCTCATAACACCTAACAGCATCCAAGAATCAGACTCCAAAATACTAACTACACTCCTTCCCTGAATGACCTATCAGCAGTATTTCAGGAGTACAGAAATAGACAGTGCCCTGGACAGACAGCCTAGAGACCTGAGCTCTAATCCTGGACCTTCAACAGATTAGTTTTGTGTCCTTGGACTTCAGTTTCTCCCTTTGTCAAAGGAAGATGTTTGACCAGATGCTCTTTATGATTCAATCCAGGAATTGGCATTCTGTAATCCAAAGATACTTTGATGTGGGGGTTGGTTTTCCAGAGTATGGCTAGGCCTGGGTGTCCCTAAGATCACCTGTGGGATGCAATGTCCTAGACAGGCACCTTCCCTGAGATGGCTAACCTCCTAATGCAGTTCTGAAATGAACTTTCCACCTCACTTTGGGATTTTCGTCTCCCATCTTTCACCTTCCCCCAAGGTCAGTGTGATGAATCCTGGTCTGTGAGTTTTAAAGTCTGGGGATTTTTTGGTTGTTTGTTTTTAATAATTAAAAAGTCCTGCTTATGTGACCTTGGACAAATCACTTCCCTTTTCTAGGGCCCAGTTTCTTTTTTTGGGGAAGCAATTGACATTAAGTGACTTGCCCAGAGTCATACAGCTAATAAGTGTATAAGGCCAAATTTGAACTCAGATTCCCTTGACTCCAGGGCTGGTGCTGTATCCGTTGCACCACCTAACTACTTCCACCTTTAAAAAGAAATTGGAGTGGAAGATTAGGTCATCTCTAAGGGTTCTTTCTGCTTTGATATTTAAGGAGTCCATCATTCTTGGCTCTTATGCTGATCACTAAAGGGTTAATGAGCTCCAATATCCACCCTCCAGTACTCTGATCCACCTTCACTGCTCCCTCTATATCCCAATCTCTCTGGCTTTGCCAGATGTGTCCACGCCCGGCCTTCAGATGTGGCAGGCTGGCTTGTTCAAATTTCCTTGAAGTCCTAAGGGGTTGCTGGCTGAGTGCCTGAGAGTTTTCTTTCATGGGTGTCCCTGGAGTGGGGGGGGGTTTGCGGGTGGGGAGGGCTCCCCCAACTCTCCCTCCAAGCTGAAGGGTGTGTCAGGCAGTTGGCCTGAAGCCAGACAACTGAAGGGACTGGACCCTCCATGTCCTCTCCTTCCCCCTGCTAAGGGGAGGATTCCAAGTCCAGCAGAAAGACTTTTTGGAGAGCTCCTAGCTCAGCCCAGTAGAAGGTGATGGCTGAGGGCACACCTGGAGGGGGAGAGGAGGCGGGATTGTGGGTCCTGGGCTGTTTCCTGGATGTCAGCCCAAAGAAGAGGGGTTATATAGCCCCCTATCCCCCTGTCCTGGCAGATGGGAAGGGCCGAGGGGAGGCAAATGCCAAGTTCTCCTTTTGTGATGGAAAGCTGTTGCTGTGGGGATAGGTTTTGGAGTCAGCCTGGAGCTGTCAAGCGTCACCTCCTGATTTCAATAGTTACTTTTCATGAGTGATAGTTTCCAGATGGCCCCTGGCCTGGCAGCCACTTGCTAGCACAGCAACCATTTCTGCCTCTCCACCCCCCACTCCAGGCCTGTCCTCTCAGAAGCACCCTCACAGCTCCTGGGAGAAAGTCAAAGAGGATAGGAAGAGCCGGCCACCACCTATGGACTAGACGCATCTCAGCTCTGACAAAGGGACAGTCCCCACCTCTCCCTCATCTTTCTTCTCTGTTTCCTAGGGTGGGCCTGTTGTCTTTGGCTCTAAGGAGCACTCAAGTTCTGGCTAGGAAGGGGACCATTAGTAAGCAGGGAGACAGCAGCTGTGAAAGTCCCATTGTTCTTCAAGCCAGCCCTTCTCCCTGCCCCCAGAACCCCTCCAACACTGAGTCCCCTCACTCCTCTGGCATCCTCTTTCCCTCCCCCGATGCACCCATTTCATAGCACAGAACCAAAATCCTAAGAAATCATGAATAGTAACCAGTCCCTTAGCTCAACTAGGATTTCACTGATACAAGGAACTCCCAGATGAGAATCCCCCTCCACCAACGCATGTAGGCACCTTCTCTCCAACTTCAAGAGTCTTACCCTAGAGGACTTAGAAGTTCTTGGCTCCTAGGCCAGTTACATGTCAGAGATCAGGCCTTTCTTAAAGCCTGCCCCCTAACCCTGTAGGTCACTGTGGTTGGAAGGTATAAGGGAAAGACCCCTGAGAGGAATTCACTTTGACCTGGATTCAGATCTCTTCTTCCCAGCAAAGTAATAATTGATGGCAGGTCGGGTCTGTTAGCTTCAGCAGAAAGGGAAGAACTAAGTTTAGCACCTAGTTAGAAGAATCATCATTTAAAATAACACCTTCCCCCCAGCGGAAAGCTGAGTTCAGAAAAGGGAAGTTTTTTGGGGGAATAATAAATCCTGTTTTGGACATGCTGAATTTGAGGTGCCTGTGGGACATCTAGTCTGAAATTCCCAATAGACAGATGATGATGTGATTCAGAAGCTCAGGAGAGACAAGTCAGAGACAGTCAAGCTAAGGGTACAGTTGCCCAGGGGGAGGGAGCAGTCTGACCCCCAGTCTTATAGGACAAAGGGGATAAGGGGACCTTACAAGGAAGGGACCATGTTGATAGGATTCTGAGTAGAGGGAACTAGGTAATAGTGGTGGTGATTATTTCTGTGACATGGAGGCAAGAGCCTAGACACCAAAGGAGCAGTCTCCTCAGGTGAGCCCTGGGGAGAAAGAATACCCTCTTAATGTCAGCGCCCTGGAGCAAAGGCCAGATAACCCCCTCCTGCTTCTAGATCTGGCTAGGTGGTCCTCCATCCCCGATGGAGAGCCTATCACTCTTTTAGACATTGGTTTTGTTTTTAAATAACCTTTTTTAAACCATTAGATTTACTTACAAAATCTGCCTTTATTTTCCAAAGCTGTTGCTTTCAGTAGGTGGCAGTGATACCACTGTCACCTGATTCCCTAAGGGATTTAGTTTCTTGCTCCAGACTTAATAATTTCTAGTGATGTTTTCATTGGACTGTAGAATTGCTGGAGGGGAGCTTCAACAGGTTAAAAGGTAGAGTGGTGTCAGGTTGGGAAGGGCCTTGAATGCCAGGCAAATGGGTTTGATCTTTATTTGGGAGCTAAAGAGGTGTAGGTAAAAAGAAAAATTATTCTGACTGAGTGAAGGATGGATTGAAAGAGGGAGAGATGAAGAAAAAAAGGATAGTTAATAGGCTATGTCAGTAGCCTTGAGGGAATAATAAAGGCCAATATTAGGTGATGTAGTACATACATTTCCAGCCTTCCTCTTCCAGGACTCCTCTTCCAGAGCCTGTTTCCTCATCTGTCAAATGAGCTGAGGAAGGAAAAGGTCAATCTCTCCAGTATCTTTGCCAAAGAAAACCCCAAATAGGGTCAAAAAGAGTCAGATATGACTGGAACCAACTAAACAACAATAACATGTTAGGGTGATTCCAATGGAAAAAGAAAGAAGGAATGAATGGGTGAGTACCAGAGCCACCAGGAAGATGAAATCAGCTAAATCTGGCAATGGAATATGTGAGGAGAGGGAAAAGTTAAAGATACCCCCCCCCAACTCCCCATTTTGAACATGAGAGAAAAGTCACTGTTGGTGCCTCCCACAGAAAAAGTACAAAATAACCTGCTGAACTTGAGGTCTTCTTGGGATATTTAAAATAGCTGGAGATGCAGATCTGGAACTTGGAAGAGCGGCGAGGACTGGAGAAATCTATATGGGAGTTATTTGCTTAGAAATGGTCACTGAAAACCATGAGAGTGAATGAGATAGAAGAGCATTTAGGAGGTAACCCTTGGGGAAGACAAGATGGTCATGAAAAGGGTAAGGAACAATCTAAAATAACTGAGATTTCCCCCTTGAATGAGTCAGTTTGGTAAAATGGATTTAAAAATTTTTTTTATTTTTGCTTTTTGGAGGGCAATTGGGGTTAAGTGACTTGCCCAAAGTCACAGAGCTAGCAAGTGTGTCAAGTGTCTGAGGTCGCATTTGAACTCAGGTCCTCCTGACTCCAGGGCTGGTGCTCTACTCACTGTGCCACCTAGCTGCCCCAAAATGGATTTTTTTTTTAAAAAAAGAATGGTAAATGTTGGAGGGACCTTGGGAAGACTGACCTGTGGGTAGGAGTATGAATTGGTCGATCCCTTCTGGAAAACAATGAGAATTGCACTAGAAAAAGGAACTAAATTTTGCTTCAGTGATACCATTTCTAGGACCCTAGAGGAGCCCAAAGACCAAGGATGAAGACTTGTGTGTACTGTTTATTCACTGATATTATCAGAACCAGGAAAAGAATTTTTACAGTGATCTCAGTAATGTAAAGGTAAATATTAGAAGACTTAAGAACTCAATGTAGTCAATTGTGACTCAAAAGTATTATCAGTTAGTCAATAAACATTAGCCACTTCCTATGTGCCAGGCACCATGCTTGACTCTGGGCATATGAAGAAAGGCAAAAAGATTCTTTTTTTGGTATTTATTTACTTATTTTTAGCTTTCAACATTCATTTCTGCAAGATTTTGAGTTCCAAATTTTCTTCCTATGTCTCCCCTACCCCCACTCCAAGATGGCAAGCATACTGATTACCCTTCCCCAACTCTGCCCTCTCTTTTATGCCCCCATCTCCTCCCCTTATCTCTTTCCCCCTTACTTACTTCTAGGGCAAGATGGATTTCTCTACCCCGTTGGCTGTATATCTTATTTTCTGGTTGCATGTAAAAACAATTTTTTTAATATTTATTTTTAAAACTTTGAATTACAGATTCTCTCCTTTCTTTCATCCTCACCCACCCCCATTGAGACAACAAACAATTTATATAGTTTATATACATGTAGTTATGCAAAATATTTCCATAGTAGTCATATTGTGAAAGACTATATTTCCCTCTATCTTACCCTGCCCCCCATTTATTCTGTTTTCTCCTTTGACTCTATCCCTTTTCAAAAGCATTTGCTTCTGACTATTCCTCCTCAATCTGCCCTATCTTCTATCATTCCCCCTCTTATCCTTTTCCCCCCTACTTTCCTGTAGGGTAAGATACCCAATTGAGTGTGTATATTATTCCCTCCTTAAGCCAAATCCAATGAGAGTAAGGTTGACTCATTCTCTTTCACCTTCCTGCTCTTCCCCTCCATTGTAACAGCTTTCTCTTGCCTCTTTTATGTGAGATAATTTATCCTGTTCTAGCTCTCCCTTTCTCCTCCCAATATATTCTTCTCTCACCTCTTAATTTCATTTTTTAGATATCACACCTTCATATTCAACTCACCCTGTGCCCTCTGTCTATGTATACAAAAACACACATATACGTATATATACATATATATATATATATATATATATATATATATATATATATATACATACTTACATACGTATATTCCCTTCAACTATCCTAATACTGAGTAAAGTGTCATGACTTACAAATATTGTTTTTCCATGGAGGAATGTAAACAGGTCAACTTTAATAAGTTGCTTATGATTTCTTTTTCTTGTCTACCTTTCCTGTTTCTCTTGATTCTTGCATTTGGAAGTCACATTTTCTGTTCAGCTCTGGTCTTTTAATCAAAAATGCTTGAAAGTTCTCTATTTCATTGAATATCCATATTTTCCCCTGAAGTATTATGCCGTTTTGTTGGGTAAGTGATTCTTGGTTTTAATCTTAGCTCTTTTTACCTCCAGAATATTGAATTCCAAGCCCTTCAATCCTTTTTTTTAAATTTTTTTTTTTTTAGGGCAATTGGGATTGTGACTTGCCTGAGGTCACACGGCTAGGTTTTTTTTTTTTTGGATAGAGTGTCTGAGGCCGGATTTGAACTCAGGTCTTTCTGACTCCAAGGCCGGTGCTCTATTGACTGCGCCACCTAGCCACCCCCCCTTCAATCCGTTAATTTAGAAACTGCTAGATCTTGTGTTATTCTGATTGTGTTTCTACAAGACTCAAATTGTTTCCTTCTGACCGCTTGTAATATTTTCTCCTTGACCTGGGAACTCTGGAATTTGGCTATAATATTCCTAGGAGTTTTCTTTTGGGGATCCTTTTCAAGAGGTGGTTGATGGATTCTTTCAATTTCTATTTTACCCTCTAGTTCTAGACTACCAGGGCAGTTTTCCTTGATAATTTCTTGAAAGATGATGTCTAGGCTTCTTTTTATGATCATGGCTTTCAGGTAGTCCTGAAAGATAATTTTTAAATTATCTTTCCTGGATCTGTTTTCCAGGTCAGTTGTTTTCCCAATGAGATAGTTTACATGACAATGTAAAGACATTCTATTTTTTATTCTTTTGATTTCTTGATTTCTCATAAAGTCATTAGCTTCCATTTGCTCTGTTCTAATTTTGAAGGAATTATTTTCCTCAGTGAGCTTTTGGACTTCCTTTTCCATTTGACTAATTTGTTTTTTAAGGCATTCTTCTCCTCATTGGCTTTTTGGACCTCTTTTGCCATTTTAGTTAGTCTATTTTTAAGGTATTATTTTCTTAAGTATTTTTTGGGTCTCTGACAGTCCCCATTCTTAAAGAGCTCCCATTGGAATTGGGAAGGCAATATGTGAACTCCTGGATACAAACAAAATACATACATAGATATATATACATATGCATATATTGATATATACATGATACAGTGGATCGATATATTGATATATGATATATATGATATCCAATATGTATGACATATTGGAGATAATTGGCAGAGAAAAGATGCCAGCATTAAGGAGGGGGTCAGGAAAGGCTTCTGGTAGAAGATGGGATTTTAGCTGGGACTTGAAGGAAGCCAAGGAGGTATCAGTCAGTTATTCAATCAATTAGCTCTATTAAGCACCAGCTATGGGTTCCAAACACTCTCCTAGGCCTTGGGAATACAGCTACAATGAATGAAACAATCTGTCTTGCTCTTCTTTCTCTCGAGTAACTTAAATTCCAATGGGATAGATGGCAAAGCTCTCTCCTTACAAGTAGGGAGCTGGGCACTCTAAGTTTGGAGGGAGGCAAACATTGTCAGATGTGGCCAATTTTCATTTGTTTTTCTTGATTCTACTTTGTTGCAAGGAAGACTTCTGGGACCATTTGCATGTGGGTGATGGAAAGATAGCCATTGGGAAGTAAAAGTGGTATTTCTTTAAAGGGCATCAAAATAAAAAAAATTTAAAGGCTATTAAAATATTTTTAAATGCACATAAGAGAACAGAAGGCACAGACAGGCAGAAATTTGAAAGCAACCACATAGAATTTATTTTGTACTTTAAAAAAAAAAGGAGGGGCAGCTATGTAGCAGCACAGGAGATAGAATGCTGACTTAGAGTCAGGAAGACTCATCTTCCTGAGTTTGAATCTGGCCTCAGACACTTACTATCTGGGTGACCCTGGACACTGCACCCTGCTTGCCTCAGTTTCCCCATCTGCAAAATGAATGGGAGGAGGAAATGACAAACCACTCCAGTATATCCATCAAGAAAACCCCAAATAGGGTCATAAAGAGTCATATACAACTGAAAACAACTCAACAACAAAATATTTGTAGGTTAGTAATAAAGAGCCAGCCAGTGGCAAGATTGAAGATGCGAAGTGAGGGAGGGAGACTTTAAAGTCCTAGAGAAGGCAGAAAGGAAGAAGACTGAAACTAAAGACAGAGGAATTCTCCTTAGGAAAGAGGGAGGACTTCTCTTCATTGACGTTAGTCCCCAGGGAATGAAGAGAAGATGATGTTGTTGAGCTGGTTGGAGGAGTGGAGGAGGAGAGCTTTTACTCTGGACTGCCCAGCCATAGAAGGATGTGGGTGGAATAGAGTTTATGGGGAATGAGATAAACAGTCTATGAGAGTAGAAAAGA
>CM053595.1:290473611-290504881 GCA_028646575.1 Pseudocheirus occidentalis
AGAGTGCATATAATATGTCCTTGTCCATAACAATCCACATAGAGGCTGGTTGACCACGCTCTTAGAAATGCATGATGGAGGCAGGTCTTCTCCTCCCCAGTTTCAGAATCTCTGCAAGTATCTTCTATTTCCTGTTGGCTTACTGCATAGTGACAAAAAGTCTTTTAATTGACTGTTGAACCCTAAAGGAGGATCTCTTTTTCCCTGGTGACTTTTGAATGGAGTAAAAGTAAATGTTATGGGCTTCCAGGCTTGGGGAGAGGGGAAGGCAGCAGCAGAGTCAATGGCTTGTTGTGGTTGCCTTCTCTCCCCCCTCAGTTACCATGTGGCCGTGAATACGCAGCACCTGTTTCCTTTGTCTCTTGGTGTTTATTCTTTCCTGATCTTAGATGAATGAGTATCTAGGGCAGAATGGACCAGGTGCAGGCATTGGAAACTTTGAAAGGTCCAGAGAACCATCAGTGGTCCCCTCAGCAACCAGAGCTGGTGGCTGCAGTAGATAGGTCCCATAAAGAGCCATGACCTGCTTCATCCAACCCAGCTATGAATTAACCTAGCAGTAGAGAGATGATGTCTTACAATGAAGGGAGTAACTCATCCATGAGCTATGACACCCAGAAGTAAAATTTATGAGGACTCTTCAAAAGAGAGAAAAGAACTCTCAAGGCAAAAGAAGTTATCTCCCCCACCACGGCTGGGAGTTGGAAATGGTGGGATATTTTGCAGCAGCCAATCTAATTTTGAGTCCGTTTTCCCCAAGGATTGAGTGAGTATGTGAAGAGGAGGGTGCACCTCTAGGTTTGCGGGGGGATATTTTGTATTTCAGTCCTTGCTATACCTTTTCAGTAAATATTGTTTTGTAAAAGCAAATGATGTTAATTGTTCTATATATTTTGGAGAGATGTTAGCTGGATAAATTATATTGGGGGACTGGTTAAATGATAATGGGAACTGGATGGGAGGTCATGAGCAACAACAGAACTGAGAAATCCACCAGTGCCTCAAGGTTACACCTGGGATCTTGAGTGGAAAAGTATTTGCTGTCCTTTGGGGATTTGACCTGCTAAAGCGAGTAGGGGTGGGAAAGTAAGCCCAGAGGCTATATGTAGCATGTATATTTAGAAGAAAAGCCAGACCCAAGGTAGAAGACTGGTGGAAAGCTTTTGAGTGAAGATCAGTGTTCTCAGAAACAAAAGCAATAATCATATCAGACTATACAATAAACCATCTTGATACAAGTAGAAATTTATGCTTTTGGGAAACTGATTGCAAAGCACTAGTTACTTCAATTATCTAGACATTTGCTAACAATTTCTTGACTTGTGCTAATGATAATTTCATTTTTCCAAAAATGGAGGAACCAACAAGGAAAGTGGCTATTCTGGACCTAATTCTTACAAACAAGGAGGATATGTTTGCTGGAGTGGGAATGATGGAATATTTTTTTGAAAGGGTAGGAGATGGCTACTCTACCTTATAATTATTATGTTATAGAAGGAGAGAAAAGCTGGGCCTAGAATGAAATGTAGTTTGTTAGGCAAGATGTCAAAGGATTCCGAGAAAGCGCAGGTAGCATCCCACAGACTAAAATTCTATAGGGCAAGTCATCCCAGAAGGGATGGGATACTCTCAAGAATCGATTTTTGAAAAAGTTCTAAATCACTATTGATTAAAGAAATGCAAACTAAAACAATTCTGTGGTGCCACCTCACACCAATCAGATTGTCTAATACGACAGAAAAGAGAAATGAAAAATGTGGGAGGGGATATGGGAAAACTGGGACACTAAGGCACTGTTTGGAGAACAATTTGGAACCAAACCCAAAGGGCAATCAAACTGTGCATACCCTTTGATTTAGCTAGCAATACCACTCTTTGGTCTGTATCCAGTAAAGGAAAAGGACTTATATGTACAAAAATATTTATAGCAGCTCTTTTTTGTGATGGCAAAGAACTGGAAATTGAGGAGATGCCCATCAACTGGGGAATGGCTGAATAAGTTGTGGCAGGTGATTGTGATGGAATATTACTATGAAGAATAGGATATAATAATTGAGGAATAGGATACTTTCAAAAATGTGAGAAGACTTAGATGAACTGATGCTGAATGAAGTGAGCAGAACCAAGAGAACATTGTACATAGTTACAATATCATATGATGATCAACTTCAAATAACTTAGCTATTCTCAGTAATACAATGGTCTAAAACAATTCCAAAGGACTTATGAAGAAAAATGCTATCCACCGGGATGGCTAGGGCGCACAGTGAATAGAGCACTGGCTCTGGAGTCAGGAGAACCTGAGTTCAAATCCGATCTCACACACTTAACACGTACTAGCCGTGTGACCTTGGACAAGTCACTTAACCCAATTGCCTTGCCTTCCACCCTCCAAAAAGCAAAAAAAAAAAAAAAAAAAAAAAGCTATCCACCTCCAGAGAAAGAACTAATGGAATCTTAATGCAGATCAAAGCATACTTCTCTTAATTTCTTTTTCTTGGGTTTTTTTGTCTGTTTTCTTTCACAACATGGCTAATATGGAAATATGTTTTATGTGATTGCCCATGTATAATCTCTGTCAAATTGTTTGCCTTCCCAAGAAGGAGGGAGGGAAAAGAGGGAGGAAGACACTATGTAATTCAAATTTTTAAAAAACTGATACTAAAATTGTTTTGACATGTAATTGGAAAAATATATTAATTTTTAAAAGGAATGAAATTCTAAAGGCACTAAGAGAAACAGTCCCAATGAGGAAGAAAAAGAAGGCTTGCCTAAAGTGATCAATGTGAGTGAGTGACAAATAGGACCAGTAGTAGAAATTATGGGGGACAAAATGGGGGCCATATCCTTTAAGCAGAATGTCGGGAGTGTAAACCTCCAAAAGAACAGAGGCTGGAAATCCTAAGTATCCACACAGGAAAAACCAAGTGACTGAAGAACACCTATTCCCTAAACTATGATGCAAACATGAATGGATAATCCTTAGAGTTGGTCCATCACCATCCAAGGACAACCAATGTTTTTTTTTTCAAACTGGGATGGTTGTAAGAAATGATGGAGAAAAAATTGAGTCACACAATACTTGGCTTCCTTTTTCTCCATCAAAGAAGATGATATTTGCACTGGAAAGGGCAGGATAGATAATGGGAAATGGATATCATATATAAGTAGAGAGAAAGGAAGCAAGACTGTGAGGCTCTATCTCCTAATACTGGACATTTCCTCTAGCTGTCTTCCATGTCTGGAATTCTCTCTCTCTTCATTTCCATCTTCTGATTTTTCTGGCTTTCTTCAAGTCTAAGCTAAAATCCTACCTTTTGAAAGAAACCTTTCCAGATCCCCTTAATTCTAGTGCCTTCCCTTCAAATAATCTCCATTTTATGCTGTCTGTGTCTTGTTTGGATGGAGTTATTTGGATGCTGTCTGCAAGCTCACCTAGGTTTGAAGTTTGGGATTTGGGGTTTTTTGGTCTTTCTTTGTACTGCCATCATAGTGTCTGACACATAAGCAGACACTTAATAAATGCCTGTTGAGTGACTGAACTTGAGTTCAAGTCACTCAACTCATTTGGATTACTTGGATATTGAAAGATGTGATGGATGTGATTGTGATACTATTGTCAGCAGTCAGGTGGTGCAGTGAACAGAGCACCAGCCCTGGAGTCAGGAGGACCTGAGTTCAAATCCAGCCTCAGACACTTCACACACACCCACACACACACACACACAAACTAGCCGTGTGACCTTGGGCAAGTTACTTAACCCCAGCTGCCCTCCAAACAACAACAGCAACAACAACAACAACAACAACAACAACAACAACAACAAGATAATTGAAGACAGGAGAAGTACCATATGGATCAGAGAGGGGCAAATATTATGATTTTCCAAAACAACGCAGTGGGAGGAGGGAAGAGAATAGACTCTTTAAGGTCAGGGAGCTGGACTTAAATGCTTGGCAATATTCTAGAACAGATTAGTAAAGAAATTCTTAGTGGATACCTTAAAAAAGGAAGAGATTATCTCAAAGGGGTGGCATAACTTATCAAGAACAGGTTATGTATATGACAAAATAGGAAAATGATAAATGCTGGAAAAAATGTGGGAAAATTGGGACACTAATGCATTGATAGTGAAATTGTGAACTAATCCAACCATTCTGGAAAGCAATTCAAATTGATACCCAAAGGGCTTATAAAACAGTGCATACCCTTTGACACAGCAATACCACTAGGTCTGTATCCCAAAGAAATTCTACAAGTGAGAAAAGGACTCACATGTATAAAAATATTTATAGCAGCTTTTTTTGGTGGTGGCAAAGAATTGGAAATTAAGGGGATGCCATCAATTGAAGAATGACTGAACAAGTTGTGCTGTATGAATGTAATGGAATACTATTGTGTAATAAGAAATAATGAGCAGGCAGATTTCAGAAAAACCTGGAAAGACTTATTTGAACTGATGCTGAGTGAAATGAGCAGAACCAGGAAAAAAAATGTACACAGTAACAGCAACATTGCGTGATGACTAGCTTTGATAGACTTATCTCTTCTTAGCAATGCAAGGATCTAAGACAACTCCAGAACATTCAGGATGGAAAATGCCATCCTACATCCAGAAAAAGAACTTTGGAGTCTGAATGCAGATCCAAGCATGTTATTTGTTCTCTCTCTCTCTCTCTCTCTCTCTCTCTCTCTCTCTCTCTCTCTCTCTCTCTCTGTCTCTCTCTGTCTCTCTCTCTGTCTCTCTCTCTCTGTCTCTCTCTGTCTCTCTCTCTCCCTCTCTCCCTCCCTCCGTCTTTGCCCCCCTCCCTCTCTCTCTCTTGTTTCTTCTTTCTTGTAATTTCTAATTCTTCCTTTTGTGTTTCATGCCCTAGGGTGAGTAGAGGGGAGAGATGGGGAGAAAATTTGGAACTCAGTCTTATGGAAGTGAATGTTGAAAACTAAAATGAAAGAAAGAAAGAAAGAAAGAAAGAAAGAAAGAAAGAAAGAAAGAAAGGAGGGAGGGAGGGAGGGAAGGAAGGAAGGAAGGAAGGAAGGAAGGAAGGAAAGAAGGAAGGAAGGAAGGAAGAACAGATTATGCTAGACTAATCACATTTCTCTTTATACCAAGGTTACTAGACTGCTAGACTGAGGTGAAGCATCATGGCACAATGGTTAAAGTACTAGCCTCAAAGTTGGGGAGATCTGGGTTCAAGTCCTTCTTCTGACTGGTCATATCAACAACCATTTATTAAGCTCCTACTGCATGCCAGGCACTGTGCTAAACAATAGAAATCTAAAGAAAGGCAAAAGACAGCTCCTACTGTGGAGCAAGCTCACAGCCATATTGACTATGTGACCTTAGCAGGTCACTTATCCTCTTAATACTCTAGACTTGGAGCAGGTAGGTGAAGCCATAGTGCACAGAGAGCTGGGTCTGGCATAGGGAAGACTCAGTTTCCTGAGTTCAAATCCAGCCTCGGATACTTACTAGCTGTGTGACCCTAGGCAAGTCATTTCATCCTGTTTGCCTCAGTTTCCTCATCTGTAAAATATTCTGGAGAAGGAATGGGAAGCTACTTGAGTATCTTTTCCAAGAAAACTCCTCATTAGGGTGTGAAGAATCATACACAACTGAAACCACTCAACCACAACAACCCTAGATTTCAAAGAAGGTACCAGCCTTCATTGGTAGAGGGAGTCCTCTCTCTTCATTGGTAGAGGGAGTTCCATATAGGAATGAAATCACAGGTCTAGTCCTTATTCCTACTAGACTGGCAGATTAGGGGAATGGGGCAAATATAATAACTTGGCTAAGTTTTAGCAAAGTACTTGACAAAATCTCTCATTGTATCCTTGTGGGGAAAGATGTCTAGATAGATGTTTCCCGAGTTGTGCTGCAAAGAACCTTGAAACACCTCAAGTTGGGTGCAGTTTTTAAATAATGAATGTCTTTTTGTTTATTAACACACACTAAAAACAATAGTTTTAGAGGATTTTGTTATAAGGGTTCTGCCAAAGGCTTGTTTAAACTGAAGAGTTTTACCATTTTAGAAAATGTTGAGAACCACTGCACTAGACAACCATTTGATCAGTAATTTCAGTGCTCTTTGTTTCCCAAGCTCTCTGCTAGACAGTGGGAATACAAGCACAAGGAATGAAACCATCCCTACCTATTGGAAAAAAAAACACTTGAATGGCCAGTCCCAGAGAGAAGTCATTAATGGGTCAAAGTCTTTGAAAATGGAATTCTCTGGAGGAAGGCCCTCAGGGCTCCAGGCTTGGGTCTGTGCCATGTAACATTTTCATCAATGACTCAGATGACCTGACAATCAAATTTGAAGATGATGTAAATCTGGAAGAAATAACCAGCACTTCTTATGATGGAGACAAGATAAAAAAAATCTTGGCAGGCTAGAATGTTGGGTGGAATCTAGTTATATGAAATGTAATAGAGACAAATGTCAAATGAGTTGTTAGGTCATCCATAAACATGAATAGCCTTTGTTTCTCTAAACATGAGATAATTATACAATGACTAATAATAATTATATTGTGCTTGTTATAAGCCAGGCAGATTTTCAAGAGAAAGGATAGCAAAAGACTAATGGAGATTCCAGCTGAGTTGGAATGGCTCAGAGGTTCTCTGTGGATAAACAAATATGGTAAAAGAATTGGTGGGTTGACTTAATCTTGTGTTGAAATGCAACAAAACCCACTATTTCCTGAGATAGTCAGTCATCTTGTATTGCATTGATCATATTTGCATCTATTTTTCTTATCATTATAAAATTATTTTAGCTTATGTCCTAACAACTGTTGTAGAGGATGAAAAGTTAGAGAAATTCCATAAAGAATTCTATAGTCTGGGGCAGCTAAGTGGAGAAGTGAATAGATGTAACAGCAATCAGTTTAGCAGATACTTAGCGCTTAGTAACTTAGGGCTAAGTATGGAAGGTATGAGCCCTGTCCCACTGTTGAGAGGGAGTGAACTCCCCTGTTGATGTGGAAGAAAGGGATTGCATGAGACAGGAGGACAGTGTGTATATATAAGCAAGAATTTCAGAGACAGAGACAGAATTGGAATTTTCCTGTTGGAGAAAGCAGGATTGTCTCAGCATCTGGGAGCTGAGCTGCTGGACTGAAGAAGTGAGTTGGAGTTTTCCTGAGAGAGAAAGAGAGAGAGAGTGTTTCTCTCTCAGCATCTGGAAGCTGACTGAGAACTGAGACAGAGTTTTCCTGAGACAAGAATCTGGTGAAGGCCACCTAGAAGGCCAATGTTCTTTCTGGGTCCTAGGGCCAGCTGAACTGCAGGAGGACTGAAGAAACATGACCAGGATAAGACTTTGTTCATGGCCTGGCTGATCCTTGAGTTCCAAGCAAGAGAAGTGGTGAAGGGTTTGAGATGTGCTGGACCCTGTGAACTTCAGTGTGTGCCAGGGACTGCCCTGAAGACTGGACAAGGACCTGGGAGCTGTCTGCTTCTGAATCCAGGTGACTGTTTGGTGGATTCAGGAGAGAGCTGGGACCATGG
Source organism: Pseudocheirus occidentalis (assembly GCA_028646575.1). Lineage (NCBI taxonomy): Eukaryota > Metazoa > Chordata > Mammalia > Diprotodontia > Pseudocheiridae > Pseudocheirus > Pseudocheirus occidentalis. The sequence continues at coordinate 290,481,126 of CM053595.1, forward strand.
AAGGGGATCCAGGGTATCAGAGAGACCACCCAGAGTAAAGATGAAGAAAAGGTCTCCCCTTGGATGAAATTGAGGTTTGCTGGACACCAAGGGGTGGGGTGGAGGGTTTATGTGGTTTTCTAATGACTGTACTAGTGATTAATGATACTTAGTAATTGTGAATCTAGATTAGGGACTGATTAAGTTAATGGTTGCCCCATGAGTGGAAGATTGATATATTGTGAATTGATTGAATGATTAAGTGAGAAGGGTTTCCTCCTTTGGGAAACCAGATGATTATTCTTTTATTCCTTATTCTAAATACTGTGGCCACTGTACTGAAAACTATGTGGCCATTCTAATGTTAAGCTGTTATGAACACTATATTGTGATTTTCTGTGATAAGATGTAATGTTGTGAATATTATATTGTGATATATTTTGAATGTTTGCCTTGATTTGTAATAGAATAAACAGAGTGTTCACTATTACTGTGTAATATGAACCTTAAAAGCTGTTTACAGCAGCATTCTTTTGGGAATCTGCTGGTGTTACAATAGAGCACCAGCTCTGGAATCAGAAGGACCTGAGTTCAAATCCAGCCTCAGACACTTAACACTTACTAGCCATGTGACCTTGAGCAAGTCACTTAACCCCAATTGCCCTGGTCTTCTCCCTAAAAAAAGCAAAAAAAATTCTATAGGCTATACAAACTAAATCAATATATAATTTAATATCTAATGGTTTTAATAAAAAGTGGGTATAAACAAGCATAGCTAACAATATGTTGGTAAATATGGTTTGGGAGTAAGAAACAAGAAAGGCTTCTGGTCTACACAGGAGCCTCACACCTATATTTCCTGAATGCCTTCTTTGAAAGAGTTAGTAGGTGCTAGACATGCTAAATGCCAGATAGCATCATAAAAAAAGATATTGATTGTATTTTGATACACAGGAAATGACTAGTTACTGATGTAGGTGTCATTTTCAGCTCCATTTCTGGGTACAGTCAGACCACTGACTTCTTAGAGAAAAATCAATACCAAACTAGAAGAAAGAATAAAAATGACAATATGTGACATACAATAGAAACAGCTCAAACAGGATTTATTTCAAAGGCTATGAACAGGTAGTTTTGAAAGGAAGAAATAAGAACTGTCAGTGGCCAAATTTTATTAAATTTAAAAATGCTCCATATGAATACTAATTAAAGGAAAACAAAGGAAAGCAATTCTGAGGTTCTACCTAACAATAACTGGATAGGCAAAGTTGGCAAAAAAAAGGAAACTAACAAATGTTGGTGAGGCTGAGGGAAAACAAGGCCCATTAATTCACTGTTGGTGGAATTGTGAATTGGTTCAGCCATTCTGGAAAGCAATTTGGACCTATGCCTCCCCAAATCCCTAAACTGTATGTCCCCTATGACTCAATGTTATCACTACTAGGCCTATACTCCAAAGCATTCAAAAACAGAAGAAAGGAGTATATATCTACCAATATAGTTTGAGCAGTTCTTTTTGTAGTGGCAAAGAACTAGAAACTAAAAAGATGCTCATTGATTAGAGAAATGTCTAAACAAATCATGGCAGTGAATGTAATGATACGCTTATTTTTCTTTGTTTTGTATTATTATTTTATATTTATGCCTTATATTTAAAAAATATTTTTGGACATGGCTAACATGTGAATTTGTCTTGCTTGACTCTGAATATTTGTTACAATGGGTTTGTTTTAATTTTTTTCCAATGGATTAAAAGATAGGAGGAAGAGAAAATAAATTTTTGTTAATAGACAAAAATTAAATATGATTTATTTAAGCATGTAATTGATGCTGAAATATAGGAAATGGATAAAAGAATAGACCTAGAGTGTGACTATTAACAAAGAAACTGAACTGATAAAAATCAGTCTCCATAACAAGGAAACCAAAAGAGCCTAATAACTATGTCATCCAAATGGAAAGATATGAGAGGCAAAGGTCACATCAGTTTTTAATATAAATTCATCTGTAAAATCTCATAGAGGTGATTACTGCATGATTATGAGCAGTATGACCTCACACAACATCATGATCATGATGGAATACTACCGTGCCATAAGAAATGATGAGCTCAATGATCTTAGAAAAACATAGCAAGACTTGTATGAAATAATGAAGAGTGAAAGGAGCAGAACCAAGAGAACATTGTATATAGTGATACTTTTATTTCATTTTTTATTTATTGGTAGACTTGGGAGTGCAGAGCCAAGATGGAGGTGTAGAAGCAGGAAAACGCTGCAGCTTGCACACAGCCAGCTCAAATATCCATAATATATGACTCTAAACAAATTTTAGGGTTCCAAAACCCACAAAAATACACCTCCCTCTGAAGGTAGCTCAGCAGGAAGGGATCATTCCAGCATGATGGGAGCTGAAACCAGTCCAGCCTGAAACCACAGCTTGGCCCTGGGGTGAGCAGGAAATGCTGCAGCTGGAGCCTTCAGGAGAGCGGATCAGCAGCAGATGTGGCAGTCTCCAGAATTATCAAGGCAGAAGAAGTAAGGGCTAAGTGAAAGGTCAGTGGAACTCAGCTAAATTTGGGGGCAATCTGGCCAAACTGCCTCCAGGGAAAGGAAGCAGCAGAAGTAGTGACCTTGCAGCCACCTCCACATAGCTGCTTCAGAGTCCTAGCCTGCAGACTGCAGGGGGGCCAAGCAATTGTTCAGAGGCTAAGTGCTCTTTCGTTGAGTGGCCTGGATCCAGATCGTGGTCTTGGGTGGTGGTCCTGGGGTGCTATTTCAGTGAACCAAAGCTGATGTGGGCTTCACCAGCCTCCTAATAGCTTTGGCAGCTGCAAAAACTCCAGTGATTTGGGACAAAGCTTTCCCCTCTGGAAGCAGAGTTCCACAGAGCTAAAAAAGACAAGTAATTCACTGGCTACATGAGCAGGAAAAGGAAGCAAAGTGAGAACAGCAATCGAACTCTAGAATCCCTTTTTTGGGACAAAAAGGATCAAAGCATTGAATAGGAGGAAGACAACACAGTCAGAACTCCCACACTGAAAACTTTCAAGAAACATGAAGATTGCCTATAAGCCATGGATCAGCTTAAGGAGGATTTTGAAAACCGAATAAAAGAAGTAGAGGAAAAATTGGGAAGAGAAATGAGAATGATGCAATAAAATCATGAAAAGAGAGTCAACAACCTGACTGAAGAAAATAACACCTTAAAAAACAGATTAACTCAAATGGCAAAAGAGGCCCAAAAAGCCAATGAGGAGAAGAATGCCTTAAAAAGTCAAATTTGCCAGATGGAAAAAGAATCTCAAAACTTTCTGAAGAGAATAATTCCTTCAGAATTAGAGTGGATCAAATGGAAGCAAATGACTTTATGAGAAACCAAGATACTATTAAACAGATCCAAACAAAAGAAAAAATAGAAAGCAATGTGAAATATCTTCTTGAAAAAACCACTGACCTGGAAAATAGATCCAGGAGAGACAATTTAAAAATTATTGGACTACCTGAAATCTGTGATCAAAAAAAGAACTTAGAAAGCATTCTTCAAGAAATTTTCATTTTTTTTTATGGAATAAAACAAGCATTTCCATAATATAGTACAATTAAAAAAGACGATTGTGTGAAATTGCAAATCTGCTATGCATGTGAAACTGCAAATTTACTATGCACAACTTGCTATTCCTTTCAAATATACAACAAAATGACCATGCAAATTTCATTTCTTTTCTTTTCTTTCCTTCCTTCCTACCCTGGAGATGGCTACCATTAGACCCAAATAGGTGTGTGCGTGTGTGTGTAAAATTAATCTACACATACTTTTATCAGTTTTTTCTCCAGATGCAGATAGCATCTTTCTTCATATTCCTTTATAGCACCATACAGTTCTTAAAACAATATTGCTGTTACTATGCACAATGTTCTCTTGGTCCTGCTCATTTTGCTCCTTATTATTTTGTGCAGATCTTTCCATGTTTTTCTAAGATCGTCGTGCTCATTATTTCTTTTAGCATAGTAGCATCCCATTAAAATCATATCCCACAACTTGCACAGCTATTCCCCATTCAATAGGCATCCCTAAAATTTCTGGTTCTTTGCTACCACGAAGAGAGCTGCTGTAAACATCTTAGAACATACAGGTTCTTTCCCCTTTTCCATAATTATCTTCTGAAATAGACCAGTTAGTGGTATCGCTGGGTCAAGGGTAGTTTAATAACTCTTTGGATGTAGTTCCAGATTACTCTCCATAATGGTTGGATTGATTCACAGTTCCACCAACAATGAATTAGTGTCCCAATTTTTCTACATTCCCTCTACCATTTCTCACTTTCCCCTTCACCATATCATTTTAGCCAATGGGATAGGTGTAAAATGATATCTTAAGGTTATTTTAATTTGCATTTCTCTAATCAATAAAGATTTTGAGCATTTTTTAAAAAGAACAATATCGTTTTAAGAACAACTTTGAAAAACTAAGTAATTTTGACTATTATAAATTCTATATTTATAAATATATTGATTTTATAATATTTTATAAATATATATTATATTTTATTTATAAATATATATATAATTATAAATATTATGAATATCCAAAATAACTCCAAATACATATGAAGGAAAATACTATCTGCATCCAAAGAAAGAACTAATAAATAGAAGTATGTACAGAATGATTTTACATATATATATATATATGTGTGTGTGTGTGTGTACACACACACACACACACACACACACGCGCGCGTGCGCGCGTATTTTTGTCCAATGTCCATCTCTAGGGTAGGGGAGTGATGCAAATCCACAGGGCAGCTAGGTGGCACAGTGGATAGAGAACCAGCTCTGGAGTCAGGAGGACCTGAATTCAGATTCAGCCTCAGATACTTAGTAGCTCTGTGACCCTGGGTAAGTCACTTAACTCCAATAGTCTCCCTCTCCCTTCCCCCCCCCCCAAAAAAAAGAGAAAATGATGATTCACAACCAACTCCACCCTTTAAGTCAATAAGTTGACCAAAAGGTTCAGAGAATGTATGATTCCCACTGTATTTGCTTGTTGACTATTAAAAAAGCATTTGATTAGGCAAAGAAATATGGCACCTTAAAGGCTTTCTTCCCAACAAGTTGTCTCCCAGGCATGTATCAAAAATTAAACGAGAGGCTTTGAAAGATATGACAAAGATAATTTTGTTCAAGTACCTGATTGTTATGACCGTGTGAAACAACAGACAGGGAGGAGAATGCATGTGAAAGGTATTTACCACCTTCATGGCAGATATCCGATGTAGAGTCCAAATGGAATAATAATGATGATGATAAAAGTTAAGATTTACCCAGCACATTTTGTGTGTCAGGCACTGTGGGGGTGGCTCGTCCTTGGTTCTCGAAGAGGACCATGGTGTCAGGGAGATGTCGACATGACTTGTGACTGACTTTGATTTGAGTGAGGGCAGGCACTTGACACATAACTCATTTCATCCTCACAATGATCCTGGGAGGGAGGCACTATTATTATCCCCATTTTACAGATGAGAAACTGAGGCAAACTGAGATGAAGTAGATTAAGAATGCCTATTGTTTAGACTGGTGGTTCTCAACCTTCCTAATGCTGTGACCCTTTAATACAGTTCCTCATGTTGTGGTGACCCCCAACCATAAAATTATTTTCATTGCTACTTCATAACTGTAATTTTGCTACTGTAATTGTAAATCGTAGTGTAAATATCTGATATGCAGGATGTATTTTCATTGTTATAAATTGAACATAACCCACAGGTTGAGAACCGCATGTCCAGACAATGATATATAGTTGAGTGGACAATATTTAGAGTTAGTCCATCAGTATGCATCTGTTGGACAAACTCCACAGATAAATGAATGGGGTCAAGAACTGAACAAGAGAAAAAAAGAGTGGGTCTTCAGAAACTTACGTGGTTTTCATTAAAAAAAAAAAAGGTCAGCTCATCTCTCCCTGAAACAAAGGCCCATCTTTTAAATATTTGATTTAATTTAATTAAAATTAAATTAATAATATTCTTCTGGGGTTGCCATATGGCTAAGAGTCAATAGAATAGCATAAGGATGGTTCTCCTGAGGTATAAAGAAAGATATTCCTTTGCCTGTGGCTCCTTTTTTTCCTTACAGAAGAAGAAACCAAGGGGAAATGACTTACTTGCCCAGTGAAGCTTTGGCAGAGCCACGACCAGGTCCTCTGATTCCCTATCTGCCTTCCTCTCTCTTCCTCAGCCCCTAACCCTCAATAGGGACCCAGCCCTTGAGAAAGTCTAGGCCCCAACCCCTTCTACTGAAGGGGCCCAGTTGCTGCCCTTTTGAATTTTTACAAAACGGGGAAGCAGACGTGGGTGCACAAAGAAGTGAATTTGGTAGTTAAGGTCTATGTCTTGTAGTCACACTGGGAGAGGCATATTTTGTGTTCTCTCTCCAACAGATATATTTAAAAACTATCTTGTTATGTTGTTTTTCAATCATGTCTGACTCTGTCTGACCCCATTTGGGGTTTTCATGGCAAAGACACTATGGGGATTTGCTATTTCCTTCACCAGCTCATTTTACAAATGAGGAAACTGAGGCAACCAGGGTTAAGTGACTTGCCCAGGGTCACACAGCTAGTAAATATCAGGCTGGATTTGGACTCAAGTCCTCCTGATTCCAGGCCTGGTACTCTATCCACTGTGCTGCTTAACTGCCCATAAAAGTTAACAGAATCCCTAAATTGTATAAAGTAACCCATGTTATATGTATCTCTTTTATTTTTTTTTAATTAATGTGAAAACATTACATTTCTTTTTAGTTAAAATCCTTTCTTCTCAAGCCCCACTGTTCCTTTAAAGCCAGGTAGAGCTCAATTTGTCCTTTGAATGGGGGCATTATCCCCCAAACCAGAAGTTTCAGGGAATTTGAAGAGATCAGCTCTCTAGGACTTTTCTCCATTCCAGTGTTTAACAGCCCTTAGAGTTAAGGAAATTCTTCTTTCTGCCTAGCCTGAGTTCACTGTACTACAGTTTGGATCAGCACCCTTTTCTTCAGGCTCCTTCACATATCCCCATTCCTAAATCATTTTGCATTTGGATGCTGGCTTCCTCCCTCCCTCTTCCTTACCTCCATTCCTAATATCAGAATAGAATGTGCACATTCCCTCATCTCAATGGTGTGGGGAGCAGGGAGGGAAGGAAGGAAAGGGGGCTGAGGAGGCAGCAGGAGGGAGGCAGGACTCTGTGTGACTTTAACCAGGGTCTAGAGAGCCAGATAACAAGACAAGAAAAGTCACTTGAAGAGAATCGAACGTCAGTCCACTATGATAAAGATGCTTGTTTCCTATTGGGCTCCCACGGCTGGTCTGGTCCGAGAGGAGGAGGGGTGGTTGAGAGAGGGAGAGAGACGTCGTCCTTCCCTTTTAAAGTAATTAGTGACTCTCCAGCCAGCCCCAAATAACGGCTGTGATTTACAGCCTCTGCTCTGCGGGGGCCAAGCTCTAGACTTGGCTCCAGCCTGAATGGCATGGGAGTGGGGCAGCCTGGGCATCCCCAGCAAAGCCAACGGTCTTCCCCCTCCTTTCCTTCTGGGGAGCAAAGGAATGAAAAGCAAGGAGACGAGGTCCCAGCGAGGGAACCCAGTGGACACAGCATTACTCCCTCCTGGTGTCTTGGAGCTGTGAGAAAGGAAGCCTGCTAAGCCATAAGTAAGGATCCACACAGGCCACATATCAACTTAGAAAACCACATATTAGCATCATCTATGTTTTACTGTATTTTTATTTATTTTGTTAAACATTTCCCAACTTGACAGCTCTGTCTTAGAGGTGCCTAGGTGTAGCTAGGAAGAGCATTAGACATCATCTTGTCTAATAAGAATACTGAGGCACAGATAAGTGATGTGATCTACCCAAGAACACACAGATGATAAGAGACAGAGCTGGGATCGGAGCCCACTTCCTCTTACTCCAGATCCAGTCTTCTGTCTACTGTTCCTGAAGTTCTAACCCTTCCTGGGACAGAAGGAAAAACCAAATCCCCAAAGAGGTCTAAGTGACTGACCCAAGGTCCCACAGGTGGTAAGTACAAGAGTCAGGACTGGAACCCAGGGCCTCTTGTTCCAAACCCCACCTTTTTTGCTAATTCCCATTGCTTCCTTTCTGAGGTTAAAGTACTTGACCTGACTTAGAGGGTCAGTGGGGAAATTCAGTGTATAGACTCACTTGGGTAGCTTCCCAGGAACCCAGGATCCTGGCTGGAATGGCCTTTAATTTCTCTGCTTCCTATTAGGGAGACAACCATAAAAGGAAGAGAGAAGGAAGGGATTCAGTCCACCCCAGAAGAAGCTGCTTTGAATTGGCCCCCAGAAGGGAAATAGGGGTGGACTGGAGGAGGGGAAGGGGGTGACATTTCAGTGGGGGACAAAGCAAAAATCATCATTTAGAAGACCCTCCGGCCTCCATGTTGGAATTCCTTCCCACATAATTCCATCCCTTAGCTAGGGAAATGCAGCAGTGGCATGTTTTAGTGGGCAGGGGGTAGTGGGTTGCAGGGAGACAGAAAAGAAAAGGAAAGGATGCCACCTAGAAGTTCTCCGCTAATACAGGGTATCAGGAAATGGAAATGGATGTAAAACTGCACTGAGAGAGTGACACACAGAACCTTCTTGATTTTTACTTCAATATTTTCCTTTCACCTTTCAACTCTTCCACGCCTTAGTAAACAGTTCAATGAGTTCCTGTCAGAGCTATAACTAGGGCAGGGCAACACGGCCTTTGCCCCAGGGTGCTCAATTTACATAGGGCTGATATCATTTGCAGCCTTTCAGTGAAACAGAAATGACAGTACTTAATACTTGGTTAGCAAGAAGACTCAAACAGTTCTGGGATCCACTTGATTTGGGAGTTCTTTCCAATAACTGATCCATGCTTGTCCATGCTTTGTGACTCTCAATCACATCCTTGCCAAATTTTAACAGAGGGGATCTCATGCCATGCTGGAGGCATTCCTTGCTTTTTCTCAGCCTAGGGAGGGTACCACTGGAGCATTCTGACCAGTCTCCTGTCATCCCTTGCTCTTGTCACAAGACCAGCCCATAATCTCTTCCTATCATAAAATTCCCTGGGAACGTCCTTTACTCTTGTTCTGTGATTCCTGGTTGGTTATTTGTGGCAGCCTGCTTATATCCACCATGTATGTACCTCTCCTTTACCCTTTGTGATACACTCAGTGGGTTCCATTCTGAACACTGATAAATCTTTGTATTTAAAAGAAAAACTTTTACCTTTATGAGGGCAGTAAAAGCGCTTTTTAATTTTCTGACAGCAACCTGGGTTATTCTCTTCCTTCACAACTGTGTACCCAGCTCACTATCTATTTCTACCATCTGTCCAAGATATAAATACTCTTATAGGGTGTTCATTCTGATTTATATTGAAATCTGGGCTGTGACATTCTTCATCCATTTGATATGCCCTGTGTGAATTGTCAAGTTCAACTTTGAATGCTTACAGATCTTTTTTAGACGGTTCTTCAATGTCTTGGGTGGGGCTTGATGCAATCAGTCCAACACCATACACAAACGGGGGCATCTGAAGCACCTCCTTATCTGTACTCTACAATGGATCTCTTCTATCACAAAGATAAATCTTTTACCTGGTTTATGGCCCCCTGTTTTATGCCTCACTGGTATTATGGAAGACAATAGAATAGGGTTATTTCCTTTTTTTCCTTTAATTTTTATTCAATTTTTTTCTTAATTACATGTACACAATATTTTTAACATTCTTTTTAAAAATTTTGAGTTTGAAATTCTCTCCCTCCCTTCCTCCTTCCTTGAGAAGCCAGGCAATTTGACATAGATTATTCATGTGTAGTCATGTAAAACATTTCCGTATTAGTCATGTTGCAAAATAAAACAGACCCCCCAAAAGAATAATAAAGTAAAAAAAGGTATGTTTCAATCTGCATTCATATGTCATCAGTTATTTTTCTGGAAGTGGATGGCATTTTTCATCATAAGTCCTGTGGAATTGTCTTGGATCATTGTATTGCTGAAAATGGCTAAATCATTCACAGCTGATCATCATACAATATTGCTGTTACTGTGTATGATGTCCTCCTAGTTCTACTCATTTCCCTTTGCATCAGTTCATGTAAGTTTTCCCATGTTTTTCTGAATGCATACGGATCATCGTTTCTGGATGAATACAGTAATATTCCATCACATTCATATACCACAACTTGCTCAGTCAATTCCCAATTGATGAACAGCCCTTCAATTTCCAATTCTTTGTTACCACAAAAAAGTGCCACTATAAATATTTTTGTACATATGAGTCCTTTTCTATTTTCTTTGATCTCTTGACCTAGTGGTGGTATTGCTTCTTAAAGGGTATGCATGACTTTATAGCCCTTTGGGCACAGTTCCAAATTATTCTCCCGAATGGTTGGATCAGTTGACAGCTCCACCAATAGTGCATTAATGTCTCAATTTTCTGATATCCCCTCCAACATTTGTCATTGCCCTTTTTGATCATATTAGTTAATCTGATAGGTATGGAATAGTACCTCAAAGTTGTCTTACTTTGCGTTTCTCTAATCAATAGTGACTTAGAGAATTTTTATAAGACTATAGGTATCTTTGGTTTCTTCTGAAAACTGCCTGTTTGTGACCGTTTATCAGTTGAGAATGACTTGTATTTTTAATAAATTTGAGGAGGTTCTCTATATATAATTTGAGAAATGAAAATATGATAGAAAATTGCTGCAAATACCCCCCCCCAAATTTCTTGCTTTGCTTCTAATCTTACCTGCATTGATTTTCCTTGTGCAAAACCTTTTAAATTTGATGTGATCCAAATAATAGATAGGGTTATTTCTGTTATTATGCCTTCCAAACATTCTTGAATGCTTCTGGTGTATGGATGGGAGACATCTTGTACAGGAAACTGTAAGGCAGAATTTTGTTCTAAGTAATTAATCCTATGCTGTTCCATAATTAATAAACAAATACAATAAGATCTTGTATTGTCTAGATCCCTCAGTCAATTGTGAGATGGCAAAGGTGTGGTCCCTTGTTGAATGTTATTTGTTAAAGTCAACCTGTTTCGTACTCTTTGAGGAGGTTCTCAGATGAGATCTTGTTTAAAAAGGAGAGTGGTCATTTAAGTTGGTCTTTACCAATACCCTCTCAGTCCCCATTGGCACATAGAACACATTTAATAAATTCTTATTGAACTATTTCAGACAAATAATCTGGATATTGACCTCTTGCAGAGGCCACCTTGGTAGGGGCCAGTCAAGCTTGGCCTCTATTTAACAGCTTTTAATCTGATACCCCAAAGAGACCAAAGAAAGAGGAAAAGGGTCCATATGTGCAAAAATGCTTCCAAAAATACTCTGTTTATGGAGGAACTTGAACCAGAAGCTGAAGGAGTGTCCATCAATTAAGGAAGTGACTGAACATATGATGGTACATGAATATGATGCAATTCTATTGAACTGTAAGACATTGAAGAAGAAGATGGTTTCAGAGAAGCTTGGTACGGGAAAGTGAGGAGAATCAGGAGGACGATTTATATAGTAACAATAATATTGTAAAGACAAGTAACTTGGAAAGACTTATGGTCTCTTATCAATGTGGTAACCACCCTTGATTCCACAGGCCTGATTATGAACTATGTACCCATCTCCTTTTGAGAGGTGATGAAATGAGACGTACATTGTTGGACACAGCCGATAAAGGGATTTGTTTTACTTGACAACATATTTGTTAGGTTTTGACAAGTCTTTCTTCTTTTTTTTTTCAGTTGGGGGAGGAGAAGTAAGAGGAAAAGAAAATAAACACTTTTTAGTTGGAAAACAAATAAAACTAAATTGACAAATTACAAAAACAAAGACCTGGGTCACTTCCACATCATTATAAAGCACTATAAAGAAGGAATTTGGAGTTTTAGTGGTTCAGTTTCTTGACTTTGCAATTCAGTTTATCTTTCTTTTTGTGGTAAAAGTACTGGGATGACTTGCCCAGAGTCACACAGCTATGAAGCATCTGAGGCCAGATTTGAACTCATGAAGATGAGTTTTCCTGATTCTAAGCCCAGTGCTCTTTCCACTGTGCCAGCTAACTGCCCCTTGACACTCAGGCTGATTAAATGAATAGTAAAAACTAGTTGATGCAGGGGGAGGAGTTCTTAAAAAATTAGATAGCAAGCCATCTGACTTGAGGGTTGAGGTGGAGGCCTGCTCAGCACAAGGAACTGGACCAGATTTCCTCATCCTCCCCAAACCAAGTGCACAAGCATCTATTAAATGCCTACGATGGGTCAGACTGTGCTCAAATTCCAGTTCCTGTCTTTCTCTATGGTTCTCTGCAGCAGCACCTTAGGGGAACTTACCTTCCTGTCTCCAATCTCTGCTTCTCCACTTATAAAAAGTGATCGAGTCCCGTTTGACTATTTCCTGGGGATATAGTCGATATGGGCTGGTAGGCATTAGACAGGAAATAACAGAGACTGGTGATGAAAAGGGTGATGCTGAGCAGTTGCTGGGTGGTTGGAGGCTCCTGTCCCTCTGCTGGCTGGCAGCCCCTTTTAGACCAAGTAAGCACAGTCTGCCCTGCTCTCCTCCCCCCTGGCCCCTTCCCAGCCCCTCTGCAAGCCAGCCCTTTGGATTCTCACGCGCTCTGTGATTCCTGATTCCTGGCACCAGGCTGGCTGGGGCTGCGATTCCAAGATCATTTCCAAGGAAAAGTTATCCTTCCACTGAACTAACACCCCCTTTGTCCCCTTCTTATGGTGAAGTCAGTCAGACCTAGACTGGAGATTGAAAAATCGACTCTATTTCCCGCTCCCCTACCCCCAGCTTCAGCACCTTAGTCCCTGCCCTGCCTGGGGAGAGTGACCCCAACAGACCTTTCTTGGCCTTTTGTTTTAATAGTACTGATCAAGTTTGCAGGTGCCACATGGTCAACAAGGAAGGGTTCAGGGTTATGAAACCCATTATACAGGTGGAAAAACAGAGGTGATAATGGTGACCATAACATTGTAGAATCTGAGGTCTGGAAAGATAGTTGGAGACAGTCAGTTAACAAGCATTTATTGGGCATTACTTATGTGCTGAACATTGGGAATCCAAAAAAAAAAAAAAGGCCAAACCTATCCCTGCCCTCATGGAACTCACGTTCTAATGGGAACACAACATAGCAGTCAGTAACAAGGGACTTGGAAGACATGGGCAACCATGTAGTACAGTGGGTAGAGCCCTGGGCCTAGAACCAGGAAGACCTGAGTTCAAATCCAGCCTCAGATACCACCTATGTGACCCTGGGCAAGTCACTTAGCCACTGTTCGCCTCAGTTTTCTTGTCTGTAAAATGGGGAGAATAATAGCCCCTACTTTCCCAGGGTATTGTGAGACTCTAATGAGATAATAATGTTAAGTGCTTACCACAGCTCCAGGCACATGGTCAATACTATATAAGTATTAGCTACATTATTTTATTATTTAGATACACACAGTATAATTAGGAGGCAATCTCAGAGGGAAGGCGCTCGGAAGGGGGCAAGGAGTGGTACTGGTGGGGATTCCAGGAAGGGCCTCCTGCAGGAGTCAAGATTTGAGATAACTCTTGAAGGAAGCTAAGGAAGCTAGTGGGCAGATGTAAGGAGGGAGAGCACATCAGGCACAGGTGACAGCAAGGACAAATACATGTAGGTGGGAGATGGAGTATCAGGTATGAGGAAGAACAACTGCAAATAATCCATCTAGCTGGATCATGGAGGGTCTGGAGGGGAGCAAAGTGTAAGGAGAAAGGCACGAAAGAGACAGGTTGTGAAGAGCTTTAAATGTCGAACAGAGACAGGGTTTCATGTCTGATCCTGGAAGCCACAGGCAACCACTGCAGTTTCTTGAGGAATGACTTGGTCAGATCTATGCTTTGGGGAGATCAATTTGGCAGCTTGAGTGAAGGGTACATTGGAGTGGGGAGAAAACTGAGGCGGGGGACCAATTTGAAGGCTATTGTAATAATCTAGTCAAAAGGCAAAGGTCTCAACTACGGTGGTGATCATGTGAATGATGAGGAAAAGATATATACTAGAAATGTTATAGAGATAGAAAAACTAAGATCTGGCTATCGTTTGGCTTTGTGGGGTGATTGAAAGCGAAGCGCCAATGATGGTACTGAGGTTGTAAGTCTGAGTGATTGGAAGCATGACTGCGTTCTCAAATGATAATAAGGAAATTGGGAAGAAGGAAAGGTTTTGAGATAAATATAATGAGTTCTCTTCTGGACATGTTGAGTTTAAGGCGCTTAAGAGACATCCAGTTTGATATGTCCCATAGGTAGTGGTGATGTGCTCATATAGCTCAAGAGAAAGATTATAACTGGATACAGAGATTTAGGAATATGAAGACAGATAAAAACTGAATCCATGGGAGCTGATCAGTTTACCAAGTGAGATAGTAAATTGGGAAAAGGAAAGAGTGCCCAAGACAGAGCCCTAGGGGACACCCATAATTATTGGATATGACCTGGATAAAGGTCCAGCAAAGGGGATTTAGAGGGAGTGGTCAGACAGATAGGAGGAGAAGCAGAGAGAGCAGAGTTAGGAAGAAAGAGAGAAGAGAGAGTGACCAACACTTTCCCTTACCAGGGGGAGGAGGCTGTTGACACACTGTCAGATGATACAGAGAGGTCAAGAGTGATGAGGACTGAGAAGTTAGAATTAGCAATTAGGAGGTCACTGGTAACTTCAGAGAGTCATGAAATGGGAAGCCATATTGCAGAAGGTTTAGAAGAGAATGAGGGGAAGAAGTAGAGGCACTTAGTAGATGGTCTTTTCTCCCAAGGAGTTTAGTCAAGTAAAAGAAAAATGTAGCTGGTTGGGTTGGTAGGATCAAGTGGGAGAAGCATGAATGTGTTTGTGGGCAGCAGGTAAGGAGCTTGTAGGTGGGGATAGATTGAAGATAAGGGAGGAGAATGTTCTGGGAGAGGGTAAATAATAGCTACCAGATTGAATAAACCTGAAAGGAAGAGAAGTTACCAAGTGATGGTGATAGAGGAAGAGCTTGGAAGTGGCTTCTGGAACAAGGGGCATTTATTCTGTCTTCCCAGTCAGGATCAATGAGCTTGGATAGGAGAGCAAGTTCAGCCAGAGTTGGAAAGGGTGGTTAGGGAAGTACCTTCATCAGGAAAGAGCCAAGTTCCAGTGACTGTCAAAATATGGAAGAATTGAGAAAGAAAGAGCTTCAAGATGAAAGGAAGTTGGCTAATTATGGAACAGGCATTTTAGAGGGGACAGTGAAATAGAAAATTGGGGGTTAGGGTTGGATGAATTGGGAGTAAAAAGGAAGACAACATATCTAGGGAAGTTGCAACAATTGGAGTCATGGGACAGTTTATTGACATGATGCTTCTATTGATTTGATATTGATTTGGCCCCTATTCTCAGAGCTAAAGTTGGAAATTGGGGAAGGTACAGGAAGGGGACCCAAGCTGCCAGGGTGGGCTGACTTCTAGGTTGGTGGTAGAGGCTGGAGCACAGGTTGGAGATGGCCAAAAATGGGTCAAACATTGAGTGGGTTAAAGAGATTGCACTAAAACCTGGGACCCCAGGCTCCCAGGCCTGGGGGAGGGTTCTTTCTACCATGCTATATAACCTTCCTTAGCCTGAGGGCTCTCTGATAAAGGGTCCAAGGTTCTGCCCTGGGGTCCATTCAGCTACTTCACTGACCCTGGGTTGCTCTGGTTGATGTTGGTTATAGAATCTGCTACAACTTTGGGTGAGAGGTCTGCCAGCTCTCCTAGGCATCATAATTGCCAGAGTCATGGTACCCAGGGCTTGGGTGGCCTACCTTAGACAAGAAAGAGATGACTCCCTTCTCTTTCTTCGAAGAGATGGCATCACAGAATGTGAGTGTCAGATCTGGCTTTGGGGTCACCCCTCTGAGGCCCAGAGAGGGGAAGACACTTCTCCAAGGTGACTCTGAATTAGCAAGAGTAGACCCAAGTCTACTCCTCTTCTGTAAGGGACTCTGGAGCTCCAAAGCAGAGGCAAAGGGAACACCATCCCTCTCCGGATAGCAGACTGGGTCCCTCTAGATGCTGACCATGAGGTTCTATATATGGAGCTAGAAGGGGCCTTGTAGAGCATTGAATCCAAACCTCTTGAATTATAGATAATGATAAAGAATCATAGAAAGCTGACTTCTTCAGGATGACAGTGTCTCAGGTTGAATTTGAACTCAGGTCTTTCTGACTCAAAGTCAGTCAGATCCTACCACCCAGGGGCTCATTGGAATGCTCCCAAGTCAGGGGTCTTCAGAAAGTAGACCCATTTCCCCACCTAATGGGTCTGGTACCTCTGTTGGCACATCGGAGAGTCCTTCTTGGTCACGAGGTCCCATAGTAGAGAAGTTTGGAAATGCTCATCCCCACCCCCAGCCTGGTCTCTCTGTCCTTAGCATGGGCTCCTACATAAACACAGTTTTCCTCCTCAGGATGAGTCTGAGTGAGACTGCCGGTCCCACCTCCCTTCCCCAAACCTCCCTGACCAACACACCCACGGATCTGATCTGGTTGCTGTCCACAGCAGGGGAAAGTGATTCAGCTCTGTCCCCTCCCCTTGGCAGCAGCCCCCTCCCAACCCTGCCCTGTCCCCTTCCCTGAGGACCACCTAAAGAGAGCTGCCAATTTCTTTTCTCTGGCTGAATGTTAACCCTTTTCTTCTGCTCCAGGACAATTAAACACTACAGGGTCGAATTAATTGGGCACAAGGCCCAGATAAATTGGCAGAAAACACACATGAGAAAATATTTTAGAAGAAATGCAGCTGTGTTATTTTCAAGTACATATGGTAACTACAATTAGCTTGACAGTGTTGCCTAATAGAGAAACTTAAGGGGCCTAATTTAATGAATTGGTAAGAATGACTCCTACACACTGCCATTGTGGGGACTTTTTGTTTGTCTGTGCATATCGTGTTAGAAGGTTGGGTTTTTTTGCATTTGTCAGGTTGGAGATCCAGAGTTTCACATTTTTTTTTCCTCCTCAGAAAGGTGAAGGAAGTTAGGGATAAGGTTGCCTGATAAAAAAGAAAGAAAAAAAAACAATGAAAAGAAGGTCAGTGAATTATTTTTTAATGCACAGAAGAGACCAGAAGGAGTCACAGACAAGCAGGATAGCTTTGAAAGCTACAGGTTAAATCCATTACATACCCTTAAAAGAAAAGTCAGAGCCCTATGTAATAAAAAGCGGCAGTTCCATGCACAACCCTCTCTTTCTCTTCTGTTGTATTTATGGAAGAACTCATTGTAATTGAGAATAATGTCAGAATTTAAAATGATAATAATAATCTGAAGCATTTAAAATAGTGTTATAGAAAAGAATGAAGACTATGTGTCAAGCACTGTGCTAAATACTTTACAAATATCTCATCTGAGAAGAGAAAAGGAGAGGAGAGGAGGGGAAGGCAGAGAAGGGAAGGAGAAAGGAAAGGAGGGGAGAGGAGAGGAGAGGTTTGGGACAACCACTATGACATACAATATAGAGTCAGTCAGTCAACAAACACGAATAAAACCCTTGTTATGTATCAGGCACTGGGCGACAGCCAGGGAGGTCCCAGTTGACATCAGAAAAAATAAATTTGTACTGGATTCAGTCATCATGATTGGGGCCTTATTTACTGGTATCCAGTTGTCCAAGTGTAGGAATGGATAAGGACGATGGTGGGACCAGCTCAGGGTTAGAATTTGACAAGACATAAGTAACAACAGGACAAAGGGCCAGAGATTCAAGGGCAGAAGATATTCAATAGGACAATGGACTATGATAGGACCAAGGTGACAATGAGAGGAAAACAGAGTCAGGGCAGTAGAACTAGACGAGGGATCTGGGAAGGTGGCTGGACAGAGTGATCAGAGTCTGCAGGAGGCCGAGTAATCAGAGGAGTCACCAGAGGGAGAGATGGAAGGGCAGTGGTCTGGGATCGGAGAGAAATTCCAAGTTCTGAATTGCAGAGCTAAGACACTTGAGGCATTGAGGGGATTGAGGGCCTAAGCATCCCCTAGTGTTGCTAAAGCATAAGGTGGAGCAGGTCGAAGGAAAGGGTGGCCTGGGTGTGTGAGGAGATAGCAGGACATCTATTGGTCTCCAGGCCTGAGGGCAGAGGTCAGGAGGAGAGGACAAAACTAGTTACTCAATTCCCTGAGGAAGGAAAGGGGGTAACTTGGGATCCAGCAGACACCTGAAACAGGGACAGGGATAGGAAGAGATCCGTCTGAGCGGTAAAGCTCAAGGGAAAAGCAGGTTAGTGAGCAGAGGTGACAGAGGGAACATGAGGGAGTCCTGGATACAAAACACACAGCACATTAAACGGCATACACACAGTCCATGTACGCACACACATGTGCGCACGTGTACACACAACACGCAGCATGCTGATTGCACACTATAACATGCGCACACATCATGTCTGTGCACAGAGACCTACATTGCCTACATACACGTATACACACGTGCATAATTGTTTCTCGTTCCTTCTTATAACCATGCCTGACCATAGGGGTCACTTGGGCTGTCCAGCTAGACTTGTCTGAAAAGGAAGGGGGTGGGACAAGTTCTAAAACAAAGTCATGATTGAGAATAATTCCATCTGGGGCCATGCATCTTTGGAATGCAGGGAGTGGGATCGCTGCCAGTGGTGATCAGGCAAGGGGCAGAATAGTTTGGGAGCGAGATGGCATTTCGGTCTGAATGAACAACGGAGTCAGCCTGACTTGGAATCATGGTCACAGAACCACAGATTCATAGATGTCTAGATTGTGCAATGAGGCAGCTAGGTGGCAGAGTCCTGGAGCCAGGGAGACCTGAGTGCAATAATGGGCTCAGACACTCCCTAGCTGTGTGACCCTGGGCAAGTCACTTCACCCTGTTTGCCTCAGTTTCCCCATCTGTCTGGAGAAGGAAATGGCAAACTGCTCCAGTATCTTTGCCAAGAAAAGCTCAAATGGGGTCACAGAGAGTCATCTTTAACTGAAATGACTGAAAACCACAATATTGTGGAATGTCAGAGCTGGAGGGGATCTCAGTTCGCAGTTTAGAAAAGGAGATTAAACCCAGGCACAGATGGAGTACAAAGTGTCCTGAGGACTGGTGGGATTTCTCTCCCTGTCAGCCTTTCTCTAATGACCCTCCTGGAGAGGCTCCATTCCAGAGGTGGAGGGATAACTAATGATGATATTGTCTCCCCGACTTGAATGTGAATTCTTTGAGGGTAGGGACTTTTTTTGGACCTTACTTTGTGTGTATGCCGTTTAATGTGCTGTGTGTTTTGTATCCAGGACTCCTTCATGTTCCCTCTGTCACCTCTGCTCACAAGAGCTTAATATAATGCTTAGCACGTAATAGGTGCTGAATAAATACTGCTTGCTGACTGACTATGTGTTGTGGGCAGAGCCAAGGAGGCCCTTGGGAGCCCTCTGGAGGACGGGACAGAGTACAATATTGGACCGCCCACTGAGGAAAGCTGCTATTGTGACCCATAAATAGACCAGCGGACAAGGGAAAGAGGAAATCCTGAAAAACAATATGGGTTTGGTTTTCAGGATTTTCCTCCTGGCTGAGATGTTGAATGCAGAATTGCCCTCTTTGGGCCCAAAGCCCAGGAGAAGCAAAACTTCACCACCCCGCAGGATTGTCAATCTGCTCACCTGGGCCTCCAGAGACCAGTTGCTCTTGTCTTCGGGGTTGTCTCCTAAACTGCTTCCTAGGGTCAGAGAGGAGCAATGCATTAGAGCTTCACAACAGCCCTGCACACACCTACACATAACACACGTCTAGGGTGGCCCAGGCCAACTCAGGGGCCAGTTCAGGACACCATCCGGAGAGTTGCTTCCCCAGAGTGGGAGATCCAGGCCTCGGCCTTTTGTCTGACCCAGCTGAATGTAGTCCAGCAATGGAGATGATGTAAGCCGTGGCCTGGTCACATGAGGCCCTTCCATATCCCAGAACTGTCTCACAGACTCTTGCTGCATTGCAGTCAACAACCAGACACGGACTCAGAGGCAAGGTGGGTAGAGGAGGAGAAGCAGAAGTGATGGTGGTGGGAGATGCCTATGGTCTTCAGAGTACTCCTGCTGTATTCTATGTATTAATCATCTATAAAGCCAGGAAATTTGGTTCCCAACCCCATCATCAACTGGAGGATATAATCACCAAAAACTGACAACCACATGTTAGACTGAGGGTAAAGATGTATCTAAGTCCCTATTACTTGTTTGAATGGAAAGGGCATCTATCATTGACCACACTTCTTGTAGCCCTTAAAAACTTAATTTGCAGACTCTACAATTGGTCCAAGTAGGAGCTGGTCATCTGGGAAGAGCCCAGCACCTAAAAAGGAACCAATCTTCTCCTCTGGGAGGAGGAAGGGATATCCCTCTTCTTTCTCATCCTCTCCCCTCCTCTATCCTCAGTCCCTAGCTACTTGCCCAGGAAGAGACACCATATTCACTGGAGAACAGTTTGGAGAGTTAAACAGTCCCAGATATGGAACAGAGGCAAACACTTTGCAAACAGAAAAAGAGAGGCAATACTCAAGACAGGAAGCAGTTTTAAAGAGCAAGCCCCTGGCAGCAGAGAAGAGAGCTAACTATGGATTCAAAAGAGAACTAGCCTAGTCTCTAGACTTCCAGAGCTTGTTGTCTCTTGAAGCGAAACTTGCAATTAAAGTACAGAAAGGAAGAGACTTAGGGATTCCACCTAGGCGACCCACCCAGCAAAGACACTGTAGAGAACTCCTTGAGAAGAGAAAAGACCTCGGGGCCCTTCAATAATGGAGGTGTATGTTGTCTTGGCCACATGTGTTGACCTACTTGAACCTGGGCTTCACCACCATTGTACTCTAGGTTTGTGCCCACTTTTCCCACTAATTCTGAGTATTTGTGGGAAATGTCGCCCTAGGTTTATGGGGGTAATGTTTTGTAACTTCAGTTCTAACTGTGCCATCTTAACACATTCCTTACTTTGAACTAATATCTACTAGCTGACTATTAATGGTGAGCTCACCAGTAGGGGCTCATGATTTATAGAATTGTAACCTTTGAATATGGAAGTGTTAGTTGTCCCCTTGGGGAGATTATAATTAGATCATTCTCTGTGGGAGGTTGTTGTACCCAGGGGATACACTATGCACCCACTTCAGTGCTTTAATTCACTTTGGGTCTTGCCTACCATTGGTCCATATCTCTCAGATTAAGTTGAAAGGCTGCTTAGTTCTACTGAACAGTTTTTTTTTACTGCTATATAATATGTGTGTACATACATGTATATATACACATACACACGTATGTGTGAATATATGTATGTATATATTTTACAAGGGATGGCTTGCTGGGAAGAGGAGGAAGAAGGGAGAGATTCAAAGAAAAAGGTGATATAAAGACAAAAGACATCAATAAGAAACATAAATAGGTTTTCAGCAATGTTGAAAGAGAAAGGGGCCCTGTGAATCTTCATTGCTTCAGGGTTATACCGAAGGCATACACAGTCTCCCACAATTAAATTAAACTCAACAAGCATTTTATTCCATTGTATTTAGTTTTAAATTTTTATTTATCCTTTTGTTTTAAATAATTTCCAAATATTTCTCACAGACCTTGCCTACTCAGGAAGGAGAGAGAAAAGCAGTTCAGCTAAACGATGCAATTCAACAATCAAGTCTGACTGCACAGGTGACACTCCATACCCATTTCTCCCACCTCTACAAAGAAAGATACTAAGCATGTATTAAGTGCCTTCTGTGTACCAGCACTGTGCTGAGCACTGGGAATACACAGAAAGTAAAAACCACGATCTCTGCCTTGTAGAAGCTTACTGTCAATTGGGGGAGAGAATATGCAAACAATCCGGTCTACATAAGATAAAGACGGGTTAAATGGGAGACACCAGTAGAAGTTATCCTTATTTTCCTGGACCAACACAGTCCGCATAACTCACAAGACCAGCGGAAGACAAGGGCAGGTTTCGCTCCTTGCCGTCATGGACCTGTCCAGTGCTGCTCTCAGTTCTAGCTCTTGTCGATTCATCATGACTTTGCTAAGCTTTCCGCCCCTCCAAACTTAGCCTAGGAACTCCCAGATGTTTCTTGCCTTTTGTGGTCACTGGGGATGACAGCAGTTCTTGGGAGGTGCCATTCACCTCTGGGAATCCCAGTCTGACCAGGCTCTCTCTCTGTGCCCTCAGAGTTCCTCTTCTCCCTTTCTGGGTCCTCGTCTATACGATGGATCTTTTTTAAAGCCAAGTTCAATCGTGTCTGTGCAGGTGTGTGAAATAGTCATGAATCAATTGACCATCTCAATGAACAACTGTACAAGGACAAGTAATTCACACCTCTGCAAGGAGGCATCCCTAAGATTTGGACGAGGGCTGATCTCAGAGCAGCGGTCACTCTTAGAACCAAGTCCTCTACACTGCCTGCAATAAGAAGCTGGGAAGTTTACAAGGATCATAAAAATGACTCACCTCTGTAGGAGTGACTACTGCAGTTCTCTGTACACAGCCGGTGCCTAATAAATGCTTCTTTCTCAAAGTTTTTAAAAAGTCTCTCTTTTTTAAAATTGCAAATATAACTATCATCAACACCACAGACATTTTAAGACTTGAAGAATAGGGAAGGAGACTGGACAATATTAGCAACAACAACAATAATAGTTAGGACTTATTTAGGGATTTAAGGTTTGCAAAGAACTTTATATATGCTCACTCATTTTGATCCTCACAACTCTGAGGCAGGTCCTATTATTATCCTCATTCTACAGATGAAGAAACTGAGGCACAGAGCAGTTAAGTGACTTGCCCAGGGACACACAGCTAGTAAGGGTCCAAGGCAGGATTTGAATTCAGATCTTCCTGACCCGAGGTCCCATGCTGTAACCGCTGCTACACAAACCTATCTCTATATGACTTTTTTTTAAATTAACTTTTGTTTATTTTTAGTTTATATCATTCGTTTCCACAAGGTTTTGAGTTACAATTTTCTCCCCATCTTTCCCCTATCCACCACCCCAAAACAGCAATCCCACTGTATACCCTCCCCTAATCTGCTCTCTCCTATATCCTCTCCCATCACCCCACTGACTTTCCAGCAGGGCAAGATGGATCTCCCTACCCCAGTGTCTGTATGTCTTAATTCCCAATTGCATGTAAATAATAATGATGATAATAATAATATATACATATATATTTTTAACATTTGATTTTAGAACTTTAAATTCTAGATTCTTTCACTTCATCCCTTGTCATCTACCCCCACTGGGAAGACAATCAATTCAATACTAAGCTGTATATGTGTAGTTACACAGAACATTTCCATAATGGACATTATTGTGTAAGACTGACTATATTTCCCTCCTTCCTATTCCGCCCCCACTTGTTCTGTTCTCTACTTTGTCCCTGTCCCTTTATAGAAGTGTGTACTTCTAACCACCCTCCCCTCCATCATCCCCCTTCTGATCTCCTTTCCCCCTACTCTCCCGTAGATTCCTGTGAACAGCTTTTAAGATTCGGATTACACAGTATTAGTGAACACTCTGTTTATTCCATTACAAAATCAAGATTCAGTACAATATTCACAGTATCAACAATTCACAATATTATATACAATATTTAGAACAAGAAAAGTCTCAATATTATATCTTATTACAGAAAGGAACAAGGAACAAGAGAAGAATCACCTGGTTTCCCTAAGGGAGTAACCAGCTTCACATTTAAAGATTCAATCAATCAATTA
>CM053595.1:290505381-290525583 GCA_028646575.1 Pseudocheirus occidentalis
AAAAGAAAGAAAGAAAGAAAGAAAGAAAGAAAGAAAGAAAGAAAGAAAGAAAGAAAGAAAGAAAGAAAGAAAGAAAGAAAGAAAGAAAGAAAGAAAGAAAGAAAGAAAGAAAGAAAGAAAGAAAGAAAGAAAGAAAGAAAGAAAGATTCAGTAGATTCTTACCGGGGGCTGATGTCTCTTCATTCCCAAGTGCTTGTGCTTCAGCCTGCAGGGGACAGAAAACCCAGAAAGGCTCAAGACTACTTACGTTAGAGGCACCTCCTAAATCAAAGAACAGCAAGACGGGGACCTTAGCACCTAATACCCTGCACTGGGTTCCACTCAGTACCTGGGCAGGAACATTCGCACTGCTTTCCAAATTGTGGACTATCAGGGCCGGGGGAGGCTGTGGGACCACTCTCTGGAGCCCCTTTGTCATTAAGGTCAAGACCCATCCACTGGCACTGTTGGAAGGACAAAAGTCATGAGAGCAGTTAGGTCAGAGGCCACCACTCTCCCACTCTCCATCATACCACCACCACCACCACGGTGCATCTTCTAGGCCAATGGTTCATAAGTAGGGGTAGATTGAAGGGATTCTGTGAACTTGGATGGGAAAAAAATTTCCATCTCTCAACATATTTAGTTTCCTTTGTAATTTCTGCTGTATTTTATGTATTTAAAAACATTATTCTGCACAATCCATAAGCTTCATCAGACTCCAAAAGGGGCACATGACATAATAAAGATTGAGAACTCAACCACTGTTCTAGACACTGCCCCCTCCTCCAGCCCCCATCCCTGATAGGTGTGGCTTTATGATAACCACCAATGTAAAAAAATTCCCGAGGAATTATCCTCTTGGCTCCCAGCCATCTCATGTCCTCCAGCATCTGACCCATCCTCTCTCATCTCCTACAGCCTCCTACACTTGGTCTCAAGGCAGACCAGTCTCTTCATTCTCCCCAGCACATGCCCTACCCACCCTCCCACCCACCCCCAGCTCAGAGACCTTTCTCCCAAGCCTGTAGGGCCTAGATCAAGTAGTATCTACTGCAGAAAGTCCTCCCTGATTGCTGGAAGTGGAGACACAGGACTTCAGTTCATATTTGGCGTCTTAGTATGTGTGTGACTCAACTATTGTGAGACTATAAAAGAAGAGTGAAATTTCATGATCTCTGAGGATCTTCTGGTTCCAGATCCTGGACTTTATTCTAGCCCCTGAAAACCTCATACTGTGAGGAACAACAGTATCTAGGCTTTAGCTGGAAGAGACTTTAAAAACCATGCCCTCTGCCTCAATGGCAGCGTGCAACAGGCTGTGGACTTGGTCCAAATCCAGGCTCTGGTACAACTCATGGAGAATCAAGTGAGATGACTTTTGTGAAGTGCTTTGTAAAGCATAAAGTATTATATAAATACTAGCTTATTATTAACAAGCATGGATGAGGGGCCTACTGGATGCTAGATACCACAAATGCAAAAACAGGAGACTCTTGTCCTCAAGAAATATTCGATATGGGGATGGTGGAGGGGAGAGAGAGGGCATGTACACATATGAAAAGTAATTTCATTGGTACAATATCAACTGGGGGCAAGGGGAGAATCGGGATAGGGTTTCCATGAGAGGTGGCTCTTGAGACGACTTTTGAAGGAAGAATACAAAGGGGAATTAGGGAAGGATTGCATTCTGAGCATGAGAGATGGCCTTGGACAGGGGTGGGGAACTTGAGGCCTCGAGGCCACGTGTGGCCATCTAGGTCCTTGGGTGCAGCAGTTTTACAGAACAAACCCTTTTATTCAGGGGATTTGTTCTGTGAAGTTTGGATTCAAAGGGCTGCACTTGAAGACCTAGAGGGGGACGCTACAGGTTCCCCACCCCTGTCCTAGGAGGACAGATTGTAAAGGACTTTAAATACTGAACAGAATGATTTGTGTTTTATCTCAGAAGCAATCAGGAGACACTGAAGATTCTTGAGGAAAAGAGTAACCTAGGCAGACCTGTTCCTTATTAGTATCAATTTGGCCATGGTATGGAAAATCAGTCAGAGATGCTGGTTTTGTGGAACCAGCCTAATTTTGGTGCTCAGTCCTAAGAAACACCATTACTCCACCTATTGGCAAACAGCAGCTGTTAAAAAAAGTTGAGGTCTGCCCCAAAATAGCCGAGTGCCTTGCTTCCCATCCAAGCTCCCTGTGTCCCCCACCTCCCACCAGAAAGCATCCATCTCCTTTCAGCAGCAGCCCTTGGCCAGAAATGAATCCCCCAAGACAGCAGGTACCTGTTCCCAGGAGCCAGAGGAGCTTGGGCTGAATCAGATGTAGGCAGCAACTCCACAGTCTCCTGGGGGACTAGGAAAAACAAAAGGGTGATGCTGAAGTCCTGCCTTCCCAAACCATTGAACTGCTCTGCTGGGTAGGGTTTGAACCAAAAGGGAGGAGACTTTGGGATAGAGGAAATATTGGAGAGCCCACCAGAATGACCCACATCCATCTGCCCAAAAAGGTGAGTAGGAGGAGTGGTTATCATAAAGCTTCCAATCTAGTCTCTCAAGGCAATGTCTCAGAGGCCACTTGGGGGCTTTCTGGACTCACGCTCTGGGTTCCTGCACTGAGGAGGCATCTCTGTACATCCAGATGATTCCTTTGGAGCCTAGGGAGAGTCCAACAGAAATGGGGTCAGAGTCCTCAGCCACCCTCCCAAGGCTCTGTGCAAAGCAGAAATGGGTCCCATGGAGATATCAGGATAGGGAGGAAGGGGAAGGAAAGAGAGAAAGTAAAGTCCTCAGCAACACCTGGGTGTCCAAGATCGGGGTGGTAGAAGGAGTGCCAGTGGTAGCATTGGACCTAGGCTCAGGCCCCAGCTCAGACACTTACTGGCTGATTGACTCGCTTCTCTCATATGTAAAATGGGGATAATGATACCTCCTTGCTGACATCACAGGGCTATTATGAACAAACATTAGGGCAACATAGGGAAGCTGACCTTCTAGGCCGTGATTTAGCAGCTTCCTCCCACCAGCCTTCGAAAGCAGCCAGGGAGTCCAGTGGGGAGAGCATGGGACTTGGAGTCAGCAAGGCCTGGCTCAGAATCCTACCTCATACACTTAGCTGGGTGACAAGACATTTAAGCTCTCTTAAATGAGGCTCCCCCCTTCTAAGCGCTCTCTCAAACTGTGAGCTTGAGGCGGAGGGCACCACTGAGGACCAATCTTACCTGCTGGGTCTCCTCTTTCTTCACTGGCTGGTCCTCCTTCAACTCTGGTTCTGTTGGTGCTGGTTCTGGCTCCAATTTTGCCTCCTCTTCCGCCCCAATCTTCTGGGGGGTGCTCGGTGGCTGAGGCAACACTCTCTCAAGCCAGCTGAACATGCCTCCACCTCGAGGGAGGAAGAAGGCTTTGGTCCTCAGATTTACCCCTGGCCATTTGTTACCCATACCATCAGCCACAGAGGCCCAGCCTTGGAAATGGCAGTCTCTGGTCTTTGGGGACTGGTGAGAACCCCAGTGGATCAAACTCCCATCTGGGAGAGATCAAAGGATCGCTTTTATCCCAGTTAAGGGAGACAGAGCTAAAGCAGTCCCCACTGTCCCTCCTAGGTCTCCTAGTCCCTCTATCCTTTTGACCTCCCTTTCTCCCCGAACTCCATTCCACGTATGACCATTTCTCTGATTATGACTCAATGAATAGAGGTACAATGGAAAGAATACTGAATGTGGAGTCACGGAGACCTGGTTCAAATCCTCCTCAACCACTTACTACCTTTGTAACTTTGAGTAAATCGTTTGCATGTGTCTAGATAATCAACTTTTCTGGGCCTTGGACAATGGGACTATTGGACTGGATGCCAGCTTTAGAACCTAGAACCCCAATCCCAATACTGCACTTACTCTGCATAACATCTGGGAATAATGTCCTTGAGCTAGATGGATCTGTATCCAGGAGGCCTGGCTACAGAAGCCTACACCTGGGGTGGGGAATGTTCAGCCCTCTAAGTCCTCAAGCATGGCCCATGGACTGAACCCAAACTTAGCTGTGTGGCAAGACATTTAACCATCTGTGATGTTTGGACTCAGTCCAAGGGCTGCACTGGAGGCCTCGAGGTTGCAGGTTCGCCATCCCTAAGCTAGACTATATAAGGTATTCCCAGATCCCAGAACCTCTTGTCACACACTCACTCCTCACCCACTCATTTATTCATTCATTCGAGAAACGTTTCTTAAGCATCAGTTGTTCAGCCCCTTGCTAGGGGGTGATTCAAAGCTTAGCTAAAACAAGGTAGCTGCCCTCGAGAAGATTATAATCTAGTAGAGAGCCAGGCACAACCTCAGAGATGCCTAAGCCACAGTGTGATGTGGACACACCTTAGAGAGGTACCGAAGGGCCCGAGTCCCCTCCCTTCCAGGCCTATGTTTCCACACTCTCCCAGGCTCTGTCTCTAGATTCTAGCTCCTTCATACCCTGCCTGCTTCCCTCTAGGTGTCTGGAAACCCAATTCATGAAGAACCTGATGAATTAATGACCCTGTTTGACAGGCCCCAAGGGGGTCACTCTGGCTAATGAACTTTCCCTTGTCTCTGCTCCTTATTATCTGTGACAGAGCAAGTTAATGATTAATGAGTTAAATGATTTCTGAGGCCACATGGTGCAATGAGTAGAGCACTTGGCTTGGTGTTAGGAAAGGCTGAGTTCAAATCCTACCTCAGACACTTATTAGGGGCAAATCACTTTAAACTCTCTGTGACTCAGTTTCCTTAAATGTAAATAAGAGGGTTGGACTCAGTGGCCTCAAAGACTCCTTCTGACTCAAAGCCTGTGATGTTATAATTCTAAATGCCCCTCTCTAGAACTTTAATTAAAAGTACTGGTATAAAACACTGGCTGCCCTGAAACCAACTTTTTAAGAGAAATTTAGTTGGGGGTAGGTAAAGGAAGGTGAGAAGCAGACAGAGACACCAGGGACCTTGGACACAAGGTCCCATTGCAGGCCGAAGCATTGAGGACACTAGTCTCAGAGGGAAGAGATCCCCAGACACCCAGAGCTCTTTCTTCAGAGGATGCCCTGGGGAAGATGCAGGGAGCGTCAGGACCAGGAAGGAGCCCGCCTGGGGATAACGTAGTATGGGAGAGAGAGGGTTGAAGGCGCCATCTGGGAGCTTTCTTATTTGTGCTAAGCCTGGTTGTTTCTACATGCTGATGTGTGCCAGTGTTGTCAGGGCCCTCAACATTTGGAGCCCTGGGCCAAAGACTAGGAAGCCCCATCCTTGTTGCAGTTCCGACCCAATCTAATCTCTGCTTCAGGCTCTGGAAAAACTACCTTGTTCCAAAACACCTCTCCCTCTGGTGCCTAAAATACTAGCATTATGGATCTATTTCCTTGGATGGAGCAGAGTCTTTTCCCATCATCCCCCTTGAAACCGTCTATTTTAAAAGTTATTTGTAGGAATGCAAAATAGTTTATCAGATGCTTTCCTCAACAGGAGAGATAGGGACAGGATGAAAGTACTGAGCACCTGGTAGGGAGAGTAAATTGGAATTTAGATAGTGAATCCCAACTGAACTCACAATCATCTCTCTTTTCTTTGGTTTGTCTCTCTCCTGATCTTCCGGGGACTATTTACTCATTCATCTGCTCACTCATTAAATATCCATTATTGTTGTTGTTGCTGAATTGTTCTCAGTCTTGTCCGACTCTCTGCGACCCCATTTGGGGTTTTCTTGGCAAAGGTACTGGAGTCCTTTGCCATTTCCTTCTCCAGCTCATTTTACAGATGAGGAAACTGAGGCAAACAGGCTTAAGTGATTTGCCTATTGGGTAGATGCTACTTGCTATAGATTGAATTCAGCTCTTTCCTCTCATTAGTTTCTGTGCCTCCAGACTCTCCCCTCCCTCCCTATCCTCCATGCAACCCCTAAACAGATATTTCCAAACTCCATCATGTCTCCTCATCCTCTCCCTCCACTCAAAAATCCCCGGTGGGTCCCTTTCGCCCCCTCAGAACAAAACACAAACCCCTCCATTGACATTTAAAGCCCTCACATATGCCATACTTTTTCAGTATTACTTTATATTAATCTGCCTTCACATCCCACTCTCCAGCCGCGTTAGCTATCCTCCATAGAAAGCATCTTGTCCCCCGTTTCCACACCTTTGCACAAGCCGAACCCCCATTCCTGGAAGGTATTCTGTCCTCATCTCCGCTGGCTTCTTAGAATCTCTGGCTTCTTTGCACAACCCAGGTGCCCCCTGCTATGTGACGCCTTTCCTAATGGCCTCAAATATGCTCACTTTCTATCTCTAGAAGCCACTTTGTATGCAATCTGTCTTACTTTCTTCTCTTCCAGTAGCATCTCGCCTGGAGAATGTAAACCCTCGAGGGCAGGAACTGTTGGGGGGTAGGGGAGCTTGTTTTTTTATTCTCTTTGAAGGTTTTATATTCTCCATGCCTAGTGAAGCGGTCTAGAACAAGGTAGTTTGTTGAACTGAATTCATGTTTACTGTGCTGATGCTGGTGACAAGAAGAAAGTCGATCCAGTGGGAGGGAGAGAGCTGGGGTAAGGTAAATAAGTAAGAGGTTGCAAAGGAAAAACCTAAACAAAGGGTTTTAGAAAAATCTGAGAGAGATGTTTGGCAGTGGAGAAAGTTTCCGGATAAAGTAGTGAGTTCCCCATCACAGGAGGTCTCCAAGTAGAAACTGGGTGATCACTTTTTAGGGATGCCATAGAGGTTTCCCATTCTGGTCAAAGTTGGATTAAATGATTTTGGGGGTTCACTTTCGATTCTGAAATTCTATGACTCTACTTTCTGTGAATTTTTTCTTGATTCAAATCTTGCTCCCTTTTCCAGTCTGGCCTAAAAAAAGGAGCCTGCTAACTGAGGGTAGGGTCCCCCTCCAACCTCTCCCAACATTCTCCTACCCATAAAATTGGGCAGATTTCCCCATTTCCACATTCTTTCCCCATCTCCTTCCCAAAAGGTGGGCCACAGGGAAAGTGACTGACCTCCTCTGGAGACTGACAATGAAGTCTATTTCAACCCAGGGAGACTCTGCCATTGCAGGGGAGAAGACAAGTTTCTACCTTCTTTAGGACCCCAGAGAATGAACCAGAAAGGTTAGTGTCAGACTTGCAGTAAATCAGCATTGCCCACTGGCCACCCCATCCCTTGGTGACGAGAGCCTCTCCAGTGATCCTGAGAGGCTCCAGGAGAATATTTGAGGTTGGCTAGTAAGTCTCCCTCCTGTCCCCACCCCCTACAATTAGAGGTTCCCCTTCTCTCAGGTCCAGAGAAAGTCATGGTCCCCAAGTAGTTACCTTATCTGGTGACAGTGCCCAGCCCCTGGTCCACGTTGTTCCCAATACAAGCCTCAAAGGGCTCTGATGGGATTAGAAAAGGGCCTTCCCACAAAAGGGATTAATGGGGATGGATCCGGTGATAATACTGGGAGACCAGACAAAAGTAGCTGTCACCATGGGGGGCTGAGGTCACCCCACAACGGAGGAAGGGACTCTCCTCCCTGTGCCCCTCCCCAGCAACACCCCATTGACCCAGGACTCAGGCCAGATCTCAGAGGGGAAAGAATCATCCAGTAGGCCACTGCGACCAACTAAGGCATTTAAACTGTATAGACACTACTGAGAGGTCTAGACCCCATCTTCAGAGCTGGGGGCAAGGGAGAAGTCAGGGAGTCCCTTGCAGCCCTTGGCAAAGTTTTGATGTGAAGGGTTGGGACTCTGGAACCCCCGATGATTCAAGAAAACTCTTGAGTGGATGTGGGAGGAGAAAATCGACTGGCAGTAAGAACAGGAGCAAGTGTTCCAGTCGTGGGGGTGAAGGAAGATCTCTGCTTGAGCCTTACACATCTTATAGAAGCCTTAGTGTGGAAATTGAGGAAGGGAGAGCAGGTCTCTTCTTACCCAGGAGAAAGTCAGCTGTGGCCTCAAGGGCACCATCCCAGAGAAGGCTTTCGTGCCCTCACTTTAGAGCAGCTTGGAGAGTGCAGCCGGTGCCACCAAAGCCACAGGTTTCATGTGTGAGTGGGGGAAACTGATCCTGGGTCTGGGAGCCTTCAATGGTTCAAGGGAGGGTGTCTAAAAATGCCGGTTCCACAAGTGAGAATGAGAATTGAGGAAGAGGAGGGACTAAGTTAATTAATTTATTCATTCAGTCAGCATTTATTTCGGCCAGTGGATAGACTACATCCCTGACCATCCACATGGTGTAGAAACTTCCCCACCCCTGGAAGTTCACTGCATACCTGGACTGCTTCTCCACTGAGGACCCTCTCTGCCTCCAGCCTCCCCTTGATTGGCTGCTTCCCCCAGACCCTCATTTTTAGGGAGGAGGCCCAGACCATCAGCGATGTCATCTCCAAGCTAGAACTCCTGACTCTCCTGGGACTTCCCTACCCTCCTCTCTTTTCCATTTCTTTGATGTCCTTTCTTCCCCTATTAAAACGGAAGCTCCCTGCCAGCAGGAACTAAGACCATCTTTCAACCTGTTTTTGTCTTCCCAGTGCTTTAGAGAAAATGCTGACGGTTCAGTTGTTTTGGTTAGGTATGACTCTTCCTGATCCCATTTGGGGTTTTCTTGGCAAAGATACTGAAGTATTTTACAGATGAGGAAACTGAGGCAAACAGGTTAAGTGACTTGCCCAGGGTCACACAGCTGGTGTCTGAGACTGGATTTGAACTTGAGTCTTCCTGACTCCAGGCCTAGCACTCTATCCACTGAACTACCTAGTAGAGAAAATATGTGACACATTGTAATGGTTTTAAAAATACTTGTTGACTAGTGTTGGAGTCAAGATGATCCGAGTTCAAATCCTGCCTCAGACAGTTTCTATGGATATGGCCCTTTAATATCTCTCTGCCTCAGTTTCCCAATCTGTAAAACAGAGATAAGAGCACTTACCTCCCAGAGTTATTGTGAGTTTCAAATGAGATAACATGAAAACCTCAAGGCTTTATATAAAGGCAAGCTATCATCATGATTATTTAATGTTTTATATTTTATAAAAGGGCAGCAGCTGGGTGGTGCAAAGTCAGGAAGACTCCTCTTCCTGAGTTCAAATCCAGCCTCAGACACTTACTAGCTGTGTGACCCTAGGCAGGTCACTTAACCCCGGTTTCCTCAGTTTCCTCATCTGTCAAATGAGCTGGAGAAGAAAATGGCAAACCAGTCTAGCCAAGAAAACCCCAAATGAGGTCACACAGGGTCAGAAATGACTGAACAGCAACAAAATTTTATAAAAGCATTATGTTCAATATTTACTAGGCTCAGGCAGGCCCAACAGACAGTGAGGGGTTCAAAGATGAGTAAGGCATAGTCCTGGTTTTCCTGGAGTTCACAATCTAATCAGCATAATAGCTACCATATCAAGCCTTTATAAAGGGACAAAGCTAAGATGTCAATCTCCATTAAAGCCCCTTCCCTCATCTTGGATTCTTAGAGATTGGACGCCAGTGACGAACTTTACATCAGAGCTCCAGGAATGTTTGAAACTTGTTGGGGAACTTTGAGCGGTGGAGAGAATGCCAGACTGGCAAAGAAGAGAATTCAGTCTATGCTCCCGGCTCTGTGACCCTCAGCAAGTGACTCTCTGGACTCCATTTCCTTTTCTGTAAAAATGAAAGGGCTCTGCTGACTTCACTACAGGAGGTACTTAGCTCTAGGGCTGGAGGGAACCCAGAAGCCACTCAATCTAACTCCCCCATTTTACAGATGAGGAAACTGAGACTGGGGAACTTAAAAGAACCAGCCCAAAGTCTCAGAGTCAGAGGAGATGATGACCATTGTGGGGAGGAAGAACACAGTTTCTGGCCTGGCTTGCTGGAAAATATGGACCTTTGAGGGATTCAGGGCTGGGGTGAAATTCTGATCTTTCATGCTTTGTCTTCTGACGTTTTGGTATCAAGCTCCAGAAGGAGTATCACACTAGACCGAAGTTGCTGCTGCTTGTTTCAGCTTTTGCCATTGCTAGCTTGGCAGACTTTTGTGTTAAGCATTTTTTGTGTGGAAGAAATAAAGAGTTGCCCTCCACGTGAAAAAAAATTAAAATTAATTGGAGTAGATGTTGAGCCTGGAGAAGACTGTTGTGGAGGTGGAGGGCGGGGAGGAACATAACTGTTTTCAAATGCTCAAAGGGCTGCCTCATCAAAGAGAACACACTTGACCTGCTTGGTCCTAGAGGGTGGGCCTCAGACTGGGAAAGACAGGGGAGAAAAGCTTCCTGACCAATAGAAGGGAATAGATGGAGGCTGGATGAGGTTGCCCAAGGTGCTATATGCACGGTCTCCCTGCTTAGGTCTGGGTTGGACTACACAGCCTCTGAGGCTCCTCCAGCTCTGGCAGAGCTCAAAAGGGCACTGTGGTTGTATCTCTCT
Organism: Pseudocheirus occidentalis; assembly: GCA_028646575.1. Classification (NCBI taxonomy): domain Eukaryota; kingdom Metazoa; phylum Chordata; class Mammalia; order Diprotodontia; family Pseudocheiridae; genus Pseudocheirus; species Pseudocheirus occidentalis. The sequence continues at coordinate 290,515,746 of CM053595.1, forward strand.
TGGCCACTATACAAGTTTAGGGAGATTTCAAAGGGATAGAAAGTGAAGGGAAGGGGAAGGGAAGGAGAAGGGAAGGGAGGGGGAAGAGAGGGAGGGAAAGAGAGAAAGAGAGAGAGAGAGAGAGAGAGAGAGAGAGAGGGAGGGAGGGAGGGAGGGAGGGAGAAAGGGAGAGGGGAGGGGAATCAGATAGGACTTCTCAGAGGAGGCACTTTGAGCCTAATCCTTCACCACTGAGTATTTATGGCAGAGGGGATAGAATAAGCAAAGGAGAGGGGTGAGGACTTAGGAGGAGGGAGGTATGGTGAGTAGTCACATTTAGTTGGAGTACAGCATTCGTTGATGAGATAGTCTAGGACAGGGGTTCTCAAAATTGTCTTGGCAGTCCAGTGAGTCCTATGGACCCCATCTCAGAATAATGCTTTTAAATGCACATAATAAAATATAGAGGATTACAAAGGAAATCAATAATATTGAAATAAAGACATTACTTCCCCCCCCATCCAAGTTCATGAACTCCTTGAAATCTAACCATACCCATGGGCTTAACCCCCTGGCTAGGAGATAATGCCTTGAAAGGTAATATGAGGGTCAAATTGTGAAGGTGTTGGAGCAGGAGGTTAAGTGCTCAGGATGGGGTGTCAGGGATAGGCAGTTGACACTGGAATGGGAGACCAGTCCTAGAGGAGGGTTGAGAAGATAAGACAAGGGAACAGTCATTTGTCAAGAAATGAAAGGTCTTGGGAAAAGAACCAAGGCATTCTTAACTGCCTGAGAAGAGACAGCATCACTGAACCTTGGATGCAAATTGCATTCCTTCTGCCCTTGTAGAAACTATTTGGGGTTGGAGGATGGGGAGGACAGGAGGAAGAGACAGACTGAGGTGTGGGGTCTTTCTCCTCTAGCCCTGTTTCCTCATCTGTAAAAAGGCTAAAATCCTTTCCTACTCTGAAGCCTCAGTGGTAAGAGAGCAGAGCAAGGACGGCGGGGCCAGAGGCACAGGGTGAAAGCTGTCCGCCCAGACAGCCTCCTCTTTCTAGCTTCCTCCTCGATTCCTGTTGAGGTCAGAAAACTGGAAGAGGGGCACTTTTCAAAAGGCCTAAGGTAGAGTGACTGTCATTGAGCTAATCCAGGACCTGCTGAGGCTGCCAATCTTTCTGATCCTTTTACTGGCTGACCTCGGATTTCCAGGGCAGTCTCTAATCTCCACCAGGCACTATGTTTACATCCCAGTGAAGAAAGAAGCAGGCCAGACCCCTTTTCCTCCCCTTCCTCCCCCTTCCACTGAGCTTTCAGGGCAATCCTCCCACTGCTTTTCCACAGAAGGGAAAAGACAAAAACAGAATTACCACCTCATTTTATCATCCACCTTGGATTTTGCAAAAGTTCTTTAGAAGCTGAGAGGTCCTTAGAAATTATAACAGCTAGCACTTACATAGCATATGAAGGCTTGCAAAACACTTTACATTTATTATCCCATCTCATTGGCACAATGATCCAGGAAGCCCGGGCTATAATTATCTCCATCTTATAGATGAGGAAGCTCAGGAAGAAATTAAATGACTAGCCCAGGGTCACAGAGCTAGTTGGTTTCCTTTCTTTTCTTTCTTTTTTTTTTTTTTTTGGCAGCTTCTGCCACTTATTTACACCATGTTGATTTAATACAGCCGCTGGGGCTTGCCCATGGTGCTCTTGATATACAATGCCCTCACATTTTGCCAATTTTTCTTCAGCAGAGAAACCAGGAAATTAACAGCCAAATGGATGTTATAGACAAGCTCATCATCCATCATCTTCATGTGGCCAACAGCCACGGCCAGACACAGCACCTTCTTCATCTGGAACTTGATAGTAGATTTAACCTCATCAACCTTTGCCACCATATTCTCATTGTGGGTGAGCAGAGGTGGAAACTTGCTGGCTTTGTTCAGACCAGGTCCCAGAATTCGAGGGATTTGCTTGATCAAGGACTCAGAGGCCAAAAAGGCATCATACTTTTTAGCCAGTTTCTTGACCGATTTCTTGTTCTTATTCAACTTCTTCGGTGCCTCAGTGTCCATATGGGGGATTTCTACAGCCTTGGCTTCATCGCAATGCTGCTGGTCTCCCAGCACACACACAGAAAATTTGTGGGTGTGGATTTGAGCCTGATGGTACCAGAAAAATGTTTGTCCTTTTGGGGATCATAGTTCTTCAGACTGATCTGCAGCTCCACAGTTTCTGAAAACTTTCATCATTTGCGCTGGGTTCCGTGCGGGACCTCTTGAAGAGCTTCATAGAGTGTGTCACGTGACACTTTGTTATTCATAGCTGCTTACTAGGCACAAGCCTGGAGGAAAAAAAAAGCTAGATAGTTTCTGAGTCAAGATTTGAACTCAGGTTTTCCTGACTCCAAGTCCTGAATCCTATACACTCCACTGCTTGGTTGTTACAGAATCAAGTATTGACCAATGGGCTGGGCGCTACAAGGAGTTCATAGTACCCTAGAACTAGGATGGTCAGAGCACTTGCCTTGGAGTCAGAAACCTGGGTCTAAATTCTCATTCCCAGATTTTTCCTTCTGTGTGACTCTGATCAACTAAATGTCCTCTTCTGGGTTTTGGTTCCTTGTGAAATTTATTTGCTTAATTAAGGGACTTGGTCTCAAACAGTCCTTCTAGTTCTATGATCTAGCCTGAGTTTGCTCCTTTGACATTGGGGAACTGAGACCCAAAAGGAGGAGATGACTCACCCAAAGTCACACATCTGGTAAGCAACAAAGCCACCTTTCCTTACTTAAAGCTCAGCATCCAACATGCTGACACTGATGTTCCAAGCTTCAGAGTCTAATGAGACCTGAAGTCTGATTCTACTGCCATGTTTCTCACTTTGTTAGGATTCCCACTAAGGAAGAAGGTTAGGGAACGCTGATAGCCATTCTCCAAATCTGAAAGAAATGCCACTTTCAACATCCCTACCCACCTTCCCAAGGTAGGGTGGTGACATGATAGGTGTACTGTGGTGGATAGCATGTGGACCTGAAGTCAATGAGAATTAGGGTTCAATTCTGGCCAGAGACACTGACCAGTTGGAAAGGTCATTTAGCATCTGATAGTGTCCACTCCCTCTTCTATAAAATACATTAATAATACTTGTGGTATCTACTTAAAACATCGAGATTTCCTACTTTAAAACTGTATTAAGACTTTGGGGCATCCTGTATATCCGGAATGGATACTGTAAATAGAAAGTCAACTGAGTTCAGAGCTAAGCTAGAGGATGGGAGCAGATTGAGTGACCTCTGGAAAATCGCAGTTCTGATCATGACCAACCATGATACTGGATGAAACAGGAGGAAACGCCACCTGTCTCCTGACAGAGAGATAATGGACTAAGGGTATAGACAAGAAGCAGCTAGATGATACAATGAACAGGGCACAGGCTGTGGAGTCAGTGAGTTCAAATCCAGCTGCAGACACTTACTAGCTGTGTGACTCAGGGCAAGTCACTTAACCTCCATTTATCTCTGTTTCCTCAACTATAAAATAAAGATCATAATAGCACCTACCTCCAAAGATTATTGAGGATAAAATAAGGTAGTATTCACAAAACATTTAGCACAGTGCTTAGCACACAATAGGTGCCGTATAATGCTTATTCCTTTCCCTCCCCCAGGCTGAGAACTGTATTTGTGGGATGTGGACAATGCAGGAATAAATTTTGCTCCACTATGCATAATCGTTCTGATAAATCTTTTTTCTTTATTTTTCAGTGGGGAGGAAGAGGTGGGAGAGAGAAAATAGATTTCTGTTCTTGAATAAAATTAAATTTAAAAAAAAATCACACAGTTCTTTTAGAAACAAAAGCCTACTTTTTAAACTCTAGTATTCTTCTTGTGGTGTGATGTACATACATACATATGTGTATAGATATATGTATGTGCATATATGTGTGTATATGTGTATATGTGTGTATGTATAAAAAACCATGGATTACTATCTTCCATGAAGAATTTAAAATTGAAGCTCTCCCAAAAAGCAATGAAGAAACATACAGTGGGCTTGAGGGGGCTTTGGCAAATTACAAATAAAGGAATTACTCAGGAGAAGTCTCACAGAGAAAGAAGGAAAGAGGACACCTGCTTGATAGCTCTCCTGTTCTGTCGGTATCCAAGCAAGGGTGAAGTGAACTGAAGGTGGGTAGAAACCAGGTTGAATTCAGCCCCTATCCCTGTTCCCCCACCACCACCACAGTTGTTGTGAGGCCCCAATTAGATCATGTATATGGATGGTTTTGCCCACTTTAATACATTTCAGCTATTTTTAAGATTGAGGGAAATGACAAGTCACTTCTTGCCAAAAGTTTGAGGATCCCAGTGAAGACTCCATCTCACTATCTCCTCCTAAACCAGCCAGAAGTCTGGTTTCCTAAGTCTAAGAGCCTCTCTCTGGAGCTCCTCTTTTGAGAATCTTGCCCTGGATCATGCTGCTGGACTCAGCGCTAATCCCGAGATATGGTCAGGATCTGGTTCAAAGAGACGAAGGGCTGAATAATAAATATTAAATATATTATATTATAACATATAATAATAAATATTAAATAATATTTAATTAAAATAAATAATAAAGCTTTATAATGGGTGCCCAAATATCATGAGCAGAGTAATTTCCCCTCTTTGCCTGCCTCCATGAGGTGAGTTCTGCTCTTCCTGGCATTGCTTAGAGGTGGGGGTGGGATGAGTGAAGCTCCCCTGGACTGACTCTGAGCCGATTCCCACTATGACATCCTCGTCTGCTCTCCACAACACAGCAGCCACCACCACCCCAGTTCTCTGACTTGTATTCCTCTGAAGAAAACAGTTTCTCTTATCCTCTGTAGCAGCTGGCCAGAGCCCTCCCCAACAGGGAGAATTTCCTTTCAGCTGGGCTGAATAGGGGTCACCAGTTTCCAGGTAACTTTAGTGACACAGCTCCAGTAACCTAGCAACCCCTACCCAGGAAAGACTTTGGAATGGAGCTGTCCATTGTCCTGGTGAATGAGGGGATCAGTAAACAGGAGGACCGGGAATGGAGACCTCACAATGGGGGGAACTCAGAGAGGAGAGATCTTGTCTCCTCAGAATGTCTGTTTGTTTTAATCCCTTCTGCTGGAGCATTGATCTTTCTTCCCTTCTTATTTTTTTGCTTCTTCCTCGGATGTATGGTGACTGGATAAAATAAGAAAGCCACCCAAGTACATTAAAACTCCTTGTCCTCTGGAGGATAACTCCCTCCTTAGAATCACGAGAAACCAGGCTTTCTGAAGATTTCAAAGTAGGCAAGGTTGGTTACTAGCAACTCCTCACCTCCCTTTCTGAACCCTTCAAAGCGTGGTGGTTTGTTGTCTTTCATTCTCTCTCTCTCTCTCTCTCTCTCTCTCTCTCTCTCTCTCTCTCTCTCTCTCTCTCTCTCTCTCTCTCTCTCTCTCTCTCTCCCCCCCCCCTCTCTCTCTCTGTCAGCTTTTTGGAGGGGGAGAGCAGGACAGTTGGGGTTAAGTGACTTGCCCAAAGTCACATGGCTAGTAAGTGTTAAGTGTCTGAGGCTGGATTTGAACTCAGGTCCTCCTGAATTCAGGGCCGGTGCTCTGTTCACTGTGCCACCTAGCTGCCCCTGTCCTTCATTCTCAAAAAGGACGATGACATCAGGAAGATGATGCCATGATTTTCAAGTGAATTGGATGTAAATGAGGGAGTCACCAGCCTCACTTTCTCCTCCAGAGCTCTCTGGGCCCAGTGGCCAGATATAGATCATGATGACTGGAGATGGCATCTTAGCATCAGCATAGTAGACAATACACTTGGCTTAGAGTTTGAAGACCTGCTATCAAATTCTGGCTTTGCCACTTAACTATTCCTGCCAGCTTGGGCCACTTATTAACCTTTTAGACCTTATTTTCCCCAGCTTTAAAATGAAAAGGTTGAGTATGATGGTCTCTAAAGTTTCTTCCAGTTCTAAATCCCATCATCCTATGACTTTTTACTGATTCCCTTCCTCTGCCTTCCCTTACCAGCCTGGTCATTCAGTACCCCTTATGATGCCTGCTAGTTTCCAAAAGCCTCCCAGTATTGCACTCTTCCTCAAGACTACTTTGCACAATTACCTGCCTCCAGGACCTCGCAGTCCAGACTTTGTTCTCCTTTATTTTTCCCCCTTCAAGACCCCCATGTTTTGGGATGCCTATCTGTCTCAGGTGAGAGGCTGAGACTGTGAGATTAAGACATAGGAGTCAGGACTGGAGAAGGACTTTCCATCATATTACACCAAGGAAAGGAATGTTGGACTGGGAACCAAGAGACCTGCCTTCTGATTCCAATTTTGCTCCTGCTCCCAATGTTGTCTTTATAATCACCTTTATATCTTTATAATTCTAGTGTCTTCCCTCTGTTGATTGTCTCTAGTTTATTCCATATGTGTCTTATATGCACATAGTTGTTTGTGTGCTGTCTCCCCCATTAGACTGCAAGCTCCTTAAGAGCAAGGGTTGGGGTTTTTTTTTAACCTTTCTTGGCATGTGCCAAGTACTAGGCACCATGACTGGAACACAGTAAGTACCTAATAAATGTTCATTGATCGATTATATATGTTGGTGAATTCAAGTTGAGAATTTCTTTTTGCTGTTGTCCTATATTGTTCTTCATTTTAGTGCTTCATGATCTAGACCACTGTGGAGATTTTTCCTAATCAGTTCTTCAAATATTACATCCACCTTTTTTTTCCTTTTTTGGTGTCTTCTTCAACCCTAAGTAATCTGATATTGGTGCTTCTTGCTTTGCTTTCCAAATTTATTATTATTCCAAATTATTTTATTCAGGGCATCCCTGGGTCATTTTTGCTGTAGTCCATGCTGCCTCCCCTTTCCATTTTGTTTTTCTATCTAGTGACATCGACTTTATTTAGTTGATTCATATGTGACTCTGGCACCACGACTTTCATGTTGGAGCTCTCATTTTACACTTTTCCCAGTTGGCGTTTTATGTATATTTTTTTAAGAACTAAATTACAATCCTTCTGGAATTCCTTTAATATATTTATTCTCCAATTTAATTTTTCCCCTGATGCTTCTTCCAACATTCAGTGATACTTCAAGTTGGACTTCTGAAGGAATTTTATCCCTCTGGTCTTTCGTGTTGCAGAAACTCTTAATTGAGCTGGACATCTTTTTCTTTCTTAATTCACTGCTCATTTTTCTATTCATGGATGGGAGTCAGAGTGATGCCTTCAATGTGAGCTGGAGTTTCCATGATTGGTGGGAGGCTTTAGTGCATCTCCAGATGGAAAAAAAATGGGGGAAATACTAGCACCTATTTTAGAGATCAAATGAGACAACTTATGTAAAGACCTTTGTAAGCCTTAAATCAGTATATAAATACCAGATAGTATAGACTACCTTCTTTCTAGATGGTAGGAAAAAGGAGGGAGCCAAGGAGTGTCCTCAACCTTGGAAAGAGAGATTTTAGAGGGGAAAGTGAAGGATGAATGGGGATGGGACCAGGTTCCTGGGGGTGGGGGGTTCAGTTCAACTTCCCCTTTCTGGAGTTCAGGGCTTCAGTCCCCTCTCTCAATTGCCAGGGTGGGCTGTGGGAATTAAAGCCTTCTGCCCCTGGCCAAGAGAGTAGTGAAGGTAAGACTGGGGCTAAAGATGAAAGAGACCTAGGAGCTTTCAGGCACTGTTTTCTGTTTCTCTTGCTTCTCAGTTCTTGGTGGGAGGGAGAGTAGTCTGGAAGGGGCCAAGACCCCTGGTGGTCTCACAGTTTAGCCTTCTTATTGGATATCTCTCATCTGATTTTTATCTCACTATGGGATTTCCCAGCCATGGCTCAAATCATTGACCTGGTCCCTTGGAGTGATAACTCCATTGAAGTTTATGCAACCCCAGCCATCATGTTCCCCATACCTCCAAAGAAGAACATGCTCGCAGGAGTGAAGCAACAACTCTATCACCCGTACCTGCCCACTCTGCGGCGGATGGACATGGACACAGTCATCGCAAAACTCCCTAACGAGCACTGCCAGTCCTCCACCTTCTGCTCCAAAGGTAATAATGTCCACCCGGGCCTGTCTGGAGTCCCATGCCTAGACCCAATGAAGGCAAGGTCACTATATAGGACCTCTACAGGCTATGAGACCAAGGCCAAATCCAGGCATATGGAAAGGATGAGAGATAACGATGTGTGACCTTGGGCAAGAAATTAACCTCCCCAGTCCTTGGATTCCTTCATTGTAAAGTTGGGGAAGGAGAGTTAGACTAGATGGCCTCTGAGGCCCCTTCTACTCCTAAACTTATGATCCTAGAATAGTCCCTTCCTTGACCCTCTCCCCATGAGGAAAACCATGTGTGGTCCTTGTTCCCTCTCTACCTCACACATCTTCACAACATCACAGAGTATCAAAAGAAGGCAGGAACCCCATAGGGAAAAAGTATGTCCTCAATCCTAGGCCTCCTTCTTTTGCAACCTGGATAACCTGGATGAAGTGATCTGGAAAACACATACAAAATAGACACTCAGATCCAGAGACACACCTCCACGTCTTAACACTTCGTAGAATGATAGTTCAGACTCAGTTATACAGTCGTTCACAGGGTTGTCAAAGGATTTTGCCTATAACAAGCTGTACTCACTATATTTATACACAGACAATTGACACAATTGTATAACCCAAAGACATAATTGACACAGACAGTATACATCACAGACACACAGACACACACACAAGATCACACCCTCCATCATCTGCTTCTCCTCCCTGCAGACGACTTTAACCAAGCACACTTCAGTTTGCTGGGTGTCCCAAACAAAAGCCTGAATGGTCTGGTGAGTAGCCCTCCTAGATGCGGGTCCAGCTTGGAGGTGGAGGGAGGATGGTGGGGTGGGAAGCAGACAGAGGAGAAGGATCACAGGACATGTACAGAACAAGTTGTTGAAGGGGCAATCAGACCCAGTCCTCCAAGGCCAGCCTCTGCCTCTTCCTCTCCTCTCCTCTCCTCCTGGGCTTACATTCCAAAGGACCAAGACCTACCTAAAAATATGGTGCCTGGTCTCAGTCACACTGTGGGATTTTCTTATATCTCCAATCATTGATGTGATTGAGCTCTAGACCTATTAGTCACAAAGGTCTGAGAGGTAGATTTGACTGAGGTGACTCCCCCCCTCCATCATTCACTCTCAGGACAGTGGCCCCAGAAACAATGAATATCTTGTCTCTGTGTCTTACTAAGCAGGGGAGGAAGGGCACAACCTCCTCCCAGGAACTGAGCAGGGCTGGCTTTGAGTGGGAAGGGAGAAGTTTCCTGGGGCTCAGTTCATGGCCACTCCCTTCCATTGACCAATGTGCAAATATGAGTAAATGGAGGGAATTATTTTTTCTCCTTGAATCCCCAGTACCTAGAATTGCACTTGGCATGTGAAAGTCACTTAATAAATGATTGACTGATTGATTGATGGGGAAGGGCTAATGAGATTGGGAGAAATGATGGGGGAACAGAAAAACGGTGAGCCAGGGGCTTCTTTAGTCCCAGGAAGTCTTATCTCTTCCACCCAGGCCTATGCCTTTGGGGACTGTTCTATCCCCACCCCCTCCTCCATTACCCTAGTATCTCTGGACCTGACACTGTCTTTCCTCTTTCACTCTGGGCCTGGGGTCTCCCTGTACAGGAAATCACTGGGACAGGACGGATGCTTAAAAAGAGGTACCAGGGGGGTAAGATGACCCCATTAGTACCCAGCATTAACCAGATCAACTGGCCCTCCCACACTCGTGCCATTGAAGACTGGTCCCACTTTGTGTCTGCCTCAGGGAAGTTCAAGCTTCCTCTTGTGGATAGG
>CM053595.1:290526083-290549608 GCA_028646575.1 Pseudocheirus occidentalis
TTCCTGTTAAGGTGTAAATTACTCCCAAGGAGTTAACTGTAAGTAAGGAGCTAAGCCTTTGAGGTGCTAAGTGCCTTTAGTAGGTGCCAATAGAAAGGGGCATGGAAGATCTTCTGATTTCATTAACATTACAACTGGAAGAGAGAATTTCCTCCCCTGGGAGTTCCCTATATTGATGGAATCTCAGGTCCAGTCCTAATCCTTCATACATATGGATAATTGAGAGCTGATTGCTTGTTCTGTCCAACCCTCCTAAGGCCTCTGGGTTTGCCATACTGAGCATATGCCCTCTAAGGCAAAGGGACTGTGTCTTTTTAGCTTTTTCTGGTAGGTATACAGCCCGCAATCACCAGCTAACCTGAAGTGGTACTGAGCCTACCCTCTGATCCCTTTTGGCTTATTATCCTTGCAGGGCTGGCACCAAATGACAGCACTGACAACCAGGACGAGGGGTAAGTCTCCAAACCTGTGACCCCAGAGACCTGGATCTCGGCTGTGGGAAATCTGGTGCCTTCAGAGGCAAGAGTACCTTCTCCATGTCACTCCATGTGGCTTATGGAGGATGGTTGGAGATGAATGAATATTCCATTTGGTTAGACAGGTTGGGTGTCTTACAGGGAGATGGGGGCTTTGGAGGATCTTTTGGTTGGACTCTACTCAGACAATCTGCTTCCTGGCTCTTGGTCAGTGTGTTATCTAATAGAAGCCCTGGGTTGTGGGTCAAGAGACAGAGGAGGCAAAGTGAGTGTAGCTAGTAAATGGCAGAGCTGAGGCTTGAGCCCAGATAAGAACGCTAAGACATTCTGCTTCTGTCTTTTATGCTCCCTGCACAGAGGCCTTATTAGTGTTACTAGACTGGTATAGAGGTGTATGGGGTGTTGAGGAGGGTGAGCACCTCTGGTGTGAGCCCTTTTCAGGGCTGCTTATCCACCTTTGGGATCCACCTGCCACCCAACTCTCACCTGTGTCTCCTAGAGGCTGTGAGCAGCCTCTCAGCAGACAGGTTAAACCAGGTTGAGGGGAACAGACAGACTCAAATCCATCAGTGACTTAGGGACATGTCTACCCCAAGTGTGTGAAGACTTCCTGGGCTGGAGTGGGCAGATGAGAAGGTGGCTGGAGCAGGTTCTGGGCAGTGCTCAGAGACTTGTCAGGCATGGGAGTCACCACTGGAATTTGATGAGCCTAGAAGAGAGTGAGGCTGACAGCTTTGGGCAGCTCTCCCTCGCTTAAATCCCATTCTCACACAAGTCAAGACAAGATCTCATGAAGTCCTTGACCCTCTTCAAAAACCAAAGCAGTGGAACAGGAGAAAGAGAGGAATCAGGATGGCCCCTAACACTGGCTGGGATGCAAGCAGGAAGGGGAATAGCAATGTCTATTAGGTATCTAGGTGGCCTGGCATCAGGAAGACCCGAGTTCAAATGTTCATTAGCTGTATAACCCTAGGTGAATCACTTAACATCTCTTTGCCTCCGTTTCCTCAACTATCAAATGAGCATTTGGGTTGTTGTGAGGATAAAATGAGAGCATGTTTGTAAATCCTGGCACACAATAAGAGCTTAATAAATGCTTGTTTCCCCCCCCCCCCTTCTTTGTAGGACTGGAAAAAGAGTAATGAAGTGGCTGGTGCAGGGTTTGGAGAAAGTGCTGCCACAACCTCCACCACAGCTCCTGAAAATCTCTGAGGTGAGCAGGAGGGTGACCCTCCCCCAGGGCAACAGAAACAGACAACCTGTGCCTGTCCCCCACCTCCCAAGGCATAACTAGGGCAGGGTTGTCTGGGCTTTGTCTTAGGCTACCGCATTTAGAGAATGCTTATGCTTCTTTTTAGAGAGTTTCTATGCTTTGGCGGCATAGAAACAAGAAGTCAGCACTTAGAGAGTAGAATTAGCTTAGAAAAGGAAGCTTCCCTGTGGCATGATGCCAGGGGCAGCTTTTCCCTCACCTCCCCAAGCAGGGGCATTAAGCCATCCCAGTTTCTCTGTCTCCCGACCATGGCTCTTGATTCATCTGCCCTCCCCTCTATCTGAGGGCACCTTTTGACTGATTGTCCTGAGGGACAGTTTGCAGTGTTCAGCTCATGTGCAAAAGGTATCCCTGGTCATAGCTCTCTGCTCCCATCATCCACAGAGTTACCAATCAAGCAGATCAGTGTCAGATGGAAGGCTTGGTGGGCTTGTCAAAGGAGCAACAGTTCTTACAAAACCTCTTCATTCTGCCTGCTTGGGATGGATGATGATCTGTCAGTTTTCACATCTGTAAAATATGAGGGTTAGACTAGACTAGAGGCTCTCTGTGGTCCATAGGGTGAAAGTGCCTGGGCTGCTGGTGTTATGTTAAGAGGGGTTTTCAAATTGGCATTGAAGAAGGGACACCCAGACCAACAAGGCAATACCATCTACCCTCTGCCTGATCATCAAGAAGAAGCAGAAAACTCATAGGAGACCTTGGAGATCATTTAGTCTAGCCCTTACAAAAATCCTCTAGTTTAACTCACATTTTACAGATACGGAAACAGGCTTTCAGAGGTTGAGTGACTTATCCAAGGTCTCATAGCTTACTAAGTGTTGAGGGTAGGTTTCAAACCAGTTTACAAATCCTAGTCTTGTATTCTTTCCACTAACTGGTCCTGCCTCAATCAGCAAATCTTCATTTAATACCCACTATGTGCTCAGCTCTATGTTAAGCAAGACACACTGTAGCGGAATAGACAGAGGGGAAGTAAGGGGAACAGAAGAGAGAGAAGCACGGTCCTTGCCCTCTTGTGTACAGATGACAATTCAAAGATAGAACTTGGTAGCATAGTATCTAGAATAATGAGACTAATTGTGGCAAAGGAGTTCAGAGAAGGGGGATCTCAATGTGAAGCTGAAGGAATCAGGGGAGCCTTCTAGGAGGAGGTGGGGACCTGGGCTTGGCTTTAAAGGATGAGAATGATTTGAATATTAAGAAGAAAGCAGAGAGAGGCCATTCCATGTAAAATTCAATGCACGGATTTTTTTCCCTTAGGATATTAGTATTTAGAACTACAAAGAACCTTAGAAATCCTATGCCCTATTCCTTCCCTGCCACTTTAGAGATGGGAAGACTGAGGTCCAGAGAGGTTAAGTGGTCACATAGGTAGTAGGTGGAAGAACTTGGGATTTGAACCCCTTTCTCCTAGGACTAAGTCCAGGCCTCTCTCCACTGTATTGCACTCCTCCCTCTTGCTGGATACAGTGAAAGATGGAGGGGTCAGGACAGGATTAGGCAGATATTACAGTTTTCTAGTAGCCTCACACTTTCTGAGCTAAGTCAAGACTTAGCTGGTTACCAAGAAAAGGGAGAAGACAGTCCCTGCCTTCTAGGAGCTTATGTTCTCATGGAGGAGACAAAATGCGTCTAGAAAGGCTTAATTTCCTCAATCTGTGCTACAATGTGGGTATATGTCCATATCCACGTGTTTGCTTATTTGTGTGTGTGTGTGTGTATGTGTGTGCGTGATGATGGCGAGTTTCGAGAGACCAAAACTTTTGCCTTTTTGCCAAAGCTTTGACCCAATTAGCTGTGTGCCCTTGGTAAGTCTTTTCCGTTCAGTGGACCTCTGAGCTTGGTAGGACCCCTGGTGTCCTTTCTGGTTCTGACATTATACGACTGATGAGTAAATGACAAGACTGCACTCATGGGACCCTCATTTACTTCTCTGGTTTTCCCACCTCATAATTTCTCATGAGATCTATAAGTTTGGGGATAGGCTTACTCCTGCAGACCTTGTGGTGATATAGGGCCCCCAGAATTACATGGTGACCATGTTCTCTGGAAGTGGGGAGCTTTCATGACGTTAGGTCCTGGGCAAAGGCATTTTAAGAGCCCCCAGTAGTGGGCTGACCTTTCCACAACCAGCCTGAGCCCTACCTTCATTTCGCTGAAGTCTGCAAAGTCTCTTGTCAACCCCACTTTGGGTCTATATGGTATTGGGGGGGGCATCACAAAATACTCACTGGGTGGGGGCTGGATCCTTTGACCTTGTTCTGTGTGGTTGGAGTGGATGGAAGTTTTCCGGTAATCAGTGTTCTTACTGTTGATACAGGCAGCCTGTACTGGGCTTGGAGAAGCAGCTGTGGAATCAGGTGAGGCTCAGGATGGATGGGTTAACAGCTCCTGCTGGGATGTGGCTTAGCAATGAAAGCATCTGGGGAGGTTGGGGGGAGAGGGGTAATTGGTCTGGACAGGTAACAGGTATTCTTCTTGCTGGAGAAGTCAGCTGAGCAAAGTGGAACTAAGTGTTTCTTAGGTGGGGTGGGGTGGGGGAAGGGATTGAATGGATGGTGTTTTCCCAGGTCCGTTCAGGGGTGCTTGGACCCCCACTGACCCCACCAGTGGTGCTATTGTTCCTTCTCTTTGTTCCAGTAGCAGCACCCCCAGAAGCCCAACCAGAGCCTCAGGCAAAGGAGACAGGACCCCCACCAGAGAGCTCTGCACCTCTGCCAGCTCCCTCAAAGCCTGAGGAGCCCCCCGCAAGCCAGGAGAGCCAGCCAGATACTCTGTCTGCCTCCTGCCTCCCTCCTACTGGGGATCGTGCCAGGTAACTTGGGGAAGAGCTCAAGTTTTATGGGTTCCTTGAGATTTCCTGCTCCCTACATGGAGAAGAAGGGCAGGGGGGAGGAGAAGAGGGGAGGGGAGGGGGAAGAGAAAGGAGGAAGAGAAGGAGGAAGGGGTGGGTGAGACCCAACCAAGTGAAATAAGACAGGGAGGGTGGGTGATAGCAACTCCCTGCTTTTACCCATCGAGGTCCAACCCAAACATGACACTGATTAGCCAGGGGGAACAGCGAACAGAGTGCCGAGGAAGATCATGAGTTCAAATCTTTCCTGGCTATGAGATCCTGGGCAAGTCACTTAACCTCTGTCTCTGTTTCCTCCTTTGTAAAATGGTGATAATAATAGGTATCCAACTCTCAGGATCGTTGTGAGGAGCAAAAGAGACACTGTTTCTAAAGGTCTTTGCAAACCTTAAAGCGTGATGTGCCCAACTGTTTCCTTCTCACACTTTTAAGCTCAAAAGGAAGGCAGGTTTTGGGGAGGTCAGACAGGGCCATGGAGGTAGATACTGGGAAGGAGAACTCTTGACCAGAGCCCCTAGATCTGACTCCAGACCAAATCCCAGGGGACCTGGAATGAGCCAGGGTGGAGCAGGAGTCGCAGGTACCAGAAATCTTTCCAATAACTTTTCTGTCCACTAGATTGATGGGGTGGGTCAAGAGGAGATTGGAGATGGTGATCCCTCAACCTGTTCCTCGGGGGAAGGTGATGCAGGTGAGTGGAGAAAGCTACCACAGGGACAGGGTGTGGCTCCTGAGGTAGTGGAAGGGGTCCCACTACTGCCACTGAGCTGGAACAGGAAAAATGCCTACTGGGTAATGAGAAGGGGGAAGGAATCCTTGATACAAGGATAAACTTCTAGGTGAGAAAACTCCTTCCACCAGTGTAGGTAGCACCTTCTTTGTAATTTAGTGTCTTAGAGACTTGATTCAACCAGTGGTGTCCCTCAGACCAAAATCAGGACCACTATACCTCACATAACATACCCTACTGGTACACATCAGCTTAGAAAACCCCATATTAACCTTATCTATGTTCTATTGTATTTTTATTTATCTTGCGAAATATTTCCTGATTACATTTTAATCTGGTTCTGGGCAACCCTGGGGAGGATTGCAGGTACTTTCTTCCTCATGTGGCTGTTGCTGGGTCTTCAGAATCAAGCCAACCAAATAGCAGCATCTGTCAAGGCTTGTCCACCTGGTTCCAGAATTGGAATTGTTTTGTGGGGACTGGCACTTGGACCCAAAACTGCCATCACTTGCTTCTGCTACATATCCACAACAACCATGCAGAGGGTCCACAGCTGGAGAGCCTTCCTCCCTCCCTCCCACTCACTTCCTAGTTTTCTCCACTTGCTGGCTGCACACAATCCTAGCTCCCACCCTCCTTTCTCTCTGTCTCCCATTCTACTTCATTCACTCAGTAATTCAGTGACTGCCCTTTTATAGTCTCCTCTTCACATCTGGTGGCCTTCAACCCTAAGAGTCTGTCTCTAAAGTGACCTCCAGCTCTGAAGTTACCTGATTCTTTGACCTCCATTGAATCCAATGCAATCCAAACCAGTGGTATAACACACATTCTTCTGTGCAGCATTCAAAACCCTTCACAAGCTTGGTTCCAAGCTTCCTTTCCTCTCACACACTGTACTCTGTGTGGTCGGGCCAAATCGGCCTTCTTGATGCTCCTCACACACAGCACTCCAACCACCTCTTTCCTTTCTACAAGCCTTTGCATTGGCCATGCCCCCTTCCTGGGATGCTTTCCCTTCTCACCTCTGTCTCTTTCCTTCAAAGTTCAGCCAGCTGAAGCACCACTTCTACACAAAGTCTTCCCCGATCTCTCAGCTACCAGCTACCAGACTTTTCCCTCTCAAAGTGCCTTATACATAGGTACACACACATTTATATATATATATATATATACACACATTATCTGCATACACACATGCATGTATAGATATATATACATACACAAACAAACATATATGTATATATAGTGTCTCCCCCATGTAGTAGGCACTTAATAATACCTGTTGATTGCTTTAGCAGACAATTAAGTGCCGACTGTGTGTCAGACCCTGTGCTAAAGATATAAAACCAAAAATAAAAGTCTTGTTTCTTGCTTCTTGGCAAGGACCTTATTTTGTGCTAGGGGGGTAAGGGTAGAAGGAAGGAAATTTGACTCAGAATAGGGAGCTAGTGAGAGTTATTGAGCTGTTATATTATATTAATAGAAATCTATATGATTGATTATTAGTTATAATAAACACAACATATAATAATTAGTATGTAATATAAACAATGAAAATAATTATAAATGATAATAAACTACATTGGCTTATATAATTACTTAAATCAATATAATATATATTGATATATCAGAAGATTGATCTGTGTGGGGTCAATGGAGGGGGTGGAGCCTAGTAGCAAGGGAGGAACTTTTAGCAATGATTAATTTTGTTTATTTCTGATATTGTAGGAGCTAGAAGCACCTGCTGATTGCACCGTGCAGAGCAGTAAGTGGTTGACATGGGGGCCCTTGGATTGGGTGGGTCTCTGAACTGGGTTAATTTGTGCCCTGTGGTGTGAGTCCATCTAGGCATGAGGCCATACCTGGTCCAGCCTGATTTTCTATGTCATGAAATGATGCCTGTGATTCATGGGGTCTCTTATGCTAGAGATCAACTAGGCTAGTCTCTATGGAAAATTAGAAGTTTAGAGCTGAGGGTTTGGGAATTTAAAAAATAAATGGTAATCCCATAGGAGGCATGGCATTTTATCTCTTTCACCCCTACTGAGTGGAGAAACATAGATTGGTTAATGGGATGTGGGATGTCTAGGGGACTCTCTGGTTCTCCTCAGGTAATACTGGCTGAGAGAAGAGTCAGGGAGGTTAAAAGCACATATTAACTGACTACTATATACCAGATACTGTATTAAGCACCCTACAAATATTATCTCATTTGGTCCTTCTAGTGACTCTAGGAGAAAGGTGCTATTATTATCCACATAACAGAAGGAAAAAAGCAGACAGAGGTTAAGTGACTTGTTCAGGGTCACCCAACTAGAAAGTGTTTGAGGCCAAATTAGAACTCAGGTCTTCTTGACTTCTTCAGGCCTGGCTGACTGTGCTACCTGGCCACCTCTAGGTAGGTAAGGATGGGTTTAGGCTTGGAGAATCCCTACAGAAAAGAGTCACTGCTTTGTCCAGTGCACCCTAGAGTACCCCCTGCCCAATGGACTTCAGACTTATCCAAGGATTCATGATGCATTTGGGAAGTTTAGGTCTGGGTATTCGTGTCTAATGGAATTTCCCCTCCACTGATACTGATCAGAAGCTCATTTGTAATTCATGGTTTAGAGAGTTGTTTGGGCATAGAGAGACCACAATCACATAGCTAGTATGTCTTAAGGATGGCACTCAATCTCAAGTCTTCTAGACCCCAAGAGTAGATCTCTACCTATAACTCTATAGTACTTCTTTGCCTTAATCAACCGATCATTTGCCCATGACACTGGAAATACATGGACAAAATGAAGGAGTTTCTATTCTTGAGGGGCCTACAGTTGAGTCAGGACAGACAAAGTGTATAAAGACAGATAAACTGTGTATATAAAGTGTATAAGAATAGATACAAGTAGAATTGTGAGTGAAAGGGCATTTAGCAGTTGAGATGGTGCTTGGCCAGAATTATGAAGGACAAAGAGAATTCTAAGAGGTGGACCCTGGTGGGGGTGACTGCATTCCAGGCTGGGGACCCAGCCTAAGGATTATAAATTTAAATGGCAATATTGGTTAAGATCTCGATCTTTTACTTTTCAAAATATATCATCCTGTGTTATCTCATTTTATCCTTACAATACTTTGAGGCAGGAGGGTTGGGGATTTTTTATTGCAGTTTGAGAGATGGGGAAACTAAGACCCAGAGAAATGAAGCCAAGACTTGAACCCACGTAATAGACTTGTAGGATTTACAGCTGGAAAGAACCTTAGCAACTATATAATCCAACAATCTGAAGTGAGAGGTCATGTTGCATAATGGGTAAGGCACAGGACTTGGAATCAGGAAGATCTGGGTTCAGCTCTAGCCTCAGATACTTCATGACTCTGGACAAGTCACTTAACTTCTCTTTGCCTCAGTCTCCTTATCTGTAATATTTAGACTTGACAGTCTCCAAAGGTCCCTTCCAGTTCCACATTTATAATCTTTTGAATTGTAAACCTGCAGAATTTTTTTGAGAGGCAATATGGCAGCCTCTCAAAAGACTAACATCCTTTTAAACTCTAAACATAGGATCTTATAAATCTCTTCATTTTATAGATGATGGAATTAAAAATTAGACAAGTTAAATGACTTGCTTGAGGTCACATAGGTTTTTATCAGTAGAGTCAGAATTTGAACACAGGCCCTCTGTCTTCAACTCCACTGCTTTTCCCCCTAGGCTAGGTCTCTTGGTCCACTGTCCCTCTCTAGTAGAAAGTTTATTTTTCAATTAATGAAGCATAATGAAATCTTTTCTGAAATTTCTTCTAATTGGCTCAAATTTTAAATTTTTACCATTCTTCCCCTTCTGATTACCATGAAAGATCAGAGTAGGGAGATCTGTCCATTGAGTCAGGAAGTAGAAACCTAGAGACAAAGGCCCCAGATTGCAGGGAACAGAGGCAAGGAGGGGAAGGTGAGGCTTGCAGTCCTTTGCAAGTGATATATTCTCTCCATTTTTTAAGGTGACCTTTGAGATACTTGGAGCACTATCTGAAGGTGTCAGGGACCCTATTTCTCACTTACAAAGCTTCCCTCCTACTCAGTCCTTTCTCCTTACAAATGCTCCACATACATACACAGGGGCTAGTTAGCTTCTCTAACACCAATCTTTTATTTATTTATTTATTTTTTTACCAATCTTTAAAAAAAGATTTAAAATATATTTTCCCAATTACACATAAAAACAACTCTAATCTTTGTTTTTATTTTTATAATTTTGAGTTCTAAATTCTCTACCACCTTCTCTCCTCTCTCCCCTCACTGAGAAGGCAAGCAATTTGACAAAGGTCTAACTCCAGTCTTGAGGCTGTACCTGTGTGTCTCAAACCCTGGTTGAATCACTACCTGGTTGAATTTTGCACACCTTTGCCACCTTGCTGCCTCAGCACCAGACTGTTCCTCTTGTTACTTGGGGCATCACTCTATCTCTAAGGCCTCCTCTATCTCTTGTTTTTTCCAGAAGTGGGGGTGAAACATGGTGGTGAGGGGGGAGGTATCATCACCACTTTCTCCACATTGGTAGAGTTTCCTTTAAGGCAAGTTTCCTAATTCATATGTTAATCCAGGCTAAAAGTGTTTCCAGTTTTAGTGTATTCATAGATTTCCTCCCCTTTGACTCATGGTAATAATAAAATAATAAATAATAAAAGCTAACACCCACCTAGTTTAAGTCTTACAAGGGCTTTTATAGTCAGAATTTCATTTCAACCTCATAGCAGTCCTATGAAGTAGATGCCATAGGTAGTATTCTCTCCATCTTACAGATGTGGAAACAAACTTAAAGAAGTTAGATGGTTTAGCCAGAGTCTCAGAGCTAGTAAATATCACAGATGATATTCAAGCTCAGGTCTTTCTTGATGCCAAAGCCAGC
Source organism: Pseudocheirus occidentalis (assembly GCA_028646575.1). Taxonomy (NCBI): domain Eukaryota; kingdom Metazoa; phylum Chordata; class Mammalia; order Diprotodontia; family Pseudocheiridae; genus Pseudocheirus; species Pseudocheirus occidentalis. The sequence goes on from CM053595.1 coordinate 290,536,306, forward strand.
CTGCTGTCCACCATGCAACACCACTCATGCATCTTAGGGGAGATGTGATAGTTGTACTTGGGTGTTTGAAGGGTTTAGACTCAATGTTCTTGGCCCCAGAGAGTAGAACTAAGGGTATTGGGTGGAAGTTGCAAAGGGAGGAAGGAAGGAAGAATTACTAAGCTTCCACTTTGTGTCAGTCCTGGAGTGTAGGGGGTGTTCAGGAAGGAGGAGCACCTCTGGTGGGAGAGCTGCTCAGCCACATTTGGTGTCTACCTGGCACTCAACCATCACCTGTGGCTTCAAGAAGCCATAGCATGAGCAGTGGCCACATCCCATAAAATCATCCAGGCAGGCTGAACCAGGTTGAGGGTAACTGACTGGTTACAAACCCTTTGGTGACTTAGGTAGGGGTGTCTACCCCAAGCATGTGAAGAGTTCCCCTTGTTGTAATGGCTCTGAAGGCAACTGAATCCAACCCTTTGGAGCTTAGAGCTTGGTCAGACATCAGAGATGCAGTCATCCATACCAGTCATGCTCACTTTTGTCCTGCCACAGGACTTTGATGACTCTGGAGGAGAGAGTGAGGAGGATGACTTTGTGCAACTCTGTCTCACTTAAGTCCAAGCCATGACATCACCCCATGATGTCACTGATCCTCTTTAAAAATGGAGGACAAACAACTTTGTGCAAGGCACTTTACAGACATGATCTCATTTAGTCCTCACAACAATTTTGCAGTTGGGGAAACTGAAGCAGACAGAGAAGAAGTGACTTCTCAGGGTCACACAGCTAGTAAATGTCTGAGGTAAAATTTGAACTCAGATCTTCCTGACTCCAGGCTTAGTGCTCTATCCACTGCATCATCTAGCTGCTGCTAAATGTATAAAGAAGCAAATTGAGGCATGAGGCAAAACAAACTTCTAAATAATTAGAACTATGGGAAAGCTAGTACGGTGGAAGCACCATTCCTTTCTCACTAGAAGTCTTCCATCCAGGGCTGTATGAATACTTGGGTGTGTTGAAAAGGGTATCTTTGTTCAAGCAGAGGTTAGACTACAGGGCTTTTGAGATCTCACCCCACTCTGATGCTGTCATTCATGCTCTCTCAACTCCTCCACTTTTTCCCATTCTTCCTGTAACTTCGATGACCTAAGATCCTCCACCAACACAAATAGAACCTTCTCTATAATTTTGTAGATAAGCTCTGAAGGGCTTAGAAAGATTAAGTATAGTAAAAGGAAGCTTGAGGATGGAGATAGCCCTAAACTGGAATATTATATGTTTTCTTCTGGGAGTGGGATCTGAGCTGAGCCTTGAAGGAAGCCAAAGATTTGGGGATGCAGAGATGAGGAAGGAAGTCATGGAGTATGGTGTGTATAAATGCACAGAGATGGGATGGAGTCTCAAATGGGAAGAATAGTTAGTAGTTTGGACTGGAATATTGTTTGTGAAGTTAAATAATGTGAAGTATGGCTAGAAAGCTAGGTGGAAACCAAATTGTGTAACACCTTAAATGTCAGGCTGAAGAATTTATTTTTTAGCCAATAGGCAATACAAAATTATTGGAAACTTTGAAACTGGGCAGAAATATAACCAGACCAGTGCTTAGGAAGAATATTTAGGCAGATGCGTGGAGAATGGATCAAAGAGGACATAGACTAGAGACAAATTATAAAGCTATTACAATAGTTCAGGGTAGACATGATAAAGGCCTGGAATTAATGTGGTGATAAGTGGAGAATAGAATCTCCTTTGATGTGAAATTTGTTATAAGGGTAGAATTTATAAGACTTTAAAACTGATTAAACATAGAGTCTATGAGGTACTGTAGATGGCAGAATCAAGCATAACTGAAATTAAGAATCAAGATAACTGGAAAGAGAATGGTACCTTCAACAGAAATAAGGAAGTCCATAGGAATGACTGGTTAGGGGAGAAAGATGAGGGATTTGGTTGTGGGCATACTGATTTGGAGAGACTGCATGTCTAATGTGAACACTGTAGCTTCTGAGCACTCACCACTGTGTTTCACATTTAAAGAAATCAGCCACAACTCTCAATTATGAAAAATTTAGTAGACAAGAAGGCAAAATCAATAATAAAATAATAACAGTTTACTCATAAACCAAATCACATTGTCTCATCAATGCACACAGTATCCATTGTGGGAGGGGGGAGGCAGGGAGTTGGCACAAACTCATAGAAAATATAAGAGGAGAGTACATGAATGAGGAAATCCATGTGTCCAGGGCAACTCACAGCTCTGGACTTCATGTCCTGATGCTCTTGCTTGTTTTAAGAAATAACTTGCTCTCTGTATCACCTGCTCAATAATGCTTAGCAGAGTGCCTGGAAACTAATAGGAACTTCATAAATGCTTGTTGGCTTGACTTGAGACAGGGTCCTCTTTTTCTGTTTTTTTTTCTATTCTCCTCTTAGATGGATCTGCTTGTATTGCTGGCTGCTACTCTAGGTCTACTGAAACAGTGCCAAGCTTTTTTAATGAAAGCATAGACCCTACAACTGGGGTTGGCAGAGCTATTTAACTCTCTTCTGTTAGTCTGTCTCTAAAGCAGTGTTAACTCAGCCAAAGAAGTCCCCCAAGTAAGGACTCCACAGAGACATTCAGGTCTGTTAATTGATTTCTAAGGGGTTTTCCCTTTTCAGTCCATATATGGCAATAAAGAACATTTCAGACAAGCCTCCTTTGAAGGATTTCTACCTTTTAAGCCATGTAGGTCAATGAGATCTAATCTTTCCTTTCTCTGGGCAGCTGTTCCAACAATTGAGGATTTTTCTCTCCTCCCATCAGCTGTTTCAAACAGTAGGGCTCTTCTCCAATCAGATCAGCTCCCAAGTAGCCTGAGAGGCATGGATGAGAAAGGAGTGCATGGCAGGCATGGGTGGATAGCTTGAGCAAAGGCATGAGAAATGAGAGTTTGGCTAGACCATAGAGTGTATGAAGGGCAATGTGTAATAAGACTAGAAAGGTAGGTTGAGACCATGAAGTAAAGGGCTTTAAATATCAAACTAATGAGTTTTTATTTGATCTTATAGGTAATAGGAAGCCATAGGAATTTGTTGAGTAGGGGAATACATCATCAGACCTGCCTTTTGGAACTGTGTGGAGATTAGATTAGAATAGGGAGAAAGCTATATTTGAAGGAAGCAAAGGGTGAATGTGGAAGGAGGAAGATAGGATTAGAGATATTCTCCTTTCTTTTAAGTCAGCTAACACCTCTGCTGATTCATCCCCTCTTCTCCTTTTGTTTCAGGGGTGGAGTAACCTGGAAGCCTCTGAAACAAACAGAGAAGGGGAGCGTAGTAGGACTGTTTCTGGACTGAAGGAATAAATCCAAGTTTGGAGAAAAGTATGCGCTGAGGCATGGTCATAGGAGAGGTGGTGAAACAGAAGTGATTTCAAGTTATCTTTGTATTTGAAAATCAAAAGTCTCACAACCAAGGGAAGTTGGCCAACACCAGGGCTCCTTTATTAGAGACTGAGATTTTACTTGAGTCTCACTCTTGGAGAAACCACTGAACTATGATTCTTGTGTTGAAAGGCTTCTCATTTGGATGCTCCTGGCTTGCCAGCTCCAGGCTTTCCAAGAGTCATTTGGATAATCGGATTCCCAGATCAGAGGTCAAATCTCAGTTAGAACATGACTTACCACATGACCCCTGGGCAAGTCTTCCTTTTTGGTGCCTGAATGTCCCCATCTGTAAAATGGGGAGAAATATACTCTACTGCCTTGCAGGGGTTTATGAGGCATCACCAGCAAATATTCTTGGAAAGACTTCAGCAGTGCTAACTGCTTTCTGAATGACTCTCAGACTCTGAAGAATGAATTCACTGCCTTTGCAAGAAATCTCTTCTCTCTCCAGCTCCTTCCCCTGGTTTGTTGTAGTAAATTGACTAATAAAAAAGAAAAGTGGATTATCTGAATGGTTTAACGCTTGGTGAATCTAAAATGCTCTATTGATGTGACATAACATTATGCATTGGTTATTAATAATAATGAGCGAATAGGGCATGTTTTTTAAACTTTTCAAGAAGGTACCCCCATAATGTCACGTTCTGTTGTTGCTATTACCAGTGATGGTGATGTTTATATTTCTGCACGGCATTAATGATAATGCTCGATAACAAAGTAGCAACAGAATGCCAGGAATCCTGCCACAGTGTGAATAACATTGATGCTTCCCAAGAGAAAGCATTTTCCACTGGACCACCTCTACAGAGCTCATTTGCATCTTTGGCTGAGATGTTCCCCTGGGGTAGGGGATGCCCCCTTTCTTTGGGATATTAAACACAAAGGACTCGTTCTCTGAGGAAGGTTGGTCCAGTCTACTCTCTGATTAACCCATGCTCACTCACTATCATGACTAACAGAAAGAATTCTAGGCTTGAAATCAGAATTGGGTTCAGAGGTAGAACTATGAATTCCATCAAATTCAAATGGAGGGTGTGTGTGATATTTGAGATCTGAGGACTCCTGTGTGTGCTTAAGGTAGGTTGGAGACAGAGGCAGTGAGAATTCAGGGAGGGGGGAGGGAAGAAAACAAGCATTTATTAAGCACCTACTACATAAGGATTGTAATTCACTGTAAACAGTGAAGATTGAGGAACTGGGAGCGGAGGATGTTTGAAGGAGGCAGGTCTGGGATGGAGATTGTGCCGGTGCACGTCCTGGGGAGACGGGAGAGTAGATGTCCAGATGACAGTAAAAAGAATCTACCCAGAACTGAATAAACTTCAGAGGAGGGGAGGTAACCGGTTATTGGGTCATGGCAGCTAAGGTAGATAGAATGCTGGGCTTGGAGACACAAGGACGGATTTGAATTCTGCCCCAGACACTTACTAGCTTTGTGATTCCGGGCAATCACTGAAACCCCGGTCAGTCTCAGTTTCCACATCTATAAAACGGGGATAATAATAGCACCTATTTCATAGGCTTGAGAAGATCAGATGAAATATGTATATGTATATATGTGTGTGTACACGTGCATACATATGTACACATTGCTTTGTAAATCTTAAACGCCAGTTGTCATTATTATTCATTAGTATGTTGATTCTTAGCCCTGTGTGTCAGGCTTTGGGAAAGAAGAAGCAGGCATTTTAGAGAGAGGGCGAAGAGATGTGGTGTCTCGAGGAGAAAGCTAGGCTTCAGCGATCGTGGAAGGAATATGTGAAAAACGGTTCTCTTCAAGAATGAAGGACAAACAGGAACAAGAGTGATGGGTGCTGGGAGTTTGTTCCCTATGGAAGAGGGTTCCAGAGGGTCCCGTGAAAAGGGAGGGCAGAGGAGGGCAGGGACCTGGCGGGTATTTTTATTTGCACCAGAGGATTGGGAGCCAGGCAAGGAGCAGGAGGAAGGAATTTGCCAGCCATGATGGGGGAGGAATAGCAAGTATTAAGGGGTGTGTGTGTGTGTGTGTGTGTGTGTGTGTGTGCGCGTGCGCGCGTGTGTGTGATGTGACACATTTAAGGTCCTTTTAAATAGGGATTTTTCATTCTTTGTACTTATTAACTCCAGTACTTAGCACATAGAAGGCACTTAATAAATGTGTGTTGATTGATCTATTAATACGACATGTTGACTGTTATAATCATCCACAAAAGTTTATTGAGATCTTAGTACAAGAGACCCTGCTTGGGTTTGGAAGTTGGAGAAAACAAGGGAGGGGTGTGATGCATACTTTAAAAAAATTCACTTTTATTTTTAGTTCTAAATTCTCTGCCTTCCTCCTCCTCTTCCTCCTCCTCCTCCTCCCCCCTCCACCCAGTAAGAGGGCAAGAAAAACACAAACCATTAAAAACATGTATGGTCTTGCAAAAGAATTTCCTGATTTGCCCATAAGAGTTTACAATTTGGAGGGAAGGAGAGGGGGCAGTAGTGCCATTGTTCACAGCCTCTCCCACAGCAAACTAGTGTGTGTTTGAGTGTACATGTATGTATGAGTGCGTGTGTGCATGGGTACCCACAAGTGTGTATGTGTGTGCAATTATGCACGCGTGTGTGCGTGTGTGTGTGCATCTTGCACATTTCCAGAAGAGGCAGCATGGTAGCACAGTCTATCCCAACTGTCAGATTCTGGGGGCTGGCTGCTTAGGGCCAGGGCAGGTGGTGGGGTGGATTGGATGGACTGGCCCTTGGTCAGGGGAAACAAGCACATTGACTCAGCTCTCGGTGCCCTGGTGCAAAGCTCTAGCTGTCCTGGGCTACTTTTGACTCTGCCTGGATTAAAAGCCTGTCTTCGATACTTCTTAGCCATGTGATCCTGGACAAGTCATTTTATTTCTCTACCTCAATTTCCTTGTCATTAAAATGGGGATAAACTTGAGGGCACTGCCCATCACACAAGGTTGTTGTGAGAAAAATGCTTTGCGTGCCTTAAAGCATTATAAGAAGGCAAGTTAGGGCTTCTGAGGGAAGAGCCACTAAAGGAGGATTGCAAATCTGTGCAGACACCAAATGCTTCCAAAATAAAATGCACAAAAACGTGTGTGTCCTCAGGGTGTCACACTCTGGTTAATAAAGACTAATGATTTGTGTTAGCTTGTGGGCCACAAGGACTCCCAGAGCTTTTTCTGCTAGATTTGTACGTTAATCATATTATTCCCCATTAGACTGTTAAGGACCTTGTGAGTAGGGATTGTTTTCTTTGTACTTGTGCCTAGTCCAGTGCCTGTCACATAGCAGGGGCTTCATAAATTCTCATTGATTAATTTCTGCCTTTTAAAATTTGAGACTAGCTCTGTTAAATTCACAGAACCCCAACCAAGCTTCTTAGTTATATTGTTTTTAACCACTGGATAATAGAAATATCATAATATAGAAGACTAGAATCCCAGAGTGAGACACCTTCTACCTAATCAGCCAGCAAATCCCCAGGAGGGGTGGGGTCTGAGAGAGCAATCTACTTGTAGGGACTCACCCTACAAGCCTCTAATCCCCCAAAAGCATTGGCTTCTGAAAGACAAAAACTTAAATCAATTTTGTTTCATCATTCTCTGTTCTAATAATCTCTGTGTTCCAAGCTGTATCCCAAACGAGTACTCTACTTATTCAAGTGGTGGCAGAAAAAGAACTCAAAGTTCATTTCTAGCGCCATTGATTTTTGCTTCTAGAGAAGTCTTTGGAAAAGAATATCCACTAAGAACAGCAATGAGCAGTATTCACAATAAACCCAATCTCTACCAGAGAGAGGAAAATAAAACACACACAAAATGCTTGGAAAGGAAAAAAAAATGAATAATTGTTCACTTAAACTTTCAATTTATAACCAACAAAGTTTATATATCCAGAATTGGAAGGGACCTCGTTTCTGAGGTATCTTTCTTGTCCCACCTTGTCTCCCTCTCTCTCATTATAGAGATGAGAGAAACTGAGACTTGTGGGAGGGATAAGTGATTTTCCCAAGGTCACCAAGATACTAAGCATCAGATATATGATTTGAACCCAGGCCATTGGATTTGAATCCAAAGCCATTGTTTTTCCCACTGTACCACCAAAGTTGCGCTGATCAGGGGATGCTCTTTCCCTCAAGTCTACTTAGAAGAGAAAAAAAGGTTGCTTGTAAGAAAGTTGTAATTAGTTTGGTTCTTGGTAGTCAGAATTAGGACAGGCATCACATCTTACATTCTAATGTGCTCCACGAGAGGCTTTGTGCTCCAGTCCACATGTTTAAACATTTTCCCATTCTCCCTCCTCTGCTCTGCTCCCTACTCTGCTCCCCCTCTTCTTTTTCTCATGACAGTCAGCATCGTGCCTAGGGCACAGGTAGAGTCGGACCTCATTGTGGAAGACATAGATCCGGATTGGGAAAAGGAGGAGACAAAGCAGGAAGACTCACCCACCAGCTGTGGGGAGCAACCAGGCGAGGAGGCTCTCCTGGTGTCTGAATTCAAAGAGGAAGCTGCAGGGGAGATGCTCAGGTAGGAAGCCCAGACCCATTCACAGACTCACCAGTTCATAAGACTAAGAATCTTAGGTGTCACCTAATTCAAGGGTGAATGACTGATGGCCTCACACCAGAGGTACCTCAGAGGACCCCAGATCTAAAATTGCAGAGGACTGGTGAGTCTATCAAGTCCAGTCCCCTCATTCTACAGATGAAGTCCTTAAGGCCAAGAGAGGTAGAGTAACTAGCTCAGGGTCACACAGTGCCTGAGGCTGGATTGGAACTCAACTTTTTATGAGTCTGCTTGCAATACTACAATCGATAAAATATAGACAGGAAGACCTGAGCTCAAATTCTATCTCAGGCACTTAGTAACTGTGAGACCCTGGACAAGTCATTTTATGCCTCTGTACCTCAGTTTCCCAATTTGTAAAAATGGATCTGATCATCATAGCACCTACCTCCCATGGCTGTTACAAGGACCAAATGAGACAATATTTGTCAAGTGCTTTGCAAACTTTAAAGCTTTATATAACGGCTAATTCTTGTATTCTGCTATGTTGCCTTAATGTTATGGTCCAGAGGAATAAGGACCAGATTTGACTGGAGTCAGAGGACCTGGGTTTGAATTCTGGAGCTGCTTTTTGTTACCTGTATGACCTTGGGCAATTGACTTAACCTCTCTAGCCCTGTTTTATTTCTTTAAATCTTTCTTAAATTTTTGTTTTTATTCTGAACTTACAAATATTTTAAAAAGTGAGAACATTCCTGTATACAGTTGAAAAGAATGAGAGAATTGTTCACGAAATCATAGTTCTCCCACTTACACGTAGCTGGCTTTTTCTTTTTAAGTACATAATAAGTTCAACTTGTAACTCTCAAAGCTGTCCTTCTTGACTGTGTTTCCTTTTAACCTTCCCCTTTTGTTTTCTTCATTTTTAAGGCAGATGTTTCAATGACCCTCTTCTCTCCCTTCCTTCTTTCTTTCCTTTCTCCCTTCCTTCCTTCTTTCTTTCTTTCTTTCTTTCTTTCTTTCTTTCTTTCTTTCTTTCTTTCTTTCTTTCTTTCTTTCTTTCTTTCTTTCTTTCTTTCTTTCTTTCTTTCCTTCCTTCCTTCCTTCCTTCTTTCCTTCCTTCCTTCCTTCCTTCCTTCCTTCCTTCCTTCCTTCCTTCCTTCCTTCCTTCCTTCCTTCCTTCCTTCCTTCCTTCCTTTCTCCCCTATTCTTACCTCCCCTCTCCACCATGGCAAGGTGGGGGGTAGGGAAGAAGACAAAGAAAAGCAAAGCCTGGATAACAGATACACATAATTGAGCAAAGAAAATCCCCCACATCATCTGAAAATGCATGTCTCATTTTGCACCTGGATTCCATCCACTCAGTTGGGAGGCAGACTTAGAGTTGGCTGCAATTTTAGAATGAAGGATTTGGCCGATGGTGACTTCTAAGGTCCTTTGTGCCCCAAATCTGTGCCCCTAAGTGTATACCTGGGAGTCTTTTAGCTGAAATAAATGAATGAGCCTTTCTCTGCCCATGTGGTGACTCATCCCATTAAGGCTTAGATGGATTGTATAATAAGGACTATGAATCACTCCTTTTAGAGAGGAAACCACAGCTCTAGCCCAGAGCTCTCATGCCAGCTCTCTCACTCCTATTCTTCAAACTCCTTGGTGTCCTTCTTTGGCCACCTTCTTAGTAATTTTCCATTTCTCCCCACCTCCCTCCAAGAATTTGCTGCTACCATGTTTCCTTCCCATCTCTCCTCACATCCTTCATTCCTTCAGGGTCAGGTTCTCTCTTTGTTCCGAGGTAACCATTGTTAACTAATCTGATAAATTCATTGTGCTCCTGTGGTCTTTGGAGAAGGCTATAAGAGCAAAAGGGCTGTAGTGAAGGCTCTTCTCAGGCCCTAAGCCATGCAGGAGCAGCAGAACAAATGCCCTCTGGAGACAATCAACGCATATTAGGTGCCCTTTCTGTTGTACTGAATTACCTTGTATAGGGCTCACAGAATCATAACTGTAGAGTTGAGAGAGGAGACTTAGAAATCATTTCATGAAATTTCTTCATTTTACAAATAAGGAAGCCGAAGGCCAGAAAACTGAGTGATTTTGCTTACTTCCCATGCAGGTCATAGAACCAAAATTTAATTGAGATCCTCTGACTTGAGCCTTCTTTTCAATGACCATTTGGGAAAGGAGTTGCAGAACTCACCATGACTTCATTGCTAAGGACTAGTCACACAGTTAATAAATGTCAAGGGCAACATTTTAGCCTTGGTCTTCTTGATTCTGAATCAAGCTCTGACCCTACTACACCCTACTGTGTCTTTAAATTAAACAGCATAACAAGAGTTATGTTGGTTCTATGGGAGGGTGAGGTTCATGAGAAGTCTCTCTAGCATCAGTTGAAAAAAAGTATGAGTGTATATAAGCACTCTTAGACATGAATGAATAAAATGCAGCTCTTTAAAATGTTATGATATAATAGTATTACCCCCAAGGTCATTTTCATCATCTCTCCCCCTTCAGGGAACTGCCCAGAATTCAGGAGGAAAAGCTGGAAGAAATGCTGGAGGAAGGAAATGGTGAAGAAGAAGAAGAGGAGGAAGAGAATGATCTAGAGTAATCCTGGCATGATCAGGGAACCAATGGCATGGGAGGCTTCAAGAAATATTCTGATTCATGGGTTGGAGGTGGGGGGCAGGAAGGCTCTAGTGTCTCATGGTGGTATGGGGTGACCCGGGCTTCCTGAAGACTGGGCCAGGAGACCACAAGCTTTACCAGGTCTCAACAAGTTGGAAAGGCTTCCATCATGGCTCAGTCTGTGTGTCCATCAGCTAAGGACTAGCCTAATTCAATTCACCAAAAAATCATCCCCAGCAAGTTGGCCTGGCTCCTGGGCTATGAATATTTTTGGTCATAGCAACTCAGACACAGACTACCCAACAAAGGCAGGGAGGGGGTCAATCTAACAACTACACAAGCAACAAACATTTATTGAGTGTTTGCCATATACTGGGCATTGTGCTGGGAGTTGGGGATTCAAATATAAAGAATGAAATAGTCTCTATTCTCAAAGAGCCTACACTCTTAAGGGAGGAAGCAATATGTACATAAATATATTTTTGCAGAATAAATATAAAAAACTACCAAGCTATTTAGTTAATCAGTTAAATAAGTGTTAAGTGCCTACTATGTTCCAGGCTAAGTGCTGGGGGTAAAAAAAAGAGGCAAAGAGTCCCCGTCTTCAATAAGTTTACAGTCTAATGGGGGAGACAACATGCAAGCAGTTCTGTACAAACAAGTTACAGACTTGGTTTCATGCCAGAAGATAGTGCCTGAGCTGGGTCTTTAAGAGAGAAACTCTAGGAGTTGAGGCTGTGTGTGTGTGTGTGTGTGTGTGTGTGTGTGTGTGTGTGTGTGTGTGTGAAAGGGGTGGGGGGGGGGAAGACAGAGACAGAGGTCAATTTGCTTGGATCATAGAATATGGTGAGGGTAGGAATGTTTGAGGAAATTGTCCATAGAGGTTTGGGGCAAGGTTGTGAAGAGCTTTAAAAACCAAAGGGGATTTTACATTGACCCTAGAGGTAATAAGGAGCCACTGGAGTTTATTGAATTAGAGAGTGGCAAGGTCAGATTTGGGCTTTAGGGAAATCATTTTGGCAGGATTGTGGTCTGCATGGATGGATGGAATATTTAAATTGGTTCATTCACATAGCAAACATTTAATAATGAAATCATGTATCCCTGAAGAAAAGGCGGCGGGAATGGGTGGGAGCTTGGTCTTAGAATCCGGGAGAACTGGCTTAGAGATTCTTCAATAATCAGTATGTGCCTCAGTTTCCCCATGTATGATATGCCCTTTATCTTCTCTGAATTTGGGAAAGTGTTTCAGATAGAATGAATGTGGGGGCTTTTGAATGAATCTGGGAGACCTGAACTCTTGGAGTGGGATGGAGTGCCTCTAGGGTCTGATCAGTGATTCAGGGATGTAACTGGTGTTGGTAGTAAGGGAAAAGAATGTCCCCAAAGTAATATCTGTTCAAGTAGGCTTGGCTTGGGGACTCTGGTTTCAGATTTAAGGCGAGGGAAGCTGTATTCTTACTATAGTAGTGGAAAGCACCCTGGGTTTGAGACCACACTCCAGAACAACCTTGGCCAAATCCCTTTACATCCCAAGGCCTCCATTCCCTCCTCCATAAAATGGCGTTTTGTACTAGACAGCTGGGTTCTTAACCTTTCCCATGTTCCAGACCCCTTAGTTTAATGAAGTTTGGGGGTGCCTAGATTTTTAAATGCACAAAACGAGATACACATAAGTAGAAATGAAGCCAATTACATTGAAATAAAGATGGATTTTTTCCCCTATTCAAGTTCACCAACTCATTGAAATCTGTCCAAGGACTAGCATCTGTGGAGTCCAGGTTAAGAGGCTCTGAGATTTTCTCATCATCCCCTCTCCTTCTCCCAGCATCTTAATGAGTAATTGGCAGAGGGAAGCATGAGCATGAACCAGAGAGCCTGATGTGGGGCCAGTCATTTTTATCACAGCTCCTCCCTGGGCCTCAGTGTCTACATTTCTACAGGTTCCCAGACTAGATGACGTCTGTGGTCCAAAAGCATTTATTAAGCACCAACTGTGTGCCAGGCATCTTGCTAAGTGCTGGAGATTAAAAAAAATAAAGCCCAAAGCGGACTCTGCCATCAAGGAGAGTCGCCACTTCCAGCACAAGCCTTATGAGCTAAAGACCACGGCAAGCTGGTGGAGGTGGGATTTGGGCACTGAGGGAGCACTACTCGACATGCAGCCCTTATTCTGCCCATAGGTAAAATCACCCCCATGCCAGTTAGCCTGTACCCTGTACCCACTGACTTTTAACTCCAGAACTTTCTTTTCCAGACTGCAGGCCCTGTGTGGCATGGAAGACGTGGCAACAAGGTACATACTGCTGGGGCCAGGGCACCCAAAGGACATGCCTTGATGTGTGGGTGACTTGCTTCGAATATGTTTGTTTACATGTTACTTTCCCCATTAGACTGTAAGCTCCTTGAGGGCACGGATCGTCTTTTGCCTCTTTTGGTCTCCCCAGCAATTAGCACAGTTTCCTGGCACATAGTAGGTACCTAATACATTTTTATTGACTGATAGATGAAAGAGATAGATTGACAGAGACAGAAACAGAAAAAATAGAAACACAGAAGCAGAAAGATAAAAAATCCAGAGACAGAAACACAAATGGAAAAAGACATAGGAGAGTAAATGAAGGAGAGAGAAAGAAACAGAGAGATAGAGACAGAAACATAGAGTTAAAGATAGAAATACAGAGACAGAAAGAGAGAGAGAGAGAGAGAAAGAGAGAGAGAGAGAGAGAGAGAGAGAGAGAGAGAGAGAGAGAGAGAGAGAGAGAGAGAGAG